>CM040929.1:28707464-29344540 GCA_023029165.1 Gobiocypris rarus
GCACAGAACCCAAATCTATAACAATGCCAGACAACACATGATAATATTAATAAAGAAAAGGTTAAAAATAATATCAAACTACCGGATGGTACAGCATTTTAAGAAGGTATTGAGATAAAAATGTATTCACTATTTAATAATAAGAAACAATGAGAAATTAATTTGCATGACTAATTTTTCCACATTAATGATACATTACTTACAGATACACCACTTACATTTTTATAAGTATTTTAACGTTAAATGCTGCATTGTTACTTGGAGCACAAAAACATATTAAATTATGAAAGATTATTTATTCATGAACATGGGAAGCTGATTTAGGATAGTTTAACTTAACCTTTATACAGCATCTGAAAAAAAAGTTAAAATACAAGCTCATACCACTTGTACCTCATTCCACAGAGTACCTCATGTTAAATTACTCAACAAGTTTACCATGTAAGTTAAGTAAATTAAGTTTCAGTAGATAGGATGGCTTATAAGTTTATGTATTTTGGTCTAAGGTGAAACTCTTATAGTCTGGCCTAAATGTGTCTGTGGCTGTGACATGCTGTCCTTGGAAGCCACTCTTCATTGAAATGCAAATTGCCTGCAGTGTAGTCGGGGTAGTTTAACACGGCTTGAGTCTATTCTCAAGCCAGGCTTGAGTGGCTTGAGTCTATTCTCAGACTAAAATGCATGTTTGAGCTGTTTTATCTTTAAGTATATCTTAAAATGTCATTGCAATTGTTTTGCAGGCAATTCCTAATTGAACTAAGGCATAATCTTGGCTTAAACTAAATCAGGATTCTGTGAAACAAGGAGGTTTTATGAATGTTTAAGAGAAGGATAATAAAATTAAAATTTTAAATACAATGAGCTCCTGTAACCCCGTTTCATCCCGTTGTCTAATGGATGATGCTGCAAAATGAATTTTATTTAGCCATTTTCCCCTGTATTGTTGCATTACAGTGTTGAGTCCTGCTTTATATGAGGTGGCCTTATACTGTGTACTTACATCAAAAAAATTGCACAATGTATTTATTGTGTACATATTGTATTGCAAAACGCTTTTGCTGATATTGAGATGGGATACGGGTAAGTTTAGGCACAGGTTTGGTGGTATGGTGTTAAAACTAACACTAAACAGTTGTATTTTGATGAGCTCAAATGAACAAGATTAATACACTGCAAATGAATGTATTATGAACAATGGTTAGTTCAGGTTAGTTAATGCATTCGTTAAATAAACCAAAGTGATGATGCATTTACAAGTGTGCTGCAAGAGTAATGATATTAAATTGCTAGACCAGGTATTGCTTTTTTGGAGTGCTGCATACACTTATACACATCTACCTATACACATCTAGTTCACTAAATACAGATGTAATCAGGGTCTAAAAACTCTAAATCTTTACAGTGTGTTTGAGATGGTAAGAAATGTCAAAGCAAACACACAGGCGTTGTGTTTTACTATCTAACAGGGGACCAGAGTCAGTGTGTGTTTATCATAATTAATATTCAATGATGACCTGTAATTAATACATTAGAGAGCTATTTCTGCTTGATTTAACCCTTAAAACTCAGTTATTGCTATACAAACTCTAAATCTTTACAGTGTGTTTGAGATGGAAGAAATGTCAAAGCAAACACACAGGCGTTGTGTTTTACTATCTAACAAAGGACCAGAGTCAGTATGTGTTTATCATAATTAATATTCAATGATGACCTTGTAATTAATACATTAGAGAGAGATTTCTGCTTTATTTAACCCTTAAAACTCAGTTATTGCTATAAAAACTCTAAATCTTTACAGTGTGTTTGAGATGGAAGAAATGTCAAAGCAAACACACAGGCGTTGTGTTTTACTATCTAACAGGGGACCAGAGTCAGTGTGTGTTTATCATAATTAATATTCAATGATGACCTTGTAATTAATACATTAGAGAGAGATTTCTGCTTGATTTAACCCTTAAAACTCAGTTATTGCTATAAAAACTCCAAATCTTTACAGTGTGTTTGAGATGGAAGAAATGTCAAAGCAAACACACAGGCGTTGTGTTTTACTATCTAACAGGGGACCAGAGTCAGTGTGTGTTTAACATAATTAATATTCAATGATGACCTGTAATTAATACATTAGAGAGAGATTTCTGCTTTATTTAACCCTTAAAACTCAGTTATTGCTATACAAACTCTAAATCTTTACAGTGTGTTTGAGATGGAAGAAATGTCAAAGCAAACACACAGGCGTTGTGTTTTACTATCTAACAGGGGACCAGAGTCAGTGTGTTTATCATAATTAATATTCAATGATGACCTGTAATTAATACATTAGAGAGATATTTCTGCTTGATTTAACCCTTAAAACTCAGTTATTGCTATAAAAACTCTAAATCTTTACAGTGTGTTTGAGATGGAAGAAATGTCAAAGCAAACACACAGGCGTTGTGTTTTACTATCTAACAGGGGACCAGAGTCAGTGTGTGTTTATCATAATTAATATTCAATGATGACCTTGTAATTAATACATTAGAGAGAGATTTCTGCTTGATTTAACCCTTAAAACTCAGTTATTGCTATAAAAACTCCAAATCTTTACAGTGTGTTTGAGATGGAAGAAATGTCAAAGCAAACACACAGGCGTTGTGGTTTACTATCTAACAGGGGACCAGAGTCAGTGTGTGTTTAACATAATTAATATTCAATGATGACCTGTAATTAATACATTAGAGAGAGATTTCTGCTTGATTTAACCCTTAAAACTCAGTTATTGCTATACAAACTCTAAATCTTTACAGTGTGTTTGTGATGGTAAGAAATGTCACAGCAAACACACAGGCGTTGTGGTTTACTATCTAACAGGGGACCAGAGTCAGTGTGTGTTTAACATAATTAATATTCAATGATGACCTGTAATTAATACATTAGAGAGAGATTTCTGCTTTATTTAACCCTTAAAACTCAGTTATTGCTATACAAACTCTAAATCTTTACAGTGTGTTTGAGATGGAAGAAATGTCAAAGCAAACACACAGGCATTGTGTTTTACTATCTAACAGGGGACCAGAGTCAGTGTGTGTTTATCATAATTAATATTCAATGATGACCTTGTAATTAATACATTAGAGAGATATTTCTGCTTGATTTAACCCTTAAAACTCAGTTATTGCTATAAAAACTCCAAATCTTTACAGTGTGTTTGAGATGGAAGAAATGTCAAAGCAAACACACAGGCGTTGTGGTTTACTATCTAACAGGGGACCAGAGTCAGTGTGTGTTTAACATAATTAATATTCAATGATGACCTGTAATTAATACATTAGAGAGAGATTTCTGCTTGATTTAACCCTTAAAACTCAGTTATTGCTATACAAACTCCAAATCTTTACAGTGTGTTTGAGATGGTAAGAAATGTCAACTCTAAATCTTTACAGTGTGTTTGAGATGGTAAGAAATGTCAAAGCAAACACACAGGCGTTGTGTTTTACTATCTAACAGGGGACCAGAGTCAGTGTGTGTTTATCATAATTAATATTCAATGATGACCTGTAATTAATACATTAGAGAGAGATTTCTGCTTGATTTAACCCTTAAAACTCAGTTATTGCTATACAAACTCTAAATCTTTACAGTGTGTTTGAGATGGAAGAAATGTCAAAGCAAACACACAGGCGTTGTGGTTTACTATCTAACAGGGGACCAGAGTCAGTGTGTGTTTAACATAATTAATATTCAATGATGACCTGTAATTAATACATTAGAGAGAGATTTCTGCTTGATTTAACCCTTAAAACTCAGTTATTGCTATACAAACTCTAAATCTTTACAGTGTGTTTGTGATGGAAGAAATGTCAAAGCAAACACACAGGCGTTGTGGTTTACTATCTAACAGGGGACCAGAGTCAGTGTGTGTTTAACATAATTAATATTCAATGATGACCTGTAATTAATACATTAGAGAGAGATTTCTGCTTGATTTAACCCTTAAAACTCAGTTATTGCTATACAAACTCCAAATCTTTACAGTGTGTTTGAGATGGTAAGAAATGTCAACTCTAAATCTTTACAGTGTGTTTGAGATGGTAAGAAATGTCAAAGCAAACACACAGGCGTTGTGTTTTACTATCTAACAGGGGACCAGAGTCAGTGTGTGTTTATCATAATTAATATTCAATGATGACCTGTAATTAATACATTAGAGAGAGATTTCTGCTTGATTTAACCCTTAAAACTCAGTTATTGCTATACAAACTCTAAATCTTTACAGTGTGTTTGTGATGGTAAGAAATGTCACAGCAAACACACAGGCGTTGTGGTTTACTATCTAACAGGGGACCAGAGTCAGTGTGTGTTTAACATAATTAATATTCAATGATGACCTGTAATTAATACATTAGAGAGAGATTTCTGCTTGATTTAACCCTTAAAACTCAGTTATTGCTATACAAACTCCAAATCTTTACAGTGTGTTTGAGATGGTAAGAAATGTCAACTCTAAATCTTTACAGTGTGTTTGAGATGGTAAGAAATGTCAAAGCAAACACACAGGCGTTGTGGTTTACTATCTAACAGGGGACCAGAGTCAGTGTGTGTTTAACATAATTAATATTCAATGATGACCTGTAATTAATACATTAGAGAGAGATTTCTGCTTGATTTAACCCTTAAAACTCAGTTATTGCTATAAAAACTCTAAATCTTTACAGTGTGTTTGAGATGGTAAGAAATGTCAAAGCAAACACACAGGCGTTGTTTTACTATCTAACAGGGGACCAGAGTCAGTGTGTGTTTAACATAATTAATATTCAATGATGACCTGTAATTAATACATTAGAGAGAGATTTCTGCTTGATTTAACCCTTAAAACTCAGTCATTGCTATAAAAACTCTAAATCTTTACAGTGTGTTTGAGATGGTAAGAAATGTCAAAGCAAACACACAGGCGTTGTGTTTTACTATCTAACAGGGGACCAGAGTCAGTGTGTGTTTATCATAATTAATATTCAATGATGACCTGTAATTAATACATTAGAGAGAGATTTCTGCTTGATTTAACCCTTAAAACTCAGTTATTGCTATACAAACTCCAAATCTTTACAGTGTGTTTGAGATGGTAAGAAATGTCAAAGCAAACACACAGGCGTTGTTTTACTATCTAACAGGGGACCAGAGTCAGTGTGTGTTTAACATAATTAATATTCAATGATGACCTGTAATTAATACATTAGAGAGAGATTTCTGCTTGATTTAACCCTTAAAACTCAGTTATTGCTATACAAACTCTAAATCTTTACAGTGTGTTTGAGATGGTAAGAAATGTCAAAGCAAACACACAGGCGTTGTGTTTTACTATCTAACAGGGGACCAGAGTCAGTGTGTGTTTAACATAATTAATATTCAATGATGACCTGTAATTAATATATTAGAGAGAGATTTCTGCTTGATTTAACCCTTAAAACTCAGTTATTGCTATAAAAACTCTAAATCTTTACAGTGTGTTTGAGATGGTAAGAAATGTCACAGCAAACACACAGGCGTTGTGGTTTACTATCTAACAGGGGACCAGAGTCAGTGTGTGTTTATCATAATTAATATTCAATGATGACCTGTAATTAATACATTAGAGAGCTATTTCTGCTTGATTTAACCCTTAAAACTCAGTCATTGCTATAAAAACTCTAAATCTTTACAGTGTGTTTGAGATGCTAAGAAATGTCACAGCAAACACACAGGCGTTGTGGTTTACTATCTAACAGGGGACAAGAGTCAGTGTGTGTTTAACATAATTAATATTCAATGATGACCTGTAATTAATACATTAGAGAGAGATTTCTGCTTGATTTAACCCTTAAAACTCAGTTATTGCTATACAAACTCTAAATCTTTACAGTGTGTTTGAGATGGTAAGAAATGTCACAGCAAACACACAGGCGTTGTGGTTTACTATCTAACAGGGGACCAGAGTCAGTGTGTGTTTATCATAATTAATATTCAATGATGACCTGTAATTAATACATTAGAGAGCTATTTCTGCTTGATTTAACCCTTAAAACTCAGTCATTGCTATAAAAACTCTAAATCTTTACAGTGTGTTTGAGATGGAAGAAATGTCAAAGCAAACACACAGGCGTTGTGTTTTACTATCTAACAGGCGACCAGAGTCAGTGTGTGTTTATCATAATTAATATTCAATGATGACCTTGTAATTAATACATTAGAGAGAGATTTCTGCTTGATTTAACCCTTAAAACTCAGTTATTGCTATAAAAACTCTAAATCTTTACAGTGTGTTTGAGATGGAAGAAATGTCAAAGCAAACACACAGGCGTTGTGTTTTACTATCTAACAGGGGACCAGAGTCAGTGTGTGTTTAACATAATTAATATTCAATGATGACCTGTAATTAATACATTAGAGAGAGATTTCTGCTTGATTTAACCCTTAAAACTCAGTTATTGCTATACAAACTCTAAATCTTTACAGTGTGTTTGAGATGGTAAGAAATGTCAAAGCAAACACACAGGCGTTGTGTTTTACTATCTAACAGGGGACCAGAGTCAGTGTGTGTTTAACATAATTAATATTCAATGATGACCTGTAATTAATATATTAGAGAGAGATTTCTGCTTGATTTAACCCTTAAAACTCAGTTATTGCTATAAAAACTCTAAATCTTTACAGTGTGTTTGAGATGGTAAGAAATGTCAAAGCAAACACACAGGCGTTGTGTTTTACTATCTAACAGGGGACCAGAGTCAGTGTGTGTTTATCATAATTAATATTCAATGATGACCTGTAATTAATACATTAGAGAGCTATTTCTGCTTGATTTAACCCTTAAAACTCAGTTATTGCTATAAAAACTCTAAATCTTTACAGTGTGTTTGAGATGGTAAGAAATGTCAAAGCAAACACACAGGCGTTGTGGTTTACTATCTAACAGGAGACCAGAGCCATTTGGTAAATCATTAATAAAAAAAAGTTGTTTGTTTAAAAAACTCATAAATGTATAAGGTGGCAAGGTGGGCCTTTTTACGGCACATTTTACATTTTTTTTAGGCAAAAGTCACACATTATTTATAGAAATACTTGAGCTAAAATAAAATGTTTTTAATAATGTCTATGTTTACACTTGTTTAAAAGAACTTTAGATGCAAAGTTTGTACCATTTTCTGTTTATTTTGATAAATATAGGCATAATAATAAAAAATATATGTATTTTATTTGTAGAAACTGAGGACACACATTTTGATTGCAGATATATTTCTTTGTACATCCTGGTTGTTTAGATTTTTTAATTATTTTTTCTTGGATCCTGTGTAGCATTTAATTTTAATGTAATGCAAAGTTTGAACTAGTCAGGGTATCTAGTAAACAGATATATGTATAATACTTGTTCCTTTAGTAAGCAGCCTGTTAAACAGCAGAGCCTCTCTGGGCCAGCAGGCCATTTAAACAATAGAGTGTGTGTGAACGACGTGTGTTTAAGGGCCATTACAGTTCCTGCTCCAGCCTACAGGGCGCTGCTGAGAATGCCCTTAAACACACACACACATAGGTCCCCACTTGGTCAAAATTTTTAAAAATTCACTAAAATGTTTTTTCTTGAGTTTAACATGATTTAAACACACACATCTGTAGGTCCCTACTTGGTCAACCATTTAAAAATATGACCAGAGCGTTTTTTTAGTTTTTTACTTGATTTTAACATGATTTAAAGCATGACCAACAGGGGACCTGGAAAATGTCCCCTCTTGGCTCAGAGGTCCCCTGTTAGTGAGTGTGTAACGACACCAAGGTCCCCTGTTAGATAGGTAGACAAGTACACACACGCACGCACACACACGCACACACACACACGCACTTGTTGACTCTTTATTGTCACAGTGGTCAAAATCCTTTGCAAATATGCTGCTGGAGGTTTCTCTCTTTCCAGATATTTTCATGCATTGTTAGTTTATGATGAGGCATATTTATACGCTTCACAGCTCAGGAAGTGCCCGCAACGTTATGCCGGTTTCATAAATAGGGTTTGCATCAGTAGACATTCATATCAGAAATTAGGTTTCATGGCTGTTAGCAGTTTTAACAAAAACACTGTGGTAGTACAATGGTACAGTGAATGTATCAGACAGTAATTCGATGCAAGGGTGTAGAAACAATTCAGGAAATGCATTAAATGAAAGTGTAATTGTTAATTTAGTGAGTCAAAATTTTTTTATTTATTTTTTTGACAATTTTAACGAAAACTAAAGATACACTTGAAAACGTATTTTAATGTGTTTACTAACGATAACAAAAATATAACAAAATGTGTTATGGCACTATTACAATGAAAATTTGGTGTAGAATTGACTTTTCTCAAATAATTACAAAGAAATGGCAAATAACGCATTGAACAACTTCAAACTTTTTTTTTCAGTGTATGAAATTGCAGGGCTTTTGTAAAACGTAATTTGAATGTAACTGGACTCTATATAAGTTGAAACTGATTATGTTTTACAAATATTTTTATTTTATAAATTTTTACAACTTCTAATATTATTTGTAATAATACAGATATTCTAATAATATGCCTTATTTCTACATGACCATCTCCACTGTTTTGATTCAAGTCTTAAATTAAAATTCTCCAAATTGGAACCAACATCTGACCTCAATTTTTTCCCATACAATCCCTAAAGCACTCAGTGTGGAGTTAAAAGGCTGGGATGAATGAATTATTTCTATCCTTTTAGAGAAATTGTCAATGCTTACAGAGAAAAAGCCTTTTCCTTTCCTAGGCTGTGCATTATGTGGCTCCACAGATGTTTCAAAACTAACTGTTGCATCCGAAACTCTGCCGACTGACTTTTATTTGACCTCTGGAAATTCTCTTACGTAATACCCCAACTCTGGTCTCTTCACTGGCTGCCTGTAAGTGCTTCAATTTAGCTTTTACTGCTACCAGTGGCCTCATCCTGCACTTCTTCTAGTCCATCAAACTTCACATCCAGGTCTACTGTAGCTGTGCAAATCAGCTACTGGTGGCTGAAATCCAACATCCCTAAAAAGGAAGCCTCTTTAGCCAACTAGGTCTAGATAGTTCTCCGTTCTTACTCTACATTGGGCAGCGACAAGTTATTTATATGGCAGCGGCTATTTGCACTAAGTGAAAAAAGCATATTTTCTTAGTGATAGATAAATAGCATTTCTTAACAATCTGATGATATTTATACTTATAAAAAGTTGCACATACTATTTGCACCTCAGTGTTGTTGTATATTAAACAGTATGCAATAATAACAGTGTAAATGATTATATTTGTTAAAATCATTAAATTAATGCCTCCTTATTAGGACAATAAAGCCCTCACTAAACCTCCCCCTAAACGATAAACATGATAAACACACTTTGTATTCACTTTTTTTATATTTTCTTCATTTTTATTGAAAATAAATGTCTTTCTTGTCTGATATGTAATGGGAAAAGGGATTAGAGCGAGTTCGGCAGAAGGTGGATTCGTGAATAGTTTGGATGCGTGTCAGTATATTAGATCTGTGCATTCGTTCTTAAAGGGACAGCGGCCTAATAAACCTACTGCTGTCTGTGTCATTAAGGTTAATCAAACAACAAAATACAGAGAAAATTCACTCACTGCTCTTGACTGAATAATTTAAGTATCTTTAATTAGGAATCAGTGTACATTGGTGTCTAAGTCGCAACATCTAGCTAGTGGGGTGCCTCAGGGCTCTGTCCTTGGACCGCTTCTCTTTTCCAAACATGTCATCACTAGGATCAGTCATTCAGAAACATGTTTTTTCCTATCGCTGCTATGCTGATGACACATAACTATACCTCTGATTCCAGCCAGATGATCCAATGGTAGCTGCTCGCATATCTGACTGCCTGACAGATATTTCTTGCTGGATGAAGGACTATCACCTTCAACTCAATCTTGCGATGACAGAACTGCTTGTGGTCTCACCCAACACATCATCACAACTTCTCTATTCAACTAGGTTCGTCAACCATAACTTCATCCAGGACAGCCAGGAACCTTGGAGTTGCTATCTATGATCAGTTAAACCTCACAGATCAAATTGCTAGAACTGCCCTGGCCCTGCAGATTTGCCTTATACAATGTTAGGAAGACCAGGTCCATGTAAGGCAACATTTTTAAAATAGGGAAATTAGTTAGGCTGTATTGCCTAGTGACTTAAAATGACTTGAAAAAAAAAAAAAAAATGTCATGCTATTTTCTTGCCATATCGCACACCCTTAAAAATAAGTATGCAAGACTCCACAGTATTCATAAAACAGTAGTCAAAACGTACCTGGGGGTCCTACTACTTTTGGTGAAATTCTGAAGTGTGCATATGATGGACACTTTACTGGGCCATGGGAAAGATTTGAGAATAAAACAGGAACAAAGTACACAACAAAAGACATAATACAAATAGAAAAATAAAGATTTGAGAATGACAGTGACTCGACGCAACTGACGCTGGTAGGTCACATGATTACGACAATATGGTGAATGTAGTACGCCAGGTTTACATTCTTATTACACATATTCTTACTATACAGAATGTACTTTTCTAGCGGTCGTGAAGTATTTACTTATTCAAAATAAGTACCTACTCAAGAGAGAATGCAAATTCAGACGCAGCCATAAAAGATAGCTTGTGCACAATTAAGAGCTATTATGAAATATTCAATCGTATTAATCAAAACTGTCTAAAGTTACAGAGAGAAATTTCGGCCCACTAAGAGGTATATAACATTAAAATGTATGTAAAAATCTGAATAACCAGACATTGTTGAAATCAGCATTTATGCCAATTATGTTGGTAAACTAAACTCTCTGGTGAAATAGTTATTTCAATAGGAATCAAGAGTTTTGTGTGAGAGCGGAAAAGTTCTCCACATGAATTTCACTAGGGTGACCATATTTTGATTACCAAAAACCAGGACACTCGCCCCGGCAATGAGATTCTCAAAAATGATACTCGAGTGGAAAATAATGAAAACCAGGACATTTTAATTACTTTATAAAAAAAAACAGCCAGGATGACCAGGACAGACAGGACTTGAAAACAGGACATATCCTGGGAAAACAGGACGTTTGGTCAGCCTAATTTCACTCGTATTCAGTTCACACAAATTAAAAACAAAAAACTGCTTGGTTTGAAAGTGACTTCTGTGTGGGCTGTGCTTCATGCATCACTTTTGCTCACGGAATTTCTCAAATGGGACCGCTTTGTAGGTCACACCAAAATGTTCAACAGTAACCACGGCCAAACAGGAAATACAACAAAGTTTACGGTTCAGTTATGCAAATAAGCAGGTTCACTACCAATGGGAGAACAGAAATTGGGAATCATACAATAATACAAAAACCCAATGACCCAGCGATTCATTTGCTGCCATTGTTGCTAGAATGAGGTCTTGAATGCCAGACATAGCACAACTTTTCAGCATTTCAAATGTAAAAGCCCAGCACAGCAACACCCACACAATGCTAAGCTTTTACACTCACATTCTGGCCACAGCTGCTTTAGCAATAAACAAACAAAGTGTCAGTGTGTTCGATTAAAATCATTTTCAGATTCAAATAGCTTTAAGGTTTTTGCATGCACTGTGCCAGTTCAGTATTATTTTCCCTCTTTATTTTTCTGAAATGCACTGATCCATGAACATCATTGTTTGTATGAAAAGAGCTACTGCTGTGAACAATTTAGCAGGCCTGCCAACTGTCACAAAATTGTCCAGTTCAATCTCTGATATTTCATTTCTGTAAAAGACAAGCCAATACACATAAAAAACAATTAGTCATATCAAAGACAAACGCAGCTCTTTTACAGAAAGAATAATTGTTGCATCAAGACCAATTAACCTTCAGGAAAGAAACATCACAAATAGTTGTTCCCCTGGACAGCTACTAATTTAAATGGAGAGCAAATTGTGTGTGTATATATCAACCCATTCTCACTCCCAAGGCATCAAAATCTGAAGCATGGTCAAGTGCCTTCCGCGTCACAATGAAGACTAAAGGTACCCCTAGGCATCACTATATCAACACGCAGGTGCTCCATTGATTTGTTTGCCCAGTGTGTCAGATCAAGACGCCTTTAATTATTTGCAATAGCAGACATGATTTTATGAATATTTATAGAATACTTTTATATTTTGGAGCAAATAACCAAACTCCTGCCCTAAACCTACCAACTTCTAAATAATGTTTTATTAATACATTTTGAGAGGAACATGATAAAATTATCTATCCAAATCATCATGTCCTTCTAACCAGCTTTCAGCAATCAGAAATCAACATGTCTACCCAATCAGCACACGTGAAGGACAATATAAATACTCAGTCAACTCACCAATGTTCATTGACAGTTTTTCAGCGTCCCTCCGCCATCCCGTCTTCCTCACACTCACCTGCTTACTTTCCTAACCAGAGATACGGGGGGAGTACTCTGGGTTCGAGCCAAATACCGAGCTCGGAGCCCTCTCCTCGGACAGCATGCCAAATACGCATACTACCTTGCATACTATTTACTATCTGATTATTTGTAAGTGTGAACTTGTGAAACAATATAAAACACGTAACAGGCAAATAAAAGTACAGTCACTGGTATTTATTGAAAAAACTGACCAAAAACAGTATAAAAGCATTAACTCAAGTTGCATTCCAAGTCTTCTGAAGCCATTCGATATCTTCATGTAAAGAACAGAGTTGATCTTAATGTTTTAATCACTGAAATGATGATCCCGCAGCTCCGCGAATGCACACACACACAGTCAGTCATATCTCATTGAAATTATACAGACTCTTTAGCATGACGCGATCGGTCACGAGACACACAAGAGCCAATGACATTTTAAAATCAAAGCTGATGCAATTTCACTATGAAATCTGATGTAAAATTTATTTGGGTGGCAAACGTGCATGATCTTCAGCGGATGGAGACGCTGATCGCTTTTAGGGATTTTCTTCACACAAATCAATCATTTGGCCATGAACACTTGGAATATTTGTACTTTGAATAAATTGTGCATTAAGTCGTATCTGCCTGTTATACCCTTTATTTTATATCATATAATACACAAATGGGGTTTGTGGATGGAATGGGTTTGGGTTACATGTTTCAAACGTGTCTAAATAAAATTATGCTGGCTGATTAAATTGAGAATCACACTCCATGTCATAACGGCAAAATCATGACCCACATATAATTTCATCATGCCGATAATTTCATCATGACGATATATATAAATATGTATCAAAAGTGGTCCAAAGAAGGAAGTGGTGAACTGGTGACAGGCTCATGGACGGCCAAGGCTCACTGATGCATGTGGGGCTGAAGGCTGGCCTGTGTGGTCCAATCAAACAGTAGAGCTACTGTAGCTCAAATTGTTCAAGAAGTTAAGTCTGGTTCTGATAGAAAGGTGTCAGAATACACAATGCATCGCAACTTGTTGCGTATGGGGCTGTCAGTTAGTCAGACCAGTCAGGGTGCCCATGCTTTCATGCTCACCACTGAAAGAGCCAGCAGTGGGTACATGAGCATCAGGACTGGACCGTGGAGCATTGGAAGAAAGTGTCTGATGAATCACATTTTCTTTTATATTACATGGATTGCCGTGTGTGTGTGCGTCGCTTACCTGGGGAACACATGGCACCAGGATGCACTAGTGGAAGAAGGCAAGCCGACGGAGGCAGTGTGATGCTTTGGGCAATGTTCTGCTGGTAAAACTTTGGTCCTGCCATCCAAGTGAATGTTACTTTGACACGAACCACCTACCTAAGTATCGCTGCAGACCATGTACACCCTTTCATGGAAACGGTATTCCCTTGTGGCTGTGGCCTCATTCAGCAGGATAATGCGCCCTACCACAAAGCAAAAACTATTGAATTATTTTATATTTTACTTTGTTTTTGCAGAATGCATCCAAAAACAATGTTTTTATGAACTAACCTTACATTTCCCACAAGGTTTTAAGCCACGGCGAACATGAAGTTTCCTGCAGAAAGATTACAATAAAAAACATCTTCTCTGAATGCTTGTCTTCCATTTTTAGACTGGGGCACCTGAGTGGGTAACATCTGAGAAGTTGGCATAAAGGACCTCCCGCTGTCCTATAAGGCAATTCTCCCAAGGCATCCCTATCCATGCTTGGTTACACTGAGTTAGGTGGCACAAAGTTCCAGTGATGCATAAAAGGAAAATACTGATCCTGGATCCGCCCTGAAGCAAGACTGAACCCAGCCTATAGTCTACTGTTGAAGAGGTGGCCAGTGGAGTGCGCCTACTTCAGGCTTATAACCTACTTGCAATGTTTTGTGGGTAATGAATCATATTTCCTAAGGCACCAGTCCTACTCCCAGTGATGAGTAGGAAGACAAATATGTATCACATTCATTAAAAAAGCCCTTAGATCCTGCAGATGTCTACAAAATTTAGCCAACTGATGTGGCATCAATAAACTAACAGGAAATGGTAACACTTTACAATAAGGTTTCATTAGTTAACATCAGTTAATGTATTAACTAGTATCAACTGACAATGAACAAAACATTTGTTACAGTATTTATTAATCTTGGTTAATAGTTTAAAAAATACAGTCGTTCAAGAGTTCAGTACATGGACATCACATACTGTGAGTCTCAAATACCATTACCTCCTCCTTCATATGTAAATCTCTTTTGTGAAAAACACCACGGAAAAATAGGCGAATCTCAACATAACACCAACTGTGACGCAATCGCTGGGATCATTAAAATGTATGCCCCAAAATTTGCATATGCAAGCACATGTTCAATGTCAGGCGGAACTGCGCAGCCGAATCATCGGGAGTTCTGCAGGTAAACAAGAGTCATGCGAGGATAGCGAAAATGGGAGATCATGGACACAAATATTATGTTCCAGGCTGTGCAGGGGATGTTCATACCCTTCCCACAGATAAAAAAAAATGTCAACAGGCATGGTTGATGTTTATTTACAATCGGATACGCAACAATTTAATTCAAAGTTGTTAAGTTTGCTCGACCCATTTCGACAGTTTTTCAAACCTGGGACAATATCAAGCAGGATTCGCTTAGCATCCGGTACTGAAGAAAGGGGCAATTCCAACCATATTCCTGCCAGCAGTAATTCCTCACTACAAGTTAATCCACTTCTTGACTGTTGAACCAATTTCTGATTAAAATGAAAGTTTCTTAGTGAGACAACATTAACGATAATATCCCCTGTGTTATCTAAATCCAACGCAAGATTACAGTAACAATATGAAACTCCAAGTAGCACATATAACAGTTTAACAAATGTCAAATGACAAAGGTTAATATTATTTCCTGCCAGTGTTGTCATAAGATACAACAGTAGATACGTATGTCGATCCTTTTTGTCAGATTGAAATCTAAATTAGCCTATATTTCAAAACATAACTCAGAAGCTTACTACATTTAATACTACTGTTTAGTTGCTTATAGATCTCTCACTCGATCCTTAGCTAACGTCACCTTCTCCACCATCTAAGTTGAAATGATAGTCATTTGTCAAGTCTTCTAGTCAATTTGTTGAAAAATATATACATTTTGAGAACTGAAGTATGATTTTTTTGCAGCGGGTGAGTAGTAAACATGACACTGACTATATTGGGTGGCTTCTATACATTACTTTGTTTGGCTAAATAAATCGACTTTTAAATCAGTACTCTACTGTCAAACTGTAAAGTTACTATACAAACAACATATTTACGCACTACCAGTTCAGTTTGTGATTCAAAGTTAAGAAGCTATCATTGTAAAATCATTGTCACGATGGATGGTATAGATGTGTTAGCTGTCATTGAGCCGTACAGTGAAACAGCCAATCAGAGCAGAACTCTGCATTTAATATTCACGACCCTTTCAAATAAGGCAAAAACAGAGCATTACATCCTAGGCACAATTTCTAGGGTTGTAAATGGACCTGTAAAACCATATCTGGACAATTTTTGGAATGACTTATCACGTGGGGAAAAGAAGATGTTTTAGTCGCATAACATCGGTTAATGGAAACGCTGTCGTTGCGCAATAGTTTTTTATCGGCATTTAGTAAATATTGCAAAGGTTTTACGCAAATCTGTAGCCTAATGGAAACGTGGCTATAGTGACGATGGTGAGTCTTTGCTTTTGGCGGTCTGAGTTACTGAGTGACTGGCGTACGCTGGCCTAAATGGTCAGTGTCCACACTGCTTATTCGGAGCATAGATGAGCCAGAGGTAGTGGCAACAAGTGTTGTGGTGGTTTTTAATCCATTTTCGAATGTCCATTTTGAAACAAGATTTATGGTAGAATGTCCGTAGACTACACCGTTGCTTCGATGATCGATCGCGTGTAGGCTACTTTCCGGTGTGCTTAAACGACCGAATATAGACCATAGGGTTTGAAAATGTCATTTTCAGAAAATTCTCAAAAATAGGGGCACAGGTTAAGAGGTTAACATTCGTGGTGATCTGAGGGGGCGAGAGAGTCCCGGTGAGGTGGCGTACCCCCCGTGGCACCGGCCCTGGTATCAATGCAGTACTATCACATACAATAACATGTTTTACTCACATAAGTGTGTTGCACCATTCCTGTCGGATCCAATATAGATCCAGTATCGACCTGTGTCTTGTTTAAAAATGATTATCTTGCTATCTTCAGCATGTGTATTTCTCGGTGATGCGATTAGTTCTGTTTTGCACAGTTTAGCTCGGTGGTCGGTGGGCACAGGGCTACAGAAGCAGGCGTGTAGAGGCAGCGTTTCCCCTCCTATTATGTCATTAATCAGTATACACTCACCTAAAGGATTATTAGGAACACCTGTTCAATTTCTCATTAATGCAATTATCTAATCAACCAATCACATGGCAGTTGTTTCAATGCATTTAGGGGTGTGGTCCTGGTCAAGCAATCTCCTGAACTCCAAACTGAATGTCAGAACGGGGAAAAAAGGTGATTTAAGGAATTTTGAGCGTGGCATGGTTGTTGGAGCCAGACGGGCCGGTCTGAGTATTTCACAATCTGCTCAGTTACTGGGATTTTCACGCACAACCATTTCTAGGGTTTACAAAGAATGGTGTGAAAAGGGAAAAACATCCAGTATGCACCAGTCCTGTGAGCGAAAATGCCTTGTTGATGCTAGAGGTCAGAGGAGAATGGGCCGACTGATTCAAGCTGATAGAAGAGCAACTTTGACTGAAATAACAACTCATTACAACCGAGGTATGCAGCAAAGCATTTGTGAAGCCACAACACGCACAACCTTGAGGCGGATGGGCTACAACAGCAGAAGACCCCATCGGGTACCACTCATCTCCACTACAAATAGGAAAAAGAGGCTACAATTTGCAAAAGCTCACCAAAATTGGACAGTTGAAGACTGGAAAAATGTTGCCTGGTCTGATGTGTCTCGATTTCTGTTGAGACATTCAGATGGACAGAATTTGGCATCAACAGAATGAGAAAATGGATCCATCATGCCTTGTTACCACTGTGCAGGCTGGTGGTGGTGGTGTAATGGTGTGGGGGATGTTTTCTTGGCACACTTTAGGCCCCTTAGTGCCAATTGAGCATCGTTTAAATGCCACGGTCTACCTGAGCATTTTTTATTACCATGTCCATCCCTTTATGACCACCATGTACCCATCCTCTGATGGCTACTTCCAGCAGGATAATGCACAATGTCACAAAGCTCAAATCATTTCAAATTGGTTTCTTGAACATGACAATGAGTTCACTGTACTAAAATGGCCCCCACAGTCACCAGATCTCAACCCAATAGAGCATCTTTGGGATGTGGTGGAACGGGAAATTTGTGCCCTGGATGTGCATCCCACAAATCTCCATCAACTGCAAGATGCTATCCTATCAATATGGGCCAACATTTCTAAAGAATGCTTTCAGCACCTTGTTGAATCAATGCGACGTAGAATTAAAGCAGTTCTGAAGGCAAAAGGGGGTCAAACACAGTATTAGTATGGTGTTCCTAATAATCCTTTAGGTGAGTGTATATTTGAGAGTTCTCGTTTGCTGGGCCTGGTGTCAATAAAAGCTTTTCTTTGACTATCAAGGAAGTTTTCAGCTCTGAAACTTACAGGATCTTCTTATATTACCATGACCTTTTATATATTAAAGGCTCAAGGGAAAGTTGATTTCTTAATTCATCACCCCTTTAATACATTAAACTAAATGAAAATGAGAAATATATCTCAAATGTAGCTTACATATATTTCATTTCAATTAACATTTATATAATTTCAAGTAACTTTTTTAGTTTTAGTTGTTTTATTTTAGTTAGTAAAACGTAATCCTTAGCATCTCTGTTATTATTTTGAAATAATTATAAATGCTGTGTTTCTTTGCAAACATTCAATTATCCTGCTGTGTTGTGGTGGGCCATGATGTCACTTTATATAGAAATCTCATGAATATAAAATAGTTTGCACTGACAATGCAAGGTAATCTTCTTTAGAACATTTAGTCACCATATAAATATTCATATGTCAAAACTTTAGATTTTAATGTTCATAAATTTACATCCTGCAATGTAAAAAATGTACATGTGCATTTGTTGCTTTTAGGAGGTATTTATACTTGATTCTACCTATAAATTCTAATTTTGTTGTTGTAACTTAAAGGTGCTGTATGTAAGTTTTTGACTGCACTAAAACATAAAAGATAACAGAATTAAGATAAAACAAGAAAAAATAAGATAAAAAATATATTTAGGAAACATGCTGAGTTTAGTGATATCAGTTTTTTTTTCTCTAAATAATGTTAATATGACAATTAGTAAATACACAAAGTTTCATCATCCTGGCATGTGTGGAAAGTGATAAACCTTGTGTGTTACAATTAACCCCGCGTTAGGTTGTGCCCCGCGCTCCCCTACAGTACATTTCGTGAAGCACATAGAACATAATGCACTTAGCACAGTCAAAACTGATGAATTGTTGATTCAAACCTCTTTCAGCAGCTGTTGGGGTTGCTGAAGATGTCCTGAGTGTGTTATATGATTATATTGACTGCAGGAATATTTATAATATTTAATTTTTAGGAGGTATATTTATAAAGAGTCTTCGAGTCACTGGTGTAATCCACGTTTGAGAGTAAGGTCACTCTCCCACTCTTTACTGTAGATACAACGTACTATATATTTATGACACTGGCATAGCAATCACTTGAATATACAGCTACTAGTTATCGCACTAAACCTGGCTGTGTCATGAATGAGTGCATCTGCATGCTGATCGCTGATTGGCTGAAAGTGAGTGCTCGTCGCCTGAACCCGCCCAATCTGGCAACACTGTAAGTGATTTGTGTCATGTGCAGGCACGATGGATCACGTAAAAACCAATAGGGTGTTGGAATGATATATGTTTACACTTCTCATCCAACCACAATCAAATAAATTTTATTCGGATGACGCGATTTACCTGGATATTTTTTTAACAAGCCAAAATTAAATAGGAGGCTATTTTTCAAATGTAAGGAGTAGAAAGTACAGATAATTGTGTGAAAATGTAAGGAGTAGAAGTAAAAAGTCGGCTGAAAAATAATTACTCCAGTAAAGTATAGATACCCCAAATTTCTACTTAAGTAAGGTAACAAAGTATTTGTACTTCGTTAATTGACACATCTGGTTATTCTACTTTGAAATGTGCGTTCTGTGTTGGAATGACTGTTTATGTTTTGGTCTGTGAGGTCGCTGCATGTTTGTCCAATAGTATTTAGACACCCTAGGTTGCCATTTGGTGGAAAACGCTGCTTATTGCAGCCATGGAAGCCAGCAAACAAACTGGATCAGAGATCGCTGATTCTACCCGAACTAAAAAGCCTCGGCATCCATCTAAAAATCTCTATGAACGGAAGCACATTAAAATGTGGATAAATCAACTCATCAACTTACTGTATGAGAGTCTCCTCAACTTCCATTGTCAATCACACTCGTTCTTGTTGTGTCTCCTAAAACTGGCAACCCACGTGAGCATCGAGTCTGAGGAGGAGGGGGCGGAGGAAACAATATTTTACATTTGCACTGCAGTTCCCATTTCAACCACTAGCTATCATTCCTACATACAGCTTACCTGGATGCCAGCCGAATTTAGCCTCGCCCACAACATTTGAGCATGGTTTTACCTGTAACTACCATGGTCTTACAGTTAAATGAAACTGGCCTACAGTTAAACAGATAAAATGTTGCTATAATTTGTAGGGCCGCTGAAATCGCTCCAATGGCGGCAGCGAAGAGCGGGCGAAGGAACTTGCGCGGTCGGTGTTCTCAGCTGGGCAAAATGGATCTAATTCCAATTCCTCTTTATCTGACTCCATTTTATTATAATTTAGAATTTAGATTAGAATGCCAATTTGGTTATTTGGTCATTTATGTTTAATAGTTAGACACACATTTAATTATTCCGTTTAACCCTTTGTGGAAAGTACCCATTCATGATCTCATAGAGATCGTTAATAATTCCAGAGTAAGTCAGAATAAATCAAAATGTAACAATTTATTAAACAGTCAGGTATAATTCCAATTACATAATCAATTCAAAGATCCTCAAAACATCGAATACTCTTAAGTAAAGAGATGCGTTCCTGACTTTCCATAGGTTACATAACGTTGACTGGACACAACGTTACGGGCGAATCTGATTACAGTATTGCACCCTGACTCTTCTGCTACACTGCCTTAAGTATTCAGACCTGACAATAACTTCTTTCAAATGGTAACATATGTTAACAAAGGGAATTTACATTTAATCACTGTCTCAGACCTGTATTGACAAAAGACCAAATTGTTGAAAGCCACACCTACCATACTCAATGGTCACAGCCTGAGGGGAAGTAGGATGGGGGGAGAAATAAATACATGTAAATTAGAGCCATTCTAAGTTGATTCACTCAGTGTGATGTCGTCTGCAAAAAGTGTCCTTTATTTATAACAAGTCTTTCAAATTCAACAAAACAACTTTAAAGCTTGGATCCCGTGAATTAAGGACAAACATAACATAAAAGTAACATAAAAGAAAATAATTTGAGTCTGTGTTTCTGTTTATACAATATTCAAATGGTAGCCTTAAAAAAATGGTTTGTTTGCTAACATTTTTCAAAATATCTTATTTTGTGTTTTACGGATTTGGAATGACATGAGAGTGAGTAAATGATCACAGCATTTAAAAGCAGTAAATTCACTTTACTGCATCCTAGCTCAAAATCAGTGCTTTACTGTCAAGTGCATTTCTGTCTGACAAAAGTGCAATATTAAGTTTGTTATCTGCATTTGCTGTAAATTCGATAATATCTATCATTATTTGTCCCTGTCCTAGTTATAATTATTTACTCCGATTTAAGGCCCTAACCCCGCAGCAAAAACATTCACGGGGAACTCATCGACCGGATGGGCTGGGTTTGCCAGGGCAGCATTTTATCTCCAGTCCAGCCCTGATCCGAATTTCCCACTACTATGCGTCGCTCAACATAAGTCACTTACTCCGTTGCTCTGATTGGTTGTAGGTATATCCAGGCAATTTCTTTCCTGGTTCGAGTTGAAACACACTCCATAATCAAAGCCCAATGGAGCAGTATCAGACTCATATTCTGACTAGAATATGAGTATGATGACGTCAGGCTAACATATATAGCACCACTTTAATTCCACTGTGTTTAATCCACCTAAGATATTTTTTCTTAATTAATTTGTGTTAAAACTACATGAATATTTTTTTTTGACATTACCAACTGCATTTCCCAAAAGCATTGTAAGACAATAGATCGTAGATCCTTTGCAACCAATGGTCTATACAATCAACTTAGCTCACTATGCTTTTGAGAAACTCGGCGCTGGGCAGTGGATCTGTAGTTCTCAGCATGCTTTGCAAGCATTAGGAGAGTAAGTTTAGGGATTAAGTGTTATTCAGTAAACAGGAAGATGTTGATAGTTTATGTTAATGTTTAATGTTCAATTATGTTAGACATTTAAAGGAGTTTCTGTCGTTGTATTTTGTGGTTATACCATTGTGCTGAAGAGTAGCATTATGCACATGTGTCTTTTCTTAGTGGTTTATTATATACATTGTGTATAATGATGAATAACACTACTTGTTTAAAAATGAAGCTTTAGTATGAGCAATACAAAACTCAAATGTAAAGTTTGCTGTCATATGATGCATAGATTCAGCAATGTCCCTTTCTCGACAAGTATGTTCTGTGTGCGAGTAGGCCTTATTGATAGATGCTTGGAGCAGATTTGGATCTGCTGATGCTTGGATCTCTTCTTTCTTAATGCAGGGCAAAAGGCTTCTTCACCTTAAAATAATAAGTGCTAAAACTACAGCTAGTTATATCCTATATGAGAAATGGGCTTTTATTGTGAGCTAAAAATGGTGAACTGCATATTTTACTACAGGGATGTTGGCCAAAAGAGGAGGGGATTTTGTGTTGTGGTTTAATTCCCATGCGTAAGGTCTTAATTCTGTTGCATTGTTGTCTAATTTCATTACATTGTCACTTATTTCTTTTTGTGGCTTATTGTAGTTGTTTTATGTGGTAATTCCATCCAAAAAAAGAGTGTACAACAAAGATGAATAACCGCCCACTATGTGCCCAACATCTATTGCCTCAAATTTCCCTTAATTACAGTGTCTGAAGTCAGTCAAGTAGAAGCTTCAATATCTTATGAAGAGCTCTAAATGACTGTTGTTGTAAGCGAAGAGCAATTTGATCTCATTTAAAAAACCTCTTATTACAGAATTTGCGAAAAACATTCATTAGACATGCAAACCATACTTTGATGAGATGCTTTACTGAGAGACAGATCAATTTAGAAGCATTGTCTCAATAAAACCCAAGGTAGGTTTAATGTGATTACAGACAAGATCACCACAAAAATGTACTACTCATGGTAACTAGTCACATGTTGTGTTCTGTACAAAAGTAGGGCAAGTAAAGTGTATACCTTTTGTAACATATTGCAAAACCATGTCTCTGTCTTTACAACCTAAACAGTACATGACAAGCAACAGGCCTTAAAATGTCCATGCCTGGGCAGGGAGAAACGCACTCACATCCTGTCACTAACAGTGCCGTTGCTTTCTTTATCTGTATGTACTCATTCGAGGACACGCTCACATTTTTCATCGGAGTTCATTGAGCCATGTTTTTGTCATCAGAAGAGAAGAACGTACTCTGAAACTGTAATCATTATCGTGTTGCCTTTTGAAAGACATCAATTCATTTTCAGAAGTCAATAATTGGAAAACCCCACACTTCACTGCCCTCATATAATTCACTTTCAGTGTATTTAATTGATCCAGTTTTAAATAAAACAGATAATCATCTGGAAAAGACCAAATCTGTCACTCCAACAAGGTAGAATGAATTTCAGGAACTCTCTAGAAAGTACTATATTGTACGGTTCAACATGTTGACCTCTATGTGAGAAAACATCACTGAACACAACTGACTTGGAGAAAAATGTGAAGTCACATACTGGGGTCTGCCACCCGTATGTTACAGCCTGAGATAGCACAATAATAGAACACTGGGAAGTACTTTGCAAAGTTAGATAACCAAGCTTCAATCAAACTACCAAGTAATACACAACTTCTGAGGTTTTGAGACCAACAAAAACATGTTTAAAAGTTACTTGGTGTATAAGCACTTTTGACAATGAATTAGTTGCTGGATTTGACCGACGTTTGTGAGGAATCAAAGCTTTAGCCGCGTTTCCACCGAAATTAGGCCTACCCAGAACAATTTGTCCCAGGAGCTTTTTTTTCCAATAAACTTTTTTTCCCCCCAGACCTGTTGTTGTCTGTGTTTCCATTGCAGTTTAAAGTACCGTGAAGGTTAGGCAAATTAGTCCGGTGATGTAGAACTGTGCACGACTTTTCGTCCTCTGCATTTCCCCCTAAGCTTAAAGGGTTAGTACACCCAAAAATTTAAATTCTGTCATTAATTCATCTCCTTCATGTTGTTCCTAACCCATCAGACCTCTTCGGAACACAAATTAAGATATTATTGATGAAATCCTCTGACCCCTCCATAAATGTTGTTTTTATTAAACAAGGTTCGGGAAGAATATGTCAGAAAATTGGCACAGGTGGAGAGTACTCATCTAATCAACAAAAGAGGTATATATAAACGCAGCCGTCTTACTCTGGGTTCTGGCTAAAGTCTGAGCTCGAAACCCTCCCCCCAGACAGCACGCCAAATACGCATTTAAATTTACTCTCTATAAATTATATGTAAGTGTGAACTCGTGAAACAGCAACGTGATTACCAAATTCAAGGTCCAGCAAGATAGTAAAGAGATCAAGGTGACTACAGTGGTATAACTTTAATTTAATAACGGGACAAGAATCCTTTGTGTGCAAAAACACAAAAGTAATGACTTTATTCAATAATTTCTTCTCATCTGTGTCACTGTTGATACAGTCCAGCGCTTCCGAGTTACGTCAGAGCTACATCAGAATGCTGGCTTACTATTGGCTGATGCAGTTCACATGAGCACCACTACGCGTGCGTGTGATTCTGACTCAAGAGCTGGCCAACATAAACAGCGTAGGAGACTGACACAGAAGAGAAGAAACTGTTAAATAAAGTCGTTATTTTTGTTTTCTGCGCACAAAAAGTCTTCTTGTCGCTTCATAAAATGTATCCACTGGGGTCACATTAACTTTTTAATGATGTCTTTACTACCTTTTTGGGCCTTGAAAGTGGTAATTAAATTGCTGTCTATGGAGGGGTCAGAGAGCTCTCGGATTTCGTCAAAAATATCTTAATTTATGCTCCGAAGATGAACGAAGGTCTTACGAGTTGGGAACAACATGAGAATGATTAATTATTGACAGAATTTTCATTTTTGGGTGCACTAACCCCTTAATAAAGCCTGAACATCGTTGTTGGTTTATGGCAATTACGGCGCTTTTCCACGCCATGGTACAGTTTGGAACGGCTTGGTATGGTTTGCTTGAATAGTACCACCACGGTTGAGGTTCCAAGTGTGCCGTACCGATACTAAAATGTGACGTGTAAATGCTGCAGATCACTGATTGGTCAGAGAGAACTGTCACTACCAGCTAACATGCTTTTGTGACAGTGATATAGCAATTGAAATCCTAAATACATTGGTAAATGCTAGATTAGCTTACCTTTGTGCGCTGTTGAGCAAATCAAGTGATGTCTATGCTTTGTTTTACAAGTTCCCAAGACTCTTGTTTTTTTTAGCATTATTTTGCAGCCATCAGCCTCCTTTGAAATAAACTTTAAAAATGGTTCTAAACGGAGGGGGAAGGTGATGAAGAGAGGGGAAGAAAAAAAAGAAAAGAAAAAAACCCTCTAAGCAACAATGGGTACGCCGGGAAGGCGTTTTGGTGAGTGGGTGCCCCTGGCGAAGAAGACTGCATGCTGTTCGGCTTCTCTGGATATGCGTGGTTAGACATACATTATAAATTTGGGTAATCATATTAACATTGATATTGCTGCTATGTGGGTGAGAGGTGGGAGAGATATGGGGGGCGGGGGGTTAAAAATTGATAATTTACTGACATATTCTAATTACAAGATCTTTCTTTTCACTACTTTTTTGTTTATTTGTTTTTTTGTTTTTTTCATCTCCCATTATATTGCTGTTTGTCTGTAGTGTTTTGTTATTATTTCTCAATGTATGTATTGTTTCATCAATAAAAAAAATAAAATAATAATAAAGCGGTTCTAAGAAAACAAACCAAGCCAAAGAGAGCCGAGCCGTGCCGTACAGAGCTGTACCAAACATTACCATGCAGTGGAAAAGCACCATTAGTAGTGCAAAAAGGTGGCTTAAAGAAATAAACAGTACCAGGGGCCTAGAAACTCTAGAACAGCCCTAGAACAGTTTCCCATTTACAGCCTCTAAATGGCATTGGAAGCCTAAACAAACGTGAAAACTTTAAATGTCAGACAGTCCCTCTACCAATTTGAACAAACTGTTTTTGGCCAGTATAAGAAGTATAGCCCTCATCTAAATGCCTATTTGATATGGACTTCCAGTCCAGCAGCCTTTCTTCACACTTTCTTCACATCCAGGGTCATAGGGTGTCCCACTTGTCAATTTAGTTCTCCAGAGCACCCCTTTTGTGGCAGTTATAAGACCCTAATGCACTCATTTGCAAAGCCTGCGCTGGTGGCGGACTTCACAGTGAACTATTACCCAGCAGTCCTTGCGGTAAAGTGTAAACTCAGAGGAGGACTGAAAGGGCTGAGGATGCCATTTGGGACAGGGCCTATGTGGACAAGACTTTATTTAAAAGTCTGGCCTTGCAAGAACATTCCTTCTGGTTTTCAAAATCAGACACGCTCAAAACCCTGAGCACCTAACTTATCCAGTTTTAGAGATCTATTGGGGGAAAACCCTTGAGTCTCCCATGAATGGTGTAGGTGGAACTAAGCCACAGATGGAGAGAGATATCTCTGAATCAGCACATGACTAAGACTCTTCCTCCCCATTCAAATGAGCTCTGGGAAGCACACACACGCTCAAGGAAATACACACTCAGGCACAATTCATTATATCAGCCATAATTCCTTGCGACTGTAATGCATAGCTCCATAAAGTATTAAAATCTCTTCCTGTGTGCATATTCCAGACAATTAGGGACATCTCAGCCTTTCATCTCTGCCTGACATAAAGAAACAGAGTGGTCTGCTATCCCTCTGTGTTTTCTTTTGTTCATTGGCCCTTCAAGTAAGGCAGCAATTAATCATTACTGCCACCGGACAGATATGAAATTTACATAAGGTAATAGCAATGCATTGTCTCTTAAGTTTAAGAGGGAGTTCCAGAAACACTGTTCCAGAGCCATTTTGCTTATAGGTTAGAATTAGTCTCGTAAGAGCCAGATGACACTGCAGCTTCATCAGGAAAGAGACACTCCTATCGGAGTCCAGTTTTTAGCATGAAGCTTAGGAGCAGCTAAATCTGAAATGTTTGCCTTGCCCCACTCATGAGACAACACCTTAGAGCAAGGGTAGCAAACCCCACTCTAGGACTACTATCTTGCAGAGTTTAGCTTAAACTGTAATCAAACACACCTAAACCACTTAATCAAGGTGATCCGAATTACTTGACAATAGAGGGTATGCATTGATGTCACTTTCCCGCCTGAACACACTCCCTCGGCTGGGACTAAGTGGCGGAAGACCTGCTGCATGACAGGATTTAATAATTTGAGTAAAACAAGCGGTTATCAGTTTAAACCAAAAGTTAGACTTCCTTACAACTTACCAAAGATCTAATATCTATGGATATTGACGTGCAGCCAGGAATCATGCTTCCTGACATTTATATGAGCCTGATTTTGATACATAAATACATGTCATCACAGTCTGTCATCACAACTACGGGAGTAAATCCCAAATGTATATGTGGATGGGGCTATGTATTGATGTTTGTATGTTGCCGCTTGTCAAGAATGGAAAACAAAAGTTTTATTCAAATTCTGATTATAGGCCTATTAATTATCTTTTTATATCGCATAAAGAGCGCTCCCTTTATAATCACTAAAAGCTGTCACTCATTCAATGAACGTAATCTCACACAGTTCCATTATATTTATCAGTGAAGCGACCACACAATAAATTATTTACATAATATCTACACTTTGTTAGAGAGGATTTGCACACATGAAGAACTCTGCACTGGACGGGAAGGGGGCACAGGTATGTCCATGGGGTCCATGACCAAGCCTCTCCGACCCCCCTACGTGTAAGGGAAGCAGGTTTAGAAGGTGACGGGAAGACGCCGGATAGCAAAGCAAGTGTTAAAGTCACTGAATAAACCCACTGCCTATCACTCAATAAAATCACATTGAGGGGTGTTTTGTATTTTGTTTGGTTTAATAATTAACATTACATTTGCAAGTATGATTCTCACTCGGCTTGTGAATTAGCTTGCACGCAGCCAATTCAGAACTGCTCACAAGCTTCAATGACAACAATCAAGTTACATTTCACCTTTACAACTAAACAAATGGATTGACTTCTGTTGAACATTTTAATTTGAACATTGTCACCCCAGTGAAAACAAATGGTAAGCAGGTATCCATATTAATTTCAGCATCATTAGATGCAAAATGCCATTAAAGGCAACAACTTTTAAAGTATAAAATGATGCGTAAAATATCAAATCTTGTGGTTTCTCGGTTTGATTGACTTGAGCAACCATAAACGATGCAAAACATAGGCATTGTGAGTTTGTGATCGTGATTTCTTTATAGAAAATCAATTCCTGCCCACAGCAGTGACGTCATGTGCAAACATCCTATAACAGACAGGTGTGCTGGAGCAGGGTTGGAAATGAAGTCTGCAGGAAGTTAGCTCTCAAGGAGCGGAGTTGGCTACTCCAGCCATAAGTGAAACCATGTATGTATAGCCTTAAGACATACGGCCCGAGACTTCCAAAGGAAATCGAACACAGGGGCCCCTCTAACATGCTCAGGCCCCTGAGCGCATCTAGCAGAAGCAAATGAGGTGCACCAAAAGTCAAAGGAGCATTGTCTCTGCCGCTGGCAAAGGATGAGCACAAAGGTGTCCTTTGCAGGACCAAAAAGAACGCAAGCTGGAAACCAATGGCCTGACATTAGGAAACAGTGAATATGACTGCGTTCTATTTGTTTGTTTGTTTGTTTGTTTATGCACTTTATTCTAACTGACTTGGATGTTGAACGAGTGCCCACTACAGGCAGAACCCATGCAATTGGAATTGCCTAAGCCCTTGACCACTTTGAATCTGCTATGGAGCTTGTAACAATGTTCTTGTGTGGGTAAGGAATAAGACGAGGGGTCGGCGTTCTGGGACTCGTAAGTACTTTTGTTCTCACTTTGAATCACTAAACAAACTGTGTGCAACTCGCTCAAAACATAAATCAAAAAGTCACTCTCTGTGGGTCAATCATCGGTTTTGGGCAGTTCCTCTCTGCATTGGTGTACTCGAGTCCCAGGGGTTGTTTGTCTCTCTCTCTCAGTTGGTCCTCGTTTTCTGCTGGTTACATCCTGTCTCTCCACGCCAATTTGTAAGCTTTTACGTAAGCTTTCCCTCTGCCAAAATCAAGGATATGTTCATATAAACTTCCCTCGTCCACTTGACAAAGTGAAACACACCTCAAAATGGTTGAGAATATTCCCCTTTGGGAAGTTTGCAAGTGTGTCAAAAAACAAAGTGAAACGCACCCCATTTCACAGCCGATGAGCCAGGATGTCAGGTCACCAAGCCACCATTTCCCTAAATGGTCTGCATGGCGCTCAGGAAAGCTGAGCCATTAAAAAGAATAAAAAGCACCTCACATCCTGGACCTCTGGGAACACATTGTCACTCTCAGGTCCTGTCTCTTCCTAGACCAAACCTATTTCTTAAACATAAGCACAGATTTTACAAAGCAAAAAATACATTTGAGCAAAACTTGAGTATCGTTCCCAGATTTGATGCGACTTTGATAAATCCAGTGACTAGGGGCCCTATCATACACCCGGCCCTATAATACACTAGCAAGTGTTTTTTACTAGTTTCAGCCCGACACAGTTATCATTTTCATATCCAGCGCCACGCTGTTTAAATAGCAAATGCACTCGCGCCCATCTGTTCTGCCATGTGCGTGCTGATCTGTTGGCGCGTTGCTATTTTGAGGAACTGAAACCAACTGACCAGGGCTTAGGCCATTCCATTGACAAACAAAAAACAATAGCGCAATATTTTTGTGTTATTTAAAGGGTGTGTTAGTAATATGCGCCTATAGGTGGGTGCACTACGCACACACACTCTGCTTATTACATACACAAACTTTTTAAAATGTAAAAAATAAAAGGATTCCTCTCTAGAGAAGTGTTCAGTCTTTCCCCTTGCAAATTTCTCCATGTAAATAGCGAATAGCGAGACTCTGATTGGTTTATTGCACGTTACGCCCAAAACACACCCATGACTCAAAAGAGACACCCATGACTCAACCCTTTTAGACCATTAGCCTGTCGCATCGACCATTTTTTTCCATCGTTAAACTAGCAAAAGTGGATTTGGACACACCCTAAGTGCACCTGTGCCATGAGCTTCAGATCAATAAAATAGGGCCCTAGGTATTCTTCAGAAGTGCTTGCTGTAGAAACCTGATGACTTGTAAACACTGTAAACTTTTTCTTGGCATACTGAGAAAAACATCTGCACTTTTAATCCCGAAAACAACACAAAACCAGCCAAACAGATTGGAGCTTGGGATTTTGAGACTGCTATTGCCATAGAATGCATAAGTCTTTAATGGGCCATGGTCCATATGAGGTTGAGACTAGGTCCGAGCGAGGGAGGTAAATCAGAACCAGATCCCCTTTTCTTGCCCTCGCCAAACCCCCTATTCCCGAATCTATTAGCACCTCAGAGTAGGTGCTCTGGGTTCATCTAGGTTTAGCTCTCTCCCAGCTGCTTTTACTATTCTAAATTGGATATAAAAGGCAAATACGGATCTGAGATAACTTCTCTTGCCTTGAGATCTGGCCCATGTTTCCAAGTGGAGTGACAGTCGTTACATTTCCTGATACAGGAGGAAATAACCCTGAAGCTTTTCCTCTCCTCAGATGGGTGGGTAACTATGGCAACAGATTCAGGATGCTGCAGAAAGTATGCAGCTGTCTTACCATACACCATAGAGGAACACTGAATATAGTCCCACCCATGTTGAAAAGAAATCTATTTACTGCCATTCCTATGCAGGAAAGTGAATGAATAACTGACAAAATATAAAAGTTTTCACTAAATATTGAAACAATCATCCTTTGCACTGCAGGGGCTTTGAAGCAATGAGAGAAACTATCTGAGAGTGATCGGAGCATAATTGGTACCTCGGTTAATAATTTAAGTCAGACTGTTTGATTTGGGGTATTTTTGTGTACTGTGAGAAGCCAATTAATGAGCCATCAATAAGAAGAGTTATCAAAAACAGACATGTTCATGAAAAGTCTGTATCAGCACCTGGAATACATTTTCAAATCAAAGACATCAGCAGAAAAATGACCTCGAATTGGAACAGTCTGAGTTTCTAATGAGAATGCATGGATCTTTTGGAAGAAAAAAAATCTTCACAAGGAACCCAAAACCTCTTGCCTTGTGATTCTCCAGCAGACACCAAATAAGTTTTAGGGAGTGTAAGGATAAAAGATCAAAGGCTCAGTTTAGTAGATTTCCAAACCTGCCATTCTTAACAGTCTTTTCAGGATGTAATCTGCCTTTCTGGAGCATGAACATCCAATAAATTCGAACAGACTGAATTTCTTGAACCTCTGGTTCAATGTGTTCAGTCATTATAATTGCTTATGCGTGTTCTTATGCGCAGAAAAGGTTCTTATGTAAAATTTCTGTTTGAACAAAACATTAATTTGTTATTACCCCCCAGTCTAATGCTGATGAATCTGGATTATTCCAAAAGAGGATTTAGCGCAGTTATTAACTGGTATAAAACACCCAACTCTGTGAACTTATAATGCAGGTTATACACCGATCAGGCATAACATTATGATGGTGAAATTAATAACACAGATTATCTCTTCATCACGGCACCTGTTAGTGGGTGGGCAAGTGAACATTTTGTCCTCAAAGTTGATGTGTTAGAGGCAGTGTGATGCTTTGGGCAATGTCCTGCTGGGAAACCTTGGGTTCTGTCATCCATGTGGATGTTACTTTGACACGTAACACCACCTACCTAAGCATAGTTGCAGACCATGTACCTTTCATGGAAACGTTATTCCCTGGTGGTTGTGGCCTCTTACAGCAGGATAATGCACCCCGCCACAAAACAAAAATGGTTAAAGAATGGTTTGAGGAGCACAACAAGTTTGAGGTGTTGACTTAGGCTCCAAATTCCCAAGATCTCAATCTAATCGAGCATCTGTGGAATCTATGGAGCCCCCACCTCGCAACTTTGCAGGACTTAAAGGATTTGCTGCTAACATCTTGGTGCCAGATACCACAGCACACCTTCAGGGGTCTATTGGAATCCATGCCTCAACGGGTCAGGGCTGTTTTGGCAGCAAAAGGGGGACCAACACAATCTTAGGAACACAAGTCATAATGTTATGCCTGACCAGTGTACCTAAATAAGCTAATGGCGTTCATATCTGTATGTCTGTCTGGCTATCTATCTATCTGGATCTAGATATACTATATTTACATACACTACTGGTATTCTCTGTATTACTTATCTCAAAATATAAGCAATGCAACATAAGATGTTTTCATGCTTTGACTGAAAGCAGAGTACATTTACTAAATATTAAAAGATGGTGGGGTGAATGATAGGCCCATTAACAGCCATGGCTTTCAGTGTTTCACCTCACAGGTAATTAAAGTGACACCTTCCTAATGAATGCGATGATTTTCACACTTGAGCATGAGCTTAATCCTTTGGGCTATTGTGTCTCAATTAGGCTTGGAAACTGCTGTGGAAATGCAAGATTTGCAGCACTGCAGGTTTAATTTGGAAGGTAGTTTAGTGTTTGACTGTGTATTTGAAAACTGTCATAACTTTCTGATCCTTTTTTTGTTTGTTTGATTGTTTTTGTATTTTAAAAAAATAAAATAAATGCAGCCCTGGTGAGCAGAAGAGACTTCTTCTAAAAACATAAAAAATCTTAATGTTCTCAAACTTTTGACCGGTAGTTTCACTGGTAGTTTTGATTTATGGAAGCCCTTTCTGCCTCAGAATAAAAAAAAGTTTGATGAGTTTGAAAAGGTGATATCTAAGGTCACATAGAGAGATTTTAATGCACCAAATGTGATATATTGGCCTTGTCTCAAATGGCACTCTAAACCCTTGCAGTCTTCCTACGAGTCTGCACTTTCGTTAACGCTGCTTCGACTCTAGGGACGTCTGCTGCAGGGCCCGCATCAGTGTGAGGGCGCATATCAACCGCAAAGGGGGTGCTCGCAAGCACCCTTCTGAAACCTAAAATGACAAATGTGACACCCTACGGTCTCATGGACTTAACGGACACGTGCATGCGGCAGCCATTGTAAGTTCACAAGACCGAAAGTTCATGTGAAGTGTTTAATTTGGGACAGGGCAATTAAGTAACATTGTGAAATTGAAAGTCTCAATTATGAGAAACAGTTGCAATTGAAGATATAGTCAAAATAAAATAAAATAAAAATTGACAAAAGACGGCTTTCATATTAGATTAATCTCTGAGGCAGACATAAAATATACTTTTACAAAAACTAATGAAAATACTTGAATAATTGACAAATAATATACTATATTTAAAACAATTAAAATATATACACAAATCACCTTAAAGCAAAGATAAAGTTAGATTTTCATTGGAGCTCAAAGAAAAACTTGATTGGGAACAACAACACAATAACAACTTCCTTAAAAACAGAAATGTTGTCCTCAAATTGACACACGGATCCTTGAAAATGACTAATTCATGACCTGTTCAATTTCAGCCTCCGGATCAGATTCTGGATCGTATATGTATGGTTGAATCTGATTGATAATGGTTCATTTAGGATAATGTTTTCTTTTCCACGTTTAAGGATGTCACAGCTTTCAGACGCTCTCATGATTCTTTAGCTCCGCCCACAGGATACGCCTCCAGCCGTTCAGTTTTTTTTTTCGGAAAGGCTCGGTACAACGTATCTTTCTTTTATAAATATAGTAAAACTAAAGACTTTTCGGCGATATGAAGGATGCAATACTACTCTATAGGTACTCAAGGTAATGAAAACGAATGAAAAACGATTTTTCGATAATTGTTGTTAACTGAAATAATAATAAAAGCGAGGCATTACAAACACACACACAAAAAAAGATAACTAACCAAATCTGTAATGTGTTTGGCAAAACTAACTAAAATAAAACACAAATATAGATTAAATGTCCTTTAGTTTTCGTCTTTGTCAATGTTTTTCATAGAGCAAATAATGTTCAGCTGCATTTCCTAAAAACACACACACACACACACACACACACACACACACACACACACACACACTGGTCCTCCCCTATGTGCACAACGCATCTCCATGAGAACGAGTGTTCGACGTTGAAAGCTAGTTCGCGAAAGGTTTGTATCTCATGAACACCTTTACACAAATTTACAAAAATTGTTTTAATTCGGAATATAATTTTGTCAGTGTGTTAAAGGAACACTCCACTTTTTTTGAAAATTGGCTTATTTTCCAAGTCCCTTAGAGTTTTATTGCTTATTTTATCCATTCTATTGCTTTTTTGTTTTGTTTTGCTGCTTAATTTATTTACGTATATTATTTTTGTTGCTTATTCATTATATTTACTTTATTGCTTATTTTGTTATTTTTTGTTAATCTTGTTGCTTATTTAGTTCCTTGTTATTTTATTTTTGATACTGCAGATGTTTTTTTTTTTCATTTTATATCAAGTGTACAGTTGCACAGTTTTTTTTCCTCCTGAAATAAATATATCTATGTTCTAACCCTCTGCATTGTTCATTTCCTTTTTCTGTTTAGAAGAGAACTGAGCCTTTAAACCTCCTTTCTAAACACTTTACAAGGCATACATAGTCCTCACTTTAGATTAGCTCACAAAAATAATTAACTGACAACTACTAAATGTTTTATAACTACCTGAATTAATCATAAACTACAAAAGGAATACATGTTAATAAAGCATTTATTAACACACTGAGTAACTATAACTATATGTCTAAATAATAAGATGTACAAATGTACATTTAGATAGTTTATTAATCATTTACTTACACTTTCTAAATGATCTTATGAACCGCTGACAACTCCTAAATAACTGGTTTGTAAATAATCAGATACTTAATTTAGAAATGATAAATTGATCATTAATAAAGTATGAAAATACAATTATTAAACGCATTATAGATATGCTTATAAATCAAGAACAAAGCATTTATAACTGTATTTATAAACTGCTTACTAATGCTTTATAAATGATGAATTGATTATTTACTAATGCTACATAGATATGCTTATAAATCAATAACAAAGCATTTACAACTGTAGTTATAAACCGCTTACTAATGTCTACTAATGCCTTACAAATGATGAATTGACTATTTACTAATGCTTAACTAATGCTTCTTAGCGTGTAGTTATTATAAAGTGTTACCAAAATAACAAACAAAAATGTGCCACTGTCTAAACCCCAATTGCAACTAAATAAACCTATCAAAAGAAATGAAATAAAAATGCAATGGTCTTACCTAACTCCCTAACTACAGGTGAAACAGGAGAAAAATAGTGGCACCCAACTCCTACCACTTCAATTTTGAAGGAACAATCAAGTATTGATTGTCACACAAACAAACGAGAGGTGCATTTGGCACACATTAAATATATGTGACCCTGGACCACAAAACCAGTGGTCTTTTTTTTTTTAATTGAGATGTATATATCATCTGAAAGCTGAATAAATAAGCTTACCATTGATGTATGGTTTATTAGGATAAGACAATATTTGAACATCTGGAATCGGAGGGTGCAGAAAAATCTAAATATTGAGAAAATCAAATAAAGTTGTTCAAATTAAGTCCATAGCAAAGCATTTTACTACTAATAATACATTTTTTATATCTTTACAGTAGAAATTTCACAAAATATCTTCATGGAACATGATCTTTACTTAATATCCTAATGATTTTTGGCATAAAAGAAAAATTGATAATTTTGACCCATACAATGTATTGTTGGCTATTGCCACAAATATACCCGTGAGACTTATGACTGGTTTTGTGGTGAAAAATAACAAAACTATACCTGCTACAGATATTTTTACTTAGTTTGACAACTAGAACAGTTGAAAAACAAGACTCACTAAGAATTTAATAATCATGCTTTGGATTTACTGTGTAGTCTCTATCAATTGACGCATGTTGGAAGTCTTTCTGCCACAAAAAAAGATCTCCTTCCTTTATCATCAGCAAGAATTCTCTGTGACCTTGTGCTTTCATTTGCCTGTCTAAGACCAAAAAACGATTTATATGAAAATGGGTGTTCAAAACAGAGACTGAAAGAGAACGTCGGAATAATAAGGGACATAGTGAAATGTGTGACTGCATCAAAGCTCAACGTGTGACAGGTTTATAGGAGGTTTGGGACCTTTGCAGCTGCCTATAAATTCTCCCTTCACACCACCAAGAGCGGGAAGCTAAATAAAAGATGAGGGTGCAAGCATGTGACATGTCAATATGACATTACATATACCTCTCAATGCACTGACCAAAGAATTGCACCGGACATGACTAGAATTGATGATAGAGAAGACTGCTATCTAAAGAATGTGCTGCCTGGTTTATTAAAAGACAGTGTGACGTGCAAAGAAAAAAGTATAAAAAGCCTGTAAGTGAGATGATTCCTGATTCTTGACATTTCCCAGCATTTCCGAAACGAAATTTCATTTCATGCTGTGAACGTTCACACAAGGTCCCCTTGACGATAGCCCTGGTTTTACTGAGCTGGAATTTTACAAATTCATCCTGTTGGAAATGTAACACCCCACCAAATTGTAAGCGCCTTTGAATTAAAATCAAGCAAGGTGCCAACGGAAGGGATTTCGTGATGGTCGACTCAGGCTCAGAGAATGAATCATGGGTCTTGCGTGGGAGGGGAAGGACCACAGGGTCTTCAAGTCAGACTTCTAACAAATGAAAAGCGCACAGCTCCAGACTGACACATAAGAGGTTAGATTTACACTGAAGTCGTGATGCCCCCTGCAGAGCAGTACCTGAAGGAGCGCATGACAAGATAAGCTAAATGTCTGAAAGACAGGATAAGAGATGTCGATATTTTGAGGGTACTTTTGCCGTGTCTGTTAAAGAGGCTTTCTGTAAAGAACTTGAGATTGAGTTCTCATGTTACTGAGGTCATTTCTTAGGAAACATGTAATTTAGAAAAATTTAATTAACCATTTTGAAATGCCACTAAAGCTAAGAGAGCTAGCAATGCTAACAACCACTCAGAACACATTAGCAACTAGATATTTATACATGGGCAGCGTCTGAAAGCTTAGGCAGACTCCATTGCCTCCATGAATCCATTGCCTTGTTGCCTTCCTATCTCTGTGGTTTTGTTTGCACCTGGTATTAAGATGCGTTTTGGTCGATCAGATCACATGTAGACGAGGGTGTTTTAAGGTGATGATACACGGAGCAACTTTTTGAGCAATGTTGCTAGGCAATGTTGCCGTCAACGGCAACCAGATGAGACGCAGGGCCCACGACCAATTGAAAGTATCCAGATAGAAATGTGTTGCCCATTCTCAATGGAAAAAGTGCCCAAGCAACACCTCCCGGCAACATTGCCCGGCTACATTGCTCAAAAAGTTGCCCCGTCTATCATCACCTTTAGGCCTAGTCCACACAGAGAAACTTTTAGCTGTATGTACGCAAATATTTTGTATCATATCACAATTTCGTCCAGACGGATCCGGCGTTTTAGGAGCCTGAAACCAGGTCCCAGAGTGGATAAATCTGAAAATCTGAAAAATTTGTGTAATCTGAATATTTTGTGAAATAGTGATGTCATCACACCACATCCCACGGTAAAGACTAGAAGGGATACAGCTATGGCCACAGGGTATGCATATATCAATATTGCGTCATTTAATTACTGTATTTACAATATTGTAAGGGTAGGTTTAGGGTTGGGGTAGGTGTAGGCATTATTAAAGCACTGGTAAGTAGCACATTTATTTATTGTTATTTTATTGTCTATTAAAAATTGTAAAAAAATTTTTTTGGGCAGAATGGAACTGTCAAGTAATGTTTACTTGGGTTTTCTAAGTAATTAAGGCATAGCATAGTTCAAATTTCTAAATAGTTTTAAGTAAGTTAAAATTATTGGACATTAAGTAAAGTTTACTAAAAAATTATTAGTAAGAACCACTGTTGGATTTTTCCATACACGTCAATGCATCCGCCATCTTGGTGTCGTCACTCACAACAACAAACCTCTGTAAAAATTGCCAAGATTTAAAATCCCTAAGAAATCGGATAACATTTCACAGGTGCAATGAGCTTTCATTAGAAGCTATAGGAGCAATTTGGCTGTAGGATTCTCTGAACATTAATGATAAACAAAAACTTTATGAAAATCATCTGCTGAAGTCTTTTGCAGACATACAGTCAACTTGCTCTCAAGTGCTCACTTTGAATTGCAATATGGTGGACAGCTTACGTATAAAGGCCCACAGAAACAGTCACTAATGAGGCATCTATGTATAAATATCTATGTTAGCAACCATAGCAACCAGCTAAAAATTATACAGCAAAGGTGTGCACATAACAACTACCCACCAATCCACACTGGCCTTTTGTATGGAAAAAATCTCTTACAAAAATGTAATTAGCGCCAACTACAATCATTTGATCTAATATTTTGAAATTAAATTATTATGTTTTGCTTTAAAGCATTTTAACATGTGGTGTTACTTGAACTACATTTTATAAGACCATAAGATCCCTGCTTCTATAAATAAACGCTGTAACATTTACACATGTATGCTACACTGTATTTTACAGTTCAACAATCGTAGCATATTTGTCACGTAGCCATTATCTGAAAAGTGCTGGTGTGGCCTGTCTGTAAATAAGAGGATCTCTGAATTAGAAACAGCATTCCCCTTTTCCTCCCACATTTACGGGTAACTATGGCAACTGTTAGCATCAGTTAGCCATCAGCACTTTCACTCTTACAAACACTTCAGCTGACTTTACTTACAGCAACATGCTGGCCTGAGTAACTGATCAACATTGCCGAAAAACAAAGAAGAAAGCATCCCAGCTGATGATATATTATTCATTTCCAGTCTGTTCCACTGTACCAATCCATGTTTCCCACTAATATAAGCTCTGCAGTATTTCCCAAATGTCCTCAGATACTTCCATTCATTGATGTAATATTTATAAAAAGCACAGTTGTGGCTTTAAAATCTGATCAGATGAGCCACATTAGCTGTTATGATACGCACACACCTGTGACCACACACCAGTTGAATTGTACCATCGTAAACAGCCTACAGTTATGGTAAATGGTAAATGGACTGCATTTATATAGCGCTTTTAACAGACCAATGGCCATCCAAAGCGCTTTACATGTTGCCTCACATTCACCCATTCAGACACTCACTCATACACCGACGGGCGCTGTCAGCCATGCAAGGCGCCATCCAGCTCGTCGGGAGCAACTGGGGTTAGGTGTCTTGCTCATGGACACCTCGACACTTGGACAGGTGGAACCGGGGATTGAACCACCAACCTTCCGGTTTGTAGACAATCTACATGAACCACTGAGCCACTGCCGCCCATGTATACAGTTATGCAAAATAACTACATGCAGAATTATTATTTATGGTGTTTGCTTCACTAGCACAATTGTTCATACATAAAGAGATCATAAAATAAATATAGGTAAAAAATTAAGGTTCTTAAATGGTTCTTTAGCAGGGGGTATGGTTCCATGGAGAACCTTTAATATCCAAAGGAACTTTCCATTGCACAAAAGGTTCTTTTTAACGCAGAAAGGTTCTTTAGACTATAAAATGGTTAGAAAAAAAAAAGGTTCTTCTATGGCATCACTGTGAAAACCCTTTTTTGTTTCTTCCTGACACCTTTATTTTTAAGGGTGTACCGATATAGTCATACAGGTTAAGAACGAGTAAATAATGACAATGATTTGATATTTTTTCTTGAGCAGTGATGGACAGTGACAAAGCATTCTTTTTTTGTTACTGTACTTTATCAGAGTATTTGGGGACACTTTTAAATCTCTATAAAAACAGTAATATCATACTTTTTGATCCACTACATAGTATAAAACACATTGTTCCTCATTATTTCAAATGGAAAGAAATCACCACCTCGTCTAAGTAAGAGCAATATCCCATTTATGAACGAGCCGGTTCTTTCCAATTAACCAGGTGAATGAAATCAACAGTTTGCTTATTTGTAGATCAATACATATTAAATGTCTGTACTAATTGTTTATTAGTGCTGACTAATGACTAGTCTGACTAGAAATATAAGCATGGTTAATCAATTAGTATGTTTTACTTTTAATACTTAAGTGCATTAAAAAATAAAGTAGGGTACAATTGGGCTTAAGACACACTTTAAGAAAAAAATAGCTTTTCGCTACTCCCAAAGTGTATGATTGCAGAAAAATATATATGTTTGTATTGATCATTGATGGAGCAACATATTTTGTGTGGAAAATAAATCATAAAAAATGTGGATTTAAAAATCTTACTTTTATGGGGTGGCAAGGGGGGCCTTTACACCTGAGACCCGCAGGGCAAAACCAACATGGGGCAAAAGACACACATTATTGATACCAATACTTTAGCTAAAATAATATGTTTTTAACAATGTCTAAGTTAATACTTTAGCAAAGTTTGAACTATTTTCTGTTTATTTTGTTAAATAAAAGATTACTTTTGTTCAATAAATATACATTAAAATCATTAAATCATTAAAATATGTTAATATAGAAATATATATAAAAATAGAAACAAAATTCTGATTCTGAAAGCATTGAAGGAGATCCCATAATAATTCAATATAGAGTAACAATAAATTATAGTTTATTATATGATATGATTAATATCATCATTTTAAATATGATTGCATTATAAATATCTATTACGTCTAAGGTGGACGCCCAACTTAACATATGATATTTCCCATCTGAATCTAACCATGTCATGTCAAAAAATGGAAAAGTCAGCCAGATATGTATTAGCATGTTAATTATTGTGCTTTTGCCGCAACAGCATTTCATTTGTCAACTGCTTACATTCGGTTAAGACATAGCTGACTGTGTTAACTATGATACTCGCTATTTTTGGCATACCTTGCGTATTTGTCCGTTTAAGCGCAAAGCACTTTCTCTGTGCAGAAACGCCATATGCCGCATAGCAGATGCATCAAGTTCTCATGTTAAAGCCAGCAATGCAAAACTAATTTAATCACCATTTAGACAAAATGTTCACTTCAAGAATGAAAAAGTGCCATCAATGTGTTTTGCTTTAAGAACTGCAAACGGAAACAGTAAAGGGCAATCTATATTAGCCTATATCTTTCCATAAGGACAGACTTTAAACAAAAAGAAAAATACTGAAAAATGCCTATACATACTCTTCCAGCCTAGCGTGAAGTCATTACAACAACGTTTTGAGACTAATTGTGTTGTTTAATGGAAAACAATGTGAATGACAGTAGGATTTTGAACAACTCTTCAACCCCCTTTATTCTTAATCGTCTGTAAATGGACTGCATTTATATAGCGCTTTCAACAGACCCATGGCCACCAAAGCGCTTTACATATTGCCTCGCATTAACCCATTCATTCACTCATTCACACACCGACGGCGGTGTCAGCCATGCAAGGCACCATCCAGCTCGTCGGGAGCAGCTGGGGTTAGGTTTCTTGCTCATGGACACCTCGACACTTGGTCAGGTGGAACCAGGGATAGAGCCACCAACCTTCCAGTTTGTAGACAACCCACTTGAACCACTGAGCCAATGTGACAAGCTGTCGCATATTAAAATAAATGGAAATGGAAGTAGTGATCTAAAATTTGCGCCACTGGACTCGACTTAGTTTGACGTTAGCATGTTGCTTAGCAAACATAGATATAATTAGCCTAAAAATACACAGTACACACACAATGTCTTCCTAGCATTGTTCAGGAGGCATTAACTAAGTCTGCCGGAACCGGGAACACTTCCCATAACATTCGTAATGCATTCGTTACAGCATAAGAAGAATGGCATCTACGCTAATGTTAGTCTCACTGTTTATCCCGAGATTTACTGCAGTAAGGTGGATCCGGGCCGTATCCAGACCAGATGGTGGACCTGCGCCCAGACAAGACCAATGAACGCATCCCTGAAATGTCTGCAGAGAGAGTGTCAATTAAACTCGCCCCTGTCAATTAAACCTGTCTCCAGCGTGACGACTCCAATTTTTCGAATATCTTTCGCTCTAATATGACTTCTGAACTGTAATGTTGCCAGAATCATAATCATTCACTGTTTGTTCGTCGGCCAGAGGAGAACTGGCACCTCGACTGAGCCTGGTTTCTCCCAAAGATTTTTTTCTCCATTCTGGCCCTGAAGGAGTTTTGGTTCCTTGCCACCGTCGCCTTTGGCTTTTGGCTTGCTCAGTTGGGGACACTTAAATTTCAACTATATTACTGATCTGCCCGCATTGACACTAAATGATAATTGAAATTAGCTGGATGACTGCACCATTTTCGCCAGAGCAGCTGTACAGCCGAATCAAATTCAATTGCATTATTTTCCTGTTAACACTGTGAAGCTGCTTTGAAACAATCAGAAAAAGTTCTATATAAATAAAGGTGACATGGCTATTTTTTTGAGAATCATTTCAGTTTTTGGATGAATTAGGAGCCTTGTCCGCCATCTTGGATTTTTTTCACTCAGATTGCACAAAAACAAGGTATCTTGGAAGTTAAACAAGGTATATTAGAAGATGCTTACCTTTTGGAACAGCCTTTGCGTCAAAGCTTCTGTAGACATCTAGATTTTGGAGATGAGCTGTAAAAAAAAACATAGCCACATATGGTGATACAGTATCTGACGCACAACAGCATATGCTTTAGTGAGACTTTATTAGTTTGTGAGGGGTTTGTTTATAATTACTGTTAACATTCACTGCAGAAAAACGTATGCATAGAAACTTCTTAGAGATAAGAACATTTATACTGTTTATAGAAGGTTATGTATTGAACAGGAAATCAATAGATGGTTTTGCTTTCCACAAAATAAAAAAACTCTACTTTTCAACCTTCTTCCTTGATAGCTCTAACTCTTTGTTGTTAGTCAGCAGTGGCATAGAAAAGGCTCTTTTTCTTTAGAGAGATCTGTATATCAAAAGACAGCAAAGACAGCCATGAGGGAAAAAAAATTATACAGCATAAACATCCCGGCCATGAGCAAACAGACAAAATGGAAACGAAGATAACACCAAAACACAAATGTAAAAAGGAAATTAAAATGGGATTTACTGAGGCAAGTTGCTACATGTTGCAGTCTCTACTTTTATTGTCACTTCTCAAATTTATACATTTCATTCTACGCTTGTTCATCCTTTCTCAATTACTTCTTGTTTGCTCAGCAAAGCTTGAATTTAAAATGAACTGAATAAATTGGGGAGGTGGTAAAAAGATGGTGTGGGATGTTCTTGTATGAGGAACAGCTTGAAAAAGAAATAGCAAAATGTTTTTCATTTCCTTTCAATTCGCATATCTTGCCTCCTCTTTGTAATTTTCTCCCATTTTCTCCTAGAAATTCAGAGGAAAACAACATGGATAGACATGAAACGTTAAGATTCAATAAGAGGTAAAGTGGACAGCCTGTTTATAAGGACGGACATAATCTGTTCTACTCAGAAAAATGATGAGAGATTGTTGCAAACGGTCCTAAAAGGATAAAGTAATTTTAGCTTGTCATGCTAATGGTGTAGTAGTGTATTCACAATGAGTGAAATGTACATTCAGAAGGATGTCTTGGTACTCAAACCTACAACCATGACATAAATTAGAGGGTAATCACGCAATCTGTCCATTACCACCTACATTCTACAAAGCAACTGAAGTGAAATGTTTTAAAAGGTAAGATGAACACTGTTCCACTTGACAGCTGTAGGCAAAAACTTCTTAAATGGGCATGTCGACTTGGACGCATCACTTTAAGGTTACAAAATTATGGTCTTCAAAGACGATTTAAACCTGTGCTGCAATACAACCCTGGAACCATTGTCGTCAATGTTTCTCTCAGAAAAGACACAACATACAATCACAACGTCCAATAGCAAACCCAAGAACTCTGCACTTTTTGATGTCACTGAACAGACTAAATATTCATCTATCTTACATTGACACTAAATGATAATTGAAATGAGCTGGATGACATCACCGTTTTCTCCAGAGCGTCTTTACAGCCAAATCAAATTATTTTGCATTACTTTCCAGCTTAAAACTGTGAAGCTGCTTTGAAACAGTTGGTTTTGTAAAAAGCGCTATATAAATAAAGGTGACTTGACTAGACTAAAGTCAAATTCTTCAGAAAAAAGACAAAGACATATACCCGCCACTGAAATGAAGATTATATGATATAATAAGATTATAATGGCAGTTTTGAAGTCCATATATTTCCTTTTTCTGTTTAGAAGAAAACTGAGCCTTTAAATCTCGTTTGTAAAAGCTTTACAAGGCATAAATAGTCTTCCCTTTAGATTAGGGAGCACCAATACCATTTTTTCAGAACTAATTAGATCCGATCCTGAACATTCTGAGTCCGATACCAGCGCAGTTTTGTTCAATGTAGAATTTCTATACCTCAGTGTGTTAAACTGATAATCACTCTTTTGTGTGTTAAACACAATCTGCTAAATACAGACAACATCATTATAAAGAAAAACAACAAATAAAAACAAATATATAATCACAATCTATGACAAAAATAGAAATACGGCCTAAATACTAAGAAATTAAAAGACATTTATTTAAAATGTATAGTGCAGCTTTTTAATGAGGCAGCAACATATTATAGATAGGACAGAAAAAGAAAGGCTATTAATAATAATTAATTGCGCAAAAGTATAATAATACGAAAGGCTCCAATCAGAGCGGCACAAAGTGTGTATGCGCATCCCGTGCGCTTGAAGCAACATGGAGTCACAGCGCATCTATCCGGATTGAAAAGTTCAAGACACAAAGGGAAGATATATCAATACGTAGTTTATTTATCTATGCAATATTTTATTGAGCCTTTTCTTTTAACAGTTTAAAATTTCAGTTACTGTGCATGTGAAGAACAGACACCCTGTAAAATGTAATTTATTGTATTAAGTAATTTTATGCAAAACCATAGACCGCTACAGATCAAGCATAATAACAAAAACATTGAATCATCTTTGAGAGTTTAATTGTGTTGACTGGCATAACCGAACGCGACACACAGTTTGAAAGCTGAATGGCGAATGAATGAAAGCCACAGCAGAGAGAAGAGGTCATGTGAACTTGAATTTAATTACTTTAATATTCATCTGCCTCACAATAAACTATGAAATGGCTGTAGAGCACTTATACTACGTTGAATGCTTGAATGCTTGAATCTGATTGGCTGATGAACGTTCTGAGGTGTGCAATTAGCCCGATCTCACGAAAATGCGTATAAATAGTACGAGTGTGCAATCTCGTAGAATGTATACGCCAAAATGAGTTTTGACGTGCATATGATACACACTTTATGGCGTATTATACGTACGAACCCCCCACACCCCCACCCTCACCCTACCCAAAAGCGTGTCATATAGACACCATAAAGTGCGTATCATATTCAGCCGAAAAACTGCGTAGCATACTGTATGCACGCCAAAACTAATTTTGGCGTATACATTCTACGAGATTGCACACTCGTACTATTGATACGCATTGTCATGAGATCGTGTTGGAAATGCACAGTGAACGTAGTTCCAGGCAGCTCTCTTGACCGCATTACAGTTCCATATCACTTCGCATAGTTAACTGTAATACATTTTTTACAAAAAGTTGTTGTCAGCGCTGCCCTGACGATTTTATCAGTTCGCTTATATAGTGTAGCAACTTAAAGGCTACACATAACATTTTTTTTTCTAGCGAGGTAATAACAGCGCTGTTTAGAAACCCACAGAGGTAGCCTAATTCACACTAGCTCTCTCTATCTCTGTGTGTGTGTGTCTCTGTTGCGCTCGCTCTCTTTCAAATAACTTTATTAATAACTGCAGTAGAATGCTATCAACGGCTCAAGCCTCCGTTACCAGCTTTAAAATGACGTTTCGGAACTAGCAAAAGAGCCGTTGGATGAGACGCAGAAGAACTAGTCCTACTCACAATAGCTATTTAAGTACAAAAACCAGACTAATCCCTTTAAATCTATCATCGGATCGATGTCTTGAGGTGTGGTAACTATAAGCGGAATAATTGACTCCGGGCCGTTGAATTATTAGAAATAATAATCTAATCTAATAATTCAATGGCCCGTCGTCAATTATTCCTTATTTATAATATAGTGCATGAAGCGTTGATGATGCTTTATAATGTTTTTTGTGCCTTTTGTGGGGCACTGGGGCTTAACAATAACACAAAATATTATACGCACAGTAACATATTTGGATCGGTCCTGTCTGACCGATACCTGATCCGGCAAATAATGACAGTATCGGAGCCGATACCAATACTGAGTATCGGATCGGCACGTCCCTACTGTACATGAGCTCACAAAAATAGTTAACTGACAGTAGCTCTAACCCTAACCCTGACCCTAACAGTAGGAATAAATGTTAATAAATATATTTATTTACATACTATATATCCTATATGTCTAAATAATATGACTAAATATATATTTAAATAGTTTATTAATCATTTACGTACACTTTCTAAATGATCTTATGAACCACTGACAACTCCTAAATAACTGGTTTGTAAATAATGAATTACATCATTTAGAAATGATAAATTGATCAAATAAAGTATGAAAATACAACTGTTAAACAAATTATAGATGTGCTTATAAATTAAGAACAAATCATACAGCTGTATTTATAAACTGCGTACTAATGTCTTTTAATGCTTTATAAATGAATTGACAATTTACTAATACTTAACTAATGATTCATAGCGTGCAGTTCTTGCAAGAACCAAGTTTGTTGACATCGAATGACATCCATGTGAAGAATTTACTTATTTGAGCTATACTCTACATATTAATTATTTGATTATCTCAAAATCCTCAAACACTTTTTTTTTAAAAACTCGCTTTAGGCCATTTCACGCCGCACAGACAAATGCCAACAAACACGTCTGATGGAGTTTGTTGAAGTAGTGTGTGATACCCCTGTCGGTGTTTGTTGCCATGGTCTGGGTTTGTTTTCTCCGACTGTACATGTTCAATTGCCGTTTGTTGGGTCGTGAATGTCAGTGTGGTATGATTTTCCAACAAACAACAACAAATTCTAATGACCAGGACACAAAATGTTGCCATGACAATGAGGCAAGTCCCTTGCAAAGACTGCATGTAGGTTCTGGGCGTGCTTAGTAAATTATCCTTGTAGTGAAAATGGCAGGTTTGTGGACAAATCAGAAAACAATTCTAGAGAAAGATTTTCAAGAAAACACAACACAAAGTTTGAGCACGCACACGTAAGATCTGAGAGAAAGCAGAGCCATATTTTAAATCCTGTGTCCAGTAAGTTTTGTGCTAGAGTTAAAGAAATCTGCCTGCAAGTGGAGAGATTCTTTACATGGATAAATTCTCACATTAAAATAATGCGCTCTCGACATTTAAACATTTCTCGCTATAAACACGGCCATTTTTGTAAATGGACTGCATTTAAATAGTGCTTTTAACAGACCCATGGCCATCCAAAGAACTTTACATGTTGCCTCACATTCACCAACGGCGGTGTCAGCCGTGCAAGGCGCCATCCAGCTCGTCGGGAGCAGCTGGGGTTAGGTGTCTTGCTCATGGACACCTCAACACTTGGTCAGGTGGAACCGGGGATCAAACCACAAACCTTTCGGTTTGTAGACAATCTACATGAACCACTGAGCCACTGCCGCCCACATTTTCTGTGGGTGCTCTAGTTTGTTGGTGTCTGTAGGGGTAGTGTAAACATGACATTTATTTTCCATAAAATTCTAAATACAACGGCCAACTTGTTGGTTGCCGTTTGTCTGTGCGGTGTGAATTGGCCTTTATAGACTTCTAATTCGCGACCGGTGTTTTGTTTTGCTCTATCCTCTGCGTATTCCACGTTCGTGACCAGAACTTAACCTATGCCTGCATCCTAATTCATTCACTGGAATGCCAGTCTCTCATGAAGGTGTGCGACAGTTAGCGGAAGTAAGAGATTGCAGTTTGTAAAGTTTTAAATATGGATATTTTTCTTACATAAACGCATCGATTCGCTTCAGAAGGACTTTATTAACCCCCGGAGCCCTGTCTGTGGAACACTTTTATGATGAATGCACTTTTATGATGAATAGATGCACTTTTATGATGGATAGATGCACTTTTATGATGGATAGATGCACTTTTAAGGACTTCAAAACAGAAATACCCATTTACTGCTTGGAAGAACCAGAATTTTAATAAAACTCTGGTTGTATTCGTCTGAAAGAAGAATGTCATATTCACCTAGGCTTGAGGGTGAGCAAATCATGGGGTAATTTTCATTTTTGTGTGAACTATCCCTTTAATAAGGTGCTGTCACACTATCGAAATTGTAGCAAACTTGCGTCACTCTAAAGAAAAAATCACAATTGTACAGATTCCTTTTTTTTTTTTTTTTTTGCATTACTGGACAGAAATAGTAGAATACATGAAATTCAATAGGCAGGAGAGTGAAGATGAATAAGATTAGGACATGTTGCAGGCTGGACTCACACCTGAAAAACCCATATGACCCAAAGCTTAATGTGTCAGAACCTGTGGATTAACCACTCCAGGAGCAGCTGAAAACTCATTTAATGTACGAATTTCATTCTGTTGTAAAACACAGGATCTTTTAAAGGGGACCTATTATGGCTATTTTTACAAGATGTAATTTAAGTCTCAGGTGTCCCCAGAATGTGTCTGTGAAGTTTTTGTTTAAAATACCATTTATAAATATATATTCTGACTACATTCAAGAACAGGCTGTTTTTGTGCATGTGCCTTTAAATGCAAATGAGCTGCATTCTGAGCAAGACATCTGCTTGGTTTTGATAATCATCTATATCGTGATTACTTTATCAGTAAAGGTTTACTTCAGCGCTAGGAAGATAAATGTGTATTTAAACTGGGTTATTTATGTAGTATAAATGTGAAATCATTTTTGAATTTGGTGCCTTCTAAACTGAGAAAATACAGAAAATGTATTTTTGTCTCATGGATGAAAGACAACAGCTCCCAGAATGCACTTGCCTCGCTGCCCAACGAGCCCACTCCTAAAAGCCACAGCTACTGGTTATCACTTGCCCACCATGACACCTCCCCACCATCGTTTTGATTATCATAGTAATACACTAATTTTGTTCAGTTAGAAAATAAACACTACAATTAAAAATGGAACGTGTTTTTTCAATAAAGTGTGAGTGAGCCGAATGAAAATCACAGCACAAACGCAGCAAGGAGTCAGATTTCATTCATCACGAGCGAAGAGCTGAGCTGAGCTGAGCGCATCAGTCGATCATAGTCCATGTCCAGTCTGGCGCGTTTACATGCACGTTCTTTATGCCTAATAAGCCAACAATGAACATGCTAATGTAAACACGGTAACCCGTTTTCTTTTATCGGAGTATGGTCATAAACGGCTTAAGCATAAACCGGTCGGGACATGTAGTTTTTTGCCTCTTATCCCGATTTCGCGCGGCATAAACGCATTAAGAGGATCAGTCAAAACGCTGCATCTGTAACTGCACGAGGGATAATATGAGCCGTAAATCTCCTGCTGACACCGTGCACGCTTTATTTAACATCACAATTGACTTAACATTTGGAATACTCAGATACGGACAAGGAAATAACCCGGTTTATTAATAAAGTCATGTAAACGCGGTTTACTTACGTTGTCAGTATGGTGTGCATGTAAACTGTCAATAATTACGTAGCCTATTGTGTTGGCGCACTTTACTGTTTCCCTCTGCTCCTCTTTTAATAGGTGTTCCACAAACTCTTGACAACTAAAAATAAAATAAATTTTAAGCAATATAACTACTTTTCATTTTAAACATAAACATATTTTACTGAAATGCTTTGGTTGAAAAGGGTTGTGCTATATTTCTTTAAAATATATGATGCATGGTTTGATATTTCGTTAAGACATTCATAGATTTTTAAGAGAGGCTTACGTGTCCAAATACTTTATGAGGCCACTGTATATCTTCGGGCTTGCTTGTATCTGATCTGCATTTCCAGCTTGCTGAAACATCAATTGACTTATGAGTCTGATCAACCTCCAGATGCATCTATTTGAAATTCATACACAATCTAAAAATACTTCTCCCTGCGTCATTATGAGCTCTCTGTGGCCTGGCATCAAAAGACAGATGCAGATGTAAAGTTTCCCCTGTGAAGACTCGTAAAAGAGATGCCCTGCCTATAGAAAAATGAATCTGTTTTTGTCTGCATCCCCTGCAAACCTCCTTTCTCTCGTAGCCTCGTTGTACTATCCATCTCTCTACGGTAATTTCCATGCAAGTTTTGTGTGATGAGCATCAGTCTGACGTTATACAACAGATGACTGTAACACCCACAGAATAGAGCATCTGACAGCACAGCAAAATTTCTGTACAAATATACTGATATAATGAGTTTTATGTTTGTTTGTTTTGTTTTTTTTACAGGCTGACGATCAAGTTTCCCATAATCATTGATGAAATGTTTATGTTAAGTTCCACTCGTCCTGGATTTTAGTGGAAAATGTAATAAAAATACAAATACTACCTGGATTCTCAAATATAGTCTAAACCTCAAAACTGTAAAATCACGCCAGTAAGGGAGCAGGTCGGTCAGATTTACCTACACACACGCATCTACAGCATGGCTAGCAATCGCATAATAAGTCCATTTTGTGCAAGTTAATCGTGTTCCCAAATTATTAAAAATAATAATAATAATAACGCTAGAAGTTTAAAAAGAGCATGTTGCAACATATATTTTAGAAACAGTATTTTCTATTGCCAAACTTGACCAGGAATTTAAATGTTTCATTTTTAAGGCATAGTTCACGCAAAAATGAAAAATTAGCCCATGATTTACTCACCCTCAAGTGAAGTGATGGATTTGTGTATTCAACTTATGAAAAAAGCTTAACGGGGTGATGTATGACGTCGGAGCTGTGTGGAGCACTTTTATAATGAATGGATGCACTTTTTTAGCTTAAAATTTTGAGCTGCCATTATAAGGCTTGGAAACATCAGGATATTTTTTTATACAACTCCCATTGTATTCGTCTGAAAGAAGAATGCACCTAGGACGGTTTAAAGGAGAGTAAATCATGGGCTAATTCAAATTTTTGGGTGAACTTTTTCTTTAAGGAGAAAAAGTCTCCTTTTTTTAAGTTAATAAAGGCCTTCTGAAGTGATTCGATTGGGTTTTGTAAGTAAAAACATCCATATTTAAAACTTTATTAGGTGAAATATCTAGCTGTTGTTTACATCGTTTTCAAAACCTCACACTTTGAAACCCGCTTTCATATGTCATATTATTTCATATGTCTTCCGAAATTGCCACCTGCTGGCAAAGAATGAATTAGCATTTTCAATAAGCCTTTCTGCTCTTTTTGTTTAGACCACTGAAAATTGACCCATATTTTTACCCAGCAATCACGCAGTTGTGAACCAGTGGATCAACAAGAAGCTAATGCTGATACATTTTAAAAATCTAAACAATTAAGACACTAAGATATATTTATATGTTATTAAATTATTATAATTGTTTGATGATAAATGTTTAAATTAATATAATAATACTTGGGATAGAGTTAAATTCCTGGCCTGAATTATTGTCTCAATCCACCACCGCAAATAATTGTCACAACTTCTAAAACACGTTAGACATAACTTAACAGCACTATAGAAAACACTGTGAAGACCATAGAAACTGCCTAGTTACACCCTAGAAACCATAAAGAACACCCTAGAAAACAACAACTCCCTAGCAACCTCCGTCAACAATGGCCTTTCAAAATGTTTCTTTAAATACGCATGGATAAAAATTGCTCATTCTATCCACCAATGGAGGTCTGAAAAAACCTGAAGACCCCAGAATATCTTTTACTTGCACTTTAGCTGACAGAGTGATATACAAATTCCACTTTGCGTTCCAGATCCATTGTTTATTCATAAATACAATTAAAAGTTACAATCGATGGAAATTTGTTAAAACAAAAACCTTAACCGGTATTTTGATATAATAGTTTATTGTTTTTTCTTAATAATTTCATATATACATGTATACTTTTTATCTTAAAAAGACATAAACCTGCATGAAAAACAGCACATTTCTAAAAACTTGGCACATGCATTTTAATAGCGCAGTCCAACAGAGCTACGCAAGCCACTTTTAATCAACATCTGTTGAAAGTCTTTAACTCAGCAAGATACAAAGGTATCTCCACTTGGTGTAATACTTTCCTGAACATCATTCCAATTTCCTTCCTTTTAAAAAAGTTTTTTTTTTTTTTTAAACATTGAGAACACAATGAATTGGCTGTGTAATGCTGTGTGCTCGACTGCCCTCAGTCTAATTACAAAAATGATAATGATAATGTTATTCTACTTCACAGTTTACAACCAAATTTCCTTTTTTCTTTTACTCTTTCATGTGCTGTTGCTTTCTAAAATGACTACTCTTTAGATATTTCACAGCGGGCATCAGGTACAAAGGTGCGGTTCTCCCACACAAACGGGCACATCATGGATTCAAGATGTCATTTGCAGTGAATGTCTCTTTCGTACCTGAACATCAAAGGTACTGCCGATCAGGAGGCCAATTAGAGCGGTCCGATGATTGATGCACAACATCTGAGGGTTAGAAAAAGCATAAAACTCTAACCTCTCTCTACCTGATGCATCATATTGGCACTGATTTGGGGTCAGGAAAAAAATTAAACATGAGCTGCTTTCCAAAACCTAGGCTGTGTCCGAAATCACCCCTACACCTTTAAATAGCACACTGTTTGAGGGGATTCATTTGTAGTGTCCGATTGTGCAATAATGTTGTTAACAACCATTTGTTAACAATTTAGCATTTTGGCGCATAGGTGGATAATTTGTATGAATCTCATAGCAATTCATAACTATTTCACATTTTGGCGAATTAGTGCATGCTAATTCATATAAATGTGTACAAATTAATACGAATTAGCCACCAATTTGCCAAAACATAAAATAGTTATAAATTGCTATGAAATTGTACATGGCAATTTGTTACTAATTTACATTTTGGCAAATTGGTGGCTTATGCAAATTATTTTGTTCAATCTTATTTCAAAACTATTTCACGTTTTGGCGAATTGATGGCTTTGTATGAATGTGTACAATCTCATGGCACTTTGTAATGTAACTGTTTTATGTTTAAACAAAACACATACTGTAAACCTGACACTAGTAATTTGTAGCTATATTATATTTTGGTGAATTGGTGGCAAATTCATATGAATTTGTACATTCTCAATATAATTAATAACTTTTTTACAGTTTTGATAAATTGGAAGCTAATTCATATGAATTTGTACGTTCTCATCGTAATTCGTAACTATTTTACATTTTTGGTGAATTGGTAGCTAATTCATATGAATTTGTACGATCTCTTGGTAATTCGTAACTACTGTACAGTTTTGGTGATTTGGTAGCTAGTTCATATGAATTTGTACATTCTCACAGTAATTCGTAACTATTTTACAGTTTTGGTGAATTAGTATCTAATTCAAATTAATTTGTTTGATTTTTATGGTCATTCATAAATATTTTTCAGTTTTGGTGAATTGGTAGCTAATTCTTTTGAATTTGTACGATCTCATGGTAAATCGTAACTATTTTACAGTTTTGGTGAATTGGTTGCAAATTCATATGAATTTGTACGTTCTCACGGTAAATCGTAACTGTTTTATAGTTTTGATGAATTGGTAGCTAACTCAAATTAATTTGTACAATCTCATGGCAAATCGTAACTATTTTACAGTTTTGGTGAATTGGTTGTTATTTCATACGAATTTGTACAATCTCACAGTAAATCATAACTAATTTACCATTTTGGTGAATTGGTTGCTAATTCTTAGGAATTTGTACAATCTCATGGTAAATCATAACTATTAAACATTTTTGGTGAATTGGTTGCTAATTCTTATGCTTTTGTACAATATCACGGTAAATCATAACTATTTTTAAATTGTTGGTGAATTGGGTGTTAATTCATATGAATTGGTACATTCTCACAGTAAATTTTAACTATTTTACAGTTTTGGTGAATTGGGTGAAATTCCTAGGAATTTGCATCAAATTCTTGCTCTTAGAACTATGTTCCAAAAGTTGCGAGCATGATTATATCTATTATGTAGAATACAATCCCACAAAGCATTGCAAAAAAATAGACGTAACAACATAAACATCCAATTATAAACATGCTTATACCAAACAGTAATGATAAAACAAAGTTGTAACTTCAGCCTATTTAAAAATTGCGCATTATCCCAATATGTGTGTATTAAACTTGCATTATTTAAAAAATGCTTCATATTCTATTGTTGTATTGAAAAAAAAAATATGCTTGAAAGTTGTAAATAGAACAAAGCCTATTGACGTACATTTTACAAGCAAACTAAAAGTCAGTCTTTCTACCTCAAAATTTTCATGTTCAATAAATGTTACATTTAATTTCTGTTTAAATTGTGAAATTTACCAGCAATTTGAGTGTTTTTGTTTTTTGTTTTTGTTTTTCTAAAAAATCCTACCTCATATTTTTTTCATTGACTGTAGTGTATATATTGGTCTGAGCATGCTACATACTCATTTATACAACTTTGCTTCATTTAAGATTAAAACCTTTTTTCAACCACTTCATTTGGTAGTTCTCTCTACTAGTCTCAGTAAATTTGCTTGGCACACAGCATCAGGTCAATAGGCCTATTTGCATTTCTTGCTTGATTGCCTCACAGATTCTCAGAGAGACCCATGGAGCTGCATAAGCACTCCATCAATTTTATTCCCTCCTTGCGTTCCTAATGTTCAGACTGCTAAATCTGTATTTGTATATTTGTAGTCCTATATCGATACATTTGTAGTTATACAGAGCTGCCTTTTCCATTCATTATAATGTCTGTTTGAGGACCAGCGATTCTGCCAAGGACTTGATATTTCTGCAGGGAAAAGAATATAAATATTAGTATATTCTGTACTGGTACTATTTATATATATATATATATATATATATATATATATATATATATATATATATATATATATATATATATATATATGCATGTGTGTGTGTGTGTGTGTGTGTGTGTGTGTGTGTGTGTGTGTGTGTGTGTGTGTGTGTGTGTGTGTGTGTGTGTGCGTGTGTGTGTATGCGTGTGTGTGTTTTGGGACACCTGCCTTTACATGCAAATTAACTTTGATGACATCATATTCTTAATCCATTGGGTTTAATATGGAGTTGGCCCACCCTTTGCAGCTATAACAGCTTCAACTCTTCTGGGAAGGCTTTCCACAAGGTTTAGGAGTGTGTTTATGGACATTTTTGACCATTCTTCTAGAAGCACATTTGTGAGGTCAGACGAGAAGGCTTGGCTCGCAGTCTAAGGTGTTCTATTGGGTTGAGGTCAGGACTCTGTGCAGGCCAGTCAAGTTCTTCCACACCAAACTCACTCATCCATGTCTTAATGGACCTTGCTTTGTGCACTGGTCCGCAGTCATGTTGGAACAGAAAGAGGCCATTCCCAAACTGTTCCCAAAAAGTTGGGAGCATGAAAATGTCAAAAATGTCTTTGTTACACCATAATCCCCTCTCCACCAAACTTTACACTTGGCACAATGCAGTCAGTCAAGTATCTCCTGGCAACCGCCAAACACAGACTCGCCCATCAGATTGCCAGAAAGAGAAGCGTGAATCGTCCTCAAGAGCAGTGTTTCCCAGTGTTTCAAATATTTTAGATTCATTGCACACCAACTGAAATATTTCAGGTCTTTTATTGTTTTTATACTAATGATTTTGGCATACAGCTCATGAAAACCCAAAATTCTCAAAAAAATTCAAGAATATCTAAAAAAAATTAGCATATCATGAAAAGGTTCTCTAAACGAGCTATTAACCTAATCATCTGAATCAACTAATTAACTCTAAACACCTGCAAAAGATTCCTGAGGCTTTTAAAAAATTCCCAGCCTGGTTCATTACTCAAAACCGCAATCATGGGTAAGACTGCTGACCTGACTGCTGTCCAGAAGGCCATCATTGCCACCCTCAAGCGAGAGGGGAAAAGACACAGAAAGAAATTTCTGAACAAATAGGCTGTTCCCAGAGTGCTGTATCAAGGCACCTCAGTGGGAAGTCTGTGGGAAGGAAAAAGTGTGGCAAAAAACGCTGCACAACGAGAAGAGGTGACCGGACCCTGAGGAAGATTGTGGAGAAGGACCTATTCCAGACCTTGGGGGACCTGCGGAAGCAGTGGACTGAGTCTGGTGTAGAAACATCCAGAGCCACCGTGCACAGGCATGTGCAGGAAATGGGCTACAGGTGCCGCATTCCCCAGGTCAAGCCACTTTTGAACCAGAAACAGCGGCAGAAGCGCCTGACCTGGGCTACAGAGAAGCAGCACTGGACTGTCACTCAAATTTTGCATGTCATTCGGAAATCAAGGTGCCAGAGTCTGGAGGAAGACTGGGGAGAAGGAAATGCCATAATGCCTGAAGTCCAGTGTCAAGTACCCACAGTCAGTGATGGTCTGGGGTGCCATGTCAGCTGCTGGTGTTGGTCCACTGTGTTTTATCAAGGGCAGGGTCAATGCAGCTACCTATCAGGAGATTTTGGAGCACTTCATGCTTCCATCAGCTGAAAAGCTTTATGGAGATGAAGATTTCGGTTTTCAGCACGACCTGACACCTGCTCACAGTGCCAAAACCACTGGTAAATGGTTTACTGACCATGGTATTACTGTGCTCAATTGGCCTGCCAACTCTCCTGACCTGAACCCCATAGAGAATCTGTGGGATATTGAGAAGAGAAAGTTGAGAGACGCAAGACCCAACACTCTGGATGAGCTTAAGTCCGCTATCGAAGCATCCTGGGCCTCCATAACACCTCAGCAGTGCCACAGGCTGATTGCCTCCATGCCACGCCGCATTGAAGCAGTAATTTGTGCTAAAGGATTCCCGACCACATATTGAGTGCATAACTGAACATAATTATTTGAAGGTTGACTTTTTTTGTATTAAAAACACTTTTCTTTTATTGGTCGAATGAAATATGCTATTTTTTTGAGATAGGAAATTTGGGCTTTCATGAGCTGTATGCCAAAATCATCAGTATTAAAACAATCAAAGACCTGAAATATTTCAGTTGGTGTGCAATGAATCTAAAATATATGAAAGTTTAATTTGTATCATTATTTATATTTATTTATTTATTTATATATATAGGCCTATATATATATATATATATATATATATATATATATATATATATATATATATATATATATATATATATATATATATATATATATATATATATATATTATGATAAAATGTGTATAAAACAATTAATATACACTCACCTAAAGGATTATTAGGAACACCTGTTCAATTTCTCATTAATGCAATTATCTAATCAACCAATCACATGACAGTTGCTTCAATGCATTTAGGGGTGTGGTCCTGGTCAAGAAGATCTCCTGAACTCCAAACTGAATGTCAGAATGGGAAAGAAAGGTGATTTAAGCAATTTTGAGCATGGCATTGTTGTTGGTGCCAGACGGGCCGGTCTGAGTATTTCACAATCTGCTCAGTTACTGGGATTTTCAAAGACAATCATTTCTAGGGTTTACAAAGAATGGTGTGAAAAGGGAAAAACATCCAGTATGCGGCAGTCCTGTGGGCGAAAATGCCTTGTTGATGCTAGAGGTCAGAGGAGAATGGGCCGACTGATTCAAGCTGATAGAAGAGCAACTTTGACTGAAATAACCACTCATTACAACTGAGGTATGCAGCAAAGCATTTGTGAAGCCACAACACGCACAACCTTGAGGCGGATGGGCTACAACGGCAGAAGACCCCATCGGGTACCACTCATCTCCACTACAAATAGGAAAAAGAAGCTATCATTTGCATGAGCTATCAAAGCATTTACAACTTTAGTTATAAACCGCTTACTAATGTCTACTAATGCTTTATAAATGATGAATTGACTATTTACCAATGCTTAACTAATGCTACATAGCGTGTAGTTATTATAAAGTGTTACCAGAAAACTGACATGCATGACTGCATTCGGTAGGCTATGTAGGCACATCATATTCCAGCTGACACGGTACATTTTCATGATGAGTTAAAATCGAGAATCTATAGAAACTTAACATGATGTGAGTGGTGTGTTGTCCCTATGATTTTGTGCTCAAGAGCCAAGTGATCAAAAAAGAAAAGAAAAGAAAGTTACGTTAGTGACATTCAATCGCAGTTCATGTTCGTTTCGTATAGGAGGATGATTTGATTTTCTTGTTCATTATGGCATTTTATTCAACTTTTATATCATATGTATTCATATTTATTTAACTAGTGTATTTGTATCTTTATTTTGAAGTTTAAAACATTTTCAGATACACATGCTGCTTAGTTGTGGGGTTTACTGATGTATATTCATTAAATGCTTAATTCGGTATATTTTCCTGACCGACAACCGCCACTCATTATCCGAATATTAACTGTTAACTGATAGCCTATATTATAATATTACACTGGCATTAAATAAAAATACAATTGGTCAGTGACCCGTTAAAAATACAAAATATTTTTTCACTGGTTTATTTTAACGTGCAAACAGCAGCATACAGAAAAGCTGTCACGATTCACCAGTGAGAGTGCCCCTGATAACCACCAGAGGTCACTCCAGCCCGGACTGTCATTCCATTAAAGACTACATTACCCATACTCCTTTGCCAGGACTCATTAGCACTTACTGTTTACACCTGTGTCTCCTTACCTCACCTCTGCCTATTTATACCATGTTCACTCTATCATTCATTGCGAAGTCTTGTTTTGTGTAACACTGCATTTCTGAGCGGTCTCCCTGGTTGTCTTGTGTCTTGGATTACTTGCCTATTCTGTAGTGATGGGCAGACTGAGGCTTCGTGAAGCACTGGAACAGTTGAAGCAAATGTGCCGAAGCTTCGAAACAACACTATGGAAACAAGCCACAACACAACGGAAACGAGCCACAACACAACGGAAATGCTCCCGATCACGAGGGGGCTCTCAGAGTGCAATAAAGTTAGTTTTCCTTGCCATTGTTCTATAGATTGGCCAGTTTCACAAATATATAAACACTACAATTAGTTTTAAGTGTGTAACCATTGTATAACGACATGAAATATAAATTCAAAATCACCTATAGCTGCATATTTATACTCGTGAACGTTTTTACACGCTGTCAAGGCGCTTGATGCCCAAGATAACGGCTGCCAATTCCATCAAGTGGTTGAAACTTATAATTTTATGAATTAAAATGACTTTTTTGTTTTGTTTAAATGTTCCAATGTTGTGCATTATTGAGTCAGTTTTTTAGAATACAACAAAGCTGTTGAATTTTAACATGTCTGTTTTTAAATGTTAAAAGTTATTTTAATTCATACTAATTATATGTTTCAACTGCATGGTGGAATTGGCAGATGTTCCCTTGGGCATCAAGCGCCGTGTAAAATCGTTTTCGAGTATAAATATGCAGCTATATTGCATGTAGGTGATTTTGAATTGATATTTGACGTTGATATACAATGGTTACACACTTAAAACTGAGGTACTTTTTCCACTTCTACTGTTGCATCAGACACATTCTACTGTGTCGTCTGGGTTTCACGGATACGACTATCAAACAGTTCCCATAAACTGTCCTGGGTTTCTGTTGATGTTGATGATGATGGGCCTGGCGTTGACATTTGTGGCTCTGAATGAAAATTAAATCAACAATTAGTTACAAAGCATAAACTGACAGCATACCGGTATATGAAGAATAAGTTACATAATTATTCACATGACATATCTCCATAAAGTTAGATGAAGACTGAAACTGCTCACCAGTATTGCTGTGTTTAACACAATTGGGAGTTGTGATTGGGACATTACTTTGTAGGGGCGGTTGACACAGGAATAGCCTAAGCGTATTTAAAACTATAGACTTTCTAAACAGTGTCTCAACAACACTTTGTGACTTTATCTGAATTATATTTCAAACAATGCATACCTTGCTTAGACGGCCCAGCAGTGTCAGTAGCAGGCCTAGGTACAGGGGGAATGTTACCATCCTCTGCACCCTCCAAAATGGCAGGATTAGTGCTCCTCAAATGGCGCATCATGGATGATGTATTGTTGCAGTAGGCTAGCTGCCTATCACAAATCATACATCTCACTTTATTTGGCGTTTCCATATCTATATATGAGCTATGAACATATATCTAAATAATCTATATAGTAGTACCCGAGGTCTACTGCAGTCAGCCGGATCCAGGCTGTATCCAGATCAGACGGTGTACCTGCACCCAGATGTGACCAGCACATGACCCTGAAGTGTCTGCAGAGACAATGTCATTTAGACTCCCCCTTAAGCTGCCTCATCGACACGGCATCCTCAATAAAAACCTGTCTCCGGCGTTATGACTCCGATTGTTTGAATATTCCTAGTTAGTAATTCTTTAAATCGATGTGTCATCCTCAAAACAATCCGTCTCCAGCGTGTTGCCTCAGATCTTTCGAATATTCAGATCTATTATGACCTCTGACCTTTAAAATCGCCAGAATAATAATAATATGCTGGAGAACTGGCACCGACTGAGCCTGGTTTCTCCCAAGGTTTTTTTTTCTCCATTAGGTCTCCTGATGGGGTTTTGGTTTCCTTGCCACTGTCGCCTCTGGCTTGGCTTGCTAAGTTGGGGAAAAAATATTTTTCAAATATATTTCAAAATAAATCTAATTATTAAACTAAATTAACCATATAGACCAAATTACTGATCGAATTACTGATCTAAAGCCCACATTGTTACTGTATGATAATCGAAATATACAGGTCCTTCTCAAAAAAATAGCATATTGTGATAAAAGTTCATTATTTTCCATAATATAATGATAAAAATTAAACTTTTATATATTTTAGATTCATTGCACACCAACTGAAATATTTCAGGTCTTTTATTGTTTTAATACTGATGATTTTGGCATACAGTTAATGAAAACCCAAAATTCCTATCTCAAATTATTAGCATATTTCATCCGACCAATAAAAGAAAAGTGTTTTTAATACAAAAAAAGTCAACCTTCAAATAATTATGTTCAGTTACGCACTCAATACTTGGTCAGGAATCCTTTTGCAGAAATGACTGCTTCAATGCGGCGTGGCATGGAGGCAATCAGCCTGTGGCACTGCTGTGGTGTTATGGAGGCCCAGGATGCTTCGATAGCGGCCTTAAGCTCATCCAGAGTGTTGGGTCTTGCGTCTCTCAACTTTCTCTTCACAATATCCCACAGATTCTCTATGGGGTTCAGGTCAGGAGAGTTGGCAGGCCAATTGAGCACAGTAATACCATGGTCAGTAAACCATTTATCAGTGGTTTTGGCACTGTGAGCAGGTGCCAGGTCGTGCTGAAAAACGAAATCTTCAATAAAGCTTTTCAGCAGATGGAAGCATGTAGTGCAAAATCTCCTGATAGCTAGCTGCATTGACCCTGCCCTTGATAAAACACAGTGGACCAACAACAGCAGCTGACATGGCACCCCAGACCATCACTGACTGTGGGTACTTGACACTGGACTTCAGGCATTTTGGCATTTCCTTCTCCCCAGTCTTCCTCCAGACTCTGGCACCTTGATTTCCGAATGACATGCAAAATTTGAGCGACAGTCCAGTGCTGCTTCTCTGTAGCCCAGGTCAGGCGCTTCTGCCGCTGTTTCTGGTTCAAAAGTGGCTTGACCTGGGGAATGCGGCACCTGTAGCCCATTTCCTTCCTGCACACGCCTGTGCACGGTGGCTCTGGATGTTTCTACTCCAGACTCAGTCCACTGCTTCCGCAGGTCTCCCAAGGTCTGGAATCGGTCCTTCTCCACAATCCCCCTCAGGGTCTGGTCACCTCTTCTCGTTGTGGAGCATTTTTTGCCACAGTTTTTCCTTCCCACAGACTTCCCACTGAGGTGCCTTGATACAGCACTCTGGGAACAGCCTATTTGTTCAGAAATTTCTTTCTGTGTCTTACCCTCTCGCGTGAGGGTGTCAATGATGGAAGTCAGGTCGGCAGTCTTACCCATGATTGCGGTTTTGAGTAATGAACCAGGCTGGGAGTTTTTAAAAGCCTCAGGAATCTTTTGCAGGTGTTTAGAGTTAATTAGTTGTTTCAGATGATTAGGTTAATAGCTCGTTTAGAGAACCTTTTCATGATATGCTAATTTTTTGAGATAGGAATTTTGGGCTTTCATGAGCTGTATGCCAAAATCATCAGTATTAAAACAATAAAAGACCTGAAATATTTCAGTTGGTGTCCAATGAATCTAAAATATATGAAAGTTTAATTTTTATCATTACATTATGGAAAATAATGAACTTTATCACAATATGCTAATTTTTTGAGAAGGACCTGTATTCTGTTGCATTATTTTTATGTTTAACACTGTGAAGCTGCTTTGAAACAAACTGCATTGATTAAAGGCGCTATATAAATAAAGTTGACTTGACTTGACTTATATCTATATAATTCTATATCTCTATCTTATGCTGTGCTATCTGTCACTATCTAACTTTGCCTATATGAATGTGGCACTAGCCTATGTATATACTAACTTGGGTTCATACAGATGTGTGACTGTGTGGTTTGTTTCTGCCTCTTTCAATCAAAGCAGTTTCGACAGGCGCACCTGATGAAACACTTCGGCGCTTCTTTTAGCTGTAGTCACGTGACATGGGTGTGTCGAATCACAGTTCGGAGCAGTGTTTCGAAACATCTGCGCTTCGGAATCGCGACAAGGCGTCGAAACGTCAGTTTTGCGTCAGCCATCCCTACTGTTCTGTGGATTACTCTTTTGCCTGTCTCTTCTGCCGTGTTTGCCTCTCTGGACTGCTTGCCTTTGTATGACCTTTTGCCTGGTTTTGACTACGATTGTGGATTACCCTTTAATAAATACTGCGTTTGGATCTCCAACCTTTAAGTCTTGGAGCACTACGACTGTTACAGAAGACTTAGCCAGCATGGATCCAGCAGTACGTCTCGTCCTTCTATGCCAAGGAACTCATTCACTCGAGGACCACATCATAGACTTTCTGAACATTGCAAACTTTCCCAACCTCCCGGACTTTATGTTGATTGACTTTTTTTGCCATGGACTCAACAAGATTTACAAACCAAACTCGTCCGTGATGGACCTCGAGGGTCCCTGAGTGAGTTCCTTGATTACGCCCTTCAGGTAAGTGGCTCTGCATTCACTGTGGGAGTCGCAGAGGACGTATGTAGCAGTTCCGTCATGGCTGTCGCACCAGATTCTGATCCCGTTATGGCCACCGCACCAGAGTTGTCTCGTCCCGTCATGGCCGCCGCACCAGAGTCTCGTCCCACCTTGATTGTCATTCCAGAATCTCGTCCTGTCATGGTCGACATTCCAGAGCCTCCTCATGTCTCAACAGACCTTCCAGAGACTTGAGTCATCTCTGTAGACCTTCCAGAGCCTTGTATCGTCTCAACAGACGTCTCTTCACGCTTCAGCAGATCTTCCAGAACCTCCAGCTGCCACGGATACTACATCAGAGTCGCCAGCCTTCACGGGTGCCTCACCAAAGTTTTTAGCCGTCATGGACGCCACATCTGTATTCCCAGTTAGACACAAATGCACTTTTGTGTAGGTTGTGGCAAGACACGGAGGAAATGAAATAGCAAATACACCTATTTGCTATTTCATTTCCTCCGTGTCCTGCTACAATTTTATATTACTGTTCCAAAATGGCAGGGTAACTTGTAAGACATTGGAAATACAATTGCAAACAGACTTTGCTTTTCCATTTTAAATTTGGCAGTCCTTGTGCATTCGCTTAAAAGAAAATGCAAACGGAAATGCACAATTTGCAATTGTGTTTGGATATTGTCATATTGTATGCGTCCACAAATTGAAAACTCAATTGCAAATACAATTTGCAATTCCTTTTTAAATTTGTCTGCGACAAGGACATCTCTCACTACTCTTCATTGAATAGCTTTTGTAAGTTTTGTAGGTTTAATCTTTAATGTATACAGTCAAATATGCAATGTTATTTTACATTTGATCAATTTCTGTACCTGAAAACTAATGTTAGGCCTACCTGAAAAACCTGAATTTGTGCTGCTGCTTAAATTATTTGTTCTTATTATTTTCTTTATTTTTATTTGACATTAGTCCTTTTTTCCCTGAAAATAGCAGATACCGAACCGTACCGAAACCGTGAACATAAAACCGCGATACAAACCGAACCGTGAGCAATCTGAACCGTTACACCCCGAGCGGAATGTATGCGAGGGGTTGCCACAAAATTGAGAGAATTTTCAAGGGTGCCATGACTGAAAAAAGTTTGGGAAACACTGCTGCAGAGAACAAGTCTCCACTGTCCAGTGGTGGCGTGCTTTGCACCACTGCACCCGGCGCTTTGCATTGCACTTGGTGATGTAAGGCTTGGATGCTGCTGCAGCTGCTCCATTCCACTAAGCTCTCTCTACGTACTGTGCTTGAGCTAATCTGAAGGCCACATTGACTCTCATGCGCTGACCCCGCTCTGTGATTTTACATGGCCTACCACTTCATGGATGTTCCCAATTGCTTCCACTTTGTTATAATACCACTAACAGTGTCCCAATACTTTTGGCAATATAGTGTAAATATATATATATATATATATATATATATATATATATATATATATATATATATATATATATATATATATATATATATATATATATATATAATATAGTGTGTGTGTGTGTGTGTGGACTGGTAATCCCTACGTTATGGGGACAAAATGTCCCCACAAAGATGGCAATATCCAAAATCCTTGTCCTTGTAAATATAGTGTGTGTGTGTGTGTGTGGACTGGTAATCCCTACGTTATGGGGACAAAATGTCCCCACAAAGATGGCAATATCCAAAATCCTTGTCCTTGTGGGGACATTTTTTGGTCCCCATGAAGAAAACAGGTCATAAATCACACTAAGTGATGATTTTTGAAAATGTAAAAATGCAGCATGTCTCCTGTGATGGGTAGGTTTAGGGGCAGGGGCAGGGGCAGTGTAGGGGGATAGAATATATAGTTTATACGGTATAAAAACCATTACGCCTATGGAATGTCCCCATAAAACATGGAAACACAACATGTGTGTGTGTGTGTGTGTGTGTGTGTGTGTGTACATGTTTTTGTGAAATATCAGGACACAAATGTGTATAATGACATTGGTATGACACAGGTATTACAAAAAGAGGGTGAAATATGAGGACGTTCCCCATGTCCTCACTTTTCAAAATGCTTATCAATCACACAGGATGAGGTTTTTTTCACAGAAAGTAAACTGCACAGTCTCCTGTGATGGGTAGGTTTAGGGGCAGGGGCAGTGTAGGGGGATAGAAAATACGGTTTGTACAGTATAAAATGCATTACGCCTATGGAATGTCCCCACATTTCACAAAAACAAACATGTGTGTGTGTGTGTGTGTGTGTGTGTGTGTGTGTGTGTTTGAGGGCCCCGTAATGTTGAGACTAGAAACGTGTGTGTAAATGCTCAGCTAGAATCCTGTCTAGTTTTTCTCTCCTGCTGCATGTTAACGGTGTTTCTTCAGTCAGATCTCAATAAAAGAGCTCAGTATGAACAGACTGTGATGAAAGTGTCTACACTAAATCCTTACTTGTGTGATGGCAGCATCATCCTCCGCTACACACACACACACACACACACACACACACACACACACACACACACACACACACACACACACACACACACACACACACACACACACACACACACACACAAACACACACACACACACACACACACACACACACACACACACACACACACACACACGTCTGGTTCACTATCTTTGTGGGGACTCTCCATAGACGTAATGTTTTTTTATACCGTACAAACTGTACATTTTATCCCCCTACACTGCCCCTAAACCTACCCATCACAGGAAACATTCTGCATTTTTACTTTCTCCAAAAAAAAAGGTGTGATTTTTAAGCCTTTTGAAAAGTGGGGACCGCTGGCTGGTCCCCACAATGTAGGTGATCTCATCTCAGGTTTTACTATCCTTATGGGGACATTTGGTCCGCAGAAAGATAAACAAGGGCACACACACACACACACACACACACACACACGTTTCTAGTCTGCGCTTTATGGGGGCCTCGCGTGTGGATCTCACTCAAAGTGATTTTGCATCCTTTTAACTTCACCTGTCATTTGTTAAAATAAAGTTATTGGTATTATTCAACACTTTAGCTGCTGTTACATGTTCAGGATGAGTATTTTGAATACGCCCATTGTACCACCTGATATGATGCTGTGATGCTTGCTGTTACATTAGGGACTATATTTATATTTTTTTTGCTCTGATTTCCAGGAGCCAATGAATCAGACTGAACATCCAGAAGCGCCTCAATCATCCAATGAGAGCAGAGCGGAGGATGATGCTGCCATCACACAAGTAAGGGTTTAATGTAGACACTTTCATCACAGTCTGTTCATACTGAGCTCTTTTATTGAGATCTGACTAAAGAAACAGCGTTAACATGCAGCAGGAGAGAAAAACTAGACAGGATTCTAGCTGAGCATTTACACACACGTTTCTAGTCTCAACATTACGGGGCCCTCAAACACACACACACGTTTCTAGTCTGCGCTTTATGGGGCCCTCGCGTGTGGATCTCACTGAAAGTGATTTTGCATCCTTGTAACTTCCCCTGTCATTTGTTAAAATAAAGTTATTGCAGGTATTATTCAACACTTTAGCTGCTGTTACATGTTCAGGATGAGTATTTTGAATACGGCCCATTGTACCACCTGATATGATGCTGTGACGTTTGCTGTTACATTAGGGACTATATTTATATTTTTTTGCTCTGATTTCCAGGAGCCAATGAATCAGACTGAACATCCAGAAGTGCCTCAGTCATCCAATGAGAGCAGAGCGGAGGATGATGCTGCCATCACACAAGTAAGGGTTCAATGTAGACACTTTCATCACAGTCTGTTCATACTGAGCTCTTTTATTGAGATCTGACTGAGGAAACACCGTTAACATGCAGCAGGAGAGAAAAACTAGAGAGGATTCTAGCTGAGCATTTACACACACATTTCTAGTCTCAACATTACGGGGCCCTCAAACACACACACATTTCTAGTCTGCGCTTTATGGGGCCCTCAAACACACACACGTTTCTAGTCTGCGCTTTATGGGGCCCTCAAACACACACACACACACGTTTCTAGTCTGCGCTTTATGGGGCCCTCAAACACACACACACACACGTTTCTAGTCTGCGCTTTATGGGGCCCTCAAACGCACACACACACGTTTCTAGTCTGCGCTTTATGGGGCCCTCGCGTGTGGATCTCAATGAAAGTGATTTTGCATCCTTGTAACTTCACCTGTCATTTGTTAAAAAGTTATTGCAGGTATTATTCAACACTTTAGCTGCTGTTACATGTTCAGGATGAGTATTTTGAATACGGCCCATTGCATCACCTGATATGATGCTGTGACGCTTGCTGGTACCTCTAGAATAGACTGATGCTTGTGTTCAGGTTTTAACTCTATGCCAGTTTCTACATGAATTGACTTGTGTCACTTGTAAATGTCTGAATACAGCATGTTAGGCACTTCATAGTTATTTTGTTCTGATTTCCAGGAGCCAAAGAATCAGACTGAATATCCAGAAGCGCCTCACTCAACCAATGAGAGCAGAGCGGAGGATGATGCTGCCATCACACAAGTAAGGATTTAATGTAGACACTTTCATCACAGTCTGTTCATACTGAGCTCTTTGTGTAGTTCAGGCCCTACTACTATTAGCTCCTCATCTGTTCCTTTTTGGTAAATGTAGGTATTTAAAGAGTTTTTCCTAGTGAATTATTCTGACAGTGAAGGGTCAGAAGAGGACTGTGTTCAAGACATCCCTCCCACTCCACACTGCAGTGCTGTTCGAAAGAAGACGAGGAATGAAAACAGTCAGGTATCACTCAGATACAGTACTGTACATGTTTGTGTAAGATTTAAAGTACCATGCAAAAGTCAACAGTACAAGTACAGGTTCTTAATGAATCTTAACTGTCTTTTACATTCTTAATGTATTTCAGATAAGTCTCTTATCAAGACTTACTATTTAAAATGGCTTTAAATGATATCATTTAAAACGGCTCATTTTCTTTTTTTCCTTTTTTCTTTTGAAAAATTTACTTTTCCTCTTAATTTTATTTTTGATAATAGAAATAGAAGTCCATATGTGGGTAGTTTTAGCTTTTAAAGTATAATAAAATACAAACTTGCTGTAATATTTCAGTAGTGCAGTTTTTCTGTATTTTCGATCAAATGAATACAGCCTTTCTGAGATTTCTTTGAAAAACATTAAGAAGCTTTGTTTCCAAACTTTTGACCAAATGTGCGTCATAAATAGTTGAGACACAGTTAGAGAAAAAATTTGTAACCTTTCACTGAAATAACTCTCTTCGTAGATGGATGAAGTACCTGATTTTTTGGATCTTCTATTTGATTCAAATGAAAGTAATGAAGATGAGACAGATGAGGATTCAAATTTACAGTCCGACAATGACATTGATCCACAGTTCCAAAAGACAGAAAGGATATCGGTATGTCTCTGACACTCTGGATACCAACTGCATGATAATCCATTTCTGCGGTAAATTGTTTTAATAGAATGTGGACAACAATGGACAATCATAACTTGACACAACTTCCTTTTTGCAGATGGATAGTGCACCAGATTTTTCTGCGCCTGTTTCTGATTCAAGTGATGATGGCATGGATGAACCTTCCTCGAAGTCTGAAATGGCTTCAAAAAGGCCATCCTCTGCATCACTTAATTGTTCGTGCTACCTCAACCCATGTTCACTTGGCCTTGTGTTTGTGTTTGTCAATGAGTCTGGTGTTAGAGGGTGCTTATAATGTTATCACATAGGGACAAACACCGTTTAACATTAGCAACTACGACTACTACAACAAGGCAATGATTATTGCAGTCCACAGAATGACAGCTTTCTGTTCATACTAAATTGGGGATTGAACCCTGATAAACTTAATGTAAAAGTAGCATATGGGAAATATGAGGCCATTTGAATATATTGATGCAGATAATGCCAAACATTAATGTACGTTTCTCTATAGTTTTTAAATAAATAAATAATTTACTTAAATAAAAAATGCTCTCCCTTACAGAACACGTCTTTCCAACAGTTAATCATATAGTCAGTTTATCATACTGAAGGCTTAAAACTTGGGCTTGCATGTGTGCATGACTTGAGAAACCTTTAGATGTTAAGAGACATCAAATGGAAATTAAGGGTTGCTAACAATTTTAAGACTGGAAGTTCTTAAGTTCTTAAGTTTCGTAGAATCTGATGACTCATGTGATAGTGGAGATGAGTATGTTCCAAATTCCAGGGAGGAAAGCAATGACAGTGACTGGAGCTTGGAGCTGTCTCTGGAAAATAAAGCGCAGTCATCTGTCTTTAAGAGCAGAAGCAAGTAAAGTCAGAGCTGCTTTGAGTCCAGTCAGAGCAGAAGCAAGTCATCAAGTCAGAGCAGCTTTGAGTCCAGTCAGAGCAGAAGCAAGTCATCAAGTCAGAGCCGCTTTGAGTCCAGTCGTAGCAGAAGCAAGTCCAGTCAGAGCCAGTGTGAGTCCAGTCAGAGCAGAAGCTTTGGAACAAGTCATGACTCGGCGCAAACATTTTCTAGTGGCAGAAAAGAAGGAGAGAGAAAACAGTGGCAACATGTAGTAACAAGGAGATGAGTGTTTCAATTCCACTGGAAAAAGAGCCATCTGTCTATGTTAATCCAGTTTTAAAAAAGGAGGATGGTTCTAGAAGATATAACAAGAAACATCACTGCTTTTATTGTGGGCGCATAGTTCAGAAAATGTCAAGACACTTGTCGCGTAGGCACAGCGATGTTGTTGAGGTTGCGAAGGCATTAAGTTTGCCAAGGAACTCGAAAGAAAGGCGACGGCAATTAGATTATATCCGAAACAAGGGGAACTTTGAACATAACGTTGAAGTTTTGGAGAGCCGCAAAGGCAAACTCATCCCGTGCAAGCAACCAAAGGAAAAAACCAAAGGACAAGAATTTATGCACTGTGTTTACTGCTATGGATTGTTCAGAAAAAGAGTGATGTGGCGACATTTTCAGGTCTGCAATTTTAAGCCTTAGGGTAAGACATCTAAACGAGGTAAAACAAGAGTTCTAGCATTGTGTGCTTTTGCTGAACCTGCTCCTACTGAATTTAGCGAGACATACTGGAAGTTCTTAAGCGATATGAATCAAGATGAGGTTGCAGTTGCAATTAAGGAAGACCGCTGCATTCTTGAATATGGTTTCAGACTGTTCAACAAGAATGAGAATGTAATCAGCCAACACCAATATATTCGACAGAAACTTAGGGAGCTTGGAAGACTGGTACTGGAAGCAAAAAAGCTTACACACGTGAAGACTATCAAAGAACTCATAAAACCTGAAAAGTACACTCATGTTGTCAGAGCTGCAAGATGCCTCGCTGGATTCAGTGATAAAACTAGCACATATCGAACTCCATCTCTTGCCTGCAAAGTTGGGCATGGCTTGCATGCATTTAGCCATGTTTATCAAATCTGAAGCACTGAAGATGAAAGATCAACAGACTGCCAAAGATGCTGAGGAATTTTCAATGCTTTATCAAGAGAGCTGGAAATTTGACATTGCGAGTCAAGCGCTAACACAGCTTAATCAGGCCAAATGGAATTCACCTCAAATTCTTCCATTCACAGAGGATGTCCAAAAGCTTCATTGCTATATGTCTGACAAACAGCAGAAACTATTGAATGCCCTGCAAGAAAAACATTCTTCCATTAACTGGAAAGACCTTGCCAAAGTTACCCTGGCACAAGTGATTCTGTTCAACCGCCGTAGAGCAGGAGAGGTTTCCCGAATGCCCTTGTCTGTGTACCTGGCAAAGGACACCTCAGAAACGCATGAAGATGTTAATCTAGCCCTAACAGCTCTCGAGCAGAACCTTTGCAAACATTTTGTCCGAATTGCCATAGTCGGAAAGAGAGGAAGGAAAGTCCCTGTTCTCCTTACTCCAGTCATGAAGGGATCGTTTGATACTCTGATTGAGATGCGAGACAAATGTGGAGTCCTGACAGAAAACACATACTTGTTTGCATTGCCACACTCTGTCCATTACTTGAGGGGTTCAGATTGCATTAGGCAGTTTGTGGGGGAATGTGCTGACATCAAACATCCTAAAGCACTCACTTCGACAAAACTAAGAAAGCATATTGCTACTCTGTCGACCGTTCTGAATCTCAAAACAACAGAGCTTGACCAGTTGGCAGATTTCCTTGGCCACAACATTGAGGTACACAGAAAGCATTACCGTCTTCCAGAAGGGACCCTCCAGCTAGCTAAAATCAGTAGGTACTTTTAGCTTTGGAACAAGGACGGCTAGGAGAGTACAAAGGGAAGAATCTGGATGAAATTCAGCTTGACGTGACTGGTATTAAAGTCTTTTTCCTCTTTTGGAATAGAATATACCCTTTGTCCTATTTAATTTTGTTCTATTACTTATTCAGAGTAGAAGCATTTGACCGTATCATACTGACAGGGTTTTTCTAGGGTTTATAGTTATTCAACCTAAACAGTCAGCGATTTATGTAGTATTTTTGCTTACTCTTGTTGGAGCGATCACAGTTTCAGCTTTCTAACTCATTCATATTCTATCACTTACCATTTTAGAGACTGTTGACATGGACATGGATGGGTGTTCTCAAGAAGAAGGTATATTTGTATGATTTTTTTTTTTATTGGTTATGAATAATCTCATTTAAATTAATCCGCAAATAGTTAGTTACTACAATCTTTAAAGTGTTCCACATATTTGGTTGTTTCCTTAATATAACATTTTAGTTTAAATCATGGACTTGGAACAATATCCCAGTATGGTCACGGTCATCTTGCACTAATGACGTAATTTGGAGCCAGAGTCAGTAGTTAGCATTAGCTGGATCTGCCGTATCAAAGTCCTGCCCAAAAAAAACAATTTCAAGTTCACAATCATGACGCCACACCCTGTTTTTATAACATGAAATAACAAATTAAACGCAAGCGTATTTACAAAAATGTAATCCTTGAACATACATCAGCGTGATGGAAATACCTTAAATGGTGTTTTGTGCATTTATGCATGATGGATCGCACCGATAATCCTATCGGTGTTGCTTGCAGCTCATTTATATTTTGATTTATGTCTCTTTTACTAAATAGACTTTTTGTTTTCTTTGCCCTCAGATGATTTTCTTCCAGAAGTTGAGGACAGTGTGGCGCCCCTGCAAGAACCTGCTTCCACAGTATATTCCCAACAACAACCGAAGCAGGCCAAAAAGAGAGGTGAGCTTAGAAAAATAATGCAGATTGATTGTTTAAATATACAGTGTTTTATATATATATTTTAGGCATGTGACGGTATCAATTTTCATGCTGTGATTAAGGTTTTATCACTGTGTGCTGTATTAGCACGTTATTTGATTCCATGAGGAAAAAAGGTTGAAAATATAAAACAACTTCAGTGTTGTCCTCTTTAAAACGACTTTAATTATTTTAAATACAATTACCTTTAAACATTTAAATACAAATAAAAATAAATAAAACATGCAGCAATAATGTATAAATAAAATGTTGTAAAAGAACAACCTTTGTTAGTTGGTTTTAAATATATTTCAGAGCAAAAGAAAAGAAATATAAAGTATGATTTTCAAGCATTTCCTGGTATCTCTTCTGGTCTGCCATGTTTTAGTCCTCCAGATTAAAGTGCAGCATTGGTATAATGTTCTGGGCTGTTTACTCTGTTATGGCATGATTTCTTTGGCCTGAAGAGATGCGGATATGAAGCCTGTTTGACTGTAGGTTGAGCGAGGGCTTCGGCTGAAGATTAACCAGCACTGCTACTCTGTAAAAGAGAGAGGAGAAATATTAATATTATTAGAATATAACTGAAAATGTCAGGTATTTTTGTTTGTTTAATTTAAAAAAGTTATATTCCAAATAAATATAGTTATATATAGTATAGAAGGACACATGACGATGATGATGAGCTTAAGTTTCCCACTTTACTTGCATGATCTCTTTCAGTACAATACTGCCATCAATAACATTGATATATATAGACAAATATATAACATGTCTTGATATTTAAATGGGCGTTACTGACACATACTAACACGTTTCTTTTTTCTGAATAACATGCCAGTAGGGATGTAAAAGCAGTCGTACACTGCAGTGTGTGAGAACATGCTGTTACCTTCCATTAACTTTAAACAATTATTCTGGCACACTGCCATTATTATCATTTTAAACTTATTTTTACCAGTGTTGGGCTATGCATCATTTAGTAATGCATTACTGTAATTTGATTACTCCAATTACTATTTAGAAAATGATAACGTGTTAAATTACTCCGTTAATAAAAAGTATAGTTACAAGCCGAGGTGTGTACATGTTACTGTGGCGTTACACTGCTGACAGAATGCAGTGTTTTATAATCTAGAGTGTTAGCAGGATGTAGAGCGCTGTCGATTCCACTGGATTAGAGACCTGCTCCCGCGAGTCCTGACGCTACATCAGCTCGAGGCAAGATGCTGACGCCAGCAACTAGACACTCGTGTTTACGGGAGAATAGAAGGATTCAAAATAGAAATATCTAAACATAAAATATCTAAAACAAATAAATTATTAATCTATTGCACAAACGCAACATGAACTGATATAAAATCTAAACGATGAACAGGTGCAAGCGAATTCAGAGTTTGTGTTCAGGCTGTAACTGCAGTGCTCACGAATCTTCTCATTACAACACACAAACAGTAGACATTATGATAGATTCATACTGCATATAATTGTTGTTATAATGGAGATATGTGAGATTGCGATGAACTGAGACATCTTTTAGAGATTAAACGCAGGGCACACGACCGCCGCTTACTTTAGTTAAAATAACGCTCTTCTGTGAATGTTGATGCTTTAATAACACATACTGGGAGCATGTGTGCTGGGATTTCATACATTTCATGGAGAAAAAAGTAACAAAACTAGTAATGTAACTAATAATTAGTAATCAGAACAGTAGCGTGATTGCTTTTAAAAGGAGTAATCAGTAATTTGATGACATTTTCAGAGTAACTGGCCCAACACTGCTTTTAACTGATTATTATATTTTACTTGTTAATGCATTACACAAACTTTAGCCTAGCTATGGAGTTCAAGCCAACTCTTAGACTACGTTAAAGCAATTAGAAACTAGTTTTTAATTCAGCTATAAAGTATCGACACAGAAATGAGAAGTAAACTTACCTTTATTTCCTTGAATTGCACTGGATGTTGATGTGTTCCCGTTTTTCACTGGAAATTTCCATCTGCATGTCCAGAGGCCTGTTGCATGAAGCTAGCTGAACAAACTCTGAGTTTCAAAGTAGGTTTAGAGTTGACAAATCCAGATAAATCCAACCTGGTTTAGATCAAGTTCAATCGTTTCTCAAAGCTTGGTATAAACTTTCTCTGTCAACTCAGGTTTAATCCAGAGTTTGCAATTAACACTGAAGCGTGTGCACCTGAAAGTGTGACACGTGCGGCAAACAGCCAATCACAGTGTCCGTTCGATTCACTTCTCTTCTTAAGATTGAGATCGTTCTGACAATTATCATGAAATTAAATGTGTTTAAAGCAGGAATAAACACTTCTGCTGTAGCGTAAATTTAAGAAGGCAGCTGACTGACTATATCAATGCATGATGTGAATCAAAGAAATATGCCTAATAATTATAGGTTCACAAAGAGCTCAAATAAATACACGATGTTTAAAAGAATTATGAATGCATGTATTATATTTATATTAATATTTGGCTACTTGTCAATATAATTATATGACTATATTATGTGAATTAAAAGTAATTATAATTCATATAATATAAATATAATAAATAATTTGCACCAAAAGATGAGCAATTTTGTCTCTAAAGTTTTTTCACTATAAACTACTTTAATTTGAGAGATACAGGTGGTGTGAGTTTTAATTGCAGCTGATTGGTGCAGTTTGAGTTTGTGATCTCTAACCCAGAATAAAACCTGCTCCAGAGCAGGTTAGCTGTGTAGTGTAAGTTACCATGGTGATTAACACTGCTAAAAACCAATCCACCTTCTTGAGCCTGAAAAACTAGAGTTTACTTCTTTTCAAATGTTATTTCAATCATGGTTGAGTGTATCTTTGCTAAATCTTTGAAAGAAATGCATTTTATCATTTATTTATTCCAGGTATTCTTTAAATAACTTGTTTTTGTATTTCTACATCAGTTTTACACACATGGGTCAAAAATGAGCCATATAGAAATCTTTGCAACTTTTGCAAGTAGGAACATATTTACTGCAGAAAACTGCACATTTCACATCTCAACATGGCTTCTTTTGTATATCTGATGGATGAAAGTCATAATATATGTCATATAATAGGCTATATATTATATTTCATAATTATTTTTTGTCATAGATCAATGCTATTTGTCACCCTTTACGTCTCTGTGTTCCTGAAATGTAAGAGTTTTGGACACACAGTGAAATAATAAGTTTATCGATGAACGGTTTGATGTTTATTTGAAAATATTCTTGTGCATTTGATTTTCTTTATCTAGAGTGTTAGTATGGCTGGTCCACACTAAAATGTCTGAAATGGTTGTAGAGATGAAACTCAGACCCAGTCCAATCAATTGAATGAATTACTCAGGGCAGACCAAGAAGAATCCTGAGGAGCTGCCCAGGACCTTCACTTGGTTCAACAGCTATTTCACTGAAAGATGCCTGGGATATGTTGTGCATAAAGCTGAAAGTATACTTTACACACAGTCGAACGCAGTTTAAATGCGCATGTGCAACCTGCACATACAAAGTTGCAGAAATCCGACTGAAGTTAGAAAAAGTTAGAAAAAATATACTGACCCTCACATACGCATTAAAAGTGACATATACTCTGGCCTTTAGAAGGGTAGTTACACAAAAATGATTTTTCAAAAAGTAATGGAATTTTTTTAATTTTTTTTATTGAGGAATACCTTAAATAATGAATTATGAAATTATTTATTGTAATATATGCAATATAGAAAATAACTCATTCAGGTCACTTTAGACCCATGTTGTGTATTTCCTAAACTGTTACTTTTCAGGAACACTGACAGACATAAAGGGTGACCAATAGCATTGATTTATGACAAAAATAAAAATGATGAAATGTAATATATAGCCTAACATTTTAAATATTTTCACATCCATCAAATTGATCCATGTTGAGCTGTGAAATGTGTGGTGGATTAAGAGTTTTCTGCAGTAAATATGTTCCTGCTTGCAAAAATATTAAAGATTGCAAATATTTAAAAATTTCTATATGGGTAGTTGTTGACCCATGTGTGTGTAAAATTGATGTAGAAATTAAACAGTGTTCGTATATAAAGTAAGTAAGAAAGAAAAAATAAATTGTATGTAGAAAATCAAAAACAAGATATTTAAAGAATACCTGGAATAAATAAATGACAAAATACATTTCTTTCAAAAAAGTAAGTGAAGAAACACTCTGCCATGATTGAAATGGCATAGAAAATGAATACGGGTCAATTTTGACCCATGTTGTGCATAGAAGGGTAGTGATACAAAAAGTATTTCTGTCCAAAAAGTAAGAAAGAAAAAATGGCATTTTTGACCCATGTTGTGCATCAAAGAGTTAAATATGCAGTGTTTTATATATATTTTAGGCTTGTGACGGTATTCATTTTCATGCTGTGATTAAGGTGTTATCACGGTGTGCTGTATAAGCACTGTATTTATATATACTTATGTTCTTTTTATGTATACTTAGGTAAACAAACTGCTGTGAAAAAAAAGCTTGGACGGCAGATGAACGTGCTGCAGTAGAGAGGCACCTACAGAAATTCATTGTGAGGAACCAAGTTCCAGGGAAAGAGGACTGTCAGTGCTGCATTGATGCAGAATCAGAAGTTTTAGAAAGTCGAGACTGGAGAGCAGTCAAATTCTTTATCAAAAACCGCATTTCTTCCATAAGAAGAAAAGTACAGTAAAAGTAATCTCAACCTTCCCACTGGTGTTCACACTGGGACAAGTTCAAAGTGTTTAAAAATAAAAAGGTCAGTCTCTTACTTTGTTTTGTTTCATTGCAGTATCCTCTTCAAAGATTAGTTTACCCAAAAATGTGGTGGTGTTTCTTTTTGTTTAGTTTTTTAAAAAACACTACTAAATAAAATAAAACATAAAAAATTATATGTGGTCTCCTGAATACTTTTTGGTTTCACTCTATATCCTTTGGTTATTTTCACAGTTAATTATGCTCATTAAAATGTATTTTACTCATTTTTGGTGCATCTCTAATTATTTTATTATATTAAGAGCCAAACAATGTAAATGCTTCCTAATTAGTAATTTTGTACCCCGCTAAGATATAAAAACTAGAAATGTGTGTGTGTGAAAGCGGACCTCAGAAGTACTAAATGTTAAAAACAGAACCCCACATGTGACTCCAAAACGCCTCTGAAAAATTTTTCTTTGAATTTTGCTACATTGAAGTGATATTCGTAATTAAGAATTTTTTATTATCTTACTTGATTTTTTACAAGTGCGTAGGTCCACTGGAAAGGGTGGACCCCATAACTGGGTCAAAAACAGTGGTCCCTGTTACGTGATAAAAACACGTAAAAACACGTGTGTGTGTGTGTGTGTGTGTGTGTGTGTGTGTGTGTGTGTGTGTGTGTGTGTGTGTGTGTGTGTGTGTGTGTGTGTGTGTGTGTGTGTGTGTGTGTGTGTGTGTGTGTGTGTGTGTGTGTGTGTGTGTGTGTGTGTGTGTTTTCAACATTGATGAACATTGGATTGAACAAATCCTCATACTGGAATGATTTCTGAAGGATCATGTGACATTGTAGACTGGAGTGATGATGCTAAAAATTCAGCTTTGCATCACAGAAAACAGTTATTTTAAATTGTAGTACTATTTCACCATATTACTGTGTTGGTGAGCCTTGGTGAGCATAAAAGTCTTCTTTTAAAACATTGAAAAATCCTATACTAAACCCAAACATTTCAGCTTACATATCATAATACATTTAATCCTCTGAGTTTGATGACTGAAGCTGCCCTGTTAAAACCTCCCTGAACTTGCGTGTCACTGCCATGAGGACAGAAAGTGCATCGTGCCAATGTTCCTGTGGCACAGCATGCACTTCCCACAGCCATCTATCCCGCGGTGCGTGTGAAACCAAAGAGCAGCAATCACGCTTGATTGAATCAGCTTTCGATAAACAACACGCAGAGAGAGCGTAAAAGACGCGCCCTGATGTTATTCGATTCTTTAATAGATCAGCAAATCCCGTTATGCCACTTCTTCCGCTCATGTGGGAATTGCCATTCGTGGTTGAATCTGTGAGCGATTTGATATTTGCAGACGTTGAGACAGTTATCTGTGAATATCTGCTCCGATCATGCCAGGCTGGCGCTCTCAGCCTCACATAAAAATCAATCAGAGTTTCAGAGAGCTTCATCCATCAAACGCAGCATGATCAGACTTCTCATTAGCAGCATTATTGAACCATATTGCAATCCAAGTTTGTCAAATGTCAGCAACGTTTGAATAACGCACTATCAACGCCGATTTGATCTACGATGTAATTTCATATAACACCGTGTATGAAAGAACGCTCTGCTGTTGCTGACAAGTTGGTTTCCCATGGCCGATTATGAATGCCACATTGGCCTTGAAACCAAAACAGAGAAAAATGGACCAATAGACAAAAGTCTGGCTATGCAAAAATAATCTGGAACCCTGGATTTTCTATGGATATCTAATTTTATTTCATGCAGGGGGAAGAGAGAGGGCGAATTGATGAAATGCTTTAAGGAACAGGAAACTTCAGCAGGAGCTTTTGAGTTACCGCAGCCATAGACAGACCACCAGATGGTTGGTATATGGCTCAGAGAAGAACAATCTAGCAAGTCATACAGTAAACGTGGGTAGTGACCACCTGAGATGTAAGAGAATAATCTACGGGTGGAATTTGCTAAACCCTAACGCTCAAAGTAATTAATTGGTTTGAGTAGAGCCATCTCAAATTGAACAAATTGGTTCAATCAAATTAACTTTTATGAGTATTTAGTACTTTCCTTTTCTTTTGAGTGACATATTTGACACATTTTAAGTAATCTGAATTGTTACATTGTTTTGAGTTTTATGAACTTGTCTCTTTTAATTTAGACAAACTTAAACTGAACTGAACCTGGGTTGGGATTTAAATTTCCCAGCATGCTTTTCCATGACAATCTTTTTGTTGTGTTTGTCAAATACACACAAGGGTCTTGTTCACCGTTGTCGCTTGCGAAAACAAAATAGCGGCTCATTGGGTGGAAATGTGCATGCTGGTAATATTATAATAGATCCCCTTCTTACATCAGAAGGCTTTGTTTTTATAGAAAATAATAGGTTGTCCTTTATCACGTTTTCTTGGTTGGTAGATGCATCGGGGACCTGATTATAGCACTTATAAACAGAAAAAGTCATGATATTTTCCTTTAAACTTTACATTTCTGAACTTAAAATATTTGATGTAACCATTGCCTCAATTTTTGGGGGTTTTGCCAACTTATTCGGGTTTACAGTGATGAGTTGCACTTTTACATATTTGAATGCCATTTATTTGAATGCGCAATCTGCATTGTTTCGCCACCTGATCCACAATGTGAATTGATAATGATGCAAATACTTCCATAAAATCGGTGCTTTTTGATGAGGATGCAGCGGGCTGTTTGGGTTGCAGTTTGGGCTGCCTTAAAATTTGTACGTTTTGTCAACTCAAATATCCAAGTTGTCACTTAGTACAACAACATTTCAGGTTGACTAAGCTTACATTTTTTTGGCAGCACAAACACTTACTTTAAGTTGAAAAGTAAATGTATTTACCATTCACTAGGCCCTTTTTAGGGGGGCTTGAACCCCTAAACTTCTGCCCAGCCCCCCTAAAAATATGTGATTAACCTTTAAAACATATAAAACTGGCAGGAGGCTTCAGCTTTGTCTCGTCTTTTAATCCGTTAATCAGCGTGCCTGTTCTTCAATCCGCAGCATCGAGGACAGAGCGCACGTCAGAAGCGGTGGTGTGTGCGTTCATCTGAGCCTCACTGGTCTGTCACCGCTCGTCAATCTCAAAATATTTGAGAAAACCAATCAAATCAGAGAAGGTGGGCTTTGTGTTCACGCAGAAGCTGATGAGGCTGAGTGCAAATTTTAACTCAACGTCAAGTGCGATATAGCCTATGTAAGAAGCAAAACCAGATTGTAAAAAAAATTGCTAAACTAAACATTTCATATTTGACAGCTGTTTCAAGTCAGAATGTTAAACAAAAATATTTAGGCAAATGAACACACTTTTGTCTAATTTCGCCATTTTGAATTGAAAATAGGCCTGTGTAATGTGATTCAGAATGTAAGTTAATTAACAAACAAGAAATATTAACAAAGACGTTTTCTTCATATTAGGTATAAGATTAATAATGAATGTGCACATATTGTAAATTTATATAATTCCATTTGTAGCCCTTTTTCAGCCTGAATTGGGCATACGATTAATAATAAATGTCACTTGTCACTTTTACATAGGACATGCTAGCTGGCAACATAGGATTCCATTTATTATGCTAAGGTAAGCTAGCGGCGACCCTGCCAAACTAAAACAATGCATGCCCTGAGACAAAAATGCATTTGCCCACATACCTAAATGTTGGAAAGAAGTTGAATATGCCCTATTTCTAAAAACGGAGTGTTCCTTTAAGCGAACGCCGAGGGTCGGTACCAAGTCAGATTTTAGCACTGAAAATACCATATACTAACTTTTTTTATTGCAGTAAATTCTCCACCACTGGGTTTTAACTAATGTGAGTTTTATAGAGACCATCAAAACAAGCCAGAGACGCATCAGAATCCCTATGAGGCATGATGGAGACCAACAGAATCTCTTAACAGCCTTTCATGATGGAGTCATTGATCATAATGAAAAATGAGGGGAAAAGAGCGTGAGATTGCTCATTTTTTCACGATGGATCAAGAGGTTATGGAGGCCGAGGAGACAGAAGAAAATATGACTAAACTATTTGAAAATACCTCTGCGTATTTGCAAAGATTTATGGTCGTGTGACGGTCGTAAATTTGAGGGGACAGTCAATCTGTGAACAAACAAATACGCTTTGGCTGAAGTGGCTGTTCGGAGTCCATTAACCCCATGGTATTGACATGTTTACAGTCGGGCATAACAAATCTTCGCCACAGAGAGAACACTTCATATTATGGATGTATATTTCATCTTTATAAATGTGGAATGTACAGTTGCATTAATAATGAAGAACGATCCTTGTTCGAAACTGTTGTGCATATTAAAGGGTATTGATCTATGGAGGCCATGTTCTGGATTCTGGATTTAAAACAATGTCTTCCCCAGGTTTTTAGGGAATGCACTGGATCCAGACACTGGAAAATTATTAATGGCTTGTCATTAAGAATAAAAGGTCAATTTATCAGGTGCGATATCAGATAAAAACCATTTGACAAGTACAAGTTAGGAGTGTGATTTGTACTATTTGTTACTATTTAACTTAATATATTGGATAAAATAATAAACTAACTATCATCTTTTACTACACTACCAAAATACCAAAAATGGCACACTAGCAAAACTCCTGGTTCAGTACAAGTTAAGCTCAAATTACAGTATTTGTGACAATGGTGGTTACTACAAAATGTTATTTTGACTCGCCACTCATTTTCTTTAAAAAGGCAAGGCTACATTTATAATGAAAGCGATTTGGGCCAAAATTTGTAGAAATTTAAAAGATATTTTAAGCTTTTGTGCTTCCATTAACTCTTATGTTAAAAGTGTTGTATTATTTGTGCTGCTTAAATAATATTTTCTTTTATCATGGCAAAAACTACACAGAAAAGTTTGTTTTTTTTCTCCAAACTAAAATAATATTCATATGCGTATTGTTTACAAAGCCATGGCTATACAATAGAAAAGGTGAGTATTTTAACATGAACAAATTGGCCTTACTTACATATTTCAAGGTTTATTTATTTATTTATTTTTTAGAAGAAACGTCTTGTAAAACTAAGCATAATCAAATATATCAGGGTTATATAGAAATAAATAAGAAAAAATACAGAAAAGCACTGTACTTCTCAAAAAATTCCATAGGATTTTCACGCACAACCATGTCTAGGGTTTACAAAAAAATGGTGTGAAAAGGGAAAAACATTCAGTATGCGGCAGTCCTGTGGGCAAAAATGCCTTGTTGATGCTAGAGGTCAGAGGAGAATGGGAAGACTGATTCAAGCTGATAGAAGAGCAACTTTGACTGAAATAACCACTCGTTACAACTGAGGTATGCAGCAAAGCATTTGTGAAGCCACAACACGCACATTGAGGCGGATGGGTTACAACAGCAGAAGACCCCAACGGGTACCACTCATCTCCTCTACAAATAGGAAAAAGAGGCTACAATTTGCATAAGCTCACCAAAATTGGACAGTTGAAAACTGGAAAAATGTTGCTTTGTCTGATGAGTCTCAATTTCTGTTGAGACATTCAGATGGTAGAGTCAGAATTTGGCATAAACAGAATGAGAACATGGATTCATGGGGTCGTGGGTCTTGTCCGGGGCGGCAAACAGGTCTACCTGTGCGGTCCCAAACCGACTCCAAATCTGAAAGGTGTTGCTCACGACCTGGTAAGCTCCTCATGTACCTCCGGGAAGAAAGGTACCGGGGGGGGGGACGCTGAGAACCAGCGCGACCCGCCCCCAGAAACCAGTAATCCAACCTAGAGGGCTCGGGATGTGGTGGAGGGTTCCACTCAAGCCCGACCCTTTCGGCGGCCCGGGAAAGCATGTCCGTCAACTCAGGGTCCGGCTCAACTGTTGCCAGGCAGTACAGCCGGGTCATCATCCTCTGAGGACTGGAACTCCCCCTCCGATGCAGCGATCGACATCTGTTTGTCCGCGGGAGCTCCGAAGGGCACCACAGGACGCCCATAGGAGGGGCCAGCGGGAGCCCGCGGGAGCCGCGGGAGCCCGCGGAAGCTCCACCGGAGACGACGTTTGAGAGGGATTAGGGGCCTGCGGAGGCTGGCTCGGCGGGTTTGCCCTTAACGTAATCCTCAGGTTACCCCGGCCATTCGTCGAAGTAGCCTTATTCTGCTGGGCAGGAATATTACTAGATCGAGGTATGGGTAGGGGACTCCACCTTCCAGTGAGAACACGACCCATCCACCAAAGCTGCCTCAGTGTGCTTAATGCCCAGACACATGAGGCAGCGATTGTGGCCATCATCGGGCGACAGGGAACGACCGCATCCAGAAACGCACGGGTGGAATGACATCTTGAAAAAGAGGCAGTGTCACACCCGTGTTGCTCTTTTTGTGAGGAAAAAGCTCTTACAGAAGTGCTGAAGCACCCAGGGAAGATCGCGGCAACAACTGTGTTGCTGTGAGAACAGCAGTTGTTTGTCTGCAGCAGTGAGATCACGGTCCGGCTGTTTTGTGCCTTCACTCCAGCACAAAATCTTCCTCTGTTGCTCTGTTACTCTGTCTCTCTCTCTCTCTCTCTCTCTCTCTCTCTCTATCTCTCGCGGACAGCTGTGAAGTCTATTTCTTAGTAGTTAGTACTGGCTGCAGATAAACTGTTGGTGATTTTAATATCTATGTAGACAATGAAAAAGACGCATTGGGATTGTTATTTAGAGACATTCTAAACTATATTGGAGTTAGGCAACACGTGTCAGGACCTACTCATTGCCATAATCATACTCTAGACCTAATATTGTCACATGGAATAAATGTTGATACAGTTGAAATTCTGCAGCAGAGCGATGAAATCTCAGATCATTACCTAGTATCATGTATACTTAATTTAACTAAGGCTGCAAAGCCATCCGCCCGCTTCAAATATGGCAGGACTATCACTGCCGCCACTAAAGATTGCCCTGTAAATAATCTTGCAACAGAATATGTTTTGACCAAAGAAGAAAAGGATCATCCAGACTGTTACCAGCAACAAGTCCAAAAGCCAGGGTCTGTCATGGTATGGGGTTGTGTCAGTGCCCTTGGCAAAGGTAACTTGCACTTCTGTGAAGACACCATTAATGCTGAAAAGTACATAGAGATTTTGAGCATAATATGCTGCCTTCAAGAAGACATTTTTTCCAAGGACGTCCATGCATATTTCAACAAGACAATGCAAAACCACATTCTGCACACATTACAAAGTCCTGGCGGCGGAGGAAGAGTGTACGGGTACTTGACTGGCCTGCCTGCAGTCCCGACCTGTCGGTTAATAGAGAATGTGTGGCGCATTTTGAAGCGCAAAATGAGACAACGAAGACCCCGTACTGTTGCCCACCTTAAGACTTGTTTGCAGGAAGAATGGGACAAAATTACACCTGAAACACTTCATCACTTGGTGTCTTCAGTCCCTAAATGTCTTTTAAGTGTTGTGAAAAGGGTAAATGCTTTACTGTCCCAACTTTTTTTTAAATGTGTTGCAGGTGTGAATGACAGGAAAGGATGCATATTTACAAATGACATGAAGTTGACCAGACAAAACATAAAATATTTTTGTTCATTTTTTTTTTTTTTTTTTTTTTTTTTGCGTTTTCCATACTGTCCCAACTTTTTCTGATTTGGGGTTGTATATATATATATATATATTATATTTAATATATATATATATATATATATATATATATATATATATATATATATATATATATATATATATTTAAGTTTAAGATTTATACAAAATGTTTTATCAAGCTCTAGTTTTTTACTTATTTAATTCATAATATGAATAATTTGTAAGTATTCAAGTATCCAATACAATTTGATGGAATTTTACTATAATTAAAATGTGTAAATCTTGAAAAAATTGCGTCTTTGAACCATACACTCACCTTAAGGATTATTAGGAACACCTGTTCAATTTCTCATTAATGCACAACCATTTCTAGGGTTTACAAAGAATGGTGTGAAAAGGGAAAAACATCCAGTATGCGGCAGTCCTGTGGGCAAAAATGCCTTGTTGATGCTAGAGGTCAGAGGAGAATGGGCCGACTGATTCAAGCTGATAAAAGAGCAACTTTGACTGAAATAACCACTCGTTACAACCAAGGTATGCAGCAAAGCAGTTGTGAAGCCACAACATGCACAACCTTGAGGCGGATGGGCTACAACAGCAGAAGACCCCACCGGGTACCACTCATCTCCACTACAAATAGGAAAAAGAGGCTACAATTTGCACAAGCTCACCAAAATTGGACAGTTGAAGACTGGAAAAATGTTGCCTTGTCTGATGTGTTTCGATTTCTGGTGAGACATTCAGATGGTAGAGTCAGAATTTGGCGTAAACAGAATGAGAACATGGATCCATCATGCCTTGTTACCACTGTGCAGGCTGGTGGTGGTGGTGTAATGGAGTGGGGGATGGCATGCTTGGCACACTTTAGGCCCCTTAGTGGCAATTGGGCATCGTTTAAACCTGAGCATTAGTTTCTGACCATGTCCATCCCTTTATGACCATCTTGTACCCATCATCTGATAACTACTTCCAGCAGGATAATGCACCATGTCACAAAGCTCAAATCATTTCAAATTGGTTTCTTGAACATGACAATGAGTTCACTGTACTAAAATGGCCCCCGCAGTCACCAGATCTCAAACCAATAGAGCATCTTCGGGATGTGGTGGAACGGGACCTTTGTGCCCTGGATGTGCATCCCACAAATCTCCATCAACTGCAAGATGCTATCCTATCAATATGGGCCAACATTTCTAAAGAATGCTTTCAGCACCTTGTTGAATCAATGCCACGTAGAATTAAGGTAGTTCTGAAGGCAAAAGGGGGTCAAACACAGTATTAGTATGGTGTTCCTAATAATCCTTTAGGTGAGTGTACATGTCCATACTCTTTAACTGAATAAATGTAATAGTTTTCACAATAAAAAGATTTATGCTGTGCATTTTTAAAATATGATTATGCAAATAAAATCAAATAGATGCAAATAGTTAGTAATAAACTACGCCATGATTCTTTAAGTACAGAAATCTTACCAGTTTCACTCAGCCTATATATGACAGACAAATATGCACATTATGTTTCCATTTGTGCTATTTAAATACATAAATCTTTTTTAGTTGTTTCCAAACATTTTATTTTTTAAGTTGTTCAAACTTAAGTGCCTCACTGTAACCCAGATATCCTGAAGTTTATTTATGCCAATCAACATACCACAAATGCTGCCTGAGGTTAATGTACCGAACTTGGAATATTATTTTATGCGAACATTCTATTCTATATACATTTTATTTAAAATTAATTATATTTTTTATATATTCCAAATTTTCCTAAACATGTTTTCAGTGTTCATTGTACTTTACATTCATCCCAAAGCTCCATCTGCTAGATTGCAGTAGGGAAAATTTAATTTTGTAGGCCCATTTTACCCGCACTTCAGTTTACAGCCTTCTTTACTCTCTAATGCACTATTGTTTTCTTAGGTTTTAACGAGCACCAGTACATCAAAGGCACAGCCTGTCCGTTACTGGTCAGGTTTGACAAGCTCATTTAAAGCGCCGGATATCAGGATGTAGCACTTTGAAGACATTAAAAAAACACTAATGACCCACCGCATACTTTTAGCACTTTAGCCAAACCCCTGAGTACTGTCCGCACACCTCTGCCATGCACATGCACCAAACAGAACGTTTAATGGCTCTGAATAAAAGTCTTTGAAGAAACTGATCTCTTTTCAGTGCAAACATTAAAGCCAGCAAACCAATAAATCAAATTACTGTTAAACTATTCAAATTAATGATCTTTGAATGAAGACGATCCAAGAAGAACCAATCAAGAGTCAATCAAAAGGGTTGAACATTTAACTTGAATTTGAGAATGTACACTCTATTGCCAAATGTATTGGGACACCCCTCCAAATCATTTAATTCAGGTCTTCCAATCACTTCATTGTTTCCTTCCTGTCACGTGCTCTGTGTTGTGACAGCGGTGTGTGTATGTGTTCAGGTCACATGGCTCATCAGTGGATCCAGCTGCCACTCATCATCTCACCACCTGCTGCTCATTCACTCACCCTTTATATACTCACTCCATTCTCATTTCCCTTGTCAGATCGTTGTTTGCTGTCCTGTGTTGTGGTTGTGTCGTCTGTTCCTGTCCGGAGATCCAGTGTGTTCGTCTTCAGTTCCAGTTTGGTTGTCTTCGTGTTCTCGTTCGTTGTCTGAACCTTGGATTCTACACACCACTTCACCTCACACCAGCATCGACCATCTCAGTCCCTGCGCCAGCTAAGACCTGCTTGTCATTGGACTGTTCCCTTATCTCTGCTTGTGTCACATTAAATGTTGTTAACTTGCATTTGCTTCCTGTGATCAATCATGACAGAACGATCTGACCATGGAGCGGAAGCAGCAAGCACCCAGCAAACCGCCTTAGAAGGATTCATCAACTCCGGCATTCATCGTATGGAGACTCAAGAGAGAAACTTGAGTGAAACAGGGCGAGCCGTGCAGGTTTTAGAGGCGCAAGTGTCCGAGCTCACCCAGCAGTTCCAGCTTCTTCGTGGTCCCGCTGCGCCGCCCACACCGGCCGTCCTCCCACCTACACCAGAGAACGCCACCAGTCCCAAACCTCGTCTTCCGGTGCCCGAAGCCTACTCAGGTGAACCTAATTTTTGTAGAGCATTCCTGACTCGGTGTTCTATGCATTTCGCTCTACAGCCCCGCACATTCAGTACGGAACAGAGTAAAGTGGCATTTGTGCTCACTCTCCTTATGGGGAGGGCTTCTCTCTGGGGGACGGCGGTGTGGGAGAACCAAGACCCATGCTGCGCCTTGTTCCAGTCACTCGCCGCAGAGATGAGAAGGGTGTTCGACCGGTCGGTCGCTGGGAGAGAAGCTGCCTGGCAGCTAGCGGAACTACACCAGGGAGAGAGGTCAGTGTCTGATTATTCCATTGAATTTCGCACGTTAGCGGCAAAGTGTCACTGGAACGAGGAGGCGCAGTGGGACATGTTCCTGCATGGGCTGGCTGACCGTGTTCAGAGGGAGATCTACGCGCTGGACCTCCCGGAGAAACTAAATGGACTCATTGACCTCGCTCTCAGGGTGGATGCTCGACTAACCAGGGTGGAGCGAAGGAGTCCAGCCCAAAGGACCGGGGAGGAAATACAGTCCAGCAGAGGGGACACGGTCAGCCCCACTCAAGATCATGAGCCCATGCAGGTGGGTCGAGCTCGGCTTTCCCGGGAGGAGTGAGAGAGGCGGAGATCCTAAGGACTGTGTATGTACTGTGGAGGAGCCGGCCATTTCGCTTACAACTGTCCGGTAAAAGGGCAAGCCCGGCAGTAAGTTTGAGGCTACTGTCGGGTGGGATCTCCGCTGGAAAGTCCTCAACCACATCCACCCTCCTCCCGGTAAGACTGAGGTGGTCGAATCACCTTCACGACTGCAGTGCACTTCTGGATTCCGAGGCCGAAGGTAATTTTCTGGACCGATCTCTCGCCATAGAACTTCACATTCCCTTAAAACCACTCCCCAACAGAATCTCTGCGACCTTGTATTGACTACCACGGGTTGAACAACATAACGTTAAAGAATACCTATCCTTTGCCGTTAATGTCTTCAGCCTTCTAGAGGTTGCAGGGAGCATCCGTCTTCACAAAATTGGATTTTAGAAATGCCTATCATTTGGTTCGCATCAAGAAGGGGGATGAATGAAAGACCGCTTTTAACACCCCTAGGGGGCACTTTGAATACTTGGTCATGCCGTTCAGGCTTTCCAACTCCCCAGCGGTCTTCCAGGCACTCGTCAATGACGTGCTGAGAGACATGGTCGATCAGTTCATATATGTCTACCTGGACGACATATAGATTTTTTCCTCTCCAGGAACATGTACAGCACGTTCGAGTGCTTCAGAGGCTTCTAGGGAATGGGCTTTTTGTCAAGGCAGACAAATGCGTTTTTCATGCACTGTCTGTTCCTTTACTAGGGTACATCGTGTCGACTGAGGGAGTGCGCATGGATCCTGAGAAGGTTAAGGCTGTGGTGAATTGGCCAAATCCAGACTCCCGTAAGGCTCTACAGAGGTTTCTGGGATTCGCCAATTTTTACCGGCGGTTCATCCACAACTTCAGCCAACTAGCCTCACCTCTGATTGCCTTGACCTCTCCCAAAACTACGTTCAGGTGGTCAGACGCAGCTGAGGCTGCGTTTGCCAAACTGAAGGCTTGCTTCGTTTCAGCCCCTATTCTCGTTGCCCCTGATCCATCACGGCAGTTTGTGGTGGAGGTCGACGTATCAGAGGTGGGGGTAGGTGCAGTGTTATCCCAGCGTTCTGCCGCAGACGATAAGGTGCACCCGGTCGTTTTGTCCCATCGATTATCTCCCGCCGAATGTAATTACGACATTGGTAATAGGGAGTTGCTGGCAGTCAAGATGGCCTTGGAGGAATGGCGCCACTGGTTGGAGGGTTCAGGGGTGCCTTTTATTGTATGGACCGACCATAAGAATTTAGAATATATCAGGACTGCCAAAAGATTGAACTCCAGGCAGGCTCGGTGGGCACTTTTTTTTGGACGTTTTGATTTTACTCTCTCGTACTGCCCGGGTTCAAAAAACATCAAACCCGATTCTTTGTCACGTATTTTTGATCGCTCCGAACGCCCGTATGCTCCCGAGTGCATTTAACCGGAGACATTAGTGGTCTCCACACTCACATGGGAGGTCGAATCGAGAGTCAAGTCGGCTCTAGAAGGGGTAACGACTCCGCCGAGTGTCCACCGAACCGCTTATTTGTGCCGGAGGGATTACGGTCTATGGTCATCCAGTGGGGTCATAGTTCCAACGCAGCGTGTCATCCAGGATTCAGTCGAACTAAGTTTTTAGTCAAGCAAAGATTCTGGTGGCCTCTCATGGCTCGGGACGTCCGCGATTTTGTGTTGGCTTGCTCAGTCTGTGTCGTTGGTAAGACTTCCAATCGTTCCCCGGATGGGTTGCTTCAACCGCTGTCAGTCCCTTCGAGACCCTGGTCCCACATTTCGCTAGATTTTATTACCACTATTACCACTAAGAGTACACGGTCGTTTTAACTGTAGTGGACCAGTTCTCGAAGGCGGCTCATTTCATCCCCTTGCCCAAATTACCTTCAGCCAAGGAGACAGCGGTTACGGTCATTGACCACGTCTTTCGACTTTATGGCCTCCCGATAGACGTGGTTTCTGACAGAGGTCCCCAATTCGTGTCCAGATTTTGGCAAGAGTTTTGTAGATTGCTGGGGGCGACTGTTAGTTTATCCTCAGGGTTCCACCCGCAGAGGAATTGTCAGACTGAGAGAGCCAATCAGGATTTGGAGCGAATGTTGCGATGTTTAGTCTCTAAGAATCCTTCCTCCTGGAGTCGGCAGCTTTCGATGGTGGAGTACGCACAAAATACATTACCAGTGTCGTCCACAGGCCTATCGCCGGTTGAGTGTAGCGTAGGTTACCAGCCACCTATTTTTCATAGCCTGGAATCCGAAGTCGCGGTCCCCTCTGCTCACGCCTTTGTCCAGAGGTGTCACCCCACTTGGACAAGAGCCTGAGAGACTCTTCTCCAAATGAGGGAGCGCACCAAGGCCAAGGCCGATCGCCACCGGTCAAGGCCTCCCATATAAATCGTTGGTCAAAAAGTGTGACTTTCTACCAACAATATTCCCCTCCGATCCGTCTCTAAGCTCGCACCCAAATTGATTGGACTGTTTACTGTCACCAAGATCGTTAGTCTGGTGACAGTCCACCTCAAACTTCCTCCAGCATACAGGAGAATTCATCCCGCCTTCCATGTATCCAAGATCAAGCCCGTTTTTCATTCCGATATTAATCCGCCAGTTCCGGTTCACCCACCGCCGCGACTCGTAGACGGGGAACCAGCTTATTCGGTCAACCGTATTCTGGACTCAAGGTGGAGGGGACGTGGATTCCAGTACTTGGTGGACTGGGAAGGTTACAAGCCGGAGGAGTTGGGTTCCGGCCAGAGACATGGATCACACCCTTATCGAGGATTACAATCGACAGGTAAGGGAATCGGGGAACGCTAGGAGGCGTTCCTAGGAGGAGGGGTACTGTCACGGTTCGAAGATGCATTGTTTCCTTCTTGTCGCGTGCTCTGTGTTGTGACAGCGGTGTGTGTGTGTTCCGGTCACATGGCTCATCAGTGGATCCAGCTGCCACTCATCATCTCACCACCTGCTGCTCATTCACTCACCCTTTATATACTCACTCCATTCTCATCTCCCTTGTCAGATTGTTGTTTGCTGTCCTGTGTTGTGGTTGTGTCATCTGTTCCTGACCGGAGATCTAGTGTGTTCGTCTTCAGTTCCAGTTTGGTTATCTTCATGTTCTCGTTCGTTGTCTGAACCTTGGATTCTACACACCACTTCACCTCGCCTCACCACCTCGCACCAGCATCGACCATCTCAGTCCCTGCGCATGCTAAGACCTGCTTGTCATTGGACTGTTCCCTTATCTCTGCTTGTGTTACATTAAATGTTGTTAACTTGCATTTGCTTCCTGTGATCAATCATGACAACAGGTGTATGCAGACGCGTCTACAAACATTTGTGAAAGAATGGGTCGCTCTCAGGAGCTCAGTGAATTCAAGTGCAGTACCGTGATAGGTTGCCACCTGTGCAATAAGTCTCTTTACTACTAAATATTCCTTGGTCAATTGTTAATGGTATTATAACAAAGTGGAAGCAATTGGGAACTACAGCAACTAAAATCACAGAGCAGGGTTAGCGCATGCTGAGGCGCACAGTGCGCAGAAGTCACCAACTTTCTGCAGAGTCAATAGCTACGGACCTCTAAACTTCGTGAGGACTCTAGAGCAGTGGAGATGTTCTCTTGAGTGACGAATCATGCTTCTCTGTCTGGCATTTCGATAGAAGAGTCTGGGTTTGGTGTTTGCAAGGAGAACGGTACTTGCCTGCATTGTGCCAAGTGTAAAGTTTGATGGAGGAGGGATTATGGTGTGGGGTTGTTCTTCAGGGGTTGGGCATGGCCCCTTAGTTCCAGTGAAAGGAACTCTTAATGCTTCAGCATACCAAGACATTTTGGACAATTTCAGTTTGGGGATGGCACCTTCCTGTTCCAACATGACTGCCCACCAGTGCACAAAGCAAGGTCCATAAAGACATGGATGAGCCAGGTTGGTCTGGAGGAACTTGACTGGTCTGCACAGAGTCCTGACCTCAACCCAGTAGAATACCTTGAGATGAATTAGAGCAGAGACTGCAAGCCAGGCCTTCTCGTCCTACATCAGTGCCTGACCTCACAATTGCACTTCTAGAATAATGGTCAAAAATTCCCATAAACACACTCCTAAATCTTGTGGGAATTTTAAAATTATAAGATTATATATTTGTTCTTTGTTTTTCTTGTAAAGGGGATGTTAGGCCTGAAAATACTCTAAGAACATCAACACTCATTCTCAAAACATGCCACCAACAGTCAAAAACATGTATGCATTGTAAAATATTTGAAATTGACAGACATCTTTAAATGAAAAAGCTTTTCTAAACTGAACATACATTTTGGGTAAATGCAAAAAAAGATAAATAATTTTCTGTATATATTTTGAGAATGTTCAACTGAACGACTCACTTGCAGAAATGTTCCCATGTGCAAGTTTTTCTGACCTTAAAAGTGCCAGGATATCTGGAAATGTAGGTGTTATTTAATAATCAGTTACCATGGGCGTTCGGCCTCCAAATTAGACGAAAAAAATCAAAAACAAAAAACAGGAATGGGACCAGCAGAGAATGTATTGAACCGTTGAATTTCTCCATCTTTTATTAAATGCTTCAGAGCTGCAGCACCAAACCACCAACCTTTGAAATAAAGCCCTCGAAGACGGATGGTCAATCAAGTGTGTGTCTGTGGAAAGACAAGGTGACTAATACTGAGATGGGAACGGAGTCCTTTTGTGGAAGACGGGACTTATCTCTCCAGCCTAGGGCTGAGATTGGCACTGCTATTGTCACCGGGGATTTAACTCTACTAGCTAAAACTGCTTTTATCCCAGCCCACTAAATTCTTCTTTAGGGTTAAGAACATGACGGCTGAGAAGGTCTCAAATGTGGGTCTTATGTAAGACGAAAGTTCAAAACTCACAGAGTGAGTGTGATCACTCAGCTACCATTACACAGCTCAGTGGTTTTGCTTCACAGACACAGATTTTATACCCAACAAGTGTTTATTGTACGCACACACACGCACACGCACACACACACACACACACACACACAGAAATGTGGAGGAATCAGGAGCACTGGAATTTATTACATATTTATGTAAGTGCATACATTTATAATTGTCTTTATAGATACAACATAAATATTGGAAATGCTCTGCTGAAACAATCATGCCTTTTTATCTCGCTTCACATCTTTGAGCTGTTTTTATCACAACTTGTTTCACAGTGCAATGGTGTACCTTTTGTATTGAGCTGGTTATGTGATGCAAACATCAACATTTATTAGTTTACAAATCATACATTATGAAAAAAAAGTGTTTTGAGGTCATAACATACGTAGTATGGTGCAAGTACATGCATGAAAATGAGTCTTGAATAATTGAAAATCTGCCCTTGTGATTTGTTTAATAAAGGAACAAAATTGTTGGTGTTTAACTGTCTCTATAGTGTTCATTTTACCTAAAAAGTGGTCGAAGTTGGAATTTTTTATCTGTGTGTAAAAGTGCCGTCACATTTCTCAGTCATTTCAATAGGAATCCACACGTTTGGTAATTTTGCGTGCAATGCAAAGCGTTGGATGTAGTGGTATAAAGCACGCCTTGCACTGCAGTGTAGACGTGTTCTCTGGAGTGACCAATCACGTTTCTCTGTCTGGCAATCCGATGGATGAGTCTGGGTCTGGCGGTTGCCAGGAGAACAGTTCTTGCCTGACTGCATTGTGCCAAGAGTAAAGGTTGGTGGAGGGGTGATTATGGTGTGGGGTTGTGTTTCAGGGGTTGGGCTGTGTCCCTTAATGCTTATACCAAGATATTTTGGAAATTTCATGCTCCCAAAGTTGTGGGAACAGCTTGGTGATGGTCCCTTCTTGTTCCAACATGACTGCACACCAGTACACAAAGCAAGGTCCATCAAGACATGGATGAGCAAGTTTTGTGTGGAGGAACTTGACTGGCCTGCACAGAGTCCTGACCTCAACCTCAGACACCTTTTGGTATGAATTGGAGCAGAGACTGTGAGCCAGGCCTTCTCGTCCAACATCAGTGCCTGTCCTCACAAATGCGCTTCTAGAAGAATGGTCAAAAATTCCCATAAATACACTCCTAAACCTTGCCTCCTCCTAAAACACACTCCTAAACACCTCCTAAACCTTGCCTTCCCAGAAGAGTTGAAGTTGTTATAGCTGCAAAGGGTGGGCCAACTTTATGTTAAACCCTACAGATTAAGAATGGGATGTTATTAAAGTTCAGGTGCATGTAAAGGCAGTCATCCCAAAGCTTTTTGGCAATATAGTGTACTTCACCCTCACACAAAATTCCTGATTGTGTGGATTAGTCTGTGGAGTTCTTCCGTGGTCACTTGTGAAATTCCATTAAAAAAGTATCTCTTTCCGTGTATACTTAAAATAATGGCTTATGATAAAAGAACAAACTCAAAATATGACAATGTCCATCAGTTATTTGCCTACAGTATCTATAAAAGTGTAATTTGCTCTTGTCTACTCAAAACTAAAAATAGCAGGTTTCAAATGTGTAAGACAGTATCTGCCCAAAGCTTCATGGCACACACAGGCGGGCATAATGCCCAGTAGGCACTGGGCCAACTGAGGGCAAACTGAGTGTTATCTAAGCAAGCCCATTTTCTCTAAGAATGATTTCTTATCTTAGCAATAAAGTGGAGATATTTCCATACTAAAGACTAATTTTCAGTGAGTAAATGTTCAGACTGAAATTGATGTGGCTTGGGCTTTGCAGAATGAGATGATGAAAAAAATGTGTACTTTTTTTTGTCATTTTGGTGCTTTTGAAGAACCACTCACTTTCATTATATGGAAAAGATAGGCTAGAATAGTCTTCAAAATGTCACCCTTTGAGCTCCACAGAATAAACAAAATGTGGTAGATTACTTTATAACATCCAACAAACACTCTAAAAAAAGTAGTAATATTGCCACAAGTTAAAAAAACAGGAGGAATTCTTGAAATCTGGCACGGTCATTAAACAAAACTCAACCTGGTGTTAAATTACTTCCAAATTCTGGCAAGCGGATTTTCAACTTCAATGATCAAACCATTCAAATTAAATAGTAAAATCTGTGATGCTTTCCTTAGTCATAAAAATGATTTCATGTGATACAGTTATAAAATATGCTCCATTCTGAGTATATTTTGGCTGATTATAATGGCATTAATCTATACTGAATATAATAGCATTACTTAAACATCAAAGTACTGCTGATTTCCATGGCAACCAAGTGGAATAGGGGGGATTGTGATTCTGAAAGTCACCCGCGGTGAACATCACACATACGAAATAGAAGCTAAAATATGAATGAAGGAATGAGATATAAACAGCAGTTCAGAGAGATTACCTCACGCAGCCACGCTTTTGGCATCAAAATATCTGTTAACTAGACTCCATGCGGAGTCCACACTGAGTCTTGGGCCGTCTTGGGTGATGATGTTTATTAGGATGATGAATTTAGGGCCCTATTTTAACAATCTGAGCACATGGTCTGAAGTGCATGGCACAGGTGTACTTAGGCATGGCACAGAACGCATTTTTCAGGTTCGAAAATGTGCCTTTTTTGGCTGACCTGTTTTTTAATTAGAAAATAGCAGTGCGCTGCAGGTTTTTTCTCTCCTTCAAAATATAACATAACGCTCTCTGCCAACTGAAATCCATTCAAAAAAGGTGCCTCTCGCTGCAAAAACGCGTTCTATGTGATCGGCCCTTTAATGAGTCATGGGTGTGTTTTGGGAGTAAAGTGTAATATGCCGATCAGTGTTTCATCTCCCATTCCTTTAAAAGCCAGTTGCGCTCGCACCATGGTGGATTCGCTATTTACATGGCGGAATTTGTGAGCGGAAAGACTGAACGCTTCTCCTGAGAGGAATCCTTATATTTGGCATGTTTGTGTGTTGCTGCATGTCCCTGTGTGTGTAACAAGCCTAAAGACGCATATTACTATGCTCCTGAACACACCCAACAACTGTGAAATATAACAAAATATAACAACTGTGAGATAAACAATGATAAACCCAAAGAAAAATAACATATCATACACCAAGTATACACATAAACTCCAAAAACTAATATATATATAGCAATACAAAGTAGAACATGATTCGTAGGAGTTAAATGCAAGAGTTTGAGATGCAATGGGGTTGGTAATACTTATAATTCACAGTCCATTGATGTAAAGAAGGCAGATGGAAATAGTTCTTCAACCTTGGTAAAAGTCCGGACAACATTCAATACTCCATACCGCCATTCCGAAACCCAACCCATGCGTCTCCTTATCACATGTACCATGCAACCTCCAAGGCACCATTGGTTCCACTAATGAGAGTAGGCACAAAGGAGTCCTTCTACAAACAAAATATTACCCAACATCAATATAAAGTTAAACAACAATGAAATACAACTTATCCAGTCACTCTTTAAATATGAAGTGGAAAAAAAAAAGGACCTTACTTTAATTGAGCATCAAACAGTACGTTTCCCAATCAGGACATCATTAAAGGTAAGGTTACCAGAAGGAAGCCATGCTTTCCTCTTGCCAAACAGCTCTCTCTTCTTCTACTATCTACCTGTATTTAACCTTAGCAGACAAATTATCAATAGTGTCCCCTAATGGTGGGTAGAATAATAACACCCCATGTAACCTTTAACTGTTACAATATATATATATATATATATATATATATATATATATATATATATATATATATATATATATATATACATATATATTCCAATCAGTAAATGCATGCAGTTTAATTGATTTAATTAATTATGATGTTAACAATATACAAAAAGTAATACAAATAAATTTAATAGATGACATCCTTTCTTTCCTTGGTTTCTGATTGTTACACACCTGTTTCCCCTAATTCCCAGTTCTGAGTTTGGTTCTGTTCTTCATCCAGTATTGTCTTGTCTTACCTGCATCCCAATGTCCATACTATCCATCCTAAATAGTATGTGAGAATGCACAGCATAAAAGTGTCCCAAAGAATAATATGTTGAAAAAAATATTTCAAAATGTTCATGGATGGTCTACTATTTGCAGTAGATTTTTGAAGTGTGGATTCGTGCACACATATTGCCCACAACCAATTGCGCTTTGGAGAAGGATTCGGTCCAGAACTACAAAGAAAAAAGTATTAAAAACTTCAAAACATGGCGGATATGCGTGGCAGTAAGAGGTTTAGATAAAGGTTTGAGTGACTTATAATCAGCTTAACCTGATAACAAAATATTTATCTAATGTTATCCATGTTGTTTTTAATCTGCAATAACAATATAGACTTTTATAAAGATCCGTTTGGCCATTAACTTTTAAAAGCATCATTATATTTGGAAAATCTCTGCATTAAAGACCCGCGACTGCAGATCACCGTGCCACTGCATTTCTTTCAGAAACGGTAGGAAATTAAATTAAATGTGGAGGATTTTAACAGATGCGACAGAGACTAAAGATGCAATTGTATGTCCTAAAGCTTGCCTATACTCTTTTGCTACACACTCAGAAGTATGTACTTTTGTATGTACTTTTTACAAAAATAGTAGCCTATACTTTTAGGGTGTAGTATAACTAGGCAAATTGGGACTAGGCATTAGTTTTGACCATAGACTGTAAAAAAAGATGGATGAAATATTATGGAAATTACATTACATTTAAAACTTTTTCTCCCGAAAATCCCAAATTCCGTTGGTGCCTCATTATCTACTTTTTTGTTGTCGGTTGTATGATGAGCCCTTAGTGTTTATTAGTGTTGTCAATTGTTTAAATATTTTAATCAAGTTAAATCATATACTAATTGATACAAAAAAATTCCAATACATAATTGAAAATATTAAATTTTATTTTAATAAAAATAAATAATAAAACATTAAATTATATAAAATATACACTCAGATAACTTTTGCTCAGTTTTATTAAAATAAGGTAATGTAACATGATTTTTAACTTAATTTAATTGTGATCAAACAACCTAATATATTTCAAACTAATGTTTACTTAATTCATTTGTGTTAAAACTACAGAAGTCATTGGGCAGTGGATCTGTAGTTCCCAGCATGCTTTAATTTTCCAATGAAATGTTTTAGGCATAAAAAGTAATATTAGAAATGTATACATTTTATTTAAACAGTATTTGATCAAATTGAGTTGGACCAACTCAAATACATTTAATTGCCTGCATTTGTTTTTATTTATGAGTTATGAGTTTGTTAGAGAAGCTGTCAATCTCAGTTGTTAATCATGATGTCACATCCCCGTTTTTATCAAGTATGGGTAACTGCAGCTTGGAGTAATGGGCGTGCCGAATGGTAGGAGGCGTGCCAAACGGTTTCTCATTGGTCGTGAAAGCTGCCTGTTCCTGTTGTTATATTAATTGCTATTGCCTATAGATTAAAAAGGAAGCAATAAATCAAACATAATCCTATAAAATCAAATTCCATTGTTTTAATGTAAAAACAATGTTAATGATTTTAAGAACATTCAATAAAAATAAAAATAAATTGATAATTGTTTAGTAACCTTCTGTTGAGTGACATTAACCAATTTAGCAAACAGACAAAACTTTATCTACTAAAATATTTATTCAGATTTCAATTTAATTTGTCAAGAGCTTGGGTTCACGTGTCAAAAAAAGAGAAAACCCACATAAATCTCTTTCCAATCATTCATTCATTGTTACGTCTCACAGTAACATGTTTCTGTTAAACAACAAATAAGTAATTGCTAAAGCTGCAAGATATAACCGCAAAGGAAATAAATGATGAATTAATGTATCAAATGTATTAAATACAATTTAATATAATTTAATTTCAATTAAAACAATTGTTATATTATTTATTCTAATAAATAAATTCTGTTTAATTAATTTTATTGTATTAAATAAAATAATAATGAATATTTTTTTTAAAATACATTCAAATTGAAAATTACAATTCTTTATAATTAATCAACTCAATTATTGTGTAGCAATTTAAACATATAAAATACATAAATTCTTTCATATAATTATTATAATTGTTTAATAAAAAATATACATAAAGCATCCAAAACTATTTTTCAAATATATTTCAAAATAAATCTAATTATTAAAATAAATTAACCATATAGACCAAATTACTGATCTAATTACTGATCTAAAGGCCACATTGTTACTGTATGATAATCGAAATATATTCTGTTGCATTATTTTTCTGCTTAACACTGTGACGCTGCTTTGAAACAATCATTACCAAAACTGGGTTTTAAAACATGAACCCCCGTTTTCACAGACAAAGCTTTGGCTTTAGTTTACACTAGTCCCAGACTAAATGTTTGAGCAAGTTTAACTGAAAGCAACTTGCACTGACAGATCTTTAAATATGTCAGTGCAATTGTTTTGTCTCAAGACACACACCAGTAATGTTTTTTTTTTTTCATGGCATGTTTGTGAAAGCTAATCCTGGCTTAATCTATAAATCCTGTCTGTGAAACCAGGCCTACAATTTTGAAATGTCTTTCCGATTAACATCACCTTCATCAATAGAAAAGAACTTGTTAGCATCTCAGTTCGTTCACCCTGACAGCAATTATATTAAATCACTGAAAACCACCCCATTATATTATATGTCTCAACAAATAGTGCTCAGATCTGCCAATGTTTTCAGTCAAAGTCAAATATAAACTTTTCCAAATTCCTCCAAATTACCTGAGCTCCACTACACACATTCATTATACAAACATTTGTCTTATTTCTGTCTATTATACTACTTTAAGAGATCTCAGAGGCTACATTGATAATCTCCTGAGGTATGACCATCTCCTTCATGAGTTTCCTTTTGCATGCTGCATTCTTCACTCTAAAGAGAGCTGCAGACTTACAGACAAGCTTTCATTGCTCAGGCCTTAGGATGAGATTCAGCCATGCGTCAGGGATAAATAAGTGGTCTGAGAGAGAAATCCGCTCGCGTTCGCTCTAAGTGGATGTAATGAGGCGTGTGCTGAGAAGTGCACTGGCACTACACTGGCTCAATGACGCAGTGGGAAAAAAAAGAGGAAAAAGAGACAATAACAAGCATGAAAATCTCTCTTTTTCACCTTTGTTCTACAATAATGAAGTAGGCAATTATGAATAAACTCTGCAGTGCTGCTAATTAAAAGTCAATCGCTTCAACAGGGAAAGTATTGTGATATAAAAACCATTTATAGCACAGTTATGGACTTCCCAAATAGCGCGGCTGCAGTACTGGGGATGTTTGATACTGTTCAGATTTGTTCATTCTTTAGTCAGTCATATTCTTTGAACTTAACATGAAACAAAAACTGATCCTATTTACTATCTTACAGCACGCCAGTCTTTAATCAAAATCTGATAACTTGAAACTTGAAACTAGCGTAGAGATGCAGAGGATGTGTGTCTTCACCTGTTTTTATATGTTCAAAACGCTGATAAGGTGAGTTTTTGCACACTGAAGGAGGGAGAAAATCGGAGAGATGCCTTTTTTTGGCATTTAATTTCTAAACAACATGAAAGTATTCAAATTTGTGCTTTCAAATCGTTTAATCGCATCCAAAATAAAAGTTTGTGTTTACATAATATTTGTGTATGTAATTATTATGTATTTCTTAAATATATATCATTAATGTATATATTTAAGAAATATTTGAATATATATATATATATATATATATATATATATATATATATATATATATATATATATATATATATATATATATATATATATAATTTATAGTATACATAAATATGTTATACATATAATAATCGTTTCCACATTGTGCATAATTACATGAAGCTTACCCTAATCCTAACAGTATAGTACATGTAGTTAATTATTATTACTCAGTACTTAAATTTATACTTACATTGTAACACAGACACCTTAAAATAAAGTGTAACCACACTTATTTTCTTGGACATTATATATAAATTAATGAGAAAATATTAGACACAGAAAGATCAAATATATTAATATGAAATATGTGTAATATGAATGTATCTGCTGGTGACCACCTGTCAAGAGACAATTTTCACCATCCCTTCAATTCCCACACTTTTTTCCCATGATTGAATTGATGTTTCTCTGAAAAATATGTCCCATTGCAGAAACACATGGACGGGACTTACAAGTACATGGACAAAAATGAGAATAATTGTTCACTGAAAAGATTAATTCACGACAGAAACACCTATATTTTCCAGCAACTGACTTGCTTGTTAGTCTGCAACACTGATCAGCCAACTGATTAATCTCTGCATTAGAATAACTCATTGATGCATTCATCTGTACGTATTAGATCTTCTATTTCTGCTCTAGTCCACCTCAAAGAACCCTTCAGCTGCTTTTCTGGCTTCTTCCATATTGCAGATTCATTGCAGAATCATTCCAGATATTTTCTTGCTGATATATATACACCAATCAGGCATAACATTAATATTGTGTTGGTCCCCTTTTTGCTACCATAACAGCCCTGACCCATCGAGGCATGGACTCCACTAGACCCCTGAAGGTATGCTGTGGTATCTGACACAAAAATGTTAGCAGCAGATCCTTCAAGTCCTAAGTTGCGAGATGTGGCCTCCATGGTACGGACTTACTTGCTCAGCACATCCCACAGATGCTCGATTGGATAGAGATCTGGGGAATTTGGAGGCTAAGTCAACACCTCAAACTTGTCATTGTGCTCCTCAAACCATTCCAGAACCATTTTTGCTTTGTGGCAGGACGCATTATCCTGCTGAAAGAGGCCACAGCCACCAGGGAATACTGTTTCCATGAAAGGGTGTACATGGTTTGCAGCAATGCTTAGATAGGTGGTACGTGTCAAAGTAACATCCACATGGATGGCAGAATCCAAGGTTTCCCAGCAGAACATTGCCCAAAGCATCACACTGCATCTGCCGGCTTGCCTTCTTCCCCTAGTGCATCCTGTGCCTGCCATCCACGTGATGTAAAAGAAAATGTGTTTCATCAGACCAGGCCACCTTCTTCCATTGCCCTGTGGGCCAGTTCTGATGTTCACATGCCCACTGTTCGCACTTTCAGCAGTGGACAGGCATCAGTATGGGCACCCTGACTGGTCTGTGACTATGCAGCCCCATACACAATAAATTGCAAATCACTGTGTATTCTGACACCTTATTTCTATCAGAACCAGCATTAACTTCTTGAGCAATTTGAGCTACAGTAGCTCGTCTATTTGATCGTATCACACGGGCCAGCCTTCGCTTCCCACGTGCATCAATGAGCCTTGGTCGCCAGCTCTCCACTGTTCCTTCCTTGGAGCACTTTTGATAGATACTGACCACTGCAGACTGGGAACACCCCACAAGAGCTGCAGTTTTGTAATAGTATATTATATATACATATATATATATATATATATATATATATATATATATATATATATATATATATATATATATATATATATATATATATATATATATACATATATATTTATATATATATACAGTGAGGACAATAACTATTTGAACACCCTGTTATTTTGCAAGTTCTCCCACTTAGAAATCATGGAGGGGTCTGAAATTGTCATCATGGTTGCATGTCCACTGTGAGAGACATAATCCATAAATCACAATGTATGATTTTTTAAACTATTTATTTGTATGATACAGCTGCAAATAAGTATTTGAACACCTGTCTATCAGCTAGAATTCTGACCCTCAAAGACCTGTTAGTCTGCCTTTAAAATGTCCACCTCCACTCCATTTATTATCCTAAATTAGATGCACCTGTTTGAGGTTGTTAGCTGCAGTAAGAATCCAACTACTAACATGGCCAAGACCAAAGAGCTGTCCAAAGACACTAGAGACAAAATTGTACACCTCCACAAGGAGCTACAGGGAAATTTTCTAAGCAGCTTGGTGAAAAAAAGGTCCACTGTTGGAGCAAATTATTAGAAAATGTAAGAAGCTAAACATGACTGTCAATCTCCCTCGGAGTGGGGCTCCATGCAAGATCTCTCCTCGTAGGGTCTCAATGATCCTAAGAAAGGTGAGAAATCAGCCCAGACCTACACGGAAGGAGCTGGTCAATGACCTGAAAAGAGCTGGAACCACCGTTTCCAAGGTTACTGTTGGTAATACACTAAGACGTCATGGTTTGAAATCATGCATGACACGGAAGGTTCCCCTGCTTAAACCAGCACATGTCCAGGCCCATCTTAAGTTTGCCAATGACCATTTGGATGAGTCATAGGAGAAAGTCACGTGGTCAGATGAGACCAAAATATAACTTTTTGGTCATAATTCCACTCGTGTAAATCGTGTTTGGAGGAAGAATAATGATGAGTACCATCCCAAGAACACCATCCCTACTGTGAAGCATGGAGGTGGTAGCATCATGCTTTGGGGGTGTTTTTCTGCACATGGGACAGGGCGACTGCACTCTATTAAGGAGAGGATGACCAGTCCAGGGCCATGTATTGGGAGATTTTTGGAAACAACCTCCTTCCCTCAGTTAGAGCATTGAAGATGGGTCGAGGCTGGGTCTTCCAACATGACAATGACCCGAAGCACACAGCCAGGATAACCAAGGAGTGGCTCTGTAAGAAGCATATCAAGGTTCTGGCATGGCCTAGCCAGTCTCCAGACCTGAACCCAATAGAGAATCTTTGGAGGGAGCTCAAACTGTTTCTCAGCGACAGGCCAGAAACCTGATTGATCTAGAGAAGATCTGTGTGGAGTAGGCCAAAATCCCTCCTGCAGTGTGTGCAAACCTGGTAAAAAACTACAGGAAACGTTTGACCTCTGTAATTGCAAACAAAGGCTACTGTACCAAATATTAACATTGATTTTCTCAGGTGTTCAAATACTTATTTGCAGCTGTATCATACAAATAAATAGTAAAAAAAGATCAAACATTGTGATTTATGGATTTTTTTATTTAGATTATGTCTCTCACAGTGGACATGCACCTACGATGACAATTTCAGACCCCTCCATGATTTCTTAGTGGGAGAACTTGCAAAATAGCAGGGTGTTCAAATACTTATTTTCCTCACTATATATATATATATATATATATATATATATATATATATATATATATATATATATATATATATATATATATATATATATATATATATATATATATATATATTGCAGGGCCACCAAAACAAAGATGAGGAGTTTGAATTCGAGGCACAAGCAAACTGACTCTTACTTAGAAATAATAAAGGGTTTCCTCTGGAGTTCTTCACAAACTGCCCAGAGGCAAAACTCATGGTGAGCAGTGCCTGAGCTTTCTGTGCAAAGCTGTGGTTATTAAAGTAAATAACAAGCCATTTCTCAAACCCGGCAGATTATTTGTGTCTGAAAGTTTGCAGAAGAATAGACTGAAACTTTGGAAGTAGTAATAGTAGCGTATTCTCTGAACTCACTGAACATGACTAAGTTAATATAAAAGACTGAACCGAGGAATTTTCCAGGCCTGCAGTGATTTTATCTTTAAACTGGATCCATCGACCATAAAAAAGACCATAAGAGCCCTTATGTCAGCGCAGGGTGATAACTGGGCCTCATTTTCTGCTGAGCGCTCACAGCGAGACCCATTTCTTTCAAAGGTTTCATTTTAAAGGGCATGGAGGCCTGGACAACGCAGGGTCTGCAGGAGCCAACATTGACAGCTGGGGTCTCCAAGGTGCCGCCACCTTTTGCAAGGTCAAGCGAGCCTGGCCAGCGATCGCGAGAGCCAGAGATGGAGAGATGCAGCCAACAATCTGCAGTTTGGCAGCCTGAGAACAGCACATATCGAAGTGTGATATGGGTCAATGACATTTAAGAGTGCCCACGATAAAGAAAAATATATGTGGCAGGTTTAGACATTCACTTTTTGTATTAAATGTTGTTTTATATAATTTAGAAAATATCCTATTTCAAAGAAATGTTTCAGTTTAATGGCTCTAAAAATTTCAAATGGTGAAACCATCAAGTAAAAGTGGCATATATATATATCTATATATATATATATATATATATATATATATATATATATATATATATATATATATATATATATATATATATATATATATATATATATATATATATATATATATATATATATATATATATATATATATATATATATATATATATATATATATATATATATATTAGTGGTGGGCTTAGATTAATTTTTAATCTAGATCAATCTCACTGTGATCTTGAAATTAATCTAGATTAATCTAGATTAAAATGACTCATTTGAATTCTGCCGAAGGCATTCAGAATATGTGTGCTACCCAAATAATGACTGGTGCTTTCACACTTGGTTCGATTGCTCCCTGGACCGTGTTCATATTATATTATTTGGGTCCGAAACCGGGGTGCATTTTGTAACGAACGAAACTGTGTATTTACATGCATCACATTATTGTGCGGTGTGCCCCTTTAAGAGACTTGTCACGTCATTCATGACACACGCTATGCGTGATGATGTTTTTGAGTTGAGTGTGAGTGAGAGCCACTGTAGATGCTAAGCGTGCTCTACCCTCTTGATATACTTTTTGTTAGTTTTATTTTGTGACGCTAAGAAAGAGTAATCTCTCATGTGTGAGAGGATCGCGTTGCCTGTGTACCTGCCATTAAATGTGTGCGATACAGCCTTTCCGCCTCTAAACTCTTTCTTCCATTGACTTCGCGAGAGCTATCCTGGTCAAAGCGTTACAATTGGCGCCCGAACAACTTGAATCTGGATCCGTCATCTACTCGGAACCTGATACACTCCGCTCGTGGGTGGAGATCTTTGGAAGTGTTCAGCTGGCATTGCAGAGACTGGTGAGATTAGCTTGCAAACGCTGGGTGACACGTGTGCGTGGACCGCGTGCATTGACAGCTGAGCGATTTTTTTTTCTTCTCTCTTTTTTTTTTCTCTCCCCTCATTTTTGGAGGTGATCCAACTTTTCTTTTTCCTCCCTGTTGTCCACGAACGCAGACTGACTTTTGGACCATTACCTTTCTGTGATATTGTAGCACGGATATATATTTTGCTTACTTGGAACTTGAATGTACTTTGGGAATAAAAGGACAGCAAAACCAATTATTTTTTGTCAGAACTGAATTTGTGAGCACGGAAGAAACGAACATTTTTGGAACAGTTCTCTTGGAAGTTTTTCTTTCCTAATTCATGGTGAACTGAACTGTTTGTGCGAACTAAACAATTTCTAACTTTTTGCACTCATTTAGATGGTCAAGTGATTTTGAGAACATTATATTCACTTCGAAACAGTGTGTTCCTTTGCTCTGGGTATACTGATGGACAATATAAAAACTGAACTCCCATAAAAGAGAGTAAATTTGCATGTTTTTGGTGACATTTGCTATTTCACAGTTTAAATGTAGGATTAGTGAATTTTGTTTAAGTTTAATCTGATAGTGTGTGCATTCTAACGTCAATTTATATTTTCTGGGTTACATTGTGAATTATACAGTTGTGTACCGCTATTTATGTGAATGCGCAGTTACTGTGATGGCTTACTACCCAGACTTTAAGACTGACTTGACCTACCCATTGCCAGATTCTGTTCCCAGGCGGAGACAAAAGTCAGCGCAGTGCTGCAGTGAGTCTGAGACTCAAGGAACTTCTACAAGCTGAAGTATCGGTGTTACAACAGTGTCTCAATGACTCTCCAGTTGCAGCAGAGCATATTAAGAAGGTTTGGACCTCCTGATGTGGACACCCTTGCTGCGCCACGCGACCAGCTGCCTCCTATGGCCAGTTCTCGCCACACGTCCGTGTTTCACCAGGCCAGGCGCCACTACAAGGTACAACTACTGATAATATTTCCCTCAGAAAGCGTGTCAGTCTCACCACAGGCTAATCCTTCTGATGTGAGCAATGCGAGTAGAATCCTTGCATCCGTACTGCACCAGTCAAGGCTTGAGCCACCTGTATTTGCAGGAGATGGACGTGTAAGCCCAGAGGACTGGCTCCAGTCAGTAAATGTTTACAGGACCTCACTTGACCTAACCGATGCCCAAATTCTCCTTGAGCTGCCTCGATTTTTGGCAAAGGAACCAAAATGGTTCACAGTCCTTGACACTCATGTCGTCACATGGGCCCAGTTCTGTGATTTCTTCAGGACAGTCTTCCTTCCTCCAACAGTCAAGAACAAATAATGAGAGGAATCCTAGACCGCATACAGAGTCATGAAGAGCCCTCCCTACCTTTGTGGCCCACATGCTAAGTGAGTTCAGGAAGCTGAAAACCCCCCCACCCGAGCAAGAACAAATCGACCTTATTTCTAAACATGCTCTGGAGAAATACAGAGTTGCACTCTATGGAACCTCAGTTTCCTCAGTCATGGATCTCCTCCTGAGGGCTCATGAGCTCCATGTGGTTCTTGGACCAAGTAATGGTTTCCAACCTTCAGGGCAGAGTAAAGCTAAACTTGACAAAGGAACTTATTGTTACAAGTGCTCACGTCCTGACTTTACTTCGCGCACATGCCCAGATTGCAACCCTAATCCCAGAAGGAGCTCACAAGCGAGTCACCTGATGTGCATTCAGGACAGAATCCTGAGGCAAAGGATACAAACAACGGCGAAAGCAGTAATGGAGGGGAAAACATTCCTTTTGTCACACAGAGGGGAAACTACAGAGGGGGGAGGATGATTCGCAGAGGCAATCCTCCCTCCAGAAGATGAATTCGCCTCAACTGACTGGTCCTGCACAACCTGTCCTTTGTCATGTGGAAGATCCCACATCCCCATCCTGTTGGAACACCCCATTTAGAGTTAAAATTAACCTACGTGGCCAGGTGGTGGATGCTACACTTGACACTGGCGCATCACTTTCTGCAGTGCAGGCAGACATAGTTCAAAATCATGACAGATTGAAGGCTAAGTTTCAACCATGGACCTCTTCCCCTATACAACTGGCAGACGGTGGAGCATGCATGCCCGTGGGGCTTACATGGCTGGCTTTTGGCTTTATGGGACAGCGTTTTTACCACCGTTTTGCTATTGTCCCACGCCTTCCCTCAACAGTAGTCTTGGGAATGGACTTCATGTTGCGAGCGTCCATTACAATTCACGTCCCATCTAGAACTGTCGTCATGGGTGAAAATTCTTTATTCATGGAGGAATTGGATGGCGGAGCAGGGTTTGAGTTGGATAACAGTTTGTTGTTCATGGAAATTCAATCTTCAGCGCTTCAAGAAAAAATTGAAGATGCATATCTGAGTGTTGCCGAAAAGGAACAGTTGACAGAACTACTTTTAAGCTTTTCGGACCTCTTCGATGGTCACCTGGGCCGTACTACTCTAGCAGAGCACTCCATAGACACGGGAAATGCCAAACCAGTTCACCTTCCCCCTTATCGAACTTCTCCAGCTAAAAAACGATTGATCGAGGACCAAATAGGGAAAATGTTGCACGAAGGAATCATTGAGCCTGCTGTTGGACCCTGGGCTGCCCCGGTTGTGATTGTACAGAAACCTTGTGGTGAACCACGATTTTGCGTGGACTATCGTGGGTTAAACCAGCTCACCACAAAGGACTCTTACCCATTGCCGAGAGTCGATGAGTCCCTTGACTTCCTTTCCCGAGGGAAATTTTTGACTACAATTGACCTTGCTCGGGGATACTGGCAGGTCTCCATGGCAGAAGGCTCGAAATCGAAGACTGCTTTTGTTTCACATTGTGGGCTGTTTCAGTTCCGAGTGCTTCCATTTGGTCTGTGCAATGCACCGGCGACCTTTCAAAGACTTATGAACAGCGTCTTGGCTGGGCTTATATATAAGTCCTGTGCGGTCTACCTGGACGACATTGTTGTGGCTTCGCCCACCTACAAACAACATCTTGATGATCTCAAGGAAGTGTTTTCAAGGCTTCAGTCCGGTTGACCATTAAACTAGCCAAATGCCAGTTCTGTCGCAGAGAGCTTACCTTCTTATCGGGTTTGTCCAAGTGGAATCCTGCCTGAACAAGACAAGGTAAAGGCTGTAACGGACTTTAAACCTCCTGTCAATGTGAAGGAAGTGAGGCAGTTCCTGGGCTTGACAGGCTATTATCGTCGATTTATGCAAGACTATGCTCGCCTTGCTGAGCCACTCTTCAACCTCACAAAAAACGACGTTCCTTTTGTATGGGACACGGCTTGCCAGGAGGCTATGGACCTGCTTAAAGGAAAATTAACTTCGGCGCCTGTGTTGAGTTTCCCCGACTTTACTCTCCCGTTTTTCATTCATGCTGATGCCTGTGATGCAGGTCTTGGAGCTGCGTTGATGCAAAGAGATCAGAATGGTAGAGATGTGGCTGTGGCATATGCTAGTCGGGCCCTGCATAAGGCTGAGAAACCTTATTCCACGCCCGAGAAAGAGTGTCTTGCTGTCATCTGGGCCCTGGAGCACTTTAGGCCTTATGTTGAGGGTCTCCATGTCACGATCTTCACTGACCACAGTGGACTTAAGTGGTTGATGTCCCGCCCAAATCCCACTGGCCGTCTCGCCCGATGGTCTCTCCGCCTTCAGGACTTCGATTTCGATATTGTCCACAAGCCTGGTGCTCGAAACACGGTGCCGGATGCGCTGTCGAGGAATCCCCTAACAGTTGAGTCGCCGCCAATGGACATACTTCCTGAGTACGCTGTGATTGGTGGTCTTGACCTCCGTACGCTTTCTTCTGTGACTCTCAAGGACCGTTCTCATGTCAGACAACTACAGCTCGATGATCCTGCTACTGGAGACCTCCTCCGTAAGATGGAGGCCGCGCTCCAACAGGAGGGTGAAGTTGAGGAATGCTCTCAGTATTGCATTCAAGATGGTCTATTGTACTTCAACGACCCCAAACCTGCTTGCGGTATCCATCCTTTGAAAGGATTAAAGCTGTATGCTCCTGAGTCTCTCAAAGGTACCTTACTGAGGTATTATCATGATCATCCAACTGCGGGTCACCTGGGAATAACTAAGACCTTAGCCCGTCTGAAACTCAGGTTTTTCTGGCCTAAAATGGCATCTGAGATAAAGAAATATGTGACCTCTTGCACAGTTTGCCAACTGACAAAACCAAGCCAAAGGAAGCCTGCCGGTCTAATGGTCCCGATTCGGCCTCAGAAACCTTGGGAATATGTTGGTGTTGATTTTGTGGGCCCTTTACCTCGTACCTCCATGGGAAATGCTCATATATTGGTATTTGTTGACTACTTTTCTAAGTGGGTTGAGATCGTGGCAGTCAGAGAAGCCACAGCTCATGTGGCAGCCGGCAAACTGCTGAGTGAAGTTTTTCCGTCATGGGGCCCCACTTACTTAATTTCAGACAGAGGTTCCCCTTTTGTGAGTGAGCTATTTGGACAGATGCTTACTGCCCTGGGAACTGAACATCGGTTAACAACTGCATATCACCCACAGACGAACGCAACAGAGAGGGTAAACCGTACTCTCAAGGCGGCCATTCGAAAGCGCACGTGGATGAAAACACACCTCCTGGGACCGATATATACCACAAATCTGCTTTGCACTACGGACTCGCCACATGAAAGCACGGGTCAAACACCGTCTATGATGTTGTATGGGAGGAGTTGGACACTTCTCTGGATCTGGTCACTCAGCCTGTCTGGGATGGGATGGAGGAGACTGAAGTCCCATACTCTGAGCGTTTGAGGTTGTCACTGCGGAAGCACATGATCATGCTAAGGCAGCTTTGGAAGCCAGTCATGACAAAAGGAAGCTGCACTATGATAAAAGACACCGAGCTGCTACTTATAACATTGGTGACCTTGTCAGAGTGAGAACTCATCCTAAATCGGATGCTTTAGCCAACTTTACTGCTAAACTAGCGCCCCTGTACTCTGGTCCATATCGTGTCACTCAAGTCTTGTCTAGTGTGAACTATAGACTTACGGTTGGACACTGGTGTGGATGCTGGAGTCTTTCATGTGGTCAATATGCAGCCTTTTCACACTTGGAACTCGTGCGGCAGCAATACGATGAGTGTGCCTCAGGATGCGTCTGAAGCGCCTATGATGTATTGGAGGACTGTGGGCAAGCAACACAGTTCAATGGAGATATTTCTCAGGAGACAGGCGCTGCTCTGCCTGATGAGTCTATTGTTGATTGTGACGGTTTCACTGAAAATGCTCATGACATGACCGGGGAATACACAAGTTGTACTCACATCTCTGACGCTGACATTGACGTGTCTACAGGTAGTACAGATTTCCCTGACTTTGACTTTGTCCGCAGGGCCTCGTTACAATCTCAGACCTAGGTTGGCCCCTAGAATCACGTCAGGTTGGTCAGATAGGGATGGACTAATGAGTATCATACCGACAGATTAGACCTGAAGTGATGTTGAGGTTATTGGTTTGAACATCTGTGTTTAAATGTTCTTCTGAGATATTATTTTCTGACAAGAGGATAAGAACTTGTACATTTAATTTTGGTTCTTAAGTTTTTGTATGTTATGTAAAAAAAAAAAAAAAAAAACAAGAAGAAGAAAAAGAACAGGAAATCCTATTTGGTACACATGGTTTGGTTTTCAAAGGCTTTCGTTGTTTCTCTGAGATGTCTTTGTAGTGCATACAGTGTGATGTGTAGCTCATACTGACATGTATGTCAGTTATTGGCTTCTGTATGTGAAACATAGTTTGGTTAGCGGGTTTTCCATGTTTCCATGTATGGGGCTGGATGTATATGTTGTCCTTATGTTGTATGCGGCTGAGGACAGCCTTTTCTTTCTGGGGGAATCTGTAACGAAACGAAACTGTGTATTTACATGCATCACATTATTGTGCGGTGTGCCCCTTTAAGAGACTTGTCACGTCATTCATGACACACGCTATGCGTGATGATGTTTTTGAGTTGAGTGTGAGTGAGAGCCACTGTAGATGCTAAGCGTGCTCTACCCTCTTGATATACTTTTTGTTAGTTTTATTTTGTGACGCTAAGAAAGAGTAATCTCTCATGTGTGAGAGGATCGCGTTGCCTGTGTACCTGCCATTAAAATGCGATACAGCCTTTCCGCCTCTAAACTCTTTCTTCCATTGACTTCGCGAGAGCTATCCTGGTCAAAGCGTTACAATTTGCGTCATCAAAGCAGCAGCTGTTTACCCCGTTTCCTGGTAACGACGTAGCGCAAGAAGGTGGCAAAATGAATAGCGTTGTTTACCTAACTTTTATATTTCTGTTTTTGAACCGATGATTTTGTTACCAAAGCTTCAGTACGTAATGACACTTGCATATATCTGCCGCGATTGTAACTTGTAAAAATGAGATTTACAGCTCTCTGCTTACAGTATGTCAGTCACGCTCGTCAGGACTCGAGTACGGTTTGCGGGTGCGCACCCGAATTTGGAAGCCAGTGTTCACGTTTGATGTGGTAATTTCACAGCATACATGGTAACACGCAGGTTCGAAGACTCGTTCTCGCTCCCTACAGTGCAATTCGGTACATCCGCGCTAAACTATCAAGGTGAAAGTCATCATAGCTTGCGTAGTATAGACCCAGCTCCCAACCCAACTTTGAGAATAGATTAATGGCGATATTTTTTTATCGCCCGATAAGAGTCTCATGTATATATATATATATATATATATATATATATATATATATATATATATATATATATATATATATATATATATATATATATATATATATATATATATATATATATATATATGAATTAATACACTACCAGTCAAAACTTATTTAATTAAGATTTATCTTCATTTTTGCCCGCCAAGGCTGCTTTTATTTTTATCAAAAATACACACACACACACAACTGTACTATTGTGAAATATTATTACAGTTTAAAATCTTATATATCTTATATATAAAAATGTATAATATATATTTTTTTAATTCAGCTTTTCATCAGGGATGAATTCCATTACATACAGAAAATGGTTATTTTAAATTGTAATAATATTTCACAATATTACAGTTTTTACTGTATTTTTATCAAATAAATAAAGGCTTGGTAAGCAGAAGAGACTTTCAAAAACATAAAGAAAAAATCATATTTATTCAAATTTTTTGAAAAGAATAATATATAAATTGCAATTTCTGTAGAATTTACACTATATGACATTTTACAACCCGAACTAACCTTCCTTTGTCCTAAAACTTATTGATCTTGACACACCGCAACATTTTTCTTCATGTCAGTTGCACCACATTACTTTATTCTCAAAATAAATAAGCAGTGATGCAGTTTTGTTAAAATATTTTTTTCTAAATTACTTATTAAAGAAATATGAATAAAAGATGATGCCTGAAGATTACAATTTTATTGTTAAATGTTGTTTTTATTTAGTATTATTATGTTTTATTATTTTTCATTATTATTTGTATAATGTACAATGTGAAGTCAGGCTGTGTCTGTACATGTGTTCCAAGGAGAGACATGGATGAGCTATATTTGTTACAGGAATGTGCATACATGCAGCACATGTTCTCACTGATGCATACAGTAGCATGCATTTGTTCCATTATATATTGTCAACTAAATTTTTATAAGGAAAGTGGATTGTGCAACATATGTAAGCATGAAATATACGCTCTATTTTAAACATAGGACACAAGTTTCTCTTCCTTCTAAGGAAGTTTCTTCCTAGTGAGATCCTCTGTTAATAGTATATAACATCCAAATTGAGTGTACTGCCTCAGATGAGATACGGGATGACGGGAGACAGAGAAGGGAGGATGGAGAAGGGAGAGGGTATACAGCTGGCACGAAGACAACAAATTTCTCTCCTATGCCTGATACATATGGCAATAAAGAGTTTTTTGACAAGGCAACTGGTATCCGGTCCTGTGATTCAGTCTTAACGGGGACAAAGCTGTATTTTCAGATCTACAATGCCAAACTACAAAATTCCCTTACTTTTTTAAGCTTGAAATATACCCTGAAATATACACCTCATCATAGGAGATGTGTCTTTAATTAATTGTATGTATGAATTAAATTTTTTTATATTTATGAATAATATAAAAAAATTAACATTTCATTGACCCCTTCATTAAAGAAACCTAACTTTGACATACTATATCACAAGATGGACGGAAAGTATGGCTTCATGGCAGTAGTCCTGGGTATTTGTACACCACAAAGTGTCTTTTAGACTACAAGCCTGTATGGATCCTATGGGACAGGAGTTCAGAGAACAGAGACGAGGCCCATGGCAATCATTGGGACAAATAAAACTCAGGCAACACCTCATACAGCCACAATCGCTCCAGGCATCTGTGAGGAGACAAATGAATAGTGTAAGAGAAACTCATAGGACAAGAATTACAAGAGTAATAAATCAAAGTAACAAACAAATAAGAAAATAGTTTCAATTTCACTTCCATTTGCAATAAATTTGCTTTCAACAAATCAACAATTCCTGAGGTCAGAAAAAATGAACACTAGTTTTAAATTAGTCTGCCACAAAATAAGAATTCTGTCAGTTTACTCACCCACATTTCATTCCAAACATGTACTATATTTTTTTTCTCATGGAACACAAAAGGAGACATTTAACAGAATGTTCACGCTGCTCTTGTCACTGAAACTGACGTGAATGAGAACGTAGGCTGTTGAGCTCTAAAAATGAGAAGCACCATAATATTATACATAAAGTAGTCCACATAATTTGTGATGTCCAAGTTTTTCAAAATTCCAAGTCTTCCGAAGCCACATGATGGCTTTTGGTTGAAAAAAAAAAAAATAATAATAATAATTGTTATTTACAACAAACAAAAAAAAAACAATGCCAGTGACAACATTTCTGCAAATTGATATTTTGTTGCTTCTTTCACATTTTGCAACACTTTCAAACTGAAATGTCCAATGATTGCGCTAAAAATGCACTCAATATTTTTTAAACAGATGAACATGAATCTCGTTTCATTACACTGAGCTGCACTGAGCTATTTAACAAGTTTACTTTGTCAGAAAAGCCATATATGGAGCTGGTTTTGTGATGCAAACATGAAAACTGTGTTAGTTTACAAATCATGCACTATGGTAAAAGTGTGTAACAAAGTAATTGTGCAAAGAACAGCGCAAAAATAAGTATTTAGCAATTGATAATTTACCCCTGTATTCATAATTTGTGTGTAAAAGACAATAATTAAAATGAAACAGTAATTGGTGTTTTACTGTCACTTGTGTTCAATTCAATTGGAAACCGGAGGGAATAAGAACGTTTGCAAGAATGTAGGCAAAGACATGTATTTCCAATGAGCCTATGTTGGAAATGTGACGTTTATTGACGCCTGTGAATGTGTGCAAGTGCACATGAGATTTAAAAGCTATAAAGGTAGAGGGAAGGTCCCACATCTATATCTCTGAAACTTGAAATGGATCTTCATCGAGTTAAAAGTGATTCTTCCAGTTGCTCACTAACAGCATGGAAGCAATGCACTGCACACTCCTTTAAACCAAGGCATCAAGAATTTAATCAGTCAGCCTACAATGAGGTTTTTATGGGCACATAAAGTTCAAAATGACCTTTTTTTGTGATGGATAAAATGGCCTCATAGGGAATTCTCTGTCTTAGAGGTGAATGAGGATGATTTTCAACCTTATTGACATTCTGAACATTTTCCGTTCAAATCATTGTTAAAATCCTTTGCTGATCACATGTTCTGTTGTGCCAAGTAAGATACAACTTCAGAACGGGAAATGGTGAGACCATACTTAAAGGGATATTTCACCCACAAATTAAAATGTTGTTATGATTTACTCACCATCATGCCCATTCATTTTTCTGGGAACTCTCCCTTTAAATGACTTTCGGGTCACTGTATGGCTCCACACTGGCTGTAGAAGAGGAAACCAGGAAATGACTCGTGAAAGCTGTCACATTAGCACTGAACTCCAGTGCTGAATCTTTCTGATCACTGGAACAAAATACTCCTTTGGCCCTATCCCGGAACTACCTGACAGTGATGTATAATGACCGTCAAAAACCCAGCGCTTCACTGGCTTCCTACAGGGAATGGAGAGGGCAGCCAACCACAGACACATCGCAAACAAAACAGATCTGAGCCCAGCAGAGAGCCTTGGAAGGGCTGTGAGCAATGAACTCCAGCTAATGTGAATCCACACAAACGCCTGTTCTAACAAAAGGTGCGAATGGCGAACAAATAGTTTCCCTTTCAATTGCAAACAAGGATAATTGGGCATGAAACAGGATGAAGATAATGTTGCTTCGCATTTGCATTGGCAGATCTCAGTTGTTTGTTAGAATTCTTTGGAGAGACAAATAACCATATATTGCGGCAGATGGCTTCAAACCAAATAATAAAAGACAATCAATGGACAATAAGATGTCTTAGAAACAACTTTGATTTAGTTTTGCCTCCATCTGTTGTAGTTAAAGATCTCTTTTTTCTCATATTAAAGATATGTGCTAGTTGAGCAATTGTCTTTGAGATTAATACAGTGCTGCTACAGTCCTAAAACCCAGAAATGAGTTAGCACTTTTTGAAATTCTGGTTCCATTGCCTTGCAGCACTCTAAGAATGCAAACAGTAACAAATATAGACCAATAACATGATTTTGGGGCGGGACCTTCGGTTTGTTGGAAGCAATGGAAGATGGGGCAATTTTCTGGGGCAGATATCTTGAAACTATCTTTTTTCTTAAGTTATCCCCAAAAGACAGGACATACTACTACTACTACTACTACTATAATAATATTTAATAGTCAAGCCATATTTCACCAGAACGCCCACCACACAACAGCTGATTGGTTGAGAGGAGACAGAGTGATGAAGCCAATCAGGATATGGGGATGATTAGGAGGCCATGATGGACAGAGGCCAATGGTCAAATCTGGCTAGGATGCAGGGGTTACACCCCCACTCTTAAGGACATCCTGGGATTTTTAGAGAGTCAGGACCTCGGTTGGAAGGATGCTAGTTACTAAGTAACTAGTCCCTCTACAATATAATGCCTTAATGATATTGTACATTTATCTGAAGGATGGTGCTTGTTTTAGTAAAGTGTACCCATCACTATACTGGTGTACCCATCACTATACTGGGGGTGTTAGAACCCACACAGACCAGAGGGTGAGCACACCCTGCTGGTGTAATGGAGGCCAGCTAGTAGTTGCTGTGCAAGCAAACCTCACTCTGATCTCAAGAGATAATCTAGCGACTGACGCTAGAGGTTGCAGCCTTTAGCCTCCTTGTTAGAGCGTCCGACTCTCATGCCGGCGGACCCAGGTTTTAGTCCCGCTTGGAGCGGTTGTTTCGAACAGGAGGGGTTAGACTGCCCTCACTAACACCTCTTCCAACAGCTACCTAGTTTTCCCAGGATGTCTCTCATCCAGGTACTGACCAGGCACAGCCATGCTTAGCTTCAGTGGGAAACCAGTCTTGGTCTTATAAACAGTGTGATATGGCTGCTGGCATAAATATTACTAGCACTGATAATAATAATCTGTGTATAGTTCAAAACTACACTATTGTATTTTGTGCCGCTCTACTAAAATAACACTTGAAAAAACTGTTTAATTAGTTTGGTTTCATGAATATTCAAAACAAAATAAATATCTGAAAATAAGTGTATAAATGAATGCCAGAGAGATCTTCAGCATGGAGAGCTCTTAGTAATAACTCAAGGATCAATTTCCATGTTCAGATGAATGAGAACACCTGATGCCTCGTTGCCAACAGCTGATTCTGAGAGGATTTTTTTTTTTTTCTTGAGTTTCACTCCCAGAGAAACTATAAAGTCCCTGAACATTATTAAGCCTGGGACAGATCTGTAATATTAATGCAAACAGAATTATTATAGGGATGTGAAAACTCTAGAGTTACACTAATACCATCATGTTACGCTAATTAACATGAGCCTGTGTATACACCAACCCTTTGTATGCAAATGTAATCATGTTTCTAATGAGATGAAGCTAATTATTACAGCTTGCAGATGTTGAGCATCTACAGAAAAAAAAAAAAAAATTACCTCATGTTTGTGGGTGTTGACATAGATGAACAATTAATCTCTCATTGAAATGTCTTCCTTTAGTTTTCCACCAAAGTAAAAGCTACCAGGTTCAAATGATTGACTTTGATGGATGGGCTTAAATGTTGCATATAGGTATATGAATTGTGACAGAAATGTATTACTATAATAGTGAAATCAAAAATCGAAAATGTAACAATATGTTTTTATTATATTAAAGTAATATGATAGTGTGATATTATAAAGTTGAAGAAATTAGACCTCATTTGAAGTGGGTGAAAAAAAATCTGATCTCACTCCACTTTCAAATACAATGTGAATGCAATGAAAACTGGTTTTGAGTTTTATATAATAATAAGGGTTTTTTTGTTTAGTTTTTTATTAAATCATGGAGCCATAAACATGATTGGTTTTAATCTCCAAAGAACTGGTGCATGAAAAGCAAAATTCTCCAATTATGCTGAAAAAGAACCACTTTAGATGCTCCATTTTTATTTTTAAGAGTAAATATCACAAACGTTACCAACCGAGACCATTAGTGTAAGATATGTAAGATTAAAAAATAAAAATAAAAACCTTCCAAGAAAAAGCAAGTGTTCACAAAATCAATTGAGGGAGTGGAGACAACAAAGTTTGCAACAACTGCAGGCAAAGCAGCTGCTCTGTTTAACAGCTTTTTTAGGTGATTTAGTAGCTGGGCCAAGTTCACTTAATTAAGGGGCTTATCTTCCATACAGAGGCCGTCATGTGTTGCCGTACCTAATTAGTTTTGCAGCATAGGTGGCTGTTTCCTGACATTGACACAGGAAACTGGCCAGCACATAAAATCCACATTTAGAATGACAGTACAGACATAAAAAGGATGCTAGTTAACTAAGTAACTAGTCCCTCTACAATATAATGCCTTAATGATATTGTACATTTAACATTTGACTTGGGGGACTTTTTTGTAATTAATGAACAGTTTTTTATAGCGTGTGTGTGTGTGTGTGTGTGTGTGTGTGTGTGTGTGTGTGTGTGTGTGTGTGTGTGTGTGTGTGTGTGTGTGTGTGTGTGTGTGTGCCAATTACAGCTCACTTGGTGCCATTGGCAAGATAAGCACTATTACTGAATTTTTAACTAAATTTTTTAACTGCTGTTTAAGTAAATAATTCCTTATTTACAATTAAAAATTGTTAGTTTGAAGATATAATCACAAAAAAAGAGGAAACACTTTACATTAAGGTTCCCTTTGTGAAGGGTTTATAAAGGTGTTTGTTAATGTCTAATAACTCATTTACAAATGCATTATAAATCATTGATAAGCAGTTATAACTGGATGAATAAAAAGGCTGACTTTAACGCAATGCCTGTGATAGTGGTCCCTTTTTAATTAATGTATTTATTAACACTTATTTCAGTCAAAAGCAGATTCATGGTTTATTTAATGATGCGGCAAAATAGACTTAGTGAGACTGAAGGGTGTTGTATGTTGTTTTCTCATTAATATCTCATGACTGCCACTTTTTAAAAAAGTTCCTTACCAGAAGCAACTACTTACCATGATATTCCACAAAATGTTCATGATGCCTATCCACAGCAGTGTAAAAACTGATTTCTTGTTTATGAAGATAAAGAAGAACTTTATTTTGGGTAAAAAAAAAATTAATAAATACATTTTAAAAAATTAGCACAATCATAATCTGATGACATATTATAGGTGCTCTAATTGATCCTGGAGTAACTTCTTTTTGACGTTTGATGTGTTGTCAAACAAAACAGAGGCCAGCTGCAATTCACAGGCTATTGTTGTTTTTAAAGGAACACTCCACTTTTTTAAAATAATTTTCCACGTCTCTTAGAGTTAAACAGTTGAGTTTTACCGTTTTTGAATCCATTCAACCGATCTTTGTATCTGGCGGTAGCACTTTTAGCATAGCTTAGCATATATCATTGAATCGGATGAGACCATTATCATTGCGCTCAAAAATGACCAAAGACTTTCAATATTTTTCCTATTTAAAACTTGACTCTTCTATAGTATCATCGTGTACTAAGACCAACGGAAAATGAAAAGTTGTGATTTTTTAGACTGATATGACTAGGGACAACCTGCTTGCACAGAGAGTGTGCCTTGTAACCATGGAGACGTTTGTGAGAGACGATTCAGAAGATATTTACTTTGTTGCAGATCTTGAACCAGATCTATTTGAACCGGAATAAGTGTTACACTAAAGATGAACTTTTGAAACGTGAAAGGCAAGAAAATGTGTCTGAACAGACTGGGGCAGAAGGGTGAGTCAGAGAAAAGTCAATTCACAACCAGCGGTATTTTAAGAACAAAAATTGTCCGAATGCGCCATGTGCAACATGGATTCGGTCTTCCGACCTTTTGATACTGTAAAATATAAGACAGTGCTTATTTTGAAGACAGAGAGAGTGCGCTTGCTCTGCTCATTCTCTCTGTCACTCAGTTAATATGTGCCCTGTCACAAGCGTAAATAAATCACTCATAAATCACAATAACTGATCAAATAAGGCTTTGTCAGGACAAATCATTTTAAATGCAGGAAAAACCCTGCACACGCTCTGAAGCCTCAGCACAGAACGTAACATCACTAGTATTTTGTACCATAGAAAGACCAATTCCGACAATTCCATCAGTTCATTTTAATCAAACTATACACTACCTCACCAGCACGCTACAGCAAAACTACTAATGTTATAAACCAAATGGTCGAGCAAACCCCCACACTCAGTGATTGCATTCACAGGTAACGTTAGATAAAGACAAGAGCAGTGCTTTTTCAATCTGGTCGTTCAAGATAATTAAAAATAATAATGTTATACTTACAGCTGTGGGTGATGATACACTTCGCCCTGTCTGGCCATATAATTTAGACACTGTCCATGTTTTCCATAGTCATCTGGTCCAAAATTCTTGGAGCAAACACGCAATTTCTTGATTGAATCTAAGTTACCAGCGTTTTGATATCTATGTTCAGAGCAGCCAACCATTGATTCTTTCGTTCCTTGTTTTCCGTTGGTATTCTGTGAAACATGATGGTAGAGATACACCTTCGACTTACTATCACAGCCCTATGCAACACAGAGAACCATGGCTAATCGCACAGGTAAATCCCCTACCTAATTTGCCAGCTGCAACTCTGCATTATCTGCAATGGCACAAACTTCTTAGTCCTGGTCACATTGGAAGTTACCTATTTGAGGACTACCTTTTCAGCGCTGCGTATATCATTGCACCGCTGCACCCATGGTATGCCAGCAAAGTTTTAATAGTCCCTAGTCATATCAGTCTAAAAAATCGCAACTTTTCATTTTCCATTGGTCTTAGTATATGTTGCAATTATAGAAGAGTCAAGTTTTAAATAGGAAAAATATTGAAAGTCTTTGGTCATTTTTGAGCGCGATGATAACGGTCTCATCCGATTCAATTATGTATGCTAAGCTATGCTAAAAGTGCTACCGCCAGATACAAAGATCGGCTGAATGGATTAAAAAACGGTAAAACTCAACTGTTTAACTCTTAAGGACTTGGAAAATAAGCCTATTTTCAAAAAAAGTGGAGTGTTCCTTTAACTCATTAATAAATGGTTCACATGTGATAACTTTACATTAAGGTTCATTTTCACAGGTTATTAATGTTGTAACTCATTAATAAATGGTTCACATGTGATCACTTAACATTAAGGTTCACTTTCACATGTTATTAATGATTGTAACTCATTACTAAATGGTTCATAGGTGATCACTACGGTTCACTTTCACAGGTTATTAATGTTTTTAACTCATTAACTCTTTCCCTGCCAAACACGGAATTTTCTGTTATTTGTGAGAAATACACTTCCAGGCCAAACACAGAATTTTCCAGGTTTCCGTCTTTTCACTGTTAGACGCTAGGGGGCACTATTATGCATCTTCTGAATGAGTGCTGAATATCCAGATCAAAACACTCATGAGGGAACCTTAATGTAAAGTGTTACCGAAAAAGAAAACAAAGATCCAGTTCCAAATGTGTGTGTGTGTGTGTGTGTGTGTGTGTGTGTGTGTGTGTGTGTGTGTGTGTGTGTGTGTGTGTGTGTGTGTGTGTGTGTGTGTGTGTGTGTGTGTGTGTGTGTGTGTGTGTGTGTGTGTGTGTGTGTGTGTGATTCAAGAGTTTTATTTGTCACATACACAATTATATACAGAATATATAACTGGCAGTGAAATGTAGACAGGTCCGCTCCATTGACAGTGCAATTAACAGTTATAAGAAACACAAGGAGGAAATTACAAATAGAATAGAATAAAAAGTACTCAACACATGTGTGTGTGATTGGTAGGTGTAGGGGTAAGGTTAGAGTAAGGGGAGAGAATATACAGTTTGTACAGCATAAAAATCATTACGTCTAATGGAGAGTCTCCACAAAGATAATGAACTATGGACGTTATGCTGCGTCCCAAATCACATATATAATCTGAACAAAATAGTATTTGAAATTAATATTAGTGTCCCAAATTATAGTGAGTATTCCAGAGATACCCTAATTGTTTACTTTTTCCAGTTAGAATCCGAAGTACAGATCGATGCACACTATAACAGCTAATATTGCTGAAAACTCATTGGACAAGGATTTGATAAAACTACAAACAGAGATAAAAAGTGTTCAAAAACTAAAACATGGCAGATGTGATAGTCTGACAGTTAGGTTTAAATAAAAGGATTCAAGTGATTAATTGCAGCCTCTAAACTGCAACAGCATTGTGAACTTTTGTAAAGATACTTTGGTCATTAACTTTTAAATGCATCATTATGCAAATTGCAAACAAATGAGGAGAGTTCTCCACATGAAATACTCATGACTGGCAGATCAACATGCTACTACATGCTACTACTGTTACAAGATACTTGACAGGGAAGTTTAAACAGTGACAGGATGCACATAACTGACAGAGCTGTTGGTTAAAACCCTTTAATGACAGAGTAGTATGTCCGAAAGGCAATGCCTACTCATCTGTTACACACTCAAAAGTATGTACTTTTTCATTACAAAAACAGTACTTACTTTTAGTGCATAGTAGGGGAATTGGGACACAGCTAGTTTTATAGTGTTTTGATGATTCTGTTCACCTGTCGTTCTATTAATTCATTCATTCATTTAGCCTTTGTCATTATTGTTTGTGTTGTACAGGGATACTCTTCCTGCATTTGCTCTTATTTTAAAAGACATATCTTCTTCATCGTGAGCTTTCTACAGCCACCTAACTGTGACAGAATAACCGACCATCAAAGACAAGTATCTAAAAAGCAACGATGGGAAGCGTTCATGGCTGCTGGGGTACTTGGCCTGGATGCTCTAGAACGGAGGCCATTCCCTCAAAGTTAGTGAGCCCTGGGTACCCACTGAGATCACCCAGGAACCATGGCCGGATGACATCAAAGCCCTGGAGTTGACGCAAGCGGGTCAGTCCATCTCAGAGCCAGGACTGGACCTAGAACTGATAGATCTGTGGTCCACGGATCCAGTTCCCGCCCAAATCCCCATCCCCGAGTCTTCGTCTTCTTCCTTGCTCCCATCGGGTAACGACCTTCTTCTGCCTGTACCACTGCATGACTTCCTTATCCCATCTCCATCACGGGTCATGGCCAGTCCCCTGGATCCGCCGGCACCACTGGTGTTGTCCAGTTCCTCAGCTTTGCCACTGTCTCTCACTCAGTATGGCTCATCTTCCTCACCTTGGGCATCCCTCCACTTGCTCAACATGAGGCAGAGTCCCCAGCTGCACATTGGGCCCACAGACCCATGTCTCCACCTTGGCCTGTCAACCCGCCGGCATCGCCTTGGCTCACTGCTTCCTCATCGCCTCCCCTGAGACTCCCTTGTCACTCCAGGTCAGCCTCCGGTGGTCGATGCCCAGCTTCTGGCAAGGACTTCTTGGATTACAGCTGTGCCTACACCCTTCACCCCTAAGGCATCATCGGGCCCTTCCCTTTCTCCAACCTCCCCATGTTCTGTTTAGTTATTTCTGTCATGTCTGTATGAGTTCTCTTGTGGTTACTATGCTTTCTGATTTGTTAATCTTCGTCCGTGTTCATGTTTAGTTCCCTCATGTGTATTTATACTCCCTGTTCTGTTCAGTCCTTTGGCGGTTATTGTTTGTGTTGTATACGGATACTCTTCCTGCGTTTGCTCTTATATTAAAAGACTGTGTATTTCAACCCATCTTCTTCTTCGTGCACTTTCTACAACCTCCTAACTATGAGAAATTCTGGTTAATAGATTAAATAGTTACAATTATAATATTATAATAATACATTATTTTTATAATTACATTTTTAAAAAATACTTTTTTAATGGAGTGGACATTTTATCATTTATTTTTGTTGGTTTCTGTGTGTCAATATTTAAAACCATAAACATCAGCTTATACTAAATATTTATTGACGGATGTCTTTCGCTCAACAAGAGGCCTTGAGCGAGACTAATTAGCACTCAGTTACTGACTGATCCCAGTTACGGCACTTGAATTCAAAGAGCACTGAAGTGCAGAGTTGTGTTCTCACCGTTTCCCAGCACATTTCACATGAGCTTAAAAACATTTTAATGATGCCAGTCAAGGACGAGACTATAAGAGCTTAGCTGAATATCCTACTGGTTAGACACATCCAGTGTCTGAAATGAACTTTTTTAAGTAAGGGGCATTGAAATGCATTTAAATAAGTAAATTAAGAAATAAATAATTATATTACAACATTTCTTAACACAATAAACATTCTAAAAGAATACAGTGTTAAATATCTACCCAGTCTTATGTTAGATTATACAGCCAATGTCCCTGCAGACTTTGATCAAATCAAAATCTGGATGTTTTTTAGGGCTGATTATTATTATTATTATTATTATTATTATTATTATTATTATTATTCAAAAACCACTTCATTTAACCGATTAAACAACCCCCATCTCTGAAATAATAATAGAAATGGATCTGACAGCTAAAAGTCCCCATGGTGTCTGCTGAGGCACTAAAACCTAAAACATAACTATATATAGAATAGAATGTTATGAAATATATCCAACAACATATAATACAGATAATAACAACAGAAGACAGGCCAACAGTTTTAGGGGGTGTTTACACGATACGTTTTAGCTGTTCATTGACACAACAATGTAATTTGGGGGCAATTAACAAGGTTTCAAAGTGCATATTTTGAAAATGTGAATTTGTGAAAATAGTGACATCATGTGCATGTGTATTACGTGTTAAGTCAATGGACCCTATTTTAACGATCTGATCGCATGGTCTAAATCGCATGGTGCAGGTGCACTAAGGGCGTGCCAGAATCCACTTTTGCTAGTTTAACGACGGAAAAGACGGTAAGTTATATCTCTTAATGAGTCATGCATGTGTTTTGGGTGTAACGTGCAATAACCAATCAGAGTCTTCTCACATTCTCTTTAAAAGCTAGTTGTGCTTGCGCCATGGCGGATTTGCTAGTTACAATAAGGAATTTGCGGATGTAAATCCTGAATGCTTCTCCAGAGAGAAATCGTCTCGGGTTATGTATATAACCCTTGTTCCCTGAGAGGGAATGAGCATTGCGTCGGAACGACGAATTTGGGGATACTCCCTAAGCATCAACGCATCTGAAGTATGAATGAAACTAGTCCAATCCTGATTGGTGCTACGTCATGACGTAGATGTGACGGCATACCCGGAAGCTATAAAGGGGAGCCCGGCGCATTGTAGCGTCAATTATCGCGATGAAGCAAAACGCTCTCAGGCGATACGCGGTGTGGCGACAAGACGCAGTGCTCGTTCCCTCTCAGGGAACAAGGGTTATATACATAATCCGAGACGTTCCCTATATCGAGGGAAATTTGCACTGCGTCGGAACAACAAATTTTGGGAACGACTACCCACTAGGCCACACCAAGGATACCCCTGCCCTAACGTGAAACTGGAGACCAGGCACAATTAGGACTGGAGTACCCTGCCGCCGGGTGTCGCCGGGAGGTGTAAGCTGTAAAACCTTATAAAAGTGTGCTGAGTAGCCCAACCGGCCGCTTCACAGATGTCCTGCATAGGGACTCCGGAAAGAAGGGCCACCGAGGAGGCCATGCCCCTGGTGGAATGGGCCCTCAAGGCTATAGGTGAAGGCAGATTGCGCACCTGATATGCCAAAGCTATAGCCTGCACAATCCAATTACTAATAGTAGGGGTTGATGCAGGCAACCCTTTCTTGGGTGAGCCAAAACACACTAACAGCTGGTCTGATTTCCTCCACTGAGCTGACCTTTCCAGATAGACCCTCAGAGGAACAGTCTCCCTTCTTCCGCTGTCACATGGGGCTGGGGATGAAATGCCTGAAGAACCAAGGACCTGACCACGCCGGAAGGTACTTTGGGCACGTAGCCAGGTCTAGGGTGCAGTACCGCTTTGACTCCTCTGGGGGCAAACTCCAGGCAGGTTGGCGTAATTGCCAAGGCCTGAAGATCCCCCACTCTCCTAAGAGAGGTGATAGCTAGGAGGAACGCCACTTTCAGTGTCAGATTCTTGGGCTCTGCCGACTCCAGTGGTTCGAAGGGGGCCTCAGCTAAACCCTCGAGCACCACTGCCAGATCCCATGTTGGTACTCTGGTACGGACTACAGGCCTCATCATTCGTGTCCCACGGAGGAAACGTACAACAAAATGGTGCCTACCCAATGGCCCATCACCTAATGGAGCGTGGAAAGCTCCAATAGCTGCCACGTACACCTTAAGTGTGGACGGGGTAAGCCCTGCAGAGAATCGATTTTGGAGGAACTCCAACACTGAAGCCACTGGGCAGTTAATTGGGTCCACCTCACGCTCTCTACACCAAGTGGCGAAGACATTCCACTTGAGGCTGTACAATCTCCTTGTAGACGGGGCCCCCCCAGAGGGGCTGGATGCGTGAGGGAGAACCACAGTGGACAGTGGGACGTCTCTCGAGACGCGAACAGATCCACTTCCACTGGGCTGAACCTCCTGCATATTGACTCCACCACCTCTGGGTGGAGCCGCCATTCCCTGGGCCTCAGCCCCTGCCTCGACAGAATGTCTGCCCCCTGATTCTATATCCCCAGGATATACATCGCCCTGAGGGATAACAGTTTCTCCTGTGACCAACGGAGAATGAGATGCGCCAATTTGCATAGGGGGCGGGATCTCAACCCCCCCTGGCGGTTCAGGTACGCCACGACTGCCATATTGTCCGTAAGTACCAGAACGTGGTGCCGGGAAGAAACTCCTCAGAGCTCTGTAGACCGCCATCATTTCTAGGCAATTTATGTGCCAAGTGGAATGATGGTCCTCCCATGGACCCCTCGCAAAACGGCCTTCCATGACCACGCCCCAGCCAGTGAGGGAGGCATCTGTTGAAACGGTTTCTCGGCAACATGATGCTCCTAGCACTGGCCCTTGGGACAGAAACCAAATCTTCTTCCATAAACTTAGAGCACGAAGGCATTTGCTTGTTGCTCTGATCATACAGAACGGGTTCCCTCTAGAGGAAAACCCCATGGTTTTTAGCCACCACTGTAGGGCCCTCATGTGTAGCAGGCCAAACGGAATAACGTTGGACACTGCTGCTAGATGTCCCAACACCTTCTGGAAGTGTTTTACAGTGATGCTGTGGCCCAGCTATATTCTTGAGACTATCGCCAGAACGGTCTTGACTCGCGCGGGGGACAGTTGCACCCGCATCGAAACTGAATCCCATATTATCCCCAGAAAACTAGTTTTCTGGGCTGGCGTCAACACGCTCTTCTTGACGCTCGTGTTGAGTCTCAGCCCCAAGCATTGGATATGTGCTAGAACTACATCTCGATGTTGAACTGCCATCTCGTATGACTGCACCAGTATTAGCCAGTCGTCGATATAATTCAGTACACGAATGCCCTGAAGTCTCAGTGGAGCCAGAGCTGCAGGGGAAGGATGGAGACATGAAAATAGGCGTCTTTTAAATCTATTGTGACGAACCAGTCCTTGGCCTGGATCTGACTCACGATGGTGGGAATAGTTAACATCTTGAACCTCAATCTCCTCAGAGATCTCCTCAGAGATCGGTTCAGATACCTCAGATCTAAAATCGGCCGAAGCCCTCCATCCTTTTTTGGAACTATAAAGTATCGGCTGTAGAACCCGGCCTCCCTCTCTGACGGTGGGACCCGTTTTATGGCTCCCTTTATCAGCAAGGATTCTACTTTTTGTTCCATTACCCGAACCCGCTCTGGCACCACTGCAGTCCATGTCACCCCATTGAATTTTGGAGGGGGGTGATTGAACTGCAGTCTGTACCCTAATTCTACAGTCCGCAGGACCCATGTGGATATATTCGGAAGGCATTTCCATGCGCCGAGATAAACTACTAAGGGAATCAGCCTCTCGAGGCTGATCTCGGGTATTACTTGAATTTCGTTTTTCACTCCCTGAAGCGGATGCCCTGCAGAGAGCTGAATACGATTTCCGGTATATGGACACCCGTGCTGCCCCGTCGCAGGTCGTTCTTGAGGCGACTGGAGCACCACCTGGACCTCGACCCAGCAGCCTTCTTAGCAAGAGATCTCAGATCGCCCTTCTGCACAGAAGCCTGCTGGTGAGAGCGCCTCCTCTTTTGCCAAGCTCCCGGAGGAGGGGCTCTAGAGGCGACGGTGCGAGGAGCTGGCTGGCGGCTGAGGCTGCCCACTAGTGGTAGCCTTTCCAGATTTTGGCCGACGAGGGAGGAACTGTCGGAAGGCTGCGGATTGCTTTTTCGCCTCCTGAAACCTGTCGACGACCGAATTAACGGCGTCGCCGAACAGGCCAGAAGGCGAAATCGGGGAGTCCAGGAGAAAGGTTTTATCCTTCCCCTTCATCCCCGACAGATTTAACCACAAGTGCCTCTCCACAGTCACCATTGAGGCCATGGAGCGGCCAATGGCACGGGCCGTCTCCTTGGTGACTCGGAGAGACAAATCCGCAGCCTTCCTAAGTTCGAGGATGTCCTCCGGGGATGGACCCTCGCCCTCTTCAAGCTCTTTTAGGAGGTCGGCCTGGTATGCCTGCAGAATAGACAAGGTGTGCAGGGAACTACCAGCCCGACCCGCTGCCATATATGCCCTGCCCACCAATGCCGATGTGTCCCTGCACGGCTTGGTGGGCAGTACCGGGGTTTTCTGGGACGATGCCGATTCGGGTGAAAGATAGCCCGCTAGAGCATCTTCCACGCGCAGCATCGTCCCGTAGCCGGCCTCGCGCGCCCCAGAATGTTCGCATAATCTAACATGGGGGGATTGGAAATCCGTGCGGAATATGGCCTGTTCCAGGACCTGCACAACTCATTATGCAGGTCCGGAAAAAATGGCAAGCCCCGGCGAGGTGTCTGAGCCCGGCGCGAGAGAAACCGGTCATCCAGCCTACTTGATGGCTGGACTTCCTGTCTCTCTTGTGGCCAATCGATCTTCAATTTGGCCACGGCTCGAGTCAGCACCTCTATAAGCTCCTCTTGGGCGGGTGGGTGCGGTTGCGACATATATCCCGCACCACCCGCCTCGATGTTAATCTCCTCCGGATCCTCGGACCCGGAGAGGACCAGCATCAGATTCTCCACCCCGAGGGAAGAAGCCGCTTTGCGGGCTTCCACACGAGGTGGGAGAACCTCTGAACTGTCAGAGGAAGATTGAGAAAGTGCCTCAGCAGTCTCAATCTCCGCTGACAAGTCCAGCTGTGAGCCCCATGATCTGCGACGCCGGCTGCCTCAGCGGCCGCAGGCCCAGAACCACGGCGCTCACGTGGTTGGCCGGCCTCATCAAAGACCGCCAACCGGGACCGCAGCACCCTGACCGAGAGCCGCCTGAGCATGCTGAACGCCCAAGCACTGTGTGTGTCCGCTCCCGAAATAAAGCGGGTACACGGGTGCACACACCTCTTAAACTCAGTCGCCATTTTAATATATATATATATATATATATATATATATATATATATATATATATATATATATATATATATATATATATATATATATATATATATATATATATATATATATATATATACGGACAAACAACAATAAATGGACAGACAGTTTCACACAGAGCGTTATGCTGAAGAGCGATAACTGACGCTACTATGCGCCGGGCTCCCCTTTATAGCTTTGGGTATGCCGTCATATCTACGTCATGACGTAGCACCAATCAGGATTGGACTAGTTTCATTCATACTTATGTTGGATGCTTAGGGACCATCCCCAAATTCGTCGTTCTGACGCTGTGCGAAGTTCCCTCGATATAGGGAACCTTTTATTTTTAATATTTATAAAATGTGTGTGTGCTGCTGCACATCCCTGTGAGGGTGATGTTACGGACAGAGGGACATGGAGAACAGAGGACGGTATGAACACTGTTTATTATAAGTGCAGAGAGTAAACTGGAGCAGGTGAGTTGTCAGACAGCAGATCTGGCAGGAATGGGTGAAAGCAGGAGTATAATACTCAGTTTGTGTCATAGGCAACCAGGAAGACGGAACACTGGAGCCAGGGATACGAGGAGGCCAGGAGACGGAGACGTAGTCATCTTTGATATTTACTTTACTCACTTTTACATGGTTAGAGGCATTCATTTGCAGGGTTACATTTGTAAACTAAGCAAACCAAACCATTATATCAGCTAACCAGTGATTTGCATACAATTTGTATCATAAGACTTTTCACAAAATATATATTTTTGTTTCTCTTTTTGTAAGATTAATGCTTAACACAATTCATAAAAACCATAAAAACAAAATTATGTGTCCCCTGAAAAGTCTCAATATCTCATGTGATTTCCCTTCTCAAGAAATTATGTTTTACTGGAAAACAGACACAAATACTGATTAAGAAAGTGATATTTTGAGATGACACATCCTTTACCTCTACTTCCTGATTCATTTGGGTCCTTTTTAAATGGCCAATCAAAGGTTGCTAGGATACAGCTTGAGTAATGAACTGTTGTCTGGGCCGAAGGCAACTTGAGTGTTAGATTAAATTAATCCTATTAGTGCTACTGAGTGATATAATGATCAACTTCCCAGGTACAATCTCCCCCTTCACTTCCCTCTCACACATGCATATTAATGTGTCTGCTGATCGACAGCATGTCAGTCAATGCTATTACAGTGACTCTTCCAGTTGGTAACTGGCAATAAATTGATGCTCTGTCTTTTAGTGACAGTTAACGTCAGCTAAAGGTATTGATTTTTGAACTGATCAACACTTAATAAAGCAGTTTATTGTTGCCAGTCAACCTCATGTTTGTGTTACCCAGAGGGAATAGGTTGCTATTCTGGCCAGTTGTTAATACCTTGAATATTAAAATCAACTTCAGGCGGTCAATCCTTTTCCTATTTAGCACCTAAACTCTTCACTCTGCTAGAACAGTCTTCCTAGCATTGTTCGGGAAGCAGACATACTCTCTAAATGTTTAAATGTAGACTAAAAATACATCTCTTTACTATGGCATATACATAGAACATGATCAATCTCTATTATTCAAATAATTTAGATGATTATTGGGCTGCATTAAATAGGTCAGCCGGAACCAGGAAAACTTCCCATAACAACTGATGCAACATTGATTGTAAGGCCGCATTAACTAGGTCAGTCGGAAACGGGAACACTTCTCATAACACCTGACGTATTCGTTACATCATGAGAAGAATGGCATCTATGCTAATGTTAGTCTCTCTGTTTATCCCAATGTTTACTGTAGTCAGCCAGATCCGGGCCGTATCCAGATCAGATGGTGGACCTGCATCTGGACATGACCAACACAGCCCTGAAGTGTCTGCAGAGACTGTGTCAACGAGACTCTCCCCTGTGAAGGCCTCAGCGACATGACATCCTCAACAAACCTGTCTCCTGCGTGATGACTCTGATCTTCAATCAGATGGAATTCTAAGTATTTCGAATATGAATTCTGACCTGTAATGTTGCCAGAATCATAATCGTACACTGTTTGTTTGCTGGCCAGAGGAGAACTGGGGGTAAGGGTAAGGATCTGTTCATTTTAGGCTCAACTTCTTCCAGTATTTACCAAGTATCCATGAGCAAGATGTGGCATAATAGAGTTTTCATAAGTTTTCCTGTAGCGCTTTGTATTGTTTTGGTAGCGCTAGCACTGAGCAGTGATTTAATTTTAGCGCTGTAGGTGTTTGTGCCATGTTCTGCTTTGTCACATTGCTGTCCCATCACTGCACTTTCAAAGGCTTTGCAACCGTAGACGCATAATCTGACTGGCTTTACGGTTCCACATGATAAATGGAGCACTTGCTAAGAAAGAAAATAGCTGAGGGCAACATCTAGAAAACCAGTTAAAATGAAGAAATTTAGACTCCAGAGAATTCACAGCTCTTCATTTGCCTAACGCCACAGTCTGCTACTATAGAGAAAGATTTGTAATGCACTCTGGAATCGTGCTCTCGTTGAACTCCAGGATTTTGTGATAAAGGCTCAAAATAACAAGGAAAACTTTTCTTCTTTTTTTTTAAAGAGTACTGCAAGTAGCGAAGCTACTAACTTAATTACTTTGTCATTAACATGAGAGGTACAATGGTGGTCAGAATCATTGGCTCCCCTGGTAAATATGATCAAAGATGGCTGTAAAAATAAATCTGCATTGGTTATCCTTTTCATCTATCATTCAAAAAATACACAAAAACCTAACCACTTTACAAATAAAAAAGCAATGCAATAATTTACAAATCTCAAACTTATATTTTATTCACGATAGAATATACACTCACCTAAAGGATTATTAGGAACACCATACTAATACTGTGTTTGACCCCCTTTCGCCTTCAGAACTGTCTTAATTCTATGTGGCATTGATTCAACAAGGTACTGAAAGCATTCTTTAGAAATGTTGGCCAATATTAATAGGATGGCATCTTGCAGTTGATGGAGATATGTGGGATGCACATCCAGGGCACGAAGGTCCTGTTCCACCACATCCCAAAGATGCTCTATTGGGTTGAGATCTGGTGACTGTGAAGGCCATTTTAGTACAGTGAACTCATTGTCATGTTCAAGAAACCAATTTGAAATGATTTAAGCTTTGTGACATGGAATAATTTCCGCTGGCAGTAGCCATCAGAGGATGGGTACATGGTGGTCATAAAGGGATGGACATGGTCAGAAACAATGCTAAGGTAGATCATTTAAACGATGCCCAATTGGCACTAAGGGGCCTAAAGTGTGCCAAGAAAAAATCCCCCACACCATTACACCACCATCAGCCTGCACAGTGGTAACAAGGCATGATGGATCCATGTTTGAGACACATCAGACCAGGCAACATTTTTCCAGTTCAACTGTCCAAATTTGGTGAGCTCGTGCAAATTGTAGCCTCTTTTTCCTATTTGTAGTGGAGATGAGTGGTACCAGGTGGGGTCTTCTGCTGTTGTAGCCCATCCGCCTCAAGGTTGTGCGTGTTGTGGCTTCACAAATGCTTTGCTGCATACTTCGTTTGTAATGAGTGGTTATTTCAGTCAAAGTTGCTCTTCTATCAGCTTGAATCAGTCGGCCCATTCTCCTCTGACCTCTAGCATCAACAAGGCATTTTCGCCCACAGGACTGCCGCATACTGGATGTTTTTACTTTTTCACACCATTTTTTGTAAACCCTAGAAATGGTTGTGCGTGAAAATCCCAGTAACTGAGCAGATTGTGAAATACATGGTATCATGGATTCTTGCAAATACCAACAGATAAAAAATCTAAACATGACAGCCTCTGCTTGAAATCTTATAATATGCTGTGGCTGGATCTTCCATCTTCCAATGATCCAAAACAAACATCAAAATCAACACACAAATGTGTCACTGATCACAAAATGACGCTTCTGCCATGGCCGCCCCAGTCTCCTGACGAGAACCCTATAGAGAATGAGTAGGCTGAACTGAAGAGAAGAAGCAAAAGGATAACCATTTACAGATCTGTATGGATGAATGGTCTCTGATCTCTTGTCACGTGTTCTCCAAACTCATCAGGCATTATAGGAGAAGACTCAGAACTGTTATCTTGGCAAAAGGAGGTTGCAAAAAGTATTTAATAAAAGGGTGCCAATAATTATGGCCAATGTGATTTGGAGAAAAGCATTTTTTTCATAATGTGATTATTTCAAACTGAGGTTAAAATTCTCAGCAAACGATTTTGGTATGACCTCAAATCTATACTGCAGAAGCTTAAACATTGATGAGTAAAATACCTCAGGTGAGAGGAGCTTTTTATGGACAGCCTCTAAAGGAATTTGTTTCCATTGAGCATTGACTTCTGTACTTACAAGGTTGGTCATCTCAACCAGAGAGGGAAGTGAATCAACATTTTACTCTCTTATCATTCACCAGGATAAACTGCAACTGACATTAATAGACCAAAGGAGGAATACGGGAATACTGTGGGCCCCGGCAAAGTTTATTTTGTACACAAGGCTTGCTGAATTATAGTGTAGATTGGAGAATTTCTGAAGATGTTTGCCAATTGTTTGTTTGCAACTTGATTAAAATTGGATCATGACTGACACAAGACCTTTATGCATTCACAATAAAAAAGTCTGTTGTTCAGTGAAAGAAACTGCAAAGACAAGGATAGTATTTCATCATGAAGGCGCTGAGAAATGTGATAAAAATATCCATTTTAATTTAATATTTACTTTGTTTGTCATCAGCATATTAATTTCCCTTTCTTGAAGCATGCTGGGAATATCAATTAAAAACAAAGGATCAATAATTGAATTAATTTAAACTCATTAAATTATAAAAAAAATACATTGAAAATGAAATTCATACTTACAGTTATGTTGTGAATAAGCCTATTCTGAAAATGAAATAAACACGTATTTATTAATATTTTACCACATGGTGATTTGAAGACATATAGCTATTTTAACCCTTATTAATCTTCAGTGTGTAACTTGCACAATTTGTACTGCAATAGTGATGTAGGTACAGCTTTTTGAGGACCTATTACTTTTCTAACAGACAACACATTTTTGGCTAGCAGATAATATGCGCCAGCAATCACCCAAAATATCCTAAAAAAACTAAAATCAGTCAAAACACCTCATCAACCACACAGCAACTTCCTAGGATTATGGTAGTGAGCGAAAGGTGAAAGGTTGTTGGGCACCTAAGGCTCATTGATGCACAAGGGCAAAAAAGGCTATCCCGTCTGTCCGAGCCAACAGAAGGTCAACTGTGGCACAAGTCACAACAAATTTTAATGATGGTTATGGGAGGAATGTCACAACACACAGTGCCACACACTCTGTGGCTGGGGCTACATAGACTATGACCCTGCCCTGTCCATTGTCGGAAGTGCTTACAATGGGCAAGCGGACCTTGGAAAAGTGAAAGAAGGCCGTCTGGTCTGACGAGTCCCGTTTTCTTTTACATCACATGGATGGCCATGTACAATTTGTCCCAGGATTTTTTCCCCCCAGACCTGTTGCTGTCTGCGTTTCCATCGCGGTTTAAAGTACAGTGAAAATTAGTCCGGTGACGTATAGGACTGTGCGCAACTTTTCAATTCCCGCTGGATTTCGTCCTCCGCATGTAAGCTTAATAAAGCCTGAACCTTGTCGTCTGTCCATCGGCAACTTACAGGACTTAAAGGATCTGCTGCTAACATTTTGGTGCCAGATGAAAACATAACAGAGTGTGATGGTCAAATCAAAACGTTCAAGCTTCAGAAGGACATAAAGGTAGCATAAAAGAAATCAATTGGCAAGCCTTCTAAAGTTATTCACTTTTTAAATCTTTCCCCTCCAGTGTTTTAAAAAAAAAAGTTGCCAGTCACCGCCATAATTTTTTATCAGTTTCATGGTCCCCAGAATATTTAGCTGAATATCTGAACATGCAATATATCAAAAGAAAGAACAGAGCCTCTGCTTAAAAAAATAAAAAATAAAAAAATTATTCTAGCTTCCTGAATTTTTTTTTAAAAAACACTTGAGTAAGGCTCATGAAAAAAGCAACATTTTGAGCAAAAAGCTGAGAAAATCAAATTTTTGTCAAAGACTACGTCTGGATCAGATTCAGAACGATGACCAAACCATAGATAAACAAGTCCATCAACACCCCCAAATCTTGTACGGCCCTATAACACACCCTTTTCATTTGATAGTTTTGATTTATTTGCTGTTTAATGTTGATGATCACGTTATTTTACATATGGATCTGCTTACATACTGTGTGATATCCATAGTTTCTTTTGGTTTTTCATCTGTGTTTTAATCAGGAAATTCTGTACTCTTTCAGAAGTCCATTTATTTATTCAGAGTCCAATTCAAATACACTGACGGGTAAATATTTATATAAATAAAAAAAAAACTCATTGGTTCTCAACATCATGACAAGCACCAGTAAGGTTTTATTAATGCAACAACATATTTGATTTGATTTGGGCTCTAATCTATACATTTGATTTGCATCAACTTATACAGTATTTAATGTAAGAGCGGGCAAACATTCCTAACTAGAATGTACGAGGCTTCCCATGAAATTTGTTTTCAGTTACTTTAGCTGTATACAAACAGTCTGTTATGCTGCTTATTTGCTGCTTAACGGGTATTTGTTATGTCTGTTATGCTGCTTATTTGCTGCTTAACGGGTATTTTTTATCATATTAATTAAATGTATTATCAAAATTATAAGTACATTGGTTTGTACTATTGCACATTTATTGCACTTTGTTATTCTTTTAGCTATTTACCAATGGAAGTCTGGCAAATTCATAGGAAATAGCTTACTTCTGCATTTAAAAAAAATATCTTCTGTACCAAATCAAATTCTTTTTAGCACAAATTGTTAAGTCGTCACTTGATGTCTAGTGCAAACACTGTTCCGAAGCAAAGTTAAGAGCCTATGCTGTAGAATACCTATACCTGATGTCTTTAAATCGGAGATCCAGCTGTGCAAGACACCAACAATCCATCAATCAGGGATTTCCTGGAGCTACAGTCCACCCCCAAATGACTCAAATGGCCTTTTCTCTGGGGCCTCTCCAGCGATGAAGACCCCACCTGCTAAAGCCTCATTACCGACCATGAGCTTCATCATGGGTTGACAGAAAATCTCTACACATCTCCTTTCATTGCCCGAGTCCACCATCACTCCTTCTCCTCCTTCGCAATAACGGAAATGTCCATCTCCACTAACGAAGGCAACTGCAGATCAAGTTAAATAATTCTCACCAAGCAAACTGCTCCCATTGTCCTTCTTCTTATTGTAACTTACCATTCATCAAATTCCTTCCCAATTATTTCCCTTGCTTCTGCATTTTTAATAAGCCATTACTAGTGGATGTCTTCTTAATTTTACTCAAATGGCACTTAGAAGAGGCTTTTAATTCCCATCATTTGAATCTGCTCACAATATTAATAACAGTCATGTGCGCCCTGCTCTTTTTTTTTTTCTTTTTTTTTCAATTCTAGTTTTTTCACATAATTACACAGCACTTTAATTCACCCCATGGCCCTCGTATCTTGAAAACAAACCGGCACTTAAGACTGCTGCTGTTAAGCTCTCAAAAGAAATAAACAGCCTAGTTTCACCAATGCGTCCTTGCTGACGGCACTACCATTACTGTAGAATGAACAGCCTTGAGTTAACTGACACATGACTATAGATATCCCCATCTGATTTCCAAGACATACAACTACAAAAAAAAAAAAATGAATGGAAGAAGTCACTAATATTGCAGCCGTTCAGCAAAAAGAGCCAGTCATCTTTTAGAGATGTGTTAGCTGCAGCAGCCTTTTTAGCGTGATACAGCGTGAGGTAGTGATAATCCTCCTTTCAGATGTTATTCTATGTTGACACAGTTTTGGAGACATTTTTGTCCTTCCCCTTTTAAAGGTGTCATGAACTGGCTTTTTATGAATAATTAATAGGCTATTTTCTACACTGGTTTTAAGGCTCTCTCCTGAACGCTCAGTTTTGATGGGTGTGCCGCACTGTAGACTGGGAAGAAAACACCTGCGGCTAAGATTTGCATATTTAATGAGCTTCTGCTCCCGTCAGTTCATGTGAGAGATTGTTTTGAAAGCGGCAACAAGAATGATTCTCTCAAAGGGCTCTCAAAACTTTTTTATCAAACAAACACACTGATTTATCTCTCATTCACCCGTGATTGATTGGAATGTTATTTTTTGTATTACTTGGCCCGCCCGATTGGTGGATATAAGCGTGAACCGCGTGCACTCTTAAAATATGAAGAGTGAACAACGCAGATCAAGAAATTAATGTTATTTCACTATTAAAAATTCACCGGCCTGCCGACGGGTTTATGCTTTGGTAGGCCGTCTGGAAAACACATAGCCCCATACACATAGTTGGGCTTTGCGAGCCATGGCCCATACATGTCCGAGTCTGATCCCGAATTGCAACAAACCAACAAATAAAGGATTCTCCAGCCTCTGACAGCGTGCTAAGGTATGTTCTGTTAGACACGTACACATAATCAAAACGATCTGTAACAATGCAACACTATCACATATAAAAACATGTTTTACTGACATAAGTGTGTTGCACCATTCCTGTCAGATCCTATATAGAAGGCACAGCATTGTCTTTTAATCTCAATACGTCTGCAAATCCAGTCTCGACCTGTGTCTTGTTTACAAACGATTCCACAGTGAAATGCAGCCACAGACGTGCAATGTCTTACGCACGTGAGCTGGAACTTCATTAAAAATAAAGCTTAACAACTCCAAATATTAGAATCCGAAGGAAGTTTATGCAGCGACTGTGTTCTTCCGCAACCAGGCACAACGCAATATCTTGCTATCTTTGGCATGTTTATTGCTCGGTTGTGTGATCCGTTTAGCTCCACGGTCGGGGCTACAGAAGCAGGCGTACATATTTATCTGTTGAGGTGGTGTTTCCCCATTCTATTATGTCATTGATCAGTATATATTTGAGAGCTCTCGTTTTCTGGGCCTGGTGTCAATAAAAGCTTTTCTTTGACTAACAAGGAAGTTTTCAGCTCCGAAATTTACAGGATCTTCTCATATTACCATGACCTTTTATATATCAAAGGTTCAAGAAAAGTTGATTTCTCAATTCATCACCCCTTTAAATAAACAGAGACTATACTTTAACTAGCTGACTGGAAACAGCTAAAGTGACTCTGTCGAGTGATTCACCCTTAAGGGTCTTTGTGGAGTTTGACTTGGATTAAGATTAAAATCAAGATTAATATTAAAAGAAAGATTAAGGTCACAATGTTTTTTATGTTATCATACGCAAAACCTGTTAGTAGATACTGTACACCATCTGGTTCCAAAATGCATTTTTCTCTGTTAAAGGGCATTTAAAATGTCATATTACAGTACTTAGTTTTTTTGTTTTTTTTGCTAGAGCTGAATTTATTCCTTTATTATTAATTTATTATAAATGTTGCATCACTCGATAAAAGGTTTAATTTTCATTGTTTTGTCCCAATCAGCTGTGACAAGTGAGAGTGGATTATGTTTTTAGAATGATTTCTATTTTTGTATATATTAGCTTTTTACTATTCCTTTAGTGTACGGTTGCAGAAAAGTATATGTGTTAAAATATATAAATATATGTTTATATTGAACATTTATGGTGCAACATATTTTGAAAGTAAATCATAAAAGTGGTTTATTTTGTTTAAAAATCTTATGATACACGAGGAAAAACCAGCATGGGGCAAAAGACAAACATTATTTATACAAATACTTTAGCTAAAATAATGTTTTTAATAATGTCTAAGTTAATTTTTCAAATAGTTTGCCATATTTTCTGTTTATTTTGATAACTAAAATAATTATTTTTTGTTCAATAAATATAATGTCATTAAAATATGTTAAAGAGCATATTGCAGGTAAAAATGTTTTCCAAATGAATATACAACCTTGTATGAAAATACCATATGAAAAGATAATGCAGGATTTAAAATGTTTTAAAAAGACATAATAGCACAAGTTTAGTATATAAAGTGGCCGTTTCGTTGGCTGTTTGTAAAAAACGCTGTTTTTTCAACATCGCGTCATATTATGTCATGACAGGGAGTCTTGTGCCGGGGCTCTGTGTTGGCTCAATGCAGAATAGGTTGGTATACAGTATGAGTCTGTACTCATGATTCGGTTCGGTACATACCGATTATAAAAGTACCGGTGCCCAACCCTAAAAATGATAAATTGAAATAGAAAAACTACCGATAGTATTATCGGTAGTTTTTCTATTTCAATTTATCATTATTAGGGTTAGACACCGGTACTTTTATAATCGGTACCGAACCGAATCAGAACGCAGATTTCGGTGCCTCTTAAATTCAAACGTGCTGTCGCACTTTGGCTGGCACCGAGCCAGAGACACACACGCTCAGCGCTAATCACATATCACTACTATTCAGTGTTTTCAACCACATCATGTTTATTTTAGGTTTCAGACATGTAAACGCTGTAAAAAGTACTAGCAAAAAACACACACTGATGTCTTCGGAAGCGGCAAAAACAATCCTTTCAGACAGTTAAGATAACTTGACTACGTGTTTTATTCACATCAGATACACATTATATAGTGACTATATAGTTTATTATATTCTTCTCTTAGTTCATAAGAGAAGTCAAAATTAAGTCATACCTAGAATGGCTTGAGAGTGAGTAAATCATGGGCTAATTTTTATTTTTGAGTGAACTATCTTTTTAAAAATACGTTTGTCTTAAAATAAATTCAATAATTTTACTGATTCTCTTTTGCTACTTAAATTTACAACATTTTAAAAACATCAAATATTAGATTTAATTAAATATTAACATGGTGGAGGTAGTACGTCTTGATTATATTCATACTATATAGAACTTTTTAGCGGTCATGAAGAAATTAATTATTCAAAATAAGTTCCAGAGAGAGAGTTGTCCTGATTCAAGGCTGTAACCATGTCTTAAACTTTGGGGGGCTGGGGGTCTTTTTATTTAAAGAATTTTATTCACATTCTGTTATGACATCCTTTTAAATGACTGCATATTTTCAATTAAAAATGGCGAAATTACATTAAAAAAAATGTGAGTAGTTTGCATCACTGTGTGTTGGTTGTTAAACATATCCACCGTAAAACGTTGTCAAACAGAAAATGTTTAGCTACTTATATCTTACCATGCTCACACTCTTTCACTGTAAAACTAAAAGTGTCGCATTGGGATTCACACTCATCTTCAGTGAACATTAAGCAACGCCTTCTTTGATCTGATTGGCCATCATTTTGACATTGACAAGCGCTCTTAGAGGCAAACCAGCCTAAAACTGTAACTTTTTTAACTTTTTAAATCCTAACAACTAACAGAGCGGTGTGTAATGGAAAGCAGCATTAAGCAGCATTTGGCCATTTCCAATTATTGGGTGGGACCCGCTCAATGCTTATGGCGGTTACGGCCCTGTCCTGATTGGCTGTGTATGGTCTGGACAAATTACTTGTTGCTTGAATCTTGTCATGTTATGCCTGGTCAAACTCAGTGTTGGAATAGTGTGAAAGCATTCTTGTGCTGCCAGTCAGCATTGTCATAGTGTAATTTTCCTATGGCTCCAGTGAGATTACTCACATGACATCTACAGCCTCTGTGATTGGTTCCACAGAGAACTTTTTTCCAGATATTTCAGACCTCCTTAATTAAGATCGGGGTTCAGATTAAGAATCAGATTCTATTTCTCATTAGATTTTCCTTGTAAGTTTAAAAACAAAAGCTTTGAAAGCCTAGAGAGAATAGATATGTTGACTAGCATATGTATTATGAGTCACAGCAATGTGACAGTGTTTTAACGAACCTGACTATCACCACCAATTATTTCACACAAGTTCAGCAGATACTTTTACTTGACAATGGCCCAGGAATCCACTGCCGATAAAAAGCTGGTTCCCCTGATTACCAAACATGTTTGCCATTGGCTGTTTTGCCTTTATTTGCTAATGATGTATTATACATAATTTTTTTAATGACCTAGAAAAACAATAAAAAAGTTATTGCAATTTAAGTTGCTACTCAATCACTTTTTTATTGAGTTTGTTCTCATTTATATTCAAATTTTATTTAAATGAATTACTGCTGTGAAAGACAATATTTTGAAACAATGTTGCTTATGAAAATACCATTAGAAACTGTTAGTTTGTTGTAATGTTAATATTTGCTCTTTAACTTAAAAAAAAATACATTTATATGTGGTTAATTCAACATAGGCTCATAGGAAAAATGCCATGGTTTTGAGATAAAAATGAACACTAGTGGCAGTAAAAACACCTTTTTACACAAATTTTGAATACAGGAACAGAATATGGTAACACTTCAGTGTGGGGAACACATATTCACCATTAACCAAGACTTTTGCCTCAATAAACTCCTAATTTACTGCTTATTAATAGTTAGTAAGGTCGTTTTTGTGGCATTTAAATGTAGGTATTGGGTAGGATTAAGGGATATAAAATAAGGTCATGCAGAATAAGACACTAAAGGGATAGATCACCTAAAAATGAAAATTACCCCTTGACATCTTAGGTGTATATGACTTTATTTTTCCTTTCTAATGAACACAATCTGGGTTATATTAAAAAATGTCCTGGCTAATCCAAGCTTTATAATGGCAGTGAATGAGAGCCCAAAAAAGTGCATCCATCCATTATAAACGTACTCCACACGGCTCCGGGGGGCTTCTGAAGCAAAGTGGTGTATTGCGTAAGATAAATATCCATATTTAACACCTTATAAAGTAAAAATATCTAGCGTCCGGCAGCCCGCCTTCCATATTCAATTTATGAAATAGTTAAATTACACAGTTATATAAACTTACAATTCTGAAGGAAAAAATGTCAGTCTTTTTCCTCCTTATAATTGGACATTATAACTACCAATTGTGAGTTTATATTTGAATATTTATATTAGATTTTTAATTTTTTTTATACAGAAACAAATTACTTAAATAAGGGACTATTGCAAACTATCACAAAACATGAAAACAGTAGTGGATCATCCAGGTAACGACAGAAAGTTAATATTAAAGGGTAATTTGTGCAAATTCTGTCATTTTGTCTTGTGGAATATATGTAAAAAGCTTTAACCTGCGATTTTTTTTGATCCCAGATCCCTCTTATTTTGTTCAAATGAAATAAAAAATATCATTCTGCAAGGGGTATGAAACTTACGAGAATCGTTATTGTTTACATGAATTGCCTGTTACAGATTACATTCATGTTTAAATTAAATAAATAATATTAAAATTCAACGTAATCACTTTGGTAACTTTGGTAACTTTTGCTAAAATACTTTTCAGATGTAAGTGTAATTTGATTACCACCCATTTAAAATGTAACTGTAATGAAATACAGTTACTCAAATTTTGCACTTTTAATATGTAACTAAGTTAAATGTATTTCATTACTCCCCAACCCGGAATGTGCTTGCATCGACAGCTAAAAGTCTCGTGAAATGCAAATCATGTGATTTCATTAGCAAACTGCTGCAATACATACAACAGCTTGTGTAAATGTTGCCACATCTGTGTTTTTCTATTTCTGAGAAAATGAAATGAACTATTAGCAACACTTACTGGACAAGCAACATATAATTTTGCATAAGTGTCACCACAGGCATGTTTTTCCAACGGGCCAGGATTGAATTAAATTGAGTAATCCATGTAATTATGCATGTAATGCATTGAATAGTAGACCTAATTTTATTAATGAAATTTATAAATGAACAATAAAATACTACCCAGATTTTACTGATACATTCATTTTTACAAATCTGTGCCTCGATAATAAGTTTGCCAATATGTTTACCATCATAAACTGTTAGGCTGCTGCTTTTTCCTTTTATGTTCTGCTTTTATTGCTTTGTCTCATTGACAAACCATTATAGCCCCCGCATTCCATTATTTCCCATAATGCATTACTGCAGACCTTGCACAAACTGATCAGTGCTCTCTCTCTCTCTCTCTCTCTCTCTCTCTCTCTCTCTCTCTCTCTCTCTCTCTCTCTCTCGCTCTCTCTCTCTATCTCTTCCCTCCTGCTGTCTCCTGCGCCATCCTCTACATTATCACCCTGGGAAGCGGGCTGGGCCGGCAGTCATCTCACTTCCTTTCCTTTGCTCCTTTCTCCTGTTCTTAGGCGTTGGGATATTCTAATTAAACCTGACGCACCTTCATGTTTATGCATGTGCACATCCTCCATTGGCTTCCCACGTGCATTTGAGAAGAAATACATGCTAGCATGCCAAGTAGCATTTTTATCTCTTTATTTCTGTGGCTTTTTCCTCTCTCTCTCTCTCTCTCTCTCTCTCTATATATATATATATATATATATATATATATATATATATATATATATATATATATATATATATATATATATATATATATTTATATGTATGCCTCTTCCCCACCCACTCCGTATTCTCCTTTTCCAGATATGACAAAAGAAAATGCCTTCTGAAAGCATCTCTGCCCACAAAAAAAAAAAAAATCCCTGAAAAGAGGTGCAATGGATTGCCAAGTCCTCCCCACAGATATCGAAGAGCACCTCCCCTTCAAGAGATTGTTCTCGGAAGATCATTTCACACAGAAACTGCTGCTGCCAAGAGGATGAGACGTGTTTATCGCTGGATGAAGGAAACCTGATATCACATTGAGAGGTGTAGTTTTTGGCGTCTTGATGTAAGTGCATTGGATGAACCATTATTGTAATATTACTGATTATGAAAGACATAATAGCAGTAAATCTTTCAAATGTAGTGGAGCCGGGATATACTTACAGACTGTCAGAACACTCACTACATTAAGACGTAAGTGGATAAATTCAGTTACAGTCTATGAACTAGAAAATAGCAGTCCAACCTTAATCTCGGACAGATTCAAGCGTCTAAAACCAAGTCAAGCTTCTGTAAAAATGCATTTTTATTTAAAGGGGCAGTGTGTATTGTTTGAGGATCTATTGACAGAAATGCAATATAACATACATAACTATGTTTTCATGTTGTATAAAGACCTTACATAATGAACCGTTATGTTTTTATTACCTTAGAATTAGCCATTTCTATCAACATACACCACAGGTCCCCACGCTCTATTATGACCTCTGACCTGTAAAATTGCCATAATAATAATAATATTACGCTGTTTGTTAATTGGCCAGATGAGAACTAGCACCCCGACTGAGCCTTGTTTCTCCCAAGGTTTATTTTTCTCCATTAGGTCACCTGATGGGGTTTTGGTTTTCTGATTTGGCTTGCGCATTCGGGGACCCTACATTTTTCAAATAAATTTCCAAATAAATCTAATTATAAAACTAAATTAACCATATAAACTAGAATTACTGATCTAATTACTGATCTAAGCCCACATTGTCACTGAATGATAATCGAAATATATTCTGTTGCATTATTTTCCTGTTTAACACCGTGAAGCTGCTTTGAAACAATCTGCATTGTTAAAAGCGCTATATAAATAAAGTTGACTAAACTTGACTTGATTTGAAGCAGTGAAGGCGCCATTTTGCGCCGTCATGTTTCTACAGTAGCCCTAAACCGACAATCTTCTCTAAAGAGTGCTAGCTACTCTCTGCTGTCTCTGACAATGACACCTTTGTCCTGTGTCGGCCAGCGTACTATGTGCTCCGTACTATGTGCTCCGAAAGGGAGGGGCGAGCATTGGACGGTTGCAATTCACAACCTTACCACTAGATGTCGCTAAAATTCCCACAACGCACCTTTAAACAGGATATTCAATTAAAAAAGGGGTTGAAATTTTAGAGGATTGATGATGTCATCCGAATAGGAAAGTTTCAGAAGCATTTTGATTAATGATTAAACACCAACATAGTATTAAGAACAGTAACACACATAAAGTAAAAACATAAAGCGTTCACTCTGTCAAATAAATGAATTTGTAATTAAAATATAAAATTAACAATATTGAATTATGATAAAAAATGAAAAATATAATTGCATGGTGTGCTAATTTATTAATGCTTGTTTTAATTTAAATATTAATTCTGTATTTTCACAATGAATACAATTCTGTATTAAAAAAGTAAATGGAATCAATTCTGAGTAGGGCTGTCAAATAAATAAAGGGGTCAGAGCTACTTCTTTATCTGACCCATAGAAGATAGGGGGTGGGGCGAAAGCATAGACAGTAAAAGAAATGGACACAGCGATCCCATAGACTTCAAAGGAGAGAATTGAAGTAAATTAGAAGCACTTACTTCCTGATGGCTGAGCGAACTGCGCAGACTCAGACTGAGCTTGACGACGTAGATGTGACGTACCCAACAGTTGTAGGTCCTCTAGTAGTTGTGCAGATTGAAATCTGAATCACGTTGTTGAAATATCTTGTCCCGTTGTTTTTGGCTCTCTATGGGCTTCTCCCCATGCTTCTCCCTTGCCTTTATCGGAATTTATGCCTCCACGTTCCCCCGATTGCGTCATAGACAGTAAAAGATTGCCTGCGAGCTTCTCCTCCTGCCTATATGGTAATTTCTCTACTGCGCGACAGAGTTGCGTCGGTTATGACGCAATCGTTAGCCCATTTTTTACAAAAACATATTATACATTGTCGTGTTTCTGTAGAAATAAACAATGGACAAATGGAGTCTTTAAACGCCTCAGATGTTAAGTTATTCGCTGTCAAAGTGACGCCAAAATGAATCAATGGGATGCTAACAGCAGGTGATGGCTTGGTTAGCAATGGCCGCCCCTATGGAAGGTACGCTTTTCGGGGACTGGATTACCCTCTTGGGCGAAAGGTGCAGTAGAATGTCTGGGAACCAAAAGTGAAAAAAAACCAGTTCCATTTGATGTTGAAATATCAAGTTACTCTTTATTTTAAGGTGTCATTATTACAGTTTAATTATATATTTAAGTAATGGGTCATATTAATTATCTGCAGCCCGGTTTCACAAACAGGGCTTAGGATCAGGCATTAGTTCAGTTAGGACATTTAAGTAACTTTTATAAATGTGCCCTAGAAAAAAACATAACTGGTGTGCATCTTGACAAGACAATGTCACTGATATATTTTAAGATATATCAGTGCAAGTTTCTTTCAGTTAAAACAACTCAAACATGCATTTTAGTCTGGTACTAGCTTAAGCCTTGTCTGTGAAACTGGGTGAACATGTACGTACTATAGGGTTAGGGTAGAATTGGGTTTAATTGCATGTAATTATGCATAATTTACTGTTTTTACTATGGTAAATACATGTAATATAATCTAACAAGGCCACTGTAAAATAAAACGTTAAGAAATATCACACTGTACCTTTAATTGTGAAAAGAATACTTGTTGCTTTATGTTTTGCCTGTGATAGTTGCATGACAGTTAAAGCAAAGAGAGAGCAGCCCATATCTGTGTACTGTACTTGAATGCCATCAAGTGGCTGCTGGGCCTTTTTTCCTCTGTCGTGACGTCATCCATCCTAAGCTTGTGTGCAAATGTTGCATGCTCGCCATAAGCCATATTGTTTGCTAACAACCACACGCAAATCTGAAAAATGAGATAAACAAGATGCTTTCTCACGCTTCTGTCAGAAGGGACTGGGGTAATTTTAGAAAGATAATCTTCTAAATATGATTAAAGATTAGACAGCAAAGAACCATATCAACTCTATGGAACGCAGATCTGAGAGCTTCCGTATGGAGCGAGGATCAGAACAAATGCTTTCGATTTACTGTGAACTGTGCTTTCGGAAACTTTATCGTGCCAGAATGCTGAGGTTCTTCTCTACACCTTTTTTGCTGTACATTGCCCCAAGGATCCAATGGGAAACACACAGCCTCTAGAGTAAATCTAAAAACCAGTGGGAAGTAACAGATTGTCAAGGTGAATTAACAAGAGTCTACACTACGTTCCCCGTTGGATACAAAATGGAAGAACTGTGTGACGACTCCTGGGCTTTTCATTAGTTAGACAGTCTTCTCCCTTTCATCAAGCTTCACGTCTGATAGATGCGTGTTTGCGGTCATAACAATGAGCAGGCATAATCGGAAGGCTGTCGAGTCAACTGTGCTTTTATTCACCTACTGTGTTTGGAAGGCTCTGGAGTTTAATTCCACACGAGAATCACCTGCGAAGATGGAAAGCGTAATTAAGTCAGGGGGATTGATTAGCGCCTCGTTCTGGTATTCTCTTGTATTCTTGTGCAATTCTCAGGAGTGGACTGATTTATTCTGGGAGTGTGGAACCGTTGGGCTTGAAGTATGGGCGTAATTAACCGCTTACACCGTGCTTGACGTTGTCGCCTTTGGCTTGGCTTGCTCAGTTGGGGACACTCAAATTATGATCCAAGTTACTCAACTAAATATACAAATAGAATTTATTAATTTGGTCATATATAATTCTATAAACTATCCAAATTAAACTAGCCAAATCAAATTTTGTTGCAATGTTGTCCTGTTTAACACTGTGAAGCTGCTTTGAAACAATCGTCATTGTAAAAGCGCTATATAAATAAAGTTGATTGATTGATTGATTGATTGTGTGTGTGTGTGTGAACTCAACCTATCAACCTCAACCTTGTCTCCGAATCATCATCAGTTATGTGTTACTACCCCACCCACCCCCAACAAGCATGCACGCCCGCATGCTTGTTGCGGGCGTGCACACACACACACACCAACCAGAGAAAGAAAAACGTTGCATGTCCAACTGAAAGAGAGCCTATTCGGATGCAAACCGCTTCAGTCAGCTCAATTATAGTAGCGCCGCGTTTTTTTCTCTGTAACGCTAACGCCGTTGTAATGGGAGAAACAGTAATTCATTTGATTACTCGTTACTGAATAAAATAATTCTGTTAGTTTATCTATAACGCTGTTATTCCCATCACTGCCAACATCTTGCTCATCCTGCTGTTCAAGCAGCCAGCCAGGCCTGAGGAGAGTGGAGGAGGCCTGGTGTTTTCATGAGATCTTATAGCTAGGCTTGCAGCTGACTTTAAAGGCTTAATTTCAACCAAAAATGAAAATTCTGTCATTAATTACTCTCTCATGTCGTTCCAAACCCCTAAGACCTTCGTTCATCTTCAGAACACAAATGAGGATATATATATATATATATATATATATATATATTTTTTTTATGATCAACTTTTTATTATTTTTAGATATAACAAAATAAAATCAATTCAATACAAATGAGGATATTTTTTATAAAATCTGAGAGCTCTCTGACCATTTAATTAACACTTTCAAGGTCCAGAAAGGTATTAAAACATTGTTAAAATAGTCCATGGGACTCCAGTGGTTCAACCTTAATTTTCATGAAACGAGAATGATTTCTGTGCGCTGCCAACGCTGTTCATGTAGGCACCACGAGCGGGAACTGCAGCGCAAACTGTGAGACTAAAGCTTGGTACATACGCTGCAAGAACAAAGAAATTTGTTCGTTTTCTCAAGGTAGCAAGAACAAGAACAAAGTTCGTTCTGGCCAGGACATTCCATACTTCACGAGAAAAGCAGGTGCCGAACATCTCCGTTTCTCCGCATTAACCCCACCCACTTTAAATTTCGGACTAATCACACAATAGTTCTTGGACACTCATAAGAAAATAATTTCTGCTCAGACGATGTGTCGAGAACAAGCTGCGAGAACTCCAAACCAGGGTTGCGAGAACAAAATGACGTAATTTTGTTCTCACAGCCCTGTGAGCGAGAACTTTTTTTCTCTGTTCTTGCGATTATGTAAAGGCCTTGACACAGGCCAGAACTAAATTGTCTTTTTTTTTTTTGCATGCAAAAAGTATTCTAGACGCTTTGCTAAATTAAGGATTAAGAATTAAGTGTGAAACATTCAGGAACCCTTTAGTCTCCAGCGCCACCATTTTCCAGAACTGCAACCTACCTGAAGTCTCCAGAAGTTCAAGGTGTCAGGTTCCCAGAGACTTAAGTTAGGTAAAGAATCCTAAAAAATGAACCCCACTTCATAAGAATCATAAGCTGAAGTGTTGTAAAATACATGAAGACATTTTTATAAGCTGGATAGCCAGATAGGTTGAGAATGATTCTTGAAGGACCAGCATCGCACCCTAGTTAATTTTTTAGGGAGTAACGCAATATTGTAATGCATTACATAAGTAGCCTAAAAGTAACTTTCCCCAACACAGAAAACGACACTTGGGGCCAGAATGCAAACCCTCTTTTGGCATTAAAAAACTACTGGCAGGATTGACTAAAGAAACACAGTGAAACATTAGTGCTGAAAAGGCGGAAAGGCCTATGCATATGCATTTGAGTTTCCCTTTCAGACGCAAAATTTTGGGGAGGACAGTATTTAAATGAATCATATGAGGTGATTTACAAAGGTTTGTGCTCATAAATTTACTAGTGTTAACGCAATTATTTACCTCCCATAAAAAGTCTTAAACCAGAAGCTAACGGGTAGTTTGTGTTGGTCATTATGGAAATGATCCGGTCTCTGTGCTTTAATTTGAATGTTGTCAGTAGATCACACGCTGAACTTTCCACTCCCATCAACGCTTTTATGGAATTGCGCTCTCACGCTAATTTGCCCTGTTTAGTAAATCTGGCCCATAACAGTTTGTTGTCATCAAGTCAGAATGGCTCAATTATCATTTGATTTGTTTACCTTTTTGAGAACAACTAACTAAAAGTTTCTTAATCTGGTTTTGGAAATTTGAATGCAAAAGTTTGTCATCCACAATCCCTTGGCTACAAAAATACATTTGGTGAGAAGCTGAAAATGACAAAATGTAGAAATGTGCATATCACAAGAAAAGCCTTTTGAGGCATTTGAAGCAGAAAACTGGACCTGCTTCAGAGATTTTTGGACGCAGAAGACATGGACTTGAAGAGCACTACTGTATTTTCAAGCACTACTGTATTCTCTAATACCCAATATGGTTTCCCAGATGTGTAGAACTATATGGTCACCGCAGTCATGCAGAAATATAAAAACAAAACCAGATTAAGCCAGCCAACCTTTGAATTTTTGAAAGCCAAGCACTTGGCCTCCCTTAAATGGAGTTTCAGACTGCTTTAATAATATTACCTTTCAGAAACTGTTATAAATGGGAAAGATGGATAATTCTGAGAAAGTTCTTGGATCTAAATGCTTCAAGGATTCTCCCCAATTTTACATTTTGAAATGTTAATGAAAATAAACGCTTACCTTTTTGCATACATTACCATGCATTTTTTGGTTATGAATGGGGCAAAAATCCCATATTCGGCTAGGTAGACTTTTTTGTTCCTCATACCCTTGCTGTTAATCAGCAAAACCATGGAAAAGCATGAATATGTATTTATGGTAATTAATGCATTCCTGAATCAAACTCAAATAGCAAAGCACTGAGAGTGTAGTGCTCCATTAATTTGCATTATTCAAATGCATGCACAACATTTACATTGTTGTCATTTTCCAAGAAAATACAGAAGTCGGGTCATATATTCCAGGATGACAAATACAGTAAACAATATTAGCCTATTTATTACTTGCTGTTGATCATCACATGACCTGACAGTTCAGTTAAATGCTGAAAGTAGCTTTACAAAATCCTTTTGTATCAGTGCTGTCTTACAATTCCCTGTTTCTCTTACAGTAAACCTTTACTCTCTAAACCCATTGTAGCCGTTTCAAAATCTTCTTGATGTGCTGAAACTTTTCCTGCATGTTCTGGCTAACAGTCAATGGAATTAATTATGTAATTTTAGGAGCATGGGTCAATTCTGTTAACATTTAAATGTGGCCCTAGATCTGCAATATGGCAGAGCAAGCATGGACTTGATACATAGACTCGCTGTTGTGAGCGATAAATATCAGATCATATCTAAGCAGGTGGAGCTGGGGAAGGTGGAGAGGTTCAGAGGAACTCTTACGGCAAACAATGAACCAGACTATTTAAATGTTAAGATCAGCAGAGGCCAATTTGCTTGTGCCACGCGGTAATGATGTGATTGCTTGCAAATTGGATGTAAAGGACCATCACTCTGCACCTTAATTTTCACCATTACTTCACATGGTCTACGTTTTCGTCAATGAATACAAGCAGTCGTATATATTAACTCCCTTTTTATTTTATCTGCTATAAAAGAAAGTACACTTCATGAATGTAGCAAATATCAAACACAACTTAAGTCTGAACACACCAGACGACAAGAGCATTTAGAACTAATAACAAACTAGTAAATAGGCTGTTAAAAGCGCATGAAACTGTCACTTTAACACCCCTAACATTTTCTTTACATTCTAAATACATGTGGAAGTACAAATCTTAATGGAAGCGTGCAACAATTTTTTTCTCTCACAATTGCTAGTTAATATTTTTAAGTTGCAATTACCTTTTTTATTTTTTTATTCCGTGGAGGAAACAAGTTTCCTTTAATCTTACACATCATTATTTAAAAATAAATATATTCTCAAGATAAAAAGTATTTTTAATAAGATTGATTCATATTGAATTTTTGTATTTTTGAACTTGAAAAACACGAGGGTCCTCTCTATGATATCATTTTCTGTTTTATTTAGTTTTTCTGCATGTTGGTACCACCACATGACTTCATAGATTTAACAACAAAAAATTGTTAATATAAGAAATAATCATAAACTATTATCAAACTACTTAGGGTTTTCTTTTCAATAATTTATTTATTATTATTATTATTATTATTATTATTATTATTATTATTATTATTATAAAAAATCTTTATCAGGAAAAACATTTTGGCTTTATGCCTTAAAATATTACAATACATTTTTAAATGGTAAATGGACTGCATTTATATAGCACTTTTTTTAACAGACCAATGGCCATCCAAAGCGCTTTACATGTTGCCTCACATTCACCCATTCACTCTCTCATTCACACAATAGATCATGTTTTTATAACATGATCATTGTATGGTATGAAATCATTTTTTATATAAAAAAAAAAAGATGTGTGCCATGTCACTGACACACATACTCTTGCCTTTTGACGTTTAGGCGGAAGGTATTGAAAGAAAAGGTATAAAGGAGTCATGTGACACATCTGATAAATTACACTAATAAAAAGGGTTATTGCCCAGGCTGTTTCTACCTCCCCAAGCAGTGTTTTTCATCTCCTAACCTCTAAATAACACACAGCACACATTCCACGACACAGCACGTCTATTACTTGCAAATGTATCCTGACCCGGTTTGATCAACGGTTAAATGTAGCCCAGTATGTCATAAATATTTCATAGGGCTCTTTATTAGCAATATAGTGCAAAACCGGCACAATTTCTCCTGTAATTCTTGGGAATAGGGTCTCAGCCACAGGTGGAAGGGTCATCGTTTCTTGATTCGTACCTCCTTCATACCGCCGATGCGTCAGGAACAGCTAAAGCTTCAGTGAGCATGATTGATGGAGGTTCATTTTGTCTTCAGGCTTGCTATGAAGGGCCAGCATTAGACAGAAGCTGAAAACCTGGCTGACAGATGAAGCCATGACTGTTGTGACCTTCCCGGACGTTGATATTTCATGCCGAAATCGGCATTGCACTCTACGCCGCCTCCTCGCAATCCCATTCCGCGCCACATTCCAATTTGAGAGCTGGATCTGAGGGGGAACGATGTGGCAAAGTGTGACTGTAGGCAATTACAGGGCTGGGTTTACGCAGGTGAGATTGGACCATGTAAAGCTTCAGATATGTGACTAACAAAAACAACGGAAGCGAAAGGTCACGCTGTCTTTCAATTCAACTTTGGCATGGAAAATATCGCAAATTAAATATTTCCTTAAATGTTAAACAATCTTCTTGTATTAGGGTTAGTGTTAGGGTTAGGGTGGGGTTAGTAAGTTGTAAGTCAGAGTATAATGTAAGTTTATTATGAGTAAAAATGTAAGTTTAGTACGAGTATAGCCTTACATTCACATTTAGCCAGACAAAGAGCTAATTAAATAATGCTAATTGAGCCCAATGCTAATGCAAGTCCCAAATCCACCGTTACTATGAGGGGCCGGTTACACTACACCGTTTTCAACTAAAAATGGAAAACTTTTCATGCTGTTTTCAACTTTTGAAAACAGGTTTGTTGGTAGGTTTCAAAGTCCAAGTCTCCGCGTAAACTACAAAAATGCACATTTGTGAATTTGTGTTATGCATATGTGTATTACGTGTAACGTGGCATGTACTATTTCTATACAAAGTGTCATCGCCATCTACTGGCCTTGCATGAATAATACAGCGTTTTTAGTCATTTCAGCCAATCCGTGTGAACGGTAATAGTTTTAATAACGTTGACGTTTGTATGCGAAAAGGGCAAAGGAAGAACTTTTCCATTTTTAGTACATTGTTGAGTGTAAACGTACCCTGAGACAGCACCCAAATCATGTTGTTTTCTCTGCTACAAATAATGAAACTTGGTAAATCTCACAACATGATTTTTTGTTTGGATTTGGACTCGCCTTTTTCAAGAAAAGTAAAAGCATTTTTTTATTTTTTTATTATGAAATGTATTTTATGTCGTAGAGTAAAATGTGATCCTGAACCACAAAACCAGTCATAAGTCTCACGGGTATATTTGTGGCAATAGCCAACAATACATTTTATGGGTCAAAATTATGGGTCGATTTTTCTTTTATGCCAAAAATCATTAGGATATTAAGTAAAGCTCATGTTCCATGAAGATATTTCTACCGCAAATATATATATAAAAAATTTGTATTAGTAGTATGCATATGCATTTCTAAAGACTTTGAACAACTTTAAAGGCGATTTTCTAAATATTTAGATTTTGTTGCTCCATCAGTTTCCAGAATTTCAAATAGTCATATCTGGGCAAATATTGTCCTATCCTAACAAACCATACATCAAAGGTTTTGTGGTCCAGGGTAACAAATGTGAAAATATCTTGAAATTGTGTTCTCCGCAGATTGACTTTAGGACAATGGAACCGGAAGTGCTAAAATTCGACTTGTCTTCGGGACCAAAAAAAAAGTCACCTCCACTCAATGAATGTTTTATGACCCCAAATTTGAAAGCCAATACAGTTACTAATGTTAGTGAAGGTTGTAGACCTTTATTTGTAGTATGTCATCTCTGTTGTCTTTGGCTAATGGCTTGCTTAGTTGGGGACACTAAATATTCAACTATATTACTGATCTGCCTGCATTGACACTATATGATAATTGAGCTGTGCTGGACAATGACATTAATGTTTTCTCCAGAGTGGCTGTACATTAGAGGTCTGCGCGGGACTGTTCTTTAAGTCCTGCTCCCGCTGAAGTTATATTCTGCACCCACCCATTCCCGATATACAGTGGGTACGGAAAGTATTCAGACCCCCTTAAATTTTCCACTCTTTCTTATATTACAGCCATTTGCTAAAATCGTTTAAGTTCATTTTTTTCAGGTAACGCTGCCTCGCTGCCCCACCCGGGGTACGCCTGTCATCCAAATGACCCCGCTGGTGCAGTACCTGGGAGCCTGGCTTCAGCTTCCGGGTCGGTCACGCTGGGTCGTGAGGACCATCAGGTTCGGCTACGTGATTCAGTTCGCGTAGGCTCCTCCCCGCTTCCGGGGAGTCCGCTATACCATGCTGGGGTCCAATGCTCCAGTAATACTTACAGTGGTTGCCACCCTGCTGGCGAAGGGTGCGATCGAACCTGTACCTCCAGCCGAGATGGAGTCCAGCTTCTACAGCCCCTACTTCATTGTACCCAAGAAAACGGGTGGGTATTGGCCAATCCTGGACCTGCGCGCCCTGAACCGATCCCTTCACAGGCTTCCGTTCAGGATGTTGACAGCGAAACGCCTTTTTGAATGCGCAGTCACTGCTGACTTGCCTCCGTCAAATCGAGAGCAAGAGTGCGGTTCCACTGAAACTATTTCAGAGGCTCCTGGGGCATATGGCATCTGCAGCCGTGGTAACGCCGCTCGGATGGCTTCATATGAGACCACTTCAGCATTGGCTTCGCGATCGAGTCCCAAAATGGGCAAGGCAGAAAGGCACGCTCCGGGTCCAAGTGACTCGAGCCTGCCTTCAAACCCTCACCCCGTGGTCGAACCTCAGTTTTCTACGGGCCGGTGTGCCCTTAGAACGAGTTTCCAGATATATGGTTGTGTTGACAGATGCATCCGCCACGGGCTGCCACAGGCTCCTTGACAGGACCCCAGCGCCTCCTGCATGTCAATTGCCTCGAGTTGCTGACAGTACGGATCGCCCTGCACCTCTTCCGAGCGTTGCTTAAGGGTCAACATGTGCTAGTCAGGATGGACAACACGGCCACAGTAGCGTAAATCAACCACCAGGGGGGTCTACTCTCCCGCCGGATGTCTCAACTCGCCCGCCATCTTGTCCTATGGAGTCAGAAGCATCTGAAGTCGCTTCGTGCTGTCCATATCCCGGGAGAACTGAACCGTGCAGCCGATGAGCTCTCACGGTGTTAGCCACTCCCTGGGGAATGGCGACTCCATCCCCAGACGGTCCAGCTGATTTGGAAACAGTTAGGCGACGCGCAGGTAGATCTGTTTGCCTCCCACGACTCTTCCCACTGCCGCCTGTTTTACAACCGAGGGCACGCTCGCACGGATGCACTGACGCACAGCTGTCCGCGGTGCCTCTGCAATTATGCGTTCCCCCCAGAGAGCCTTCTTGCACAGCTAATGTGCAAGATCAGGGAGGACAAGGATCGCAAGGTCCTTCTGATCGCCCGGTATTGGCATGGCCGGACTTGGTTCCCGGAACTCTTACTCCTTGCGACAGCCCCTCCCTGGCCTATTCCTCTGAGGAAGGACATCCTATCTCAGAGACGGGGCACACTTTGGCACCCACGTTCTGATCTGTGGAACCTCTACGTGTGGCTCCTGGATGGGACGCGGCAGGTTTGAGTACGCTGCCACCTGCGGTGGTGGCTACCATCACTTCCGCTAGGGCAGAGTCTACCAGACATGCCTATGCGTTGAAGTGGAACCTCTTCGTCACCTGGTGCTCTTCTCGCCAAGAAGACCCCCGGAAATGCACGATCGGGTCCGTGCTCTCATTTCTCCGAGAAGGGTTGGATCGAAGGCTGTCTCCTTCCACCCTTAAAGTGTACGTGGCCGCTATATCTGCCGACCACGACCTCCTGGACAACAAAAAGGTAGGTCAGCATGACCTGGTCATCAGGTTCCTGAGGGGAGCAAGGAGACTAAATCCTCCTTGCGCTCCCCTCGTGCCCTCTTGGGACCTCTCAGTTGTGTTAGATGCTCTGCAGAGGCCTCACTTCGAGCCATTGCGGTCAGTGGACCTTAAGTTCCTGTCTATGAAGACGGCGCTCCTGATCGCTTTGGCTTCCATCAAGAGGGTACGGGACCTGCAGGCATTTTCGGTTGACGAAGCTTGTCTGTTATGGTGGGAAGCTACAGGGAAAGGCTCTCTCAAAGCAAAGGCTGTCTCACTGGATAGTGGACACCATTGTTTTGGCATACCAGCAGCAGAGGCGCCCAGGCCCCTTTGGGGTCAGGGCACACTCCACCCGGAGTGTGGCCTCCTCTTGGGCTCTAGCACATGGCGCTCCACTAACAGACATCTGCAGAGCTGCAGGCTGGGCGACACCGAACACATTCGCCAGATTCTACAATCTCCGAGTGGAGCCCGTGTCCGACTATGTACTCGCCTCTACTAGTGGCCGGTAAAGGACTGGGCTCAGGTGTCTTTGCTTGCTCGCCATTCCACTCCACGGACTGGATACGTGCGATATTCCTCAGGTGAGCTCCTGGAAGCCCTGAGCTCCTCCAGCACTGTCGACGTCGACACCAGTAAGTCTGCCCTCAAGGCCAGACCTCGTGTCAGGCCAGGTGCCTCCGTGTGCATGGTTCCCCCTCCAGGCGACCCCCACATGAGTATTTCCACCGTAAGCCTCCCTGAGCGGGTGTCTTTGCCTTGGCAAGCTTGGCAGGCCTTGCCACACCTGGGGTTAAAAGTTCACCTTCGGCTGGTATCAATCAATCAATCAATCAACTTTATTTATATAGCGCTTTTACAATGACGATTGTTTCAAAGCAGCTTCACAGTGTTAAACAGGACAACATTGCAACAAAATTTGATTTGGCTAGTTTAATTTGGATAGTTTATAGAATTATATATGACCAAATTAATAAATTCTATTTGTATATTTAGTTGAGTAACTTGGATCATAATTTGAGTGTCCCCAACTGAGCAAGCCAAGCCAAAGGCGACAGTGGCAAGGAACCAAAACTCCATCAGGGCATGATGGAGAAAAATAAACCTTGGGAGAAACCAGACTCAGTCGGGGTGCCAGTTCTCCTCTGGCCTATTATTAACAGTGTATAATTATTACTCTGGCAACCTTGCAGGTCTTAAATCATATTAGATAGGAATATTCGAAATTTTGGGTATGACGCACGAGACGGGCTCATTTAGGATGGCGCGTCGATTACACAAGAATATGAATACTTGAAAGATCGGAGTTATTGCGCCGGAGACGGGTTAATTGAGGATCACGTTCCGGTGAGGCGAATTCAGAGGAGACACTAATGGACACGGTCTACCCCAGAGATCTTCCATATGCAGCCCTTAGCGACTCATATGCGTATTCCTAAGTCCTCCCTACGGGTAGGCAGCTTGGCGCATACTTCCACTTGGAAAATGCTTCCCAGTGTACCTTGGTATTCCTGTGTTAAGTTAGTGTCCTTCGTCCGTACTAGTCTTACAACAGGGAACTCGCACCTACACAGGGCACTGGAAGAAAGCCGAGTGGCTTGATTATTTTGGGACCCCCATTCGTCAGTCACTGACGTTACTCGGAGTGACTGAACGAAAGGTAATGTCTCGGTTACGTATGTTAGCCTCGTTCCACATCCGCTGTACCGCTGAAACGGCCAGGAGTTCAGTCTTGGCTCCTCAGCAGGTAACATAATGCGATCTTGCCGGCGTTCTTCCTGATATACCCACGCGGTTGGGCGGAGTCCTCTATGCAAATTCCGCATGCCCATGGCGTTGGCACTGCCATTGGGCGCTTTCTAGATCTCGAAGTTGATAGGCTCCTAAGCGAAACCCCCATTCGTCAGTCACTGACGTTACGTCTCCGTTCCCTCCTCAGGGAACGAGGGTTACATACAATACCGAGACGATCACTGTGGTTGAGCTCCAGAGATGCAGTCGGAATTTGGGAGAAAGTTGTAGAAAGACAACCATCACTGCAGCCCTCCACCAGTCCAGGCTTTATGGCAGAGTGGCCCGACGGAAGCCTCTCTTCAGTGCAAGACACATGAAAGCCTGCATTGAGTTTGCTAAAAAACACCTGAAGGACTCCAAGATGGTGAGAAATAAGATTCTCTGGTCTGATGAGACCAAGATAGAACTTTTTGGCCTTAATTCTAAGCTGTATGTGTGGAATCATGCTGTGGGGGTATTTTTCAGCTGCAGGGACAGGACGACTGGTTTCAATCGAGGGAAAGATGAATGCGGCCAAGTACAGGGATATCCTGGATGAAAACCTTCTCGATGTTGCAACAGAAACTATTGACTCTCTCTTTACCAGTACTTTAGACACAGTCGCTCCCCTGCGCTTAAAGAAGATTAAAGAAAATAGTTAAATGCCGTGGTACAACGAGCACACCCGGGCCCTTAAAACAGCAGCCAGAAAAACGGAGCGCAGCTGGAAGAAAACAAAACTAGAGGTCTTTCGTAATTTGTGGAAAGAACGTATGATCGCAATACAGAAAGGCCGTAAAAACTGCTAGATCTGCTTATTTCTCGACTCTCTTAGAAGAAAACAAACACAAACCTAGGTATTTATTCGATACAGTGGCTAAATTAACCAAGAATAAAGCTTCAACTGATGTTTTTAAACAGCACAGCAGTAATGACTTTATGAACTTCTTTATGTGTAAGATTGACAATATTAGGAAGAAAATTATAACCATGCAGCTGTCTACTACAGTATCACATCAGACAGAGCATCGTAGTGTCACTGAGGAAAAAATTACACTCATTCACTGCTATAGGAGAGGAAGAATTGGCTAAACTCTTTAATTCATCTAAATCAACAACATGTATGCTTGACCCTATACCGACTAGGCTATTAAAAGAGATGCTACCAGAGGTCATGGATCCTCTTCTTAATATCATTAATTCATCTTTGTCATTAGGATATGTACCGAAAACTTTTAAGTTGGCAATTATTAAACCACTTATTAAAAAAACGCAACTTGATCCTACAGAATTAGTCAATTACAGGCCAATCTCAAATCTACCCTTTCTTTCAAAAATACTTGAAAAGGCAGTGTCTTTACAATTATGTTCCTTTTTAGAAAGAAATGGTATCTGTGAGGACTTTCAGTCAGGATTTAGACCGTATCATAGTACTGAGACTGCTCTCATCAGAGTTACAAATTATTTACTCTTATCATCCGATCGTGGTTGTATCTCTTTGTTAGTGTTACTCGATCTTAGCACTGCATTCGACACTATCGACCACAACATTCTTTTGAATAGACTCGAAAATTATGTAGGCATTAGTGGACCTGCATTGGCATGGTTTAAATCATACCTATCTGACCGTTATCAATTTGTAGCAGTAAATGAAGAGACGTCACACCGATCACAAGTTCAGTATGGAGTACCTCAGGGCTCAGTGCTAGGGCCATTGCTCTTCACCCTGTACATGCTACCACTGGGAGATATTATTAGGAAGCATGGCGTTAGATTTCATTGTTATGCTGATGATACTCAGCTCTATATTTCTTCACACCCTGAAGAAACTAACCAATTCACAAGATTAACGAAATGTATAGATGATATAAAAATTGGATGATCAGTAATTTCCTGCAACTTAATTAAAAAAACTGAATTTTTAATCATTGGACAAAAAACCTCCACAAGTAGTAACCTAGAATTCTTTCTAACCCTCGATGGCTGCTCTGTCAAGTCCTCGTCGTCAGTTAGGAACCTGGGTGTGCTCTTTGATACCAATCTTTCGTTTGAAAGCCATGTTTCTAGCATCTGTGAAACTGCATTCTACCATCTTAAAAATATATCTAAATTACGGCACATGCTCTCAATGCAAATGCTGAACAGTTAATGCATGCGTTCATGAGCTCAAGGCTAGATTATCGTAATGCTCTACTGGGTGGTTGCCCTGCTCGCTTAATAAAAAAACTCCAGCTGGTCCAAAACGCAGCAGCTCGAGTTCTTACTAGAACCAGGAAGTATGAACACATTAGTCCGGTTCTGTCAACACTGCACTCGCTCCCTATTAAACATCGCATACATTTTAAAATCATGCTTATTACTTACAAAGCACTAAATGGTTTAGCTCCCCAGTACTTGAGTGAGCTCTTAACTTACTCCATCGCGTCTACTGCGGTCTCTAAACTCTGACCAGCTGATAATACCTAGAATATCAAAATCAACTGCAGGTGGTCGATCCTTTTCCTATTTAGCACCTAAACTCTGGAACAGTCTTCGTAGCCTTGTTCGGGAAGCAGACACACTCTGTCAGTTTAAATCTAGACTAAAAACACATCTCTTTTCTATGGCATACACATAAAACACTTTTTTTCAATTAAATGATTATTAGGCTGCATTATCTAGGTCAGCCGGAACCGGGAACACTTCCCATAACACCTGATGTACTCGTTACATCATCAGAAAAATGGCATCTACGCTAATGTTAGTGTCTCTGTTTTATCCAGAGGTCTACTGCAGTCAGCCGGATCCAGGCTGTATCCAGATCAGACGGTGGACCTGCACCCAGATGTGACCAACACATGACCCTGAAGTGTCTGCAGAGACCGTGTCATTGAGACCGTCACATGACTCCCCCTTAAGCTGCCTCATCGACACTGCATCCTCAATAAACCAGTCTCCGGCGTAATGACTCCGATTGTTTGAATAGTCCTAGTTAATAATTCTTTAAATCGATATGTCATCCTCAAAACAACCCGTCTCCAGCGTGATGCCGCCGATCTTTCAAATATTACACTTTAGTAATTGTTTAATCAATACGGCATCCTCAATAAAAACCTGTCTCCGGCTTAATGACTCCGATATTTCAAATTATTTATTTTTAATAATTATTTAATCGATACATCATCCTCAATAAACCCGTCTCCGGCGTGTTGCTTCAGATCTTTCGAATATTCAGATCGATTATGACCTCTGACCTTTAAAATAATAATTTTAATAATAATAATAATAATAATACGCTGTTTGTTAAATGGCCAGAGGAGAACTGGCACCCCGACTGAGCCTGGTTTCTCCCAAGGTTTATTTTTCTCCATTAGGTCTCCTGATGGGGTTTTGGTTTCCTTGCCACTGTCGCCTCTGGCTTGGCTTCCAAAAAGACAATGACCCTAAGCACACAGCTAAAATAACGAGGGAGTGACTTCACAGCAACTCCGTGACTGTTCTTGAATGGCCCAGCCAGAGCCCTGACTTAAACCTAATTGAGCATCTCTGGTGAGACCTGAAAATGGCTCTCCACCAACGTTTACCATTCCAACCTGACAGAACTGGAGAGGATCTGCAAGAAGGAATGGCAGAGGATCCCCAAATCCAGGTGTGAAAAACTTGTTGCATCTTTCACAAAAAGACTCATGGCTATATAAGATCAAAAGGGTGCTTCTACTAAATACTGAGCAAAGGGTCTGAATACTTAATACCATGTGATGTTTCCGTTTTTCTTTTTTAATAAATCTGCAAAAATGTCAACAATTCTGTGTGGGGTGCTTTGTGTACATTAATGAGAAAAATTTTTAACTTAAATGATTTTAGCAAATGGCTGCAATATAACAAAGAGTGAAAAATGTAAGGGGGTCTGAATACTTTCCGTACCCACTGTATATACATTATTTGTTCACCCGCTGTTCGCTTAGAATAATTTTCCTCCCGACCCGACCATCCCGCTAAATTTAGATCTCGTTTCCAGAATTTCACATTTAAATTTCCACTGAGAAAATAAAAATGTAGTCTGCAAAAATTTTTTATTTATTATAAATAAGCAGTTGCAGTGCGTACAGGCCTCAGTGCAGGCTGTATACCGGGTGGTCGATAAGATTAAGTAAAGCAAAGATATGCTGTTCTGAAAGGACGTCAGGAACGTGATATTAAATGACCGACCGCTCCCGTTCAAATTACACCAGAGTTACCGACGGCTACCGTGTTTTAATCGGAAATTTAATCCTGCAGTGCAAAATATCTGGTTGGGATTGCAGACCTCTACTGTACAGCCGAATTTGACAACAATTGGCATTTGACTTGAAAGCTAATTCAAAAGTTAGCATCATTGCTAACCTCGTCATTGTGAAAATCTGTAGACAGAAAAACAGCTGGCGGCAGTGAGGGCTGGAGCAGCAGTGGTGTATTTCTGGAACATAAAAGCTGGTAATTTTTCATTTCCCCTCAAGCAATTAGTAGCCTGTTTCCTCTAACCTGTAAAAATGTGCTGACCTGAAACACAAGTCTGATTAATCAGTACAGATGCACACATACGTCATTAGGTAGAAAGGAATGTGTGAAACAAGACCAGATGAAATCAATCATCTGTTGGTTGTGTTTGATGCTTATAAAAAGTTGTTTCAGCTACACTGCAAGAATAAGGAATCTTCTGTTACCAGGCAACCCGGGAAAGTGGTCATTGAGCATTCTGTGGACCGACCAACATGAGAAACGTAACAGTAGCCTGCAGATGTGTTACCGAATGCCGACGGCCAGGTTTTCCATTGGTTCATCTGTAATAGTGAATCAAATGTGCAGCTGCTGCCAGGTACAAAGCTCTCCTGGTTTGTTTTGTTTGTCCAAGAAAAGGGTCATTTTTCATCCCTATGGATATGATAAGACCATAATTATAAGTCAAGATGTGGGCTGTCAGATTTTCATCTTGTCCAAAAGATGAATAGCCTTCCAGATCCTGCTATGCTAAGAGCTCTTGTTCAATCCTCTACCTCTATGGTCCAATTAAAATGGGATTTACAGATTCTCATATTAAACAATAGTCATAACCAGCATTTGAAAGTAACAGTATGCATGTAACAGCATTGCATAATCAGGATACAAAAAATTGGTGACTGTAATTTGTAATACACCGCCATGTTTCTACAGTACTCTCTGCTGTCTCAGACAATGACATCTTTGTCCTGTGTCGGCCACCGTTGCTTCTCTATGTGTTTGGATGGGTAAGCAGTTGGCGGTTGCATTTCACAACCTCACTGCTAGATGCCACTGCGTGATTATAGTTCCTAGTTCTGTTGCCAGTCATGACTCACGTGAGCCATCTGCTGGTGCATGTGCAAATAACACCTTTTATTCCATTAATTCCATAGTATATATGATCGCAGTTGTATGTCATTTTAATGAAGAAAGATCACAGCCTTGATCAAAATGTATTTTAAAACGGTGTAGACTTTTTTTAATATTGTGTATAAACTAAGTATTGTTCATGTTAAAGAAATAAAAAAATAAAAATAAAACCATCTGTAATACCATACTGTGGCAACTAGATGTCTGTATAGCTTTTTATATAAATATATAAACTATATTGCCAACAACAATATTGGGACCAGAGTATGTGAGTGGAGTGGAGCTGGAGCGGAGCAATGTAATTTCGAATCGAGTGAGGAGCAGATTTTTTAAAAGTTGGAGTGTCGTGGTTTTCACTCGCTACACTACCGCTCCATCCCGAGTATAATTCATGTCAACGGCACATAATATAACTGCATTTTTAGCAAGAACTCACATGTTAAACACATTTAACTAGCTTGATACAGATGGATCACTCAAGAAAAGAATGTAACAGTTAGGATGACAGCGATGGACTTTTTTTGTACCTTCTACATACTGAATATGATCATGTGAAAGCACATTTTAAACAGGTAGCACTTATTCACACACACAATCGTTCTCTCTAATGCATTCAAACAAATGTTATCTTTGAATTTGAATTATCAGAAATCTGTAATGTATAGTGACTTGTAAATAAAATAACTGATGACAACTTACTATTTTCATCTTTCCAAGCAAAATTTGCACTGCAAAAAGCAGCCATGATATTTACTTTTAATGTTGATAAAGCCTAATAAGCTTGGCATGTCGTAGGTGCCACTAGTGTTCCAATAAACCACGTCGAAACCTACTGTTTATTTATTTTTTTATTAAATGTATGTTGTAAAGTAAACCTTTGTGACATTTCAGAGCTTACCTAAATATTTTAGCGTTTAACTGCTAATTTCCTGGGAGCGAAGATGGAGTGGTGTTTCTGATATCAGTGAGTGAGGAGTGGTGCGGGGAGTGGGAAATGGTGAATCCGGAGCAGCACTGGAGCGGAGAGTGATTATTGAATGCTTAGAGCGTGGAGGGGAAATTGCTGCCGCTCCACTCTGCTCACATTTTCTGATTGGGACACCCCTCCAAATCATTGAATTCAGTTGTTCCAATCACTTCCACGGCCACATGTGTATCAAATCAAGCACCTAGGCATGCAGACGCTTCTACAAACATTTGTGAAAGAATGGGTCGCTGGATAGGTTGCCACCTGTACAATAAGTCCATTCGTGAAATTTCCTCACTCGTAAATATTCCACGGGTCAACTGTTAGTGCTATTATAACAAAGTGGAAGCAATTGCGAACAACAACAACTCAGCCACAAAGTGGTAGGCCACATAACATCACAGAGTGGGGTCAGCACATGCTAACGCGCACAGTGCGCAGAAGTCTGCAACTTTCTGCAGAGTCAATAGCTAAAGACCTCTAAACTTCATGTGGTCTTCAGATTAGCTCAAGAGCAATGTGTAGAGAGCTTCATGGAATGGGTTTCCATGGCCAAGCAGCTCATCCAAGCCTTACATCACCAAATGCAATGCAAAGCGTTAGATTCAGTGGTGTAAAACACGCAGCCACTGGACTCGTGTGGAGTGGAGACGTATTCTCGGGAGTGACCAATCACGCTTCTCTGTCTGGCAAACCGATTAACTAGTCTGGGTTTGGCAATTGCCAAGAGAACGGTACTTGTCTGACTGCATTGTGCCAAGTGTAAAGTTTGGTGGAGGGGGGGTTATGGTGTGGGGTTGTTTTTCAGGGGTTGGGCTTGGCTCCTTAGTTCCAGTGAAAGGAATTATTAATGCTTCAGCATATCAAGACATTTTGGACAATTTCCCAACTTTCTGGGAACAGTTTGGGGATGGCCCCTTCCTGTTCCAACATGACTACGCACCAGAGCACAAAGCAAGGTAAAGCCATAAAGACATGAATGAGCGAGTTTAGTGTGGAGGAACTTGACTGGCATGCAGGTGTATATGGGGCTGTCTCTAGTTGGTGAAACAAGATACGATTGCTTATATGTAATAGTTTTTATTCATTGTTATTTTAAATTCATAGTTAAATAAAAGTACTTTGATGATTGATTTTGACCTGACTTTATTTACATATGTGACCTTAAAGGAATCCAAAAGTAATCAGATTACATTACTTGTGGTACTTTTTTATATTAGGTGGCCTTAACTACTATGTACTTACATCAAAAATTAAGTACAATGTACTTACTGTGTTCATATTGTATTGCAAAACACCTTTGCTGATATTGAGGTGGGATACAGGTAAAGTTAGGGACAGGTGTGGTGGTATGGGTTAGTTTAAGGGTAAGTTTAGGTGTAAGGGAAGTGTCAACTGTGTAATTACAAATGTAACTACAGAAATTAATTACAGATGTAATTACATGCAGGTATTTTTAAAAATGTAAGTGCAATGTAAAAACATGTATGTACACAATAAGTGCAATGTATCAAATTATTAATTACAATGTTAGTACATAGTAGTTAAGGCCACCTAATATAAAGTGGGTCCGAAAAATTCTTATTTCAAACCAAACAAGTAAGAGATACTACATCTTTCTGTCTGTTTGTTTGGTCTATCTGTCTGTTTGTTTGGTCTATCTGTCTGTCTGTCTGTCTGTCTGTCTGTCTGTCTGTCTGTCTGTCTGTCTGTCTATCTATCTATCTATCTATCTATCTGTCTGTCTGTCTGTCTGTCTGTCTGTCTGTCTGTCTGTCTGTCTAACTATCTATCTATCTGTCTGTCTGTGTGTGTGTGTGTGTGTGTGTGTGTGTGTGTGTGTGTGTGTGTGTGTGTGTGTGTGTGTGTGTGTGTGTGTGTGTGTGTGTGTGTGTGTGTGGGTGTGTGTGCGTGGGTGGGTGCGTGTGTGCGTGCGTGCGTGTGTGTGTGTGGACTGGTAATCCCTAGGTTATGGGGACAAAAAATGTCCCCACAAAGATGGCAATATCCAAAATCCTTGTCCTTGTGGGGACATTTTTTGGTGCCCATTAGGAAAACAGGTCAAAAATCACACTAAGTGATGTTTTTTGAAAAAGTAAAAATGCAGAATGTTTCCTGTGATGGGTAGGTTTAGGGGCAGGGGCAGTGTAGGGGGATAGAAAATACGGTTTGTACAGTATAAAATGCATTATGCCTATGGAATGTCCCAATAAAACATGGAAACACAACATGTGTGTGTGTGTGTGTGTGTGTGTGTGTGTGTGTGTGTGTGTGTGTGTGTGTGTGTGTGTGTGTGTGTGTGTGTGTGTGTGTGTGTGTGTGTGTGTGTGTGTGTGTGTGTGTGTGTGTGTGTGTGTCTGCCTGTCTGTCTGTCTGTCTGTCTACGATGCCACAATATCATGCCAATATAAACTGCCCACATTTAAAACCTAACCTACTTTTTTTCATTGAATATCCTTTTGCACTAACAAAATGCCACATTATGTAATGACATTGATTGCAATTAATGAAGCCTGTGCTGATGAAGAGTTGATTTGTGCTTACAGACATCTGCAACTCTCCTCTCTTTGACTGACTGGTTGCTTTTGCACCACAAATAGAGTGCTATTTAATTATTGAGCGTATGGTCTGAAAAACAGCAGGGGCAAGCGAGGAGAGAGGCGCAACCTTTCATTGAGTTCCTCTGATCTCCAGCAAGACAGAAACAACACGGCAAACAGAACCCACGCACACGACGAGCTTGGCCGAATTATTACTGCCTCAAAGTTTGCAATCAATCAAGACTCTAAAAAAACAGCTGGAAAATGATGCTGGCATATAGTATACTACAAATAAGATGAATCTATATCAAATCATTTAACCGTTAAATTGCCCTCAGTGCGAACAAAGATATTTCCTCTCAAGAAGTATCAAGAGCTGCCATTAAAACATCTTTGCTTTGGACCAGCCTCCTGCCGAGTCTCCCAAACATCATAATCCGGCCCGGCAGCAAGAGAGATGTGATCATTATTATCTTAAGACCAAAGCCATCTGCCTACAAGCTTTGACATTGAAGGAGAAAACCAGTAAATTGGATTTTGGCAGGTATTATCTGTTAGAGAGATGTATGGAAAGCCCTGGATACAGCCAAGAGGGTAAACAAGAGCAGCAAGGAGAGAAATAAAGATTGTGCGGCAGACATTCGTGAAAAATGACCCCTTGTGTTTAAATCTGAGGGGAAGAGGGATAAAATATAGCGGGAAATTTTGATCGACTGGCTTTTGTTTGCTCTGCCTGTCAAAGATTAGACCCCACAAAACTGAAAGGATGAAGAGGAAGACGAGATGCACTTTGAGGAAGCACAACTCCATGAGATGTCATGTTATGATAACATTTCATTGATCACAGAGGCAGCTGAGGAATTATGATGATTTGAAGGAAATATAATACACTTGTATTCTGACACAAGGCAATATTAAGTGGCCTACAAAGAATTCAGACTGATGTAATTTTAAAATATAGTAATAAACAAACCACAGCTGACTGTATCATAAGCGGCACTGTAATATATTAGGTCAATGAACCTTTAACGCAATCATCTTCTGAACATCTTGGTTAAAAGGCTGGCAGTGATGAATGACATTAAAGCTTTGGAGCTCACTTTAGGCACAGAAAGCACTGAAGCTGGTAAGTGAGTAAAGGGCATCTGAGACCATATCAGAACGTCTACATATTACTAACAGCAAAGCAAGCAATACATAAAACCTATCTATCTATCTATCTATCTATCTATCTATCTATCTATCTATCTATCTATCTATCTATCTATCTATCTATCTATCTATCTATCTATCTATCTATCTATCTATCTATCTATCTATCTATCTATCTATCTATCTATCTATCTATCTATCTATCTATCTATTAGGAGAACATTTATTTCAAGACCCATAACCACACAAGAGACAGCCAATGTATTCTTGTTCTTTGCCTGACATGGAGATTTCAACTAAAGCTAAAATCCTAGACTTCCAACAGCAAAAACAAAACACCATGACAGTAACTGGACAAAAGACTGCAGGTGCATTTTTGCATGGGCGTCAGAACCATTGTGTGTGGGTGGGACAAGACACACCCACTTTTTAAGACCAATGATATTGGACCCACTCACTTTTATCTAATTGAGCACATGTCTGTTTAACTGCTCCTAACTGATAAACATGCTTTATTTTCATTTTTCTAATATTTTCTTAATTTTTTTTGAAAATATATTATGCCTTTCGGATCTGATATGTGATGGGAAAAGGGAGTAGAGCGAGGTCAGCAAAAGGCGGATTTGAACCTCGGGTCGATTTGTGTCATAACTTGATGCCATGCATCTTACCCCTACACTATTACTGCTATAAGTTATTTGGCGTTTTCCGTAACTTTGTCTGCCCCAAACAGATGTTTAGTAAACAGGGTGGTATATTTGTACTTAATATAAATGGCATCTACTCCAGTTTTCTGTGAGAGGACCCACCCAGATTTTTTTGCTTCCGACACCCATGCATTTGTGTACAGGAAAAACACTAGAATACAGTAACATGTGATCGGAGGAACACTGAACACTCTGAGTGGCGAAGGCAAGAGTTACATATCAACGTGAACGATTAATATTTCAGTAGCCATTAAAGACATCATTATTGGAAGCCACAAGACTCCAATTGCAGATTAAACTCAATGTACTTTTTCTAGTCATTTTAGAAAGTCTTATATTTATGAAGGCATAATGAACTGGTAGGGTTTCATCCATCATAACTCAGCCTGCTCTAGGAAAAGTGCTGATATGTAACCAATTGCTTCAGCTCCAAACTGCATGCTTTACAATAAAACAACACTATAATTCCATAATGTATTATGTTAATGATTTTCCTTTTAAAAGTACTGACTGTCAACTATCCTGTCAAAAGCAATCCTCCCATTACTACCCATTACAGAATCTTTTTCTGGATAACATATCCTCCATTACAAGAGAAACCCCTATTAAATTTGGTGTCACACAAAACAGGTTACTACAGTAGGTGATCAAATTACCTCAGGTACACCAACCATTGATGCATCGCACCAAAGCAGTTTAAACTAACAAAAGAGATCCAGTGTCTGACGTTAAAACAAAAGCCTTTGCAAATGAATATTTGTTCTCCATCGTGTGGGAGAAAAACATGAGACGGATGGTATTAAATCTACAAATACTTCAGGCACGGCATGCCAAGGCCACCGGAGTGCCTAATCAATTGAGATGTTTGGTTTCAGGTACAGATTGTGACTGCGCATAATTTAACAAGCTTCTTGATTGCGAGCCGAGTCAGTGGTGGCATTTTACAGTGTTTTTGGTACCATTACTATCAATGCTGGAGGTCCTTTAGATCTTCATTATTTAGGCTGCAGTCATGCCCTTCTTGATGAAGAGTTTGCGAATGGCTTCCGCTATTAGTGAGTAATGTCACTTGATACTGAATGAGGCGGGGGTAAATAAAGCGTGAGAGATGTAGAGAGGTCTTTTTCACCTGCCCTTGATTGTCAAGCTCCACCATAAAATACAACATAAAATGGAAAACGCACTTCTCTTCTCTTTAGAAGTTATAAAAAAATCCTTACATTAATAGTTAACCTAAAAAATGTTCTTATATATTATTTTGTTTTATTATATAGGTCCTTCTCAAAAAATTAGCATATTGTGATAAAAGTTCATTATTTTCCATAATGTAACGATAAAAAATTAACTTTCATATATTTTAGATTCATTGCACACCAACTGAAATATTTCAGGTCTTTTATTGTTTTAATACTGATGATGTTGGCATACAGCTCATGAAAACCCAAAATTCCTATCTCAAAAAATTAGCATATCATGAAAAGGTTCTCTAAGCGAGCTATTAACCTAATCATCTGAATAAACTAATTAACTCTAAACACCTGCAAAAGACTCCTGAGGCTTTAAAAAAAACGCAATCATGGGTAAGACTGCCGACCTGACTGCTGTCCAGAAGGCCATCATTGACACCCTCAAGTGAAAGGGTAAGACACAGAAAGAAATTTCTGACCAAATAGGCTGTTCCCAGAGTGCTGTATCAAGGCACCTCAGTGGGAAGTCTGTGGGAAGGAAAAAGTGTGGCAAAAAACGCTGCACAAAGAGAAGAGGTGACCGGACCCTGAGAAAGATTGTGGAGAAGGACCGATTCCAGATCTTGGGGGACCTGCAGAAGCAGTGGATTGAGTCTGGAGTATAACCATCCAGAGCCACTGTGCACAGGCGTGTGCAGGAAATGGGCTACAGGTGCCGCATTCCCCAGGTCAAGCCACTTTTGAACCAGAAACAGCGGCAGAAGCGCCTGACCTGGGCTACAGAGAAGCAGCACTGGACTGTCGCTCAAATTTTGCATGTCATTCGGAAATCAAGGTGCCAGAGTCTGGAGGAAGACTGGGGAGAAGGAAATGCCAAAATGCCTGAAGTCCAGTGTCAAGTACCCACAGTCAGTGATGGTCTGGGGTGCCATGTCAGCTGCTGGTGTTGGTCCACTGTGTTTTATCAAGGGCAGGGTCAATGCAGCTAGCTATCAGGAGATTTTGGAGCGCTTCATGCTTCCATCTGCTGAAAATCTTTATGGAGATGAAGATTTTGTTTTTCAGCACGACCTGGCACCTGCTCACAGTGCCAAAACCACTGATAAATGGTTTACTGACCATGGTATTACTGTGCTCAATTGGCCTGCCAACTCTCCTGACCTGAACCCCAAAGAGAATCTGTGGGATATTGTGAAGAGAAAGTTGAGAGACGCAAGACCCAACACTCTGGATGAGCTTAAGGCCGCTATCGAAGCATCCTAGGCCTCCATAACACCTCAATGCCAGGCCGCATTGAAGCAGTCATTTCTTCTAAAGTATTGAGTGCATAACTGAACATAATTATTTGAAGGTTGACTTTTTTTATATTAAAAAAACACTTTCCTTTTATTGGTCGGATGAAATATGTGACTTTTTTGATATAGGAATTTTGGATTTTCATGAGCTGTATGCCAAAATCATCAGTATTAAAACAATAAAATACCTGAACTATTTCAGTTGGTGTGCAATGAATTTAAAATATATGAAAGTTTAAATTTTATCATTACATTATGGAAAATAACACCCTGCTATTTTGCAAGTTCTCCCACTTGGAAATTGTGGAGGGGTCTGAAATTGTCATCGTATGTGCGTGTCCACTGTGAGAGACATAATCTGGAGAAAAAAAATCCAGAAATCACAATATATGATTTTTTAACTATTTATTTGTATGATACAGCTGCAAATAAGTATTTGAACACCTGTCTATCAGCTAGAATTCTGACCCTCAAAGACCTGTTAGTCTGCCTTTAAAATATCCACCTCCACTCCATTTATTATTCTAAATTAGATGCACCTGTTTGAGGTCGTTAGCTGCATAAAGACACCAGTCCACCCCATACAATCTGTGAGAATCCAACTACTAACATGGCCAAGACCAAAAAGCTGTCCAAAGACACTAGAGACAAAATTTCACACCTCCACAAGGCTGGAAAGGGTTATGGGGAAATTGCCAAGCAGCTTGGTGAAAAAAGGTCCACTGTTGGAGCAATCATTAGAAAATGTAAGAAGTTAAACATGACTGCCAATCTCCCTCGGACTGGGGCTCCATGCAAGATCTCACCTCGTGGGGTCTCAATGACCCTAAGAAAGGTGAGAAATCAGCCCAGACCTACACGGAAGGAGCTGGTCAATGACCTGAAAAGAGCTGGGACAACCGTTTCCAAGGTAAGTGTTGGTAATACACTAAGACGTCATGGTTTGAAATCATGCATGGCACGGAAGGTTCCCCTGCTTAAACCAGCACATGTCCAGGCCCGTCTTAAGTTTGCCAATGACCATTTGGATGATCCAGAGGAGTCATGAGAGAAAGTCATGTGGTCAGATGAGACTTTTTGGTCATAATTCCACTAAACGTGTTTGGAGGAAGAAGAATAATGAGTACCATCCCAAGAACACCATCCCTACTGTGAAGCATAGGGGTGGTAGCATCATGCTTTGGGGGTGTTTTTCTGCACATGGGACAGGGTGACTGCAAACCTGGTGAAAAACTACAGGAAACGTTTGACCTCTGTAATTGCAAACAAAGCTACTGTACCAAATATTAACATTGATTTTCTCAGGTGTTGAAATACTTATTTGCAGCTGTATCATACAAATAAATAGTTAAATAGTGTTTCTTTACAAAGTGACGTCGCCAACTGCTGGAATAAATAATACATTGTTTTTATCCATGTTTTTTCTCATTTTCAGTCCGTCAACTCACATTTTGCCTTTCAAAACGATTTCTGATTCATTACGTAATCTTTTTCTTTTTTCAGTGAGACCACTTGCAGAACTGAACTGAAACTGATGATCTCAATACAGTCTCACTCGCTCAATGGTTGCACCAATGAATAACAATTTCAGTGTAGTATATTTTTTTATTTTAAATTAGGGGTCTCAAATTCAATTGATCTGGGGTCCTCTAATCGAGTGGTTATCCTATTTGGGGCCCATTTGAACAGATACAACAAATGCAAGTGTTTTACAACCATGTATTTTAACTATACACAGTTATTGGTGCAGTTACACAGTTCGGATCATTTCATCCTCATACCTGCTCTGCTTGTTTAGTGGAGTAATGATGCCTGAGATTATACTCAATGGAGGCAGCAGTACCATTAAGAGACCAGAAACATAATGAGCCGGCTTAAATATGTAAGGGCTAAGGGGCACTACACCCTTTTCAACTAAAACATGTAACATTTTTAAGTGTTTTTGGCCATTCATTTACACGACAACGGCGTTATGGGGGCCTGAAAATGCACTTTTGAAAAAGGGTTTCAAAGTGAATATAGTGTTACGTGAACGTTGTGTTTCTTGACGTCACCGTGTACAGTGTTTTTAGTCATTTTCGCAGATCTGTGTGCACGGGCATTGTTCTGATAAAACTGTCGTCTGTAGCTACATGAGAAAAGCAAAGAAAAAACTGTTACATTTTTTGTATGTCGTTGTCATGTAAACATACCCTCCCTGAAAAGCACAATCAATGATAGTGCATGACTTAAAAAAACTTGAGGAGCATATGAAATGTGGCTATTGTTTCAAACCAACATATTTGTCATAAGTACTAATTCTTTACAGGAAAAACTCTTTTAATGTGGAAAAAAACTGAGTGCATCTTTAAAGAGGAGTTGATGGATGTAGCACTCAAGAGGTAACCTTTGTCTTATTGCTTGTTTCCCATAAAATCACTTCCCATCACTTCAGGAAGAACTTTCTAAAGACTGGGGGCAAAGCCTTTCGATTCACTTATACATCAAACACAAGAATCAATGCCCATGGTTCAAAGCACAAGATAGCATCTTTATCTTGCACACCAATCTGTTCAAGATTCTTGACCTTTACTTCATTCTTTTGTGGTTTCAAAGAAGAGCATGCATGTTTTTCAATACTCTTTTTATTATGTATAGCCTAAATCTGTTATCTTTCTCAGTGGGGAATCCAACAAGAGTTTGAACACTGCAGTAAAAGAACCAAAACAATGTGGCTTTGGTAAAAGCAGCCAGTCCATGAGATTTCTGCTGTTTATTGGCCATTAAGACATCAAGGATAAAATCAGTTCACTGATCAGCCCCGCTTTTATAAGCAATCAGATTATTTTTGATTTGATGACGATAAAAAAAAGAGGGACCAGAATAACCAGAATGGCCTCTTTTGATTTAAGCCAGTTAGAAACTACTCAAACACCTTAGCAATTCATAGCAAAACTCTGAAAACCAACCCAAACACCTTAACACATTGCAAAGCCCTAGCAACTTCCCAGAACACCCTAAAAACCACTTAGCGTCATGCTATAAACGAGAACATGTTAGCATCCACATTTTAAAGTCATGGCAACCATCTATAACACCCTAGAAACCACTTGCTAATGTAATAAGGTGCAATGTAATATGATAACACCTTAGCAACCATATAGCAACATCATAGCAACATCTAGAACATAACTTAATAAATACAATTTACCACCACCATATACCATCTCACCTTGCCAATCACATTAAATCTGACATCGCTAGCCTTTAATCTAAATCACTATCACAACGCACTAGCATTTAGCTAGTGACATGACAGCTAGCCTGTCAGCCTGCCATCCGCGCGTCCGGGTCTCCTGTTTTCTCTTGCGCAACTCGGGTGAGTTGGATTAGTCAACAAACACGCTGAGTCATGTCACCTCCTGTTATTGTCACTTGCACTACCTGTTACATGTTTAGTATTACCGTCTCTGTCAGCGAAGAGGGCTTCACATGTGATAAATGCAGGGAGATGGTCAGGCTGACAAAGAAGATTTTAGAATTAAAACTTTAATTTACAATAAGGGTGCACTAATATGCATTAATTCATGCTTAACTAATGCACAGATACTGATGATTTAATGTGTTTATTAATTCCTTAATAACATATTTTATGAACTAATAATGTAAATTAATGTGTTAATTACCACAATGGGACAAAGCCATGCATTTCAACTTCCAGTTGTCTGCTTTAATTATTTATTAGCTAATGATTCACAAAGGTGTCATTATGGTATATTACTTGTTGGGGCACATGACTATTAACTAATTCAAAATTAATTAAAAACTCATAACCACAATTACATATTACTTAATCAATTAGTTAATAGTCATGTGCCCAACAAGTAAAGTCATAACATAATGACACATTTGTAAATCATTAGCTAATGATTAATTAAAGCAGACAACTGGAAGTTGAAATGCATTGCTTTGACCCGTTGTGGTAATTAACACATTAATTTACATTATTAGTTCATATAATATGTTATTAAGGAATTAATGCATTATTACACTTTTAACTAATAACAATGTAATGATTACTTAATCTATTAATCATGTCGAATCTTCATTAGTTGCTGATGCAGTAATCATTAATAAATGGGTTAGTTCACCATTAGTAACACATTAACTCATCATTATGTAACAAGTATTACATATATGATATGTAACAAGGGGACTCTGTATAAGGGAACAGGTCTATTTAGCTCAAAGTAATGAATTAATTAATTCATAGGGAATTTTGCAGGAGTCTATTTTACGACCGAGCAAATGACTCGTCTAGCGTTCATTTGAACGGGCCGTAACTATCAACTCTGCAGCGGATATTAATATCCACAGAATAGTGAAACACTATTTAATAGCCAGGTAATTTAGATCGGCAGTTCAAGACATTAAAATTTGTAAGCACATAACACAAGAACACCTATCTTTAATTTATAAACACAGCTTTATTGATTACTCTAACACGTAAAACTAGAATCTAACAAAACAAACATACAAACATTCACGCGTTGCAGAAAGGAGGGGAGTAAAGAGTGAGTTTTAAGAGAGAGAGAGAGAGATGGAGTCCCAAGTTTCTAGCAGTATCTGCATTTATAACACATGACCTGAGTGAACCACCGGTTTTGACTTAAACCCTCCTATCGTTGCTTAGGCGGGATTATTCAATTTGATATCAATGCACCAGTTCAGTTTAGAATCTGGAGGTTACTTGCGTTTGTCGCGCGTGTCATCATTGAACGGGATTCCTCTCGATCCTGGCTGGAAAGGGTTTCCGGTTCTTTGTGATTCGCGGAAGGTCTGGTCGTGTCTTTGATGGGCGTCTTGGGGATCTTGGGAGCCAACCACGTGGCGTGTTGGCTGCTGGATGAGGGGTCTCGTGGTTGTTTGAAGTTGAAGCGCCGCTGGAGATTCGTTGAGAAGCTTTGCTAAACTTAACTTAGAACACGAGACTCATGGAAAGAAAATAAACTTAAGTAAAAGAAAGGAAAGTGAGAGTTCTAGATGGCTTGAATGAAATTCAACCCATTCTGGTCTGCCACCTTTGGAGTTCTCCAACTCCTTCGAGGTGGACTGCAAAATCAGGAACAGCAGGAAGGACGAACAGGCGAACAGCGGGCTCTACATCAGGCTCACATCAGGCTTGCTTCAGCCACAAGGGGGTCTCTGCTCTTATAGATAAGATTCGAGCGCCGCCCACTTTCGGGTTGACCCAATCGTGTCTGTCAGTTTCTTGGCGCGCAAAAGTTCTTTGTTCAGTTCGGTTACACCTCCTGGCTGCTGGACAGATGGAGCAGTTTATCCGTACAAAGCTGGTATTCTAATAATAAAACTTTTCCTGTAAATTATTTTACAAGATTCGGTACTATTGAGTTTTTCTGACTGAGAAGGTACTAAACACTATAATATTAAGAGTTGAGAGTACAGAGATACAAGAATTCCACAGTAACTAGAATACATAGTTTGATTTACATAAAGTACACACCCTAGACATTTTAATACATCGTATAAAAACGATTGATCCATATATGTGTTCATGTGGGTGTAAAGAGTCTTTGGGCATTCGACAGATGGCTGGGTTACCGTCTGTTCGACAATCACTGGTTTAGTGATTTGATGCAGTTTATACGTATCAAGGTTTTTGTGGGTTTCCTTGATTTTCAACGGAGTGCTGGAATCTCTAAGGAATTTATGGTGTCACAGAGCCGGACTTAGAAGTTACTTTGTCGATGGGGGAAGGGAAGAAAACTGCCTGTGGACCAATGAGAAGTCCCTTACTTCCTGGCTTGGTACCACGGGTATCGTAAATCTTTGTCCGTTTGTTGTGGAGAGAGAGGGGTCCAAGTCGTAAATGGCCCTGGAATGTTGAGTTAACTTTGTGTGGACTCATGTTTGAATGAATCGTCTGTAAGATTCATTTGTGTCTGTTGCGGCCACAATTGCTACAATTATCTGTGCATTAGTTAACCATGAATTAATGCATATTAGTGCACCTTTATTGTAAAGTGTTACCGAGAATGTTGCCCCTTTTCCACCAGAATGAACTGGGTGCTAGTTCAGAGCCAGTGCCGGTTCAGAGTTGGTTCGACTGACGAGCCTTCTAAGAACCGGTTGCCTTTCCACTGGTTAGAGAGCCACCACAGAGCCAGGTCTTACGTCACTGTATACGTCTCATCTTTCTCAGCAACGCTAGCAAGGCAGCGGGAAACACAAACACACCAGGCTTGTTCGAGATGCATCAGCGCTGTGCAGACTGATCCGTGTATGATTTCAAAATACAGCATGAGCGATTCAAAAGCATAAGGAGTCGCATGCTCTCGTTGTACTTTGATGTCATACAGCGGCGATGCATCTCGAACAAGCCTTCCAATAGCGAACGCTGTGTAACTATTGATGCTCATGGCTTTACGGTCCTACATCGGCATCAAAACACTGCGAATCCAACGCATTCGTGCAGCTCACCGTGATTTGTATAGACAGAGATTACAACTGAGCAGCTATTAGCTCAATTAGCTGCTATTTCAAAAAAGGCGGTCACAAAGTTTGTGGTCGTCTTGTTTGTCACGGTAACCCCACCCCCAGCCCCTGACACAAGCGATACCCAGCAATGGGTTGGTGCTCCTTTGGAACCACTTTTGCTTTGGGTGTGGAAAGACAAAGAACCGATTTGAAACTAGGCTCTGGCTTCGAACCAGCACCAGCACTGCCTTAGTGGAAAAGGGGTATGTAAAAGCTTTAGACACTGCTTTGGATGCGACTAAATAAGTGAACTCTGTACATTGTTCAGTTCCGGCTGTAGAGCCTGTGCAGCAGGGCAACTGGGTGACTGTGAGACAGCCTAGTCGCGGATCAAAAAAACACTCTTCCGTTACGATTAGAACATCAAACAGGTTCTCCCCAATCAGTGAGAATCCTGTTGAAAGTGCCCTAGTTATTGGTGATTCTATTACACGTAACGTGAAAATAGAGACACCAGCCACCACAGTCACATGTTTACCGGGAGCGCCTGACATCAAAGCAAATTTAAAAGTGCTGGCTAATGCTAAAAGATTATTAAACACGTCAGCACTAATGATGTTCGACTTCGCCAGCCGGAAATAACCAAGGCGGAGTGATGAGATACTCAGCAGACTATCATCACTCAATGGCTGGTTGTCTAAGTGGTGTCTGCAAAATAACATAGGGTTCACAGACAATTGGAAAAGCTTTTGGGGCAGACCTGACTTGTTAAAAAGAGATGTATTCATCCCTCCTGGGATGGTGCCGCTCTTCTCTCTGGCACAGTCTTAGAGATGAACCTTGACTAACTGGGGCCCAGGTCAGGCTTAAACGACCGTCTGCTAGCAGTCTTACATCACATAGTCAGATAAATCCCAACACATAGAGACTCTTTCACCTAGATATTCTCACATAGAGACTGTGTCTGTTCCCTGAATTAGTAAATACAAAAAACTCTCGAACCCATTTAAGGGTAAAAATTGTTTTGATGTTCAACAAATATAAAACAGATATAATACAGATCAACAAATTATAAATCTTGAGCTGCTGAATATTCAATCCCTTCCCTCAAAAGCGCTTATTGTTAATGATATGATTACAGATCATAACCTAGATGTGCTGTATTTGACAGAAACCTGGCTAAAACCTGACGATTATATTACCTTTCTCTGGAAGCATTCAGCAGAGTGATGACATCTCAGATCATTACCTATACATAATTTAGCAAAGGCTGCAAAGCCGTCCCCTTATTTTAAATAGGGCAGGACTATCAACACTGCCACTAAAGACTGCTTTGTAGATCAGTTCCACCTACTCAGAATCCCATATAGCCTAAAGGAATTCGATGTTGCAACAAAAACTATTGATTCTCTCTTTTTCAGCACCTTAGACAAAGAAGATTAAAGAAAATAGTCCAACGCCTTGGTACAATAAGCACACTTGGGCAATTAAAACAGCCCTTAAAATGGAGCGCAGCAAGAAGAAAACAAAAATAGAGATTTTTCGCATTTTGTGAAAATAGAGCATGATTGCATACAGAAAGGCCTTAAAAACTGCTACAGTATATCTGCTTATTTCTCGACTCTCTTAGAAAAAACAAAAACAACCCAAAAAAATACAACACAAAAAAGTATTGATTTGATACAGTGGCTAAATTAACAAGAAATAAATATTTTACTTCTGACGTTTGCAAACAGCACAGCAGTAATGACTTTATGAACTTTACGTGCACGTTTGAAAATATTAGGGGGGGGATTATAACTGGTCCTCGAAGGCCACTGTCCTTTACAGTTTAGCTTCAACCCTAATCAAACACACCTGATTTTTCTGTCAAAAATACTAGAAAAGGGAGTGCCCTCACAACTATGCTCCTTTTTAGAAAGAAATGGATGTGGAATTGTGGCCGCGCAGACACAAATGAATCTTACAGATGATTAATTCAAACATAAGTCCACACAGAACTAACTCAACGTTCCAGGGCCATTTATGGCCTGGACTCCTCTCTGCCCATAACAGTGGACAAAACTAATTTTATTGGATCTTGGTGGAATAACACAAACAAACTGTTCACCGCCATCAGATAAAGATAGGGGGGGACAGCAACCAGATACCTCTTGGTTCATCAAGACCACCTGTGGTACCAAGCCCAGGAAGGACAGGACTTCTCATTTGTCCACAGGCAGTTTCTTCCCTTCACCAATCAAGCAACTAATTTCTAATGTCCTGCTCTGTGACCACAATAAATTCCTCAAGACCCCAACACTAAGGGGAAAACAAAGGAAACTGACAGAAACCATGTTACGCATCAAATCACTAAAACAGTGATTGTCGAACTGATGGCGATTCAGCCATCTGTCGAATGACCAAAGTCTAATCAGACCATACGTAAACAAAGTGGCCTTTGTGTGTTATGACCATACAACTAAATCAACAGCGCCCCAAGGTACTTTACACCCGTACCCAAACGACCCCTGTGGTGACCTCTGAATCACGCACACAGTCCCAAGACACTGTCTTGTGACACACACACACATGTACATATATGGACACAAATATGGATTGATTGGACAAAACTGCCTCTTCAACGTATTAAATATATATATATATATATATATATATATATATATATATATATATATATATATATATATATATATATATATATATATATGCTTAAACATATAACCCCTTTTGATTAGTCAAGAGTGGGGGGTTCAACAGACAAAGGAAGCTTCGCGTACGTGATTGGTTCATCTCAAGATCGGGAGTCAGCCCATCTCGTCTATAAGAAGCAGAGCATGACCATTAACTGCGCCTTTTTACGCTTGGAAAAGACGCTTATTCCACCGGCATTCCGCCACACCTGAAAGGCCGGCAGCTGCCTGTTCCAGGCTAGTTTGTTCGAGTTCCAGTTGTTCTGTTGAAGAAGGAGTTGGAGAACTCCAAAGGTGGCAGACCAGAGAAAATGGGTTAAATTCATTCAAGCCATCTAGAACTCTCACTTTCCTTTCTTTTACTTAAGTTTGTTTTCTTTCTGCGAGTCTCATTTTCTAAGTTAAGTTTCGCCGCAGCGAGCACGCTTCAACTTCAAACACTCACGAGACCTCATCTAGAAGCCAACACGCCACGTGATTGGCTTCCCAAGACGCCCATCAAAGACATGCCAAGCCCTTCCGCAAATCACAAAGAACCGGGAAACCCCTCTCCAGCCAGGACCGAAAGGGAATCACCGTTCAATAATGATGCATGACAAACGCAGATACTGCTAGAAACTTGGGACTTCATCCTTCTCTCTCTTTAAACTAACTCTTACCTCACTCTCCTCCTTTCTGAAATGCGTGTGAATTTGTGTATGTTTGTTTTTGTTAGATACTACCCACTAAGCAAAGTTATGTCCAAAAGACGTCTTTTCAACGTCTTTGACCCTAGAGGCGAACGTTGAAAAGACGTCCACTGAGGAGCCAGAATGAAAGTTTTTATGACGTCTGTTTTGGACATGATCTGCACGTCTGATATAGACGTTCATGGAACCTCAAGGTTAAACAGTTCAAATGTGCTCATTGTGGACATACAGTATTGTTCAAAATAATAGCAGTACAATGTGACTAACCAGAATAATCAAGGTTTTTAGTATATTTTTTATTGCTACGTGGCAAACAAGTTACCAGTAGGTTCATAGATTCTCAGAAAACAAACAAGACCCAGCATTCATGATATGCACGCTCTTAAGGCTGTTCAATTGGGGTATTAGTTGAAAGGGGTGTGTTCAAAAAAATAGCAGTGTCTACCTTTGACTGAACAAACTCAAAACTATTTTGTACAAACATTTTTTTTTTCTGGGATTCAGCAATCCTGTGAATCACTAAACTAATATTTAGTTGTATGACCATAGTTTTTTAAAACTGCTTGACATCTGTGTGGCATGGAGTCAACCAACTTGTGGCACCTCTCAGCTGTTATTCCACTCCATGATTCTTTAACAACATTCCACAATTCATTCACATTTCTTGGTTTTGCTTCAGAAACAGCATTTTTGATATCACCCCACAAGTTCTCAATTGGATTAAGGTCTGGAGATTGGGCTGGCCACTCCATAACATTGATTTTGTTAGTTTGGAACCAAGACTTTGCCCGTTTACTAGTGTGTTTTGGGTCATTGTCTTGTTGAAACAACCATTTCAAGGGATGTCCTCTTCAGCATAGGGCAACATGACCTCTTCAAGTATTTTAACATATGCAAACTGATCCATGATCCCTGGTATGCGATAAATAGGCCCAACACCATAGTAGGAGAAACATGCCCATATCATGATGCTTGCACCTCCATGCTTCACTGTCTTCACTGTGTACTGTGGCTTGAATTCAGAGTTTGGGGTCGTCTCACAAACTGCCTGTGGCCCTTGGACCCAAAAGAACAATTTTACTCTCATCAGTCCACAAAATGTTCCTCCATTTCTCTTTAGGCCAGTTGATGTGTTCTTTGGCAAATTGTAACCTCTTCTGCACATGCCTTTTTTTTAACAGAGGGACTTTGCGGGGGATTCTTGAAAATAGATTAGCTTCACACAGACGTCTTCTAACTGTCACAGTACTTACAGGTAACTCCAGACTGTCTTTGATCATCCTGGAGGTGATCATTGGCTGAGCCTTTGCCATTCTGGTTATTCTTCTATCCATTTTGATGGTTTTCTTCCGTTTTCTTCCACGTCTCTCTGGTTTTGCTCTCCATTTTAAGGCATTGGAGATCATTTTAGCTGAACAGCCTATCATTTTTTGCACCTCTTTATAGGTTTTCCCCCTTTTCAATCAACTTTTTAATCAAAGTACGCTGTTCTTCTGAACAATGTCTTGAACGACCCATTTTCCTCAGCTTTCAAATGCATGTTCAACAAGTGTTGGCTTCATCCTTAAATAGGGGCCACCTGATTCACACCTGTTTCTTCACAAAATTGATGACCTCAGTGATTGAATGCCACACTGCTATTTTTTTAAACACACCCCTTTCAACTAATTCAACTAATTGCCCCATTGCACAGCCTTAAGAGTGTGCATATCATGAATGCTGGGTCTCATTTGTTTTCTGAGAATCTACTGAACCTACTGGTAACTTGTTTGCCATGTAGCAATAAAAAATATACTAAAAACCTTGATTATTCTGGTTAGTCACATTGTACTGCTATTATCTTGAACAATACTGTATATTCCTTTTGTAATTGCAAATCAACTCAGAGACAGTGTGTGTTTGTCCAAAATCATGAAAATAAAAGAAACTTAGCTCACACCTTTAGACACTTTAGGCAACTTAGCATCTGTAATTCACACATCTTTGGATCGTGAGAGAAACCAGACCTGAAGGAAAGACTCTCTGGCTCAGGACTCAATCCAGGATCTTCTTGCTGTGAGGAGCCAGTGTTTCCCACTCATGCACTGGTGCTGCCCTTAATCACAGATATAAGAGACACTTTGACTATTTCTGTCAGACGTCTACAGAAGCTCTTACTGAGAGTTAACAGAGGTTTAGATGTTGATGATTATTGGTTCATTTGAAGTCACCATTGTGGTGGGAAGCGTTTGCTTTAGTTGGACTCTTGGTCCCTGTAGTTGTGTTAGCTTTTCTTTGGCTGCTTTAACTGTGTCTGTGAAACACAATAGTTGTGGCTGAGCAAGCAAAGATAAAGTGACATCAGGTGTTGTCAGCTCCTCGTTGATGATCTAAGTCATCACAAAGTGAGCATTTTTGTTTTCTTGTTTGGCACAGTTGTAATCTGCTTATAGCTACTATACCTTTGTGAAACTGCAGAATTGGCACCAATAGCATTAAATTGATAAATTATCCAACGTTTTGAGCAAATATATCACAAAGTCACACACCGACGTCAACATTTGTCCTTTGATTCACAACAACGGTGACAAGTTTCATGCTGCAATGCATGATGGGTGGCTTCATAGTGCAAAACTCATGCTTGATTCCCAAGCTTTTTTGATTTGATTGTCACCGTTGTTGTGGAGCATAGGCCAAACCTTGATGTCGGTGTGTGACTTTGTGAAATATTTGCTCAAAATGTTGGGTGCACATACTTTTTTTTTGGTCATTGTAATATATGTCTTTGTAAGTAAGGAGGAAGAAGGCAGGGTCGGCGTGTTTGGAACTCGTGGCTTTATTTGATCACTCTTTTTACACAACATAAACGTGCGCTCACCGCGCTACTATAACTCAGTCTCAGATAACTTGTACACCACAATCTTGTCACTCTCTTGCTCCAGTCCGCCACGAGTTCCCAGTGCATCTCTCTCTCCCCTGTGCCTGTTCTCTGCTGGCTTAAATGCCGTCTCTCCACGCCAATCACTGCAATCAGACACAGGTGTTCATCGTTATGCACTTGACCTACTTACTCACCGGCACCCTCCTGGCTCCCTCTCTCCGTGCAGACCTCGCTAAACCACGCCCCCTCTGCCACAGTCATCCTTCCAGATAATTGGTCCTTTAAATACTATTGGTGCCAATACCACAGTATCACAAGGTTATTGTGGATATATACAAATTACTACTGTACCAAACAAGAACACAAAACTTAAAACACAACATCACATGCTCTCTGTGTGATGACTTAGATCATCAACGAGGAGCTGACAACACCTGATGTCACTTTATCTTTGCTTGCTCAGCCACAACTATTGTACTTCACAGACACAGTTACAGCAGCCAAAGAAAAGCTAACACAACTACAGGGACCAAGAGACCAACTAAAGCAAACACTTCCCACCACAATGGTGACTTCAAATGAAGCAATAATCATCAACATCTAAACCTCTGTTAACTCTCAGTAAGAGCTTCTGTAGACGTCTGACAGAAATAGTCAAAGTGTCTCTTATATCTGTGATTAAGGGCAGCACCAGTGTATGAGTGGGAAACACTGGCTCCTCACAGCAAGAAGATCCTGGATTGAGTCCTGAGCCAGAGAGTCTTTCCTTCAGGTCTAGTTTCTCTCACGATCCAAAGATGTGTGAATTACAGATGCTAAGTTGCCTAAAGTGTCTAAAGGTGTGAGCTAAGTTTCTTTTATTTTCATGATTTTGGACAAACACACACTGTCTCTCAGTTGATTTGCAATTACAAAAGGAATAGAGAGTATTGTTCAAGATAATAGCAGTACAATGTGACTAATCAAGGTTTTTAGTATATTTTTTATTGCTACGTGGCAAACAAGTTACCAGTAGGTTCAGTAGATTCTCAGAAAACAAATGAGACCCAGCATTCATGATATGCACACTCTTAAGGCTGTGCAATTGGGCAATTAGTTGAATTAGTTGAAAGGGGTGTGTTCAAAAAAATAGCACAATGTCCACAATGAGCACATTTGAACTGTTTAACCTTGAGGTTCCATGAACGTCTATATTGGACGTGCAGATCATGTCCAAAACAGACGTCATAAAAACTTTCATTCTGGCTCCTCAGTGGACGTCTTTTTAACGTTCACCTCTAGGGTCAAAGACGTTGAAAAGACGTCTTTTGGACATAACTTTGCTTAGTGGGTAGTTTTACGTGTTAGAGTAATCAATAAAGCTATGTTTGTAAATTTAAGATAAGTGTTCTTGTGTTGTGTGCTTACAAATTTTAATGTCTTGAACTGCTGATCTAAGTTACCTGGCTATTAAATAGGTTTTCAATATTCTGTGGATATTAATATCCGCTGCAGAGTTGGTAGTTACGGCCCGTTCAAATGAACACTGAACGAGTCATTTGCTCGGTCGTAAAATAGACTCTTGCAAAATTCCCTATGAATGAATGAATTCATTAATTTGAGCTTAATAGACCCGTTACCTTATACAGAGTCCCCTATTGGCATATTATATATGTTCTACAGGTATCTGTGAGGATTTTTGCAATCAGAATTTAGACCGTATCATAGTACTGAGACTGCACTCATCAGAGTTACAAATGATTTGCTCTTATCTGATCATGGTTGTATCTCTCTGTTAGTGTTACTCGATCTTGGTGCTGCATGTGATACTATTGACCACAACCCTTCTTTTGAATATGAATACTGAATATTATTTTGGCATTAGTGTAGCTGCATTGTCATGGTTTTAATCATACTTTTCTGACTATCATCAGTTTGTAGCAGTAAATAAAGAGATGTCAAACCGATCACAAGTTCCCTTTCAGTCGGTCACGTTCGACATACGTCGGACATCACCGACGAATTGGGATCACTTCAGGGAGCCCCTATCAGCTTCTAGATAAAGAGAACTGGCCAATGGCCATTGGCGTGCGTGTTTTGCATATCGCACCCTGCCCCACGGCGCGGGTATAAAGCGGACGCGATCGGGACGGAACAGCGTTCAGGTCGAAGACTAAACAGACTGCTATTTCAGCAAGAGAGAGAGAGAGAGAGAGAGAGAGAAGACGCACGTGTTGCCGTTACAGCACACAACAGCGCGACCGTGTGCTCACCGCTGCAGCAAACAACTGCTGTTTTCACAGCACTTTTCGGTGAGTTTTCTTCTTTTCACTTTTCAGCACACAGGCTGCACTATTCCCTGTGTGCTGTTGCGGTTTACCCCGGGTGCTTCAGCACATTTAAGAGAGCGTTTCCTCACAGAAAGAGCACCATGGGTGTGACACTGCGTCTTTTTCAAGATGTCATTCCACCCGTGAATTTTTGGATTTGGTCGTTCCCTTTCACCCGTTGACGGTCACAATCGCTGTCTCACGTGTTTGGGCGTGCAGCACGCTGAGGCAGTGTTTGTGGATATTTCATGTTCCCACTGCAGGAAAATGACTATCGCGGAGCTTAGCTCGAGACTCGCCTACCTTCGGGAAGGTGGGGTCCCCCTCCACATACCTCGATCTAGAGCTACTCCTGCCCAACAGCAGGATAGACCTACTTCGACGGATGCCCGGGGTGATCTGAGGATTACGTTCAGAGCAAACCCGCCGAGCGAGCCTCCACGGGCCCCTGATCACTCACAAGTTTCGCAGCCGGTGGTGCTCCTCCCTCCTCACTACCCTCGACGGCGGGCAGGCTAAGGGTTACGTGGGGATCCCGCCGGTTGAGCGGGCCGTTGCGATGCAACTGTGTCCGGCGACCGCCTCCAACTGCCTTGGTGACCCTCGTCTCCCGTCCAAGGCCTGTAAGTTCTCTTCCAACCTCGTTGCGAAGGCTTACAGGTCCTGTGGACAGGCCGTGTCCACCCTGCATGCCATGAGTTTGCTCCAGGTGCACCAGGCCCAGGCGCTCATGGACCTGCGCAAGGGTAGACCTGACCCAGAGTTCTTCGCCCAACAGTTCTCGGCCGCCCAGAAGCAGACGGAGGCCATCAAACACATCCTGCCCCGGCGGCCAGCACGCACACACAGATCCCACTGCGGGCCGCCACTAGGCCGTCCGAGTCGGATCCCTGCATGCCGCCTCGCTGCCCTGCTGCGGGTACATCTGTGGTGCCGATGGTCCCGCTTGCACGGTCTCTGGGGGCCTGGCTAGCACTTCCCAGGCCGTCTTGCTGGCTCATCCGTACCATCAGATTCGGCTATGCGATTCAGTTTGCCCGGTGTCCCCCCAAGTTCAGGGGCATTCACTTCACCTCTGTGTCAAAGGAGAATGCTCCTGTGCTCCAGGCGGAGATCGACCTGAAGGACGTGTACTTTCATGTCTCGATTCTCCCTCGACACAGGCCATTTCTTTGCTTTGCGTTTGACGGACGAGCATATCAGTACAAGGTCTTACCCTTCGGGCTAGCCCTGTCGCCCCGCGTCTTCACGAAGGTTGAGGAGGCTATTGCTCCCATGAGGGAGCAGGGCGTTCGCATCCTCAACTACCTCGACGACTGGCTGATTCTGGCGCAGTCGCGAGGGCAGTTGTGCGAACACAGGGATTTGGTGCTCAGATACCTCAGCCAGTTGGGGCTTCGGGTCGTATGTTTTAGCAAACTCTGCCCTACGCAGAGGATCTCTTTTCTCGGGATGGAGCTTGTCTCGGTCGCCCAGACAGCGCGCCTCACAGAGGAGCGCGTCCAGTCGGTGTTGAACTGCTTGAATTTGTTCAAAAGCAGAACAGCGGTACCACTGAAACATTTTCAGAGGCTCCTGGGGCATATGGCATCTGCAGCCGCCGTAACGCCGCTCGGTTTGCTTCATATGAGACCGCTTCAATGCTGGCTACACAATCGAGTCCCGAGATGGGCGTGGCACAGCGGTTCCCTCCGTGTCCAAGTGACGCCGAGTTGCAGCCAAACCTTCAGCCCGTGGTCAGACCGTGGACGGGACCCTAACTGCAATGACATATCAATTGTATGGAGTTGTTAGCAGTTTGTCTTGCACTCAGCAAAGCATGGGGTCGCTCAGAGGCAAGCACGTTCTGGTCCGTACGGACAGCACTGTGGCCGCTGCGTACATCAACAAACAGGGTGGTCTACGCTCCCGTCGCATGTCACAACTCGCCCGCCATCTCCTTCTGTGGAGTCAGAAGCATCAGAGGTCGCTTCGCGCCACTCACATTCCGGGCCTGCTCAATCGTGCAGCTGACGAGCTCTCACGTCAGCAGGTGCTCCCGGGAGAGTGGAGACTCCATCCCCAGGTGGTCCAGCTGATATGGAGCCGCTTCGGGACCGCACAGGGTTCGGCCTGTTTGCCGCCCCGGACTCGGCCCATTGCCAGTTGTTTTACTCCCTGACCGAGGGGACCCTCGGCACGGACGCCCTGGCACTCAGCTGGCCCCAGGGCCTACGCAAGTATGCATTTTCAAGTATGAGCTCTTAACGCATTATACACCATCACGTCTATTGCGGTTTCAAAATTCTAGACAATTGATAATACCTAGTAGGGCTGGGCGATATATCGAATATTAGCGATAATATCGCAATAATCATGACGATGATGTAAAATTAGAAAATATCGTGAATATCGAATATATCAGATTCAACATGCATACTTTCCCAAAAAACATTACCAGATAATGCAGAGACATAAAATAGAATATGAAATAGAATAAATTATTATTATAAAACATTGTACATTAATGTACACTATTGTAATGTTGATGTGAGACAATGTAAAAGAGACAACTAACAAATACATTATTGTAAATGTTAGGCTATCAGTAGGCCTATAGTATAAATATTATCAGTAGGCCTACTATAGTGTAAATATTATCAGTACTGTACTACTCCTTTGGTAGTAGTGGAGCGTTATCAACTGGGTTTTTAGCCACTCATTTTGTGGCGGCACGTGATGATGTGAGGTGCTTCGTTAGATTAGAATTACTTTCCTTTTCCTCATCCCTAACCCCGACGTGGAGAGGCTCTGGGCATATGTTGCACGTTACATAAACATTCTTACCTTTCACCTCAACGACGGAAAAGTTGCTCTTATACTTCCAGTTTGCAAAACCTACCTTTGAAGTCCTTAGACTTGCCATCGCTGACTGTGCATATGCGTGTGCGTCAAAGGTATGTGTGTGTGTGTGTGTGTGTGTGTGTGAACTCAACCTATCAACCTCAACCTTGTCTCCCACCCACCAATCATCATCAGTTATGTGTTACTACGCCACCCACCCCCCCAACAAGCATGCACACCCGCCCGCCAGCACACACACACACACACACACCAACCAGAGAAAGAAAAACGTTGCATGTCCGACTGACAGAGAGCCTGTTCGGATGACAACCGCTTCAGTCAGCTCAATTATAGTAACGCCACGTTTTTTTTCTCAGTAACGCTAATGGCGTTGTAACGGGAGAAACAGTAATTTGTTTGATTACTCGTTACTGAAAAAAATTATTCCGTTAGTAACGCAATTTATCTATAACGCCGTTATTCCCAACACTGATGATAATTGAACTGAGCTGGATGACATCACTGTTCTCTCTAGAGCGGCTGTACAGCCGAATCAAATTCTGGCGCATTATTTTCCTGTTAACATTGTGAAGCTGCTTTGAAATAATCAGCATTGTAAAAAGCGCTATATAAATAAAGGTGATTTGACAGCCTAGAAACCACTTAGCAATGTGTTAAAATTTAAAACACCTTAGCAACCAAATTGCAACACCAAAGCAACCATCTAGAACACCATAGAAACCACTTAAACGTGCCCTAGAATGAAACATTTTATTAACCTTGCCATAGTGAAATAACAAGAGTTCATGGACATCACAAACTGTGAGTCTCAAACACCATTGCCTTCTTGTTTGTGAAAAACACCACGGAAAAATAGGCGAATATCAACATAACACCAATTATGACGCAATCGATGGGATCATTAATATGTATGCACCCAACATTTGCATATGCCAGCACATGTTCAATGTCAGACGGAACTGTACAGCCGAATCATCGGGAGTTCTGCAGGTAAACAAGCGCCACGCGAGGGATGTGAGGACTTTTCATACCCTTCCCACAGATAAAAAATGTCAACAGGCATGGTTGATGTTTTTTTATAATCGGATACTGCAACAATTTAATTCAAAATTGTTTGTTTGCTCGGCCCATTTCACCACGGACAGTTTTTCTAACCTGGAACAATTGCAAGCAGTAAGTAGTGTTTTTTATCCACTTACTGACTATCTAAACAATTTCTGATCAAATTGAAAGTTTCTTAGAGAGACAGCATTGTCTAGATAACGCAAGATGCTAGTATAGTAACAATAGGAAACTCCAAGTACCATACAAAACTAGTGTGTCTAATGACAAAGGTTAATATTATAAAAAAGAGGAGCTTTCGAGTCTTCGTGCTTGCGGTTGCCAGAGTTCAGTTATAATTAATCCCCCTATCAGAGCTTTTCTTTGAAAAGAACACGTATTCTATCCGGTGTTTTACCTAAACGTGTGCAATCTGGCAACCATATGCGTGCGGTGATCTGAAAACACCAATAAACAAGTAAGCTGCATTTTAGCGATCTCCATTTGAGATGTTCTGCTTAAAGTGTCATTCAGTCAGTCTGTGTTCTGTCAGGACTCATAAGCTGGTTGTGCTGTTTGTGATTGTGTTAGCTGAACAACTGCACTTGTGTGAGCTTCTGAAATAAGCCAATCAGAGCAGAGCTCATCATTAATATTTATGACCCTTCCAAATAAGGCAAAAAACAGAGCATTACATCCTAGACACAATTTCTAATGTAAATGGACCTGTAAAACTATATCTGGACAATTTTTGCCCTTAAATAAGCCACACACACACTCTACGTAGATATCAGAGAACAATTTAAAATATTGTTTCAAACCATTCTAGGGCACCTTTAACAACATGCTAAAAATATGAACACCTTAGCAACCACACAGCAAAATTATTGCAACCATCTATAACACCCTAGTAACCATTTAGCAGAATACTAAAAATTAAATTCCCTTAGTAACCACATAGAAAAGTCATAGCAACCATCTATGACACCCTAGAAACCACTTAGAAATGAGCTAAAAATGAGAACACCTTAGCAACCATATAGCAAAGTCATAGCAACCATCTATAGCATCCTAGAAACCACTTAGCAACAAGCTAAAAATGAGAACACCTTAGCAGACCGATAAAAACAAATGTATCAGGTTCAAAATCTCAAAAGTTTAATTATAGTTCCAAAAGACAGGGAGACAGGGAGTTGCAAACACAACTAACATAATACTGACCTAACACAGAATGATTGTGAGGGAACAACTTATCAAGGAACACAGGTGGGAAAATTGCACAAAGGAAGACATGTAACTAATGAAAACAAACTGAATGTCCATGAAAACTAGACATAACTGTGACAGCAACCACATACCAATCATATAGAACAGCCTAGAAACCCCTTAGCAATGTGCTAAAAATGAAAACACCTTAGCAACCACATAGCAACATCTTAGCAACTATCTAGAACAGCCTAGAAACCACTTAGCAAAGTGCTAAAAATGAAAACACCTTAGCAACCACATAGCTAAGTCATAGCAACCATCTAGATACCCTAGAAACCACTTAGCAATGTGTTAAAAACTAGAACACCTTAGTAACCCCATAGCAACATCATAGCAACCATCTAGAACACCCTAGAAACCACTTAACAACATGCTAAGTATGTGCTAAAAACCCCATAGCACAGCACTAGCAACCACCCAGACACACAATCAACCACATCTAAAAATCAATCAGAAGACCTTAGCAACAGCTTTGTAAAGCCCTGGCAAACACACAAAAAACAGCCTAGAAACCACACAATGAACCTTCTTTACAACTATATACTGCAAATACTGCTGGTTATTGTCAAGGCCCAAATCACCTCCTCATCAGCACAACAAATACTGATGGTAACAGCTAATGACAACAGCTATAAATGAGAAAGAGATACTGATTAAGAGGAAGACACTGGGTTGCTAAGTGAAGTATGGCCACAGCTAAATTGTTCTCACCCCTAATAGAGAAATAAGAAAAGATAGTTTGGGGTCGCCAGGGGGGAAAAAGAGAGGTGAAGAAGGACATCAAGCAGGTGAATTGGTTTCTCCGCTGCAGGGAGGAGATTTCTCTGAAACGGAAACCTTTTATAACGGGGCATTGCATAGATAAAGCCCAGGATCTATTTATATAAAGAGCAATGGTTCAAATGAATGGTTGTGCTCAACTTAAAGACAACAAAAGGTGTGTTTTGTCGCAGAGACATGGAATAATCGTTCAGTATAAGTAAATGTTCCTCTGGGATCAGATGCTTCTTCACGCAAACAGATTCACAAAGACAGGTAGGTTCAGCAAAATGTCAACAACTACATTAAAAGATGTAACACTGATAGAGAACCTTAAATCCCCATCCTTTATGGTAAAAAAGCTGTTTATTCTATACATGGAAAACTGCAAAACTGATACTGTGTATAAAAACTTCTAGATCTGCCGTAAAAACTGCTAGGCCGTAAAAACCGCTAGATCTGCTTATTTATCGACTCTCTTAGAAGTAAACAAACACAAACCTATGTATTTATTCGATACAGTGGCTAAATTAACCAAGAATAAAGCTTTAACTTCTGAGGTTTGTAAACAGCACAGCAGTAATGAATTTATGAACTTCTTTACGTGTAAGATTGACAATATTAGGAAGAAAATTATAACCATGCAGCCGTCTACTACAGTATCACATCAGACAGAGCATTGTAGTGTCACTGAGGAAAAATTACACTCATTCACTGCTATAGGAGAGGAAGAATTGGCTAAACTCTTTAATTCATCTAAATCAACAACATGTATGCTCGACCCCATACTGACTAGGCTATTAAAAGAGATGCTACCAGAGGTCATGGATCCTCTTCTTAATATAATTAATTAATCTTTGTCATTAGGATTTGTACTGAAAACTTTTAAGCTGGCTATTATTAAACCACTTATTAAAAAAGCGCAAATTGATCCTACAGAATTAGTCAATTACAGGGCAATCTCAAATCTACCATTTCTTTCAAAAATACTTGAAAAGGCAGTGTCTTCACAATAATGTTCCTTTTTAGAAAAAAATGGTATCTGTGAGGATTTTCAGTCAGGATTTAGACCGTATCATAGTACTGAGACTGCTCTCATCAGAGTTACAAATGATTTACTCTTATCATCCGATCTTGGTTCCATCTTAAAACTATATCTAAATTACGGCACATGCTCTCAAAGCAAAATGCTGAACAGTTAGTATATGCATTCATGAGCTCAAGGCTAGATTATTGTAATGCTCTACTGTTTTATCTCCCCAGTACTTGAGCGAGCTCTTAACACATTATACTGCATCACGTCTACTGCGGTCTCTAAACTCTGACCAGCTGATAATACCTAGAATATCAAAATCAACTGCAGGCGGTCGATCCTTTTCCTATTTAGCACCTAAACTCTGGAACAGTCTTCCTAGCATTGTCCGGGAAGCAGACACACTCTGTCAGTTTAAAAAACAGACTAAAAACACATCTCTTTTCTATGGCATACACATAAAGCACTTTTTCAATTAAATGATTATTAGGCTGCATTATCTAGGTCCGCCGGAACCGGGAACACTTCCCATAACACCTGATGTACTCGTTACATCATCAGAAGAATGGCATCTACGCTAATGTTAGTTAGATCAGATGGTGGACCTGCACCCAGATGTAACCAAAACATGACCCTGAAGTGTCTGCAGAGACCGTGTCAATTAGACTCCCTTCTTAAGCTGCCTCATCGACACGGCATCCTCAATAAACCTGTCTCCGGCGTGATGACTCCGATTGTTTGAATATTCCTAGTTAATAGTTCTTTAAATCGATATGTCATCCTCAAAACAGCCCGTCTCCAGCGTGTTTTGCTGCCGATCTTTCGAATATTCAGATCTATTATGACCTCTGACCTGTAAAATTGCCAGAATAATAATAATACGCTGTTTGGCTGTCTGGCCAATTGGCCAGAGGCACCCCGACTGAGCCTGGTTTCTCCCAAGGTTTATTTTTCTCCATTAGGTCACCTGATGGGGTTTTGGTTTCCTTGCCACTGTCACCTCTGGCTTGGCTTGCTCAGTTGGGGACACACAATTTTTCAAATAAATGTTCTAAATTATTAAACTAAATTAACCATACAGACAAAATTACTGATCTAAATACTGATCTAAAGCTCTCATTGTCACTATATGATAATCAAAATATATTCTGTTGCTTTGAAACAATCTGCATTGTTAAAAGCGCTATATAAATAAAGTTGACTTGACTTGACTATAAGTTCTTTCTCTGAGTTCTATCTTCAATTCTATGTTTTGAACAAAAACACATTTTACGATACAAGTCAAGTGACATTCATTTATAAAGTGCTTTTTACAATACAGATATATTTCAAAGCAGATTAACAGTGATAACAGGAAATTAATGCAACAAGGATTGTTTTGGCTGTACAGCAGCTCTAGAAGAAAGCCATTGTCCAGCTTAAGTACGTTTTTGATGGATTAATTTACATTGTAAAGATCATTAGTTATTAACTTCACAATTTTTTTTTAAAACTCAAAATAGAAAACCCCTAATGCATTCTGGCCGCTCATCCACACGGCTTCCCGGTGGCCTAAGGACACAAACCTTGAAATAGGCCTCAAAGTGCAAGTCTTGAAAATTATTTTTGAAAACAATACAGTTATCATCCCCGTGCAAACCCCCAAAACAAATGGACACCATGCATCCAGTCCACATGCACATATGAATGCACATGTTCAAGGCGCACAGTCTTTCTCCACAAAGTGCCCCTAGTCGCTTCCGTGCGAACGGGGCACTCACAGGGTAGAGTCTAGATGATACATTCTCTGCAAATAGATCCTTCATCTGATCTGGATACGGCCCGGATCCGCTGACTACGGTAAACCTTGGGATAAACAGAGAGACTAACATTAGCGTAGATGCCATTCTTCTTATGATGTAACAAGTACATCAGGTGTTAAGGGAAGTATTCACGGTTCCGGCTGACCTAGTTAATGCAGCCTAAAACAATTATTTTACATGATTTGTGTAATGTTAGGATGTCATGTTCATGGATAAACCGATACACGTGTTGCTCAGATTCAGTTCTTTATTTCACAACTGATGAACTCGTACCTTGAAGTAGCCTGTGTTCTTTTCAGTGCCATCTCGTGCCGTATATATATATATATATATAGCAGCAATTCTTGACCACAGTGCATCTGGTAGTGGCGTAGTTATTAAGGGCTCTGAATGTTGTGTTGTTTATTTGATTGACAGAAAACACAGTTCTCTGTGACTACTTGGATCTCCTTACTAATCCCAGGCCACCAAACACTTTGTTTTGCACTCTCTCTACACTTGACAATCCCCATGTGACCGTCATGTAGTTTCTTCTTGATCTCAGCTCTCATGAGACTTGGAATAACAATCCTGTCACTGTAGATCACAAGATCATCACACACTGATTACACATCTTTCACAGCATAATAAGGCTTAATGTGCTCTGGCACTTGTGACAGATATCTTGGCCATCCTTGTCTGACATAGTTCACCACCATCTGCAACTCAGGATCAATGTTTGTAGCTTCAATTACCTCATTAATCCGTGAGCATGTCATCGGCCAGGCAGCTCGTGGACTTCTCCAGGGATGTTATTTCATCTGCAAGCTCTACTGAATCCAGTTGCGGTAGCGAAGATGGATGTCTTGAAAGGGTATCAGCTAAAATCAGTGGTTTCCCCGGCACATACTCTGCTTTAGCACTGAACCTCATCAGCTGGATCAAAAGCCGCTGACATCTCAGAGGAACCATGCAAATCTCCTAGCTATTGATGAGCAGAATCAACGGCTTATGATCTGTGTGAATTAGAAAACGTACTTGGTTACTTTCGTAACCTTGGTTCCCTGAGAGAGGGAACGAGTATTGTGTATGGGAACACAATGTAAGACGCTGTGTGTGCTGACTGACCCAGTATTCCCTTTAGAATGTGTCAACCAGCCTCTAGAGAGACCGACATAGGCGGGCTTCATAAGGGGAATGAAAGAACTGGAGAGTCGGTTCATTTGAACACTTGATAGAAAAGAGTCGGTTCATTTGAACACTTGATCGGACATAGTCGGATCTATGGTAGAGTGAATGGTGCTAAGGGACTATTTGTGTATAGGCCAAAAACTATAAGCGATCATGACGTCAGGGTCTAGATAAAGCCTTAGACCGAGAGATGGCCTGCTTGTAAAGCTGGGACCTCCAAACTGTAGAAGTAGTCCAAACATAAAAGTGGACGGAGAGGCCCAGCCCACCGCCGCACAGATATCTTTCCATGGAAATGCCACGTGACCAAGCCCAAGATGAGGCCATGCCTCTAGTAGAGTGGGCTTTGATGCCTATAGGGCATGTTAGGTTCTTAGACCTATATGCTAGTGAAATCGCATCAACTTTCCAGTGTGAGAGTGTTTGCTTCGTGACAGCACAACCTTTAGTGCAGCCGCCGAAGCAAACGAAGAGCTGGTCCGACTGTCTGAAGGGGGCGGAGCGCTCTAGATATAATGCCAATGCTCTGACAGGGCAGAGTATGTTCGCGTCCTGTTCTCCCTGAGACGTAGGTAATGGAAGCAGTGTAATAACCTGTGCTCTGAAAGGGGTTGATAGCACTTTGGATATATAACCATGTCTCGGTTTGAGCACAACCTTGGAGTTGTTGGGCCCGAACTCGAGACAGGACGGACTCAATGAGAGTGCGTGTAAGTCACTCACTCGCTTAACCGAGGCCAAACCAGCAGAAACGCGGTTTTGAGTGATAAGAGCTTTAAGCTCGTGGTCTGAAGAGGCTCAAAGGGGGGACCCTTCATGGCTTCTAAAACCACGGCGAGCTCCCAAATAGGGACCGAGGGCGAGGCAGGTTTAATCTCCTGGCCCCTTTAAGGAAACGTATAATGAGCTCACTTTTCCCTAGTCAATGTCTTGCGATCTGAGCGTGGTTAGCTGATATGGCGGCGATGTAAACTTTGAGCATGGAGGGGGAATGACCCGCGTCCAATAGCAAAAGCAAGCACTTCTGCCACTTCGCATGAGTGTGCGTCGATGTGTCGCGCAGCACACCAGTTTGAAAACACCGACCACTTCAGAGAATAGAGCCGCCTGGTTGCGGGGGCTCTAGCTTCCGAAACAGTGTCCATAACTCTGTCAGAGAGGTTTTCAGATACCCGTTGATGGGCAATACGTGGAGGGCCCATAGCTCAGGACTGGGATGCCAGATCTTCCCCTTCGCCTGCGTGAGGAGGTCTTTCCTCAGCGGAATGGGCCATGGGGCTGTGTCTTACAGTTGAATCAGATCGGGGAACTATGTAAGGTTCCTCCAGAACAGGGCTATTAAAAGCACTGTGGATGCTGTCTCCCTGATCTTTTTGATGGCCTGTGGCAGCATCGTGATCGGGGGGAAAGCATATAGAGGGAGTCTGGGCCAAACATGGGCCAGGGCGTCCCTGCGTTTGGAGAAAAATATCAGGCAGTGAGTATTGTCTTCTGAGGCGAAGAGATCTACTTCTGCTCTGCCGAAGGTGTTCCAAATTATTTGAATCGTCTGTGGATGAAGAGACCCTGGGGGAATGGGTCCTCTGGATAATATATCCAGACCCAGATTCAGAGTACCAGGCACGTGAGCCGCCCTCAGGGAGCTCAGGTTGTGCTCTGCCCATAAAAAGGAGGTGTTTCGCCATGCGGTGAAGCGAGTCTGATCTCAGGCCACCCTGGCGATTTATATACGCTACCACTGATATGTTGTCTGTACGGACCAAGACGTGGTGGTTCTTTATGTGTGGAAGGAAAGCTCTAAGCGATAGGGCGACCGCTTTCATCTCTAGAAAGTTTATGTTCGGTCTGGGACCACTCGATCCCGAGGTCTCCCACGGCCTTCTTGAGCATGCGGATAAGCTCCGCGTCAATGCTGGTCTTGGAGCTCGTGGCGGTCTGCGTTGAAGCTGGGTGCTCCAAGTCAGATTCTGACAACTCGCTGCCGGATGCGGATAAAATCTGATAAAATCGGACACCTATGGCAAATTAGGGTCTTATGTAGCCTCCTGTATGCTAATATAAGCCCCTTTTTTGGCTGTCTCTCTGGAGCGTCCCCATTCGTTCGTTCCTCTCAGCCGCCTCACCATAGGCTCCTGCAGTTGCCGCAGCCCGGCCAATCAGAGCGATCCTCGCGCCTGGCTATTGCCATGCAGCTGCACTGCACTTTACATGGATACCTTTATTAATAAAGTTTTGCTTCATATTCTCGAGAAAAGGAGTTTTTCCCATACGCAATACGAGGAACCTCTCGAAAGGGATCTGTCCAGTCCATACAAGTTTTTGGAAAATCTTTCACAAGCCCACACCACACCAAGCCACTCCCTTTCAATCTGTGCATATTTTGTATTGGTGTTGGTCAAAGTACGCAAACAGTAAGCTACAGGTTTCCACTTTCCATCATGCTGCTGGAAAATAACTCCTCCAAGCCCATAACTGCTGGCATCTGCCCTTACTAAAGTAGGCTTGTTTCAGCCAATTCATGTAGGCTACGAATTAATTCTTCCACTTTCTCACCTTGCTTTTGAACACGCTGATAAAATCTTGCGCATTCATGTATCACGTTGACTTTGGCACAAATTGTTTAACTTCTCCAAAACAATGCCGTAGCTATTTTCATCAACGTCCTCTGCATACACAAATGTGCTGACGATGTACTCTGCCTCCTTCCCGAGGGAATACAAAAGGGTACACACTTGAACTTCTCCTGACTATTTATTCAGCTTTGTGGCTATACGGAATCTGCGGAAACGCTGCTTCCATTCAGGTCAGAGCTCAGGATAGCTGAAGTCAAAACTTTCAGGTGGAGAAAACTTTGCCATGTCATCACTTTCACTTCCGACACCATGTAATGTTAGGATGTCATGTTCATGGATAAACCGATACACGTGTTGCTCAGTTTCAGTTCTTTATTTCACAACTGATGAACTCGTAACTTGAAGTAGCCTGTTTTCTTTTCAGTGCCGTCTCGTGCCGTATATATCCTATTAGCTAGGCATAACACAACCATGTATAAGTTACCGTATATACTCTAGTAGGATCTCAACAATCACTACAGTTAGAATTTTACAAATTAATGTCATTACATTTTTAAAAGCAATAAAAGTACTAATCTTCTGTGCTGTAAATTTTACTAAATTGTAGTTTTGACGGCATTTATCAGTTGCAGGGTGCATTTACATGACAACACTATGTAAAAGTTTTTCGCATAGAAGAAGTAGCCTTCTTCTACATCGAGCAACTAAACAATAAACATGCATTTGAAGAGTGCAAAAGGTTTTGGAAAAACACAGTCGCTGCATAACCTTCCATCTGACACTGGATTCGCAGAGACTGAGATTAAAAACGATGCAGTGCCTTCTATATTGGCTCTGACAGGCATGGCACAACACACTTATGTGAGTAAAAAAGTTTTACTGTGTTACTATTGTGTTGTTACAGATCGTTTGATATGTACTAATTATGTGTACATGTCTAAACAAAATCACCAGTGACCAGTGATTTCTAACATGCAATGACTCATGTACTGTAAGATGTTCTTTGTTTCAAAATCGTTCATTGCTGTTTATGTGTCAGTATATCAAACTAGTGACTAAACGGTCATCTTTGCATTGTTTCTCTTAGTAAAATGAAAATAATCTGATGTAAAAACTGTTAAACGATCAAAGAACTCTCCCTTTGCAATCAAACAGCATGTCGATCAAACAGCATGCGGTTCAGTGCTCATGTTTGTGATCACCTACAGTGCTCATCACTGCAACCTTTCATGCCACAATCTAAATATAATGCTGGGTCAACTTTTTTTTTTAACGATTAGTTAACCTTGAGACATGCATGGTATAAAAAATGCCTTTTATTTCTAAATTATGAAATTTTTTGGTGAAAAAAGGATTTTAACATTATGGGCCTTATCCCGGCGCAATGCAATGGCAGGAGCAACGCAAGTGTTTTTTTGCTAGTTTCAGCACGACGCAGTGACAATTTTGAGGAGCTGAAAACTGAAATGTAAAGGGCGTGTTAGTAATATGCGCCTATAGGCGGGTGCACAATGAATGATTTAGTACACTATGAATGATGTACCTTTGTAAGACATCATTCTTCCACCTCAAGAACATCGCCAAACTCCGTCCAACACTCAGCCTGGCAGATGCAGAGAAGCTTGTCCATGCCTTTGTCTCATCCTGGCTGGACTACTGTAATGCACTCCTCATCGGGATCTCTGGCAAAAGCATACAGCGACTGCAGTACATCCAAAACAGCGCAGCCAGGATCCTGATGAGGGTGCGCAAGCATGAACACATCACCCCCATCCTTAAATCTCTTCACTGGCTCCCTGTCCCGCTCAGAGTGGAATATAAAGTCTCCCTCCTCACCCACCAGTGTATTTACGGACATGCCCCCCTTTACCTACAGGAACTTCTCACCCACCCAACATCCCTACGCACACTTCGTTCTGCTAACACAAACACCATCCAAGTTCCCAGAACAAAACTTTGCAGCATGGGCGGTAGGGCCTTTTCATCTGCTGCTCCGAGGCTGTGGAATACCCTCCCGGACTACCTGAGGGCCCCTTAGACTACAGATGTTTTTAAACGAAACCTAAAAACATTTATTTTTACTAAAGCTTTCCACTGAATGTGTTTTAAATAATTTTTCTTGAATAGTTTCTTAAATAGTTTTAAATAGTTCTTATTTTTTGTATTTAATTAACTGTGTTTTTAATTAATTTTTTATTGTACTTCTAGATGCTCTGTAGCACTTTGAGATTGCAGAAATGTAAAGTGCATTACAAATAAAATTCATTATTATTATTATTATTACTACACACACAGGGAAGTCAGAATTACCTATTTGCAGTAATGAATGAAATTGGCCAGTCGTGGCAATACACACATGTATTTAAACTGACTCATCAGGTTGAGGGTGTCTATATTCCGCCATGTAAATAGTGAATCCGCCATGGTGCAAGCGCAACTGGGAACTTAAAGGGAATGGGAGATGAGACCATGATTGGTTTATTGCATTGTTATGACTAAAACACACCCATGACTCATTAAGAGATTAGAGACAACCCTTTTGGACCATGAACGTTTTTTCAAACAGAGCAGTGCAGTTGCCTTTCAGGAGCAGGATTGGAGCTCTCATTAAAACAATAGCTCATTTCAGGCAGATCCATATTAATTTCATATTCCACCATTAAAAGTTTAAAGAGTTTTTATTTGTTACGGTAATTGTTTCCTGTTCAGAAAAAACATCCCTGCATTTTTTTCAGCAAATGTCCTAATTAATCTTTGAACACACACAAAAACTAGGCTAACTTGTTTTGTATTTTTCCTCAACTTGGCTTGAAGTGCATACTGTATTTACAGACTTATATGACTCAGGCTCTGCTTTGAACTGCCTAAAAAGTGAGTGGGTCTTTGATGAGGAAAGTCTATAATTCAGCAGACAGTAAATTCTGAAAGACTTTGTTTCAAAGCCACGTCAAATAATTTATTGTCTGCCAATCTTGACCCAAATACTGTATCTGAAAGATGGCTTTTTTTCACAGGTACCCTGGGATATTTTCTTCTGTCCCGCTTCCATCACACCCCCTGCCCTCACTGTTTTCTTGCCACCCAATGGTTATCTAATTCTTGAGTGTTGCAAGATAAACCCACAGCCTTTAAGTAGAGATTTTAGCTTCTTTCAAAGCACCTTTCAGATTCATCCAACTTAAAAGTGACACTATTGATCGGCTCCTGTAAAGTCAGTCCCCTGTGGGGTGAATCATCCAGTGGGCGGCTCGGCGGTTGGCGCTAGAAGACGGAGGAAAGAATGTCTGACTGACTTGACCTCTGTGGCCTCAGACCACACCACGCTTTTCCTCCACATTTGTTCTCCTGTAAGCAGGAGCCATGAAAAAGCGTGGGAAAAAAAGACCCTCATCTCAGTTTGGTGTCAGAACTCTCGCCCTTTTTGAAAGCCAAAGGTTCTCAGCGGGTGTCTGGCCTTTCTTAAACACATAGATATAGAAGATCCAAACAAATATACAAGTTAAATGTCAAACATTTCTCGGAGCGGAGGTGGTAAGGAACTATGTCTCTTTCAGGGGCTAGTAAATAAATTCCCCATGATAGAATACCAAAAGGTTCTCAACACAACACAAAAGGAAATATATAGTGCTTATCTGTATTTTCTAGGATTGTTGTGCAGAATCTTGCGTCTTAGCTACATCTTCTGTTATGTAAATGTTGATATTCTCTAGCCTCGGGCTTTGAAAAGCGTAGAGGTGGAAAGTCATGTTTACACAAGAGTTTTTTAGATGTAAATTTAAAGAAAAGGACTTCATCTTGCCAAGCAGTGATTTCCTCACCTCTTTCTCGAAATAGATCCTATTTCAGTCTGGCATAATAACCAACATTTGGATGTTATGGTTATATGGGAACTACGAACTCCCTTAGCAGCCTTGACGGAGGCCAACAGTCAACACCCTCAGCTAGTAATTGAGTAATAACTCAAAACAACAGAGCCGGTTGCAATTAAAGTAGCCGACCTCTTGCACCAAATTGATGGACGAAGCCATAACTCCAATCGCTAGCCAGAGGCTTTATGATTTGCTTGGGGATTTGGGCAATAATGGAAATGTTTACAGATTGTCATTGCTGCCCATTTTGGCAGTATATTCCAACTGACATTCTCTCTTTCTTCCCTTTCTCTCGCTCGTCCTTTCACCCGCCTCTGCAAATCACTGGCTCTTTCATTGAAATCCTGATCATGTAATCCTCCCCCCCACCTCCCCACCTCCTTTTTGACGGCCATTATAGCACCCGTCTGCAGGCCGCAATCATTGTACTGTCTCCTGCTTGCTGCTCTCTGCTGGAGAATGAAACAGTGGTGCACCTGGGGCCAGCTAGGCTATCTCGTTTTGGGAACTTTCATCCTTTATTTTTCTCTCTCTGTCTCTGACTCTTTGTCCCTCTGAGCAAATTCACTAAACACAGGAGTCAGAACAAATGCTTCCCAGCCAAAACTCACCGACAGTGATGCACAGTTGATTTATTTCATCCTTTTGGAGACGCCACATTATTCCTTGACCAGTCATCTCTGGTACACATCGAGGAAAGCAGATGATGATGCAATTTTTCTGGTTTTCCATACTGGCAGAACAGCTGAAGTGTTGTAATTTGGATTAATTTACTCCAGTGGTTCTCAACTAGTGGGTCATGACCCAAAAGGTCCTTTCTTAACATCAAATGTTGTACATCTCATCAGAATTTTGGTGCAAATTCTGTCACTATATCTGTCAACCCTGGAGAAAGAAAAAAATAAACAGACAACGGGTATGTATACACGACAATGATAGGCCGATGCTTAAAGGTTTACTTCAGCGTTTAGTATTAAGCTTTGTATCAGTAGAAACCCAGGAGTATATTTGAATTATTGTACTTTTCCCCCTCATATGACCGTGAGACGAGAGAATTATGTATTTTGTTTCTGGAAAAATTCCTCCGATGGCGCAAATATCGTCCTTTTGCATCATCAGAGGAGTTTTTGTCCAGAGGCTAAAGACTACAGCCAGCAGAGGGCGCTATTTCCACATGTTTTAAACATCGCACTCACAGCACTCACAGCACTCGGCTCGGGCAGCTGCGGAGATTCATGTAAATGGAGCGGTGGAGAGCAAAGTGAGTGTTTCAACATTTCAAATGAATTCCTATGAAATTAAGCTTTCAAAGACATGAATTTAAAATGCGCCAGACTGAATGCGTGCTGTGAATGCAGCCGCGAATCCCGCGATTACCTCAGCTCATGTGATGAATGTAATCCAATCCTGCTGCGTTTGTGCCGTGACAGCTGTGACATTCAATCGACTCACTCATATTTGAACAGACAGGTTCAGTTTTTAATTGTAGCGTCTCTAACTGAACTGATTTTATGATAAACAGAAATTCACTCACTGCTTTTGACTGACTGAACTTTAGTAGCTTTAATAAGAACACATTTCTTACTTGAATGCTGCTGTTAATGCTCTGGCGAGGAGATGGCGGACAGTGTGAACAGCTCAGCTCTCTGAGGGAGGGTTCTGTGCTCGTATGTGTCCATCAACATGTGTTGGCAGGGCCTCTGCAGTGTGACTTCCAGGAATCTGGAAACGGCTTGTTCTGAGACACTGCTTATGATTTATGTAGATTAAAAAAAAGGAGTGGGTGGATTTTTAGCATTATATGGTTGTTGTGTTCACACACTGCCAACACACATTTATGTTCAAACACCTTATAAAATTGAATTTTGCATAATAGGTGCCCTTTAAATCAATTATAAAAATCTAGTAATCAGTACTATTCACATCCTATTCCTTGCTTACTCAGAAAACCCAAGTTAAGATTAATTGACTGGTTTGAATGGCATTTTGTCAAGCAAAAAAAAAAAAAAAAACTCACCATTTATGGTGATCAGTGATTATGGTGATCAGTATTCACTTTGGTTGGGCACTTGGAACATTCATATTTTTACAACTCTCTTCCTATTGATGCAGCGATGCAACATGAAATCAGTTATTTGGTTTCAAAGGAAGATAAGTAATAAATGACTGAATAATTAACTATAGTTAATAGTTTAGCATGCAAAACACAACAATGGTAACAACAATGGTAGCTATACTAAGTCAAGAGTAAACCTAAAGTAAAAGATCATCTACTCTCTACAGTTCTTTTTTAGTGACTATAACTCTTGTGTAAGTGAACTATACTAACTAAGTATTTGTTAGCACAACCTATTTCACTTGTTTGATTTTTTTAAGGCAATCGGTTTGCGTGCTTTTTTTAAAGTAAGTCTAATTTATTTTACAATGCAGGATTGGTATTACTTTAGGATGCCATTTGTTGGGTTGGGTTCTGAAGCAAATCCATTTAAATACCTCCCATTTACAAATATTAGCAATAGTATAAAGTGCAATGTGCACATAAAGTTCAGTTCAAGATACCAAAACTGGGTTGGCATTACATTAAGCACCCGGAGAAAGTCCCAGAACATGGTAGAGGCCAAACCGTGACGAACAAATCTGCCCCAAATGGTGATTATCAGTCCATTTAAGTCTCATTATCTTTTTCATTATTTACATTTTCAAACAATATGGTCTTCAAGTCTTGGGAGTCTGCATTGGAAAAAGGTCATGTTTAATTACATTTCAAGACTTATCTCTCCTCTGGCTTCTGAACAATTACCGAGTGAATGAGAGAAGCTATCAATTGCCTGTGACAATAAGGTATTAAGCCGAAGTCGGGGGAGGGGGCCTCGCAGGACTACAAGCTGTCCCTAAACTGCCTGATTGTAATAACCTCTAATCTGGTGAGGCAAAGCCCTCTTGTTTCCCCAGTACAATCCCGGCTAATTGCCCAATTAAACCAAATCAGGTTCATAACAAATCAACAGCATTAGCACCCAAATAAGCTTCTGCAAAGAAACAGGGAGCGTATGGCTTCTGTAATTTTGTCACTTGGGACACTAATCTAGTTTGTAAGTGCTAAATATAGGGAGAGAGTATGAGTGTGTGGAAGCGACAACTTTACGTCCCCACAGGATGGTATATTAAAGGCGATGAGGGGCAGTATTTAATTTTATGGCAACCATTTAGGGACACACTTCTTAGTGCTTCTCACTTCTTAAGGCAACTTTACTGAAGGGATTTAGAGAGCACCTGGTGCGTTCCACAAACAGGGTACAAATTAGTAATCAACAGTATTCAAGTGCTGTAGTTGAAACCAGCTCATTCGAGTCAGGGGCCAATACCAAAGTAGGTTGATTTCGACTCAAAATGGAGACTAAAAGGTCTGAATGATTTATCTTTCTCGTTTTTTTTGCACAGCACACGAATGGACACATAAACAAATATATCACAATATTCTTGTAAACACAGTCGGTTATGTCTTAAGACAGTTGAAAAGAAAAGATGAAAACGCATGTGTAACAGTATGGGATCCGTGCAGCTTTTAAAGTGATGGCAAATTTTTCCTGATGCCGACAAATTGGGATCTGTTTTCAGAGACCAACCTACTTCGAGTGATTAAAAACGAGCCAATGGACATTGGCATGCGGATCACGCATTCCACACATCGCCCCGCAGCGCGGATATAAATACGAAAGTGGAATACTGCATCGTTGCTTTTTAGTTTGGAGCCGAACGGTTTGCTGTATCAAACTGTTCCTATGAAGGGCGTTTTAAGACGAGTCTCGTGGAGGATCGCTCTCTTACCCGCGTGCTGGTGTGACGACGCGAGTCAGTGAGTGGCTGCTGCAACAAACACTTGTTCCTGTGTTGGTTGGCTGTCTTTTTCAAGATGTCATTCAAACCGTGTGTTCCTGGATGCGGTTGTTTCCTGTCCTCATTTGACGGCCACGATCTCTCTCGCATATATACATGTGAGATTGCATTCGTGGGTTATCCATGTTCTCTCAGGAGAGCATGATCACGTCAGCGCGGTGTTTGGCTCACCTTTTTGTAAAAAGGGCTTGAGCATTCAGTGCGCCGTGTGCCGATGGATTGCTGGTCCTTTTTTTAAAAAAAGGGGGGACTTAGCGTTTCATTTGGGTCTCTGGCAGAGGGCAGATGTCAATTGCTGCATCAGAGAGAGGGCTGTTAGGCGATGGAAATGATGCTGAGTTTCCCACTATGATAGTGTGTGCTCATGCTGAATCAGATTCAGAGTTGACAGCTATGCTTTCCGGAGTGGCTACCCAGAAGTGCATTGGGAAAATTTTGGGTAACGCTTTAGATTACGGCCCGGAAAGTACCACGTAATTAAAGTGAATTTACAGGGTAATTTTCGGTAATTATAGTGTAACTATAAAGTAAGTAGGTGTAGGAATAAGGGAACAATATGTAATATTGGGAGAATAAAGGGGTAACTAGCTCGGAAAGTACTGCGTAATAAAATCGTATTTACAGGGTAATTTTCGGTAATTATAGTGTAACTGTAAAGTAAGTAGGTGTAGGTATAAGGGAACAATATGTAATATTGGGAGAATAAAGGGGTAACTAGCTCGGAAAGTACTGCGTAATGTTGGACCCGGCATCATAATTCCTCAAGTCCGCGTGTTCGTTGAATGAGGAGAGCAGGAACAAAATATAGTTTAACTCTTTTAATGATTAAGTAAGTCAGATGAAGATAGCATACAGAGCTCTGGGTCACAACTGTCCCTGATTTACACAATCCTATGCAAGGCTTGTCCAGGCAGTCTGCGACAAACTTGCCTTTCCCTGACCCAATATTTATACACAAAGAATACATAAGTTGTCTTTCTTTGGGAGTCAGATGATTTTCTGGTCAGCTGTGCTTCATTTGCAACATCACCCCTCCAATTTCCTGGACAAAAGACTGCTTCTTTGTTAACACATACAAAAGCACTCTAAGAGCACAGCAAAATGCATAGCAAAACAACTTCTCATATGGATCTGTTATAAATACCAAAACCCTCTGGCTGTTGCACTCGTGACTCTTATGCCCAACAGAAAGTACATATAGTCTTAAAGCAAAATCATTTCATAAGCTAACATTTTCTTAAATTTACTATTGTTAATGATTAATTTCTACAAGCGTTGTTAGCAATAATGCACAAACAAATATTTATTCTCAACAGTAATGAAATCGAATTTACAGGGTAATTTTCAGTAATTTGTATGTGTTTAGGCTAAAAAACATGTCAAGTTTGGGGAATAAAGGGGTAACAACATGGAAAATTACAAATAAGTATACAGTAAGTATTTTATAACTAAGGGCTAACTATTCTAATATTACATGGTACTTATGACATACTATACCTAACAACATGGAAAATTACAAATAACTATACTGTAAGTATTGGAACATTCTTAATTTTATAACTCTCTTCCTATTGATGCAGCGATGCAACATGAAATCACAGTTATTTGGTTTCAAAGGAAGAGAAGTAATAAATGACTGAATAATTAACTATAGTTAATAGTTTAGTCAGAAATTATGGTAATCTTTGAAAATGGATCTATGTAATATTTCTCTTTAAGTCGTATAATGATAGTTTACAATTTAAGTGCTAGCACGTTAGCAGTATGATGTGCTAATGTCATAAACACCAGTGAAACTTTTAATTGGGTTGAAATAATCCCTCTATATTTGTAACAATATATTGCAGTTGACCATGTTTGAGTCATACACAGACTTCAATATTCAGCATGCAAAACACAACAATGGTAACAACAATGGTAGCTATACTAAGTCAAGAGTAAACCTAAAGTAAAAGATCAACTACTCTCTACAGTTCTTTTTTAGTGACTATAACTCTTGTGTAAGTGAACTATACTAACTAAGCATTTGTTAGCACAACCTATTTCACTTGTTTGATTTTTTTAAGGCAATCGGTTTGCAGGCTTTTTTTAAAGTAAGTCTAATTTATTTTACAATGCAGGATTGGTATTACTATGATAGTGTGTGCTCATGCTGGTAGTGCTGGTAGTGGGGCAGCATGGGTTATGCAGGGACTGCGTGCGGTGATGGACCTTGCTCTCCGAGTGATGGAAGTCATTGCACGCTCCCTGGGTCAGGCGATGTCCACACTAGTGGTCCGGGAATGTCAGCTGGTGCTAGACCTGGCAGATATGCGTGAGCCCGACTAAGTATCGGTTCCTCAACGCCCCTGTCTGTCGGGCTGACCTCTTTGGTGATGCCATCGAGAACTTCGACCAACAGTTCTTGGTGGCCCAGAAGCAGACGTAGGTGAAAAAAAAAAATCCTGCCCCGACGACCAGCTGCATCCTCCGCCGCAGCGCCTCCATCTGCTTGTCGCCGAGGGCATCAACCTGCGCCCGCCTCCGCTCCTGCTAAGCCAAGCAGCAGCCTCCACTCAGGCAGCAGGTGGCCGGGCGCAGTGCCGAACCCGTCCAGGGTTCCGCAAAGTCCGCTGGCAAGCACAAGGGCAAGCGGCCCTGAAACGGGCGGCCCAGCGAGAAGGGAACTTCTTGGGGAGACGGTGTCCGCACCCCTCCGTCCCCTGGAGGAGGACCGGGGAGAGAAAATCTTTCGGTTTCGGTCCTGCCGCTGGCTCTCCGGATTAACCACATTCTCAGAGCAGTTTCTTCCCTCAGCTGGGCCCAGAGAGGTTCAGGATGGCAGTGTGCGACGCCCCAGGGCTTTGCCACTCCTTTCCTATCCTCTTTTCGCCAGGGGGCAGCACTGTGGGCACCGATGACGCCACCAGGCCTTCTCACCCACGTTCTGGCCCACCCTGGTGCTTGTTAACTACATCATCTGTGGGCTGTAAATTAAAGTGGTGCTTGTTACCCCCTTGTTACACGTAGTTACAGGGTAACTACATCATCTACGGGCTGTAAATTAAAGTGGTGCTTGTTACCCCCTTGTTACACGTAGTTACAGGGTAACTACATCATCAACATCATTTAAAAATGTTTTTGTGTTCTCATCTGGAAGTGTCAATACTTATACAATTATGCAATACTTACAGTATAGTTATTTGTAATTTTCCATGTTGTTAGGTATAGTATGCCATAAGTACCATGTAATATTAGAATAGTTAGCCCTTAGTTATAAAATACTTACAGTATACTTATTTGTAATTTTCCTGGTTGTTACCCTTTTATTCCCCAAACTTGACATGTTTTTTTGCCTAAACACATACAACATTACAGTATAATTACAAAAAAATTACCCTGTAAATTTGATTTCATTACGCAGTACTTTCCAAGCTAGTTACCCCTTTATTCTCCCAATATTACATATTGTTCCCTTATTCCTACACCTACTTACTTTATAGTTACACTATAATTACCGAAAATTACCCTGTAAATTCACTTTAATTACGTGGTACTTTCCGGGCCGTAATCTAAAGCGTTACCTAATTTTGCAGTGTGGAACTATTTGGTGTCAAAAGATGGAACACCAAAATGGCCATAATCTGCATAAATTTTTCCCTCTCTCACTACCCTATGTCCTGCATGCATGAGGATAGTCCCGACCCAGGGACTGCGTGCGGTGATGGACCTTGCTCTCCGAGTGATGGAAGTCATTGCACGCTCCTGGGTCAGGCGATGTCCACACTAGTGGTCCGGGAATGTCAGCTGGTGCTAGACCTGGCAGATATGCGTGAGCCCGACTAAGTATCGGTTCCTCAACGCCCCTGTCTGTCAGGCTGACCTCTTTGGTGATGCCATCGAGAACTTCGACCAACAGTTCTTGGTGGCCCAGAAGCAGACGTAGGTGAAAAAAAAAAATCCTGACCCGACGACCAGCTGCATCCTCCGCCGCAGCGCCTCCATCTGCTTGTCGCCGAGGGCATCAACCTGCGCCCGCCTCCGCTCCTGCTAAGCCAAGCAGCAGCCTCCACTCAGGCAGCAGGTGGCCGGGCGCAGTGCCGAACCCGTCCAGGGTTCCGCAAAGTCTGCTGGCAAGCACAAGGGCAAGCGGCCCTGAAACGGGCGGCCCAGCGAGAAGGGAACTTCTTGGGGAGACGGTGTCCGCACCCCTCCGTCCCCTGGAGGAGGACCGGGGAGAGAAAATCTTTCGGTTTCGGTCCTGCCGCTGGCTCTCCGGATTAACCACATTCTCAGAGCAGTTTCTTCCCTCAGCTGGGCCCAGAGAGGGTCAGGATGGCAGTGTGCGACGCCTCAGGGCTTTGCCACTCCTTTCCTATCCTCTTTTCGCCAGGGGGCAGCACTGTGGGCACCGATGACGCCACCAGGCCTTCTCACCCACGTTCTGGCCCACCCTGGTGTATTCATTCAACACTCCGGGCCGCCTCCGGGCCATCCGGATATTCCACCTCTGGGCAGTGGGCAGCAGAGTGGGCACCGGGGGACAGAGATCGATGTCCTACTGGTGAAGGACGCAGTCGAGCCGGTTCCTCCAGCCGATATGAAGTCATTGTACCCAAGAAAGGGGGTGGGTTGAGACCAATTTTGGACCTGCGTGTTCTGAATCAGGCCCTGCACAAGCTTCTGTTCAGAATGCTAATGCAGAAACACAGCTTCGAATACATCCGTCCCCAAGATTGGTTTCCCAGCGATCGAACTGAAGGACGCGTACTTTCATGTTTCCACATGTCCCTGTCGCCTCGCGTCTTCACTAAAGTCACGGAGGCATTGTTCCTCTCAGAGAACGCAGTGTTTGCATTCTCAACTATCTCGATGCCTGGCTCATACTGGCCCAGTCGTGGGAGCAGTTGTGCGAACACAGGGACCTGGTGCTCCGTCACCTCAGCCTGTTGGGCCTTCGGGTCAACCGAGAAGAGCAAAATCTGTCCCACAGAGTTTTTTATAGTCACATCTCGGTATGGAGCTGGAATTGGTCAACCGGACTGCGCGCCTCATAGAGGGGACCTGCACGCACTTTCGGTCAATGAATCATGCCTAGAGTTCGGACCGGGTGATCCTCACGTCATCTTGAGACCCCGGCCTGGATATGTGCCCAAGGTTCCCACCACTCCCTTCCGGGCCAAGGTGGTTAACCTGCAAGCGCTGCCTTCGGAGGAGGCAGCCCCGTCCACCGCGCTTATGTCGACCGGACTCAAAGCTTGTTACGGACGCCAGCACAAGGGAAAGGCTGTCTCCAAGCAGAGGTTAGCCCACTGGATAGTGGATGCTATAATCTTGGCTTACCAGTCCCAAGACGTGCCTTGTCCGCTCGGTGCGCAAGCACACTCCACGAGGGTGGAGCCTCCTCCTGGGCGCTGGCTCAATGCGCCTCGCTGACAGATATATGTAGAGCTGCAGGCTGGGCGACACCCAACACATTCGCTAGATTCTAAAGCCTCCGTGTGGAGCCGGTATCTTCCCGCATACTCGCCCTCAGTGGCCAGTAGCGCAAAGTGCCCATTCTAGTGTCGACTTGCAACGCCATTCCCGCCCAAGGGCCGGATACGTGCGTCTATACTCTCCAGTTGTGTTCCCCAGAAATGGCTAACCCTGTGAGCTCCTCTGCTACCCCTCGGGGTCAGACATAGCGGCCGTCTGACACCAAGGCCTGCTTGTGGAACGTGTGTGTAGGCTGGGGGTCCAATGTAGCGGTTCCCTAACAGCAACCCCGTATGTGTTCTCCACGGTACCAGCTACCCAAATTCCCAAATGCCCCATGTCTTTTCCAGGTTGGAACCACCCCAGGGACTGCCATATGTTGCACTATCCTGCTGGGTTAGTCCTTATGTGTAATCTGCCACCTCTCCTTCCACTGAAGGATGTGGCTCCACAGCGTTCCATCTCTTGAGACGGCACACTTTCCAAGCGTTATCCAATAGTCACTCTGAGTGAGTCTTGCAGGAACAGCAGTGACGGACCTTCTCTAGCGGCTCAGTGAGCTCAAGCAGAGCGCTGGAAGGGCCAGCATCCCTGGCGAGTTGGTAGGGATCCCAATTCGTCGGTCAGTTCCGACGTACGTCGAACGTGACCGACTGAAAGGGAGCGTCTCGGTTACGTATGTAACCCTAGTTCCCTGAAGGAGGGAACAGAGACGTACGTCCCGTCGCCAGGTGCTGTGCTTCAGCTGAAAGCCCGAGTCACTTGTCTCGGCTCCTCAGTTGAAAAGCAATGATGCGGTATTCCACTTCCGTATTTATACCCACGCTGTGGGGCGGTGCGTGGAATGCGTAAACCGCATACCAATGTCCATTGGCTCGTTTTTAATCACTCAAACTAGGTTGGTCTCTGAAAACAGATCCCAATTCGTTGAGCAGTTCCGACTTACATCTCCGTTCCCTCCTTCAGGGACCTGAATACCTGAAAATGTTTATTTCAATAGTATCTTTGTTCAGTTGTATTTATTTGTGCAATCGCTAATTTGTTTACTTGTTCTATTTTAATTACTGAGTGTTTACTTGTCTTTAATGATGTTTGAGATTTATATTAGTTAGGCTTGTTGTTTTTTCTATTGTATTTTTAAACCATAGGCAAAAGTTCTTTTTTTGATTTTTGTTCATGGTGTTCATCTACAATGAAATGCTTTGCAATAAGACTTGAAGACAAAAAGAATACATGTGAATGATATCTAGTTTTTTTTTAACCTTATTGGAATCGAAATTTGGAATCGACAGAGCAGAATCAGAATCAAATGATACCCAAAGCTATTGTGCATTTTTCCCTACCACTTTTATTAGTTGTATAATAATATGAATGGAACTGGAATCGTTAGGCAGAACCGGAATGGGAAAATTTCTTACAATTCCCAACCTTATATGTGATGCTAATCCATTCAATTATTACTTTTTTAAATCATGTAATTGTTAACAAATCTGGTTTGATTTTGTCAATAATTTAAAGGATTTTAGACTGTATTCATCCATATCCCAACGTAGTAACAGAGCTGAGATTCAGCTCATATAACATGTAATTTGACCATTTTAGGTGGATGAACAAGATTAAGCACATCCAATTCACTGACCTTTTGTCTTGACCTCAATGACCAAGTCCTAATTTGTGACCTTTTCATGAAAAGAGCCATCTGTTGATTGATGTCAACCCTGTCCAAACAGTTAGCCACCCTCTAGTGTAGACCGATCTTTATGGTAAGGATGATCACTATTTGGTCTTGAAAAGTACACAGTCTTCCAGAAGATAATATTGTATGTCTTCTATTTTATGCTCAGAAACCCTTTTTTGTCTTCTCTGTTTCTCACTATCTTGTTCCTCCCAAAGGCAACTAGTGCTCAATATAGCATATAATATACAGGCAGTTTGATGTCATCCTCTTATCTGAAAAGGGCCCAGCTGAAGATGAAATCAGAAGCCTGAGGTAGCCGGGTGAGTGAGAAAGCTCTAAAAACAGCTTAGAGTGCACTGAAAGGTTTCGCTTCATTTGTGTGTGGATTCGGAAGGATGACAAGCAGAGATGAAGGAGACCCATGCAGTGGAATAAGAAACCAAGAGGGGAAATTCACTAAAAATGAATTGTGCTCACTGATAATGTAATTTTGTGCTGTCTGCTTTGCTTTAACACTTGATTCACTACAAGTGTTAAGCAAATCAGGTATCTGCCCAAATGCACCTATACAAAATCTGTACCTAATGCAATTTACATGCTGCAATACCACATCTTACTAAACAGTTCAGAGTGCTAGTTCATAGAGCATTTCCTGAACATTGATTTTTAAAATGCTGCATATCTGGTCTTTTCCATCATTTGATCATCATTCGACAAATTGATGTTGCCATGATGATTAGAAAATGCAGTTTATTTCCTGTTAAAATAAAACAGAGTAGGCTTTTGGGAATAAAGCGCAAACTATTACATACAAACAGAACTTAAAGGGCCCTATCATACACCCGGCGCAATGCGATGTCAGGAACGACGCAGGTGTTTTTTTTTCTAGTTTCAGGCCAACGCAGTTATTATTTTCACATCCAGAGACATCTGTTCACTCATGGGCATGCTGGTCTAAAAATGAAGTGTGTTCAGGCACATTGTTGGCATGTTGCTATTTTTAGGAACTGAAAACGACTGCGCCATTGACCAACAAAAACCTGGTTACTAAACAGTTCAGTATTTAGCAGTTCAGTCAATAGCACAGTATTTTTTGTGTTATTTAAAGGATGCCTTAGGGCGGTGCACTTTGCCTGTACACTCAGGGACCACAGCAGCACACACACATTTTTAAATATTAAAAATAAAAGGATTCCTCTCTGGAGAAGCGTTCAGTCTTTCTGCTCACAAATTCCTCCATGTAAATAGCGAATCCACCATGGTGCAAGCCCAACTGGCTTTTAAAGGGAATGGGAGATGAGACTCTGATTGGTTTATTGCACGTTACGCCCAAAACCCATGACTCATAAAGAGATGAGGTTCAACCCTATTGGACTATGTGCCTGGCACGCCAACCATTTTTTTCTCGTTGTTAAACTAGCAAAAGTGGATTCGGATACACCCTAAGTGAATCTTTATGAGCGCTTCAGACCATGCGTTAAATAAGGGCCCTAAATGTACAGTATCTAAAGTAAATCTAAATTAAAAACAAAAATCTAAGGTTTCAAGATTTAAATTGGTAACATTGTGGGAATAAAATCAATCTACTGTGACGAGAAAAGTCATCATGTTCTGAGAAAAAAAGATTATGAGAATAAAGATGTAAATTTGTAATATTTTCATTAAAAATAAAAATAAAAAAACTGTTTAAATGAGACCCAGTGAAGTGGTACAACTAGTGTGCATTTGCCAGAGTCACAGAGGACATAAGGATAGTAAAGTCTTTCCATGCCGTAAGCAGACAGGTGGGCAGCCAGTCAGGAAGAAAAACACTCTGAGAGATGCAGTCTGGGTGGGCAGGACCAGTACAAGGTAAGAAAAATCAATAGCAATGCGTACATGTGTGGAATGGAGCTGAGGCTTATTAGAGCAGTTAGATAGGGATTTTCTAAGACTGGATGCTCAACACGTCATTGCAGAGAAGAAAAAAAAAGTATATTGATCATGCCTTACACAAATGCCTAAAACGAATTGATTTTGTCAGGAATTGTTTGTTTGATCCAACAGAAGAGATGCCACAGCTACAAGCCAGAACAATTTTCTAATAGTCACTGCTGACGTCTTAAGTATTTGCCCATTTAAGTATTTGATTCATAAATCATCTATAACCTTCTTCACTTCAATCACTTTTACATAACCTTCTTCACACTTCTTTTGGTCTGACTTTAGCATATTTCAGAAGCCAACCCACCAAGTAAGGACTTTCAAACCATTAATGTAATAGGTTTCATAAAAAAAAAAAAAAACAATGTGTTAATTTCTAGAACGCAATGGCAAAACAGATGCATTTAAGATAGAATCCACTCACCACTCAAAAGAGTTTTTGACATTATGGAAGATTCATTGTGCAGTCATTTTTATTGACAACAGAGCTTTGTGAGATCGCAATGAACTGAGATGCTTTTTTTTTAATTAATAAGGGAGCGCACTTTGCGCGTATTCTGCCACGCCAAACCATGCACGCTTTTATGTTAAATTATTTGAAATAGTGTCATGGGCATACAGAAAACTATTTATACTTTTATGCAGACAGGAGAGGGACAAAACATGAATGTTGCGGGCGGGAGCGGGAGAAGGTAAAATATATGAAAAATCCTTCCTGCGCATGTCTCTACTTGGGAAACCACGGTGAAGCAGTGCTCACACTGAATGGGATGAATTGTTGGCTACTACTGACTATTTGAACTGAGCTGTGTAACTTTTTATATAAAAGGTTGACTGTTTTATTTTGATAATAAACTGACTGCGATGTCAAGTTTGCAATGCTGGAATATGTTGTGTGCATGCAAGGTGCATACGAGCAGAGGAAACATAAATACAATTTATTTTAGTCATAAAGATAATAAGAGAAGGACATTGTTCAAAATTGCAAAGTGTTACCTAGGTGAAGTTGGTCCCCCACCCAACGCAAAACTTCGGCAAAATAGTCTCAATCGTTTGTGCTCCGTTTGTGCTGGTTTGTGCCATACAAATTTTCGTTTGTGCTGCTTTGGTTTTTAAGATATTAAAAAAAACTTTTTTAGGTCATTCTGAGGTCAATCAGTCCCCCACATTCTCCAAATTCACCTCAAATAGCCTCGTTTGTTTGTGCTTCGTTTGTGCTGGTTTGTGCTGCTTTCGTTTTTTAAATATTGGACTTTGAATTATAGACGATAATGTCACCAGCCCCCCGACCTGATCCAAATTCACCCAAAATAGTCTCAATCGTTTGTGCTGATTTGTGCTGCTTACGTTTTTAAAATATTATACATTGAATTATAGCCGATGACGTCGCCAGCCCCCCGATCTGCTCCAAATTCACTTTGAATAGTCTCAATCGTTTGTGCTGGTTTGTGCTGCGTATGTTTTTAAAATATTATACATTGAATTATAGCCGATGACGTCGCCAGCCCCCCGATCTGCTCTAAATTCACTTTGAATAGTCTCAATCGTTTGTGCTTCGTTTGTGCTGGTTTGTGCTGATAAAAGTGTCGTTTGTGCTGCTTCCGTTTTTTAAAAATATTATACATTGAATTATAGCCGATGACATCACCAGCCCCCCCATCTGCTCCAAAGTCACCTCAAATAGTCTCAATCGTTTGTGCTTCGTGTGTACTGGTTTGTGCCTGTAAAAGCTGCGTTTGTGGTGCTTCCGTTTTTTAGATATTAAAATAATATTAAGGTAGTCATTTTGAGGTCACTCAGCCCCCCGACCTGCTCCAAGGTCAACTTAAATAGTCTCAATCGTTTGTGCTATTGTAAAATAAAGAAAACAAGATGTGCTTTCTGTCGTCCGGGTTTCCATTCTGTGAACTTGTTTGAGGAGCACCGCGCCTCACAAAAATAAAACAAACTAAATATAATAAATAAAGCAACTGTTGCACATTTCTTTCTTTCTTTTTGTTAATCTATTAATTATTTAAGTCAAATATATTTCACATATTTTTTCCTTTTCCTATAGACCGATTTTTTCTCTCCATTGTCCTTAAATCCTTAAGTCTTTTGGTTTGAAAACCACTGCGCTAGAGGTCGCCTATCCAAAACAAAAGCGTAGTTTGATGATGCCAAATTTTATGACACCAAGTTTGAACGCAGAATCTTGGGTTATGTGGTCTTCACCTCACAGCCGGTCCGGCTCGGGCAGAAATCATGTTCATGGATGCGATCATTAACATTACTGTAGTATGAAGCAGAGCAGACCCGAGTGGTGTAGGAGCTGAGCAAGGCCGCTGGTGCGATTGTTAATAAGATGAACGTCTCTTGAGCAGCGGGACTTTTATTATGCCACAGTCGCCTGCACCATTTTCACTTTTCTGGTCATGCTGAGTATGAGTATACATTTGAGTGTGTTGAAAATTATGTTATGATGTTACTTGGCAGCTGCTATGTTTCGCACTGCACAAAGAAACCGAGGGTAACGCAGATATGACGCATCTGACAGGCGACTCCCTGACGTGTCCCGGTTTCTTGGTTAAAATAGCAATTTTCTCACGATAGTTGGAAACATTTGAGATATTGTAAGTACTCAACTGAACAAAATACAGCTCTGGAAAAAATTAAGAGACCACTTAACATTGAGAATTTTTTTTCCAGAGCTCTATATAACACTGGCCTAGTGTTTTTTGGATATTTTACTGAAAAAATGTAAAATATCCAAAAATGTTACATAATGCACCTATATAACACCTATGTAACATTGGTAGTGTACAAATGTTACATAGTGCACCCTGAACTCTTGTAATCACTGAATCCATTAGATGGGTAACATGATAATAACATGCTATTATCTTCATTTCCATCGACTGGAATATGAGTTTAATACTTTGTTTTAGGACATTTGTTACAGAATTGTTGATATTAAACAAAGTATGTACCTGGATTGTACCTATTATTTGTTACACTGAACATGGAGTCCTGAGGGTCTTTGTTAAGGATTTGCTTGTTAAAAACATTACTGTATGATATAAATGTGGCAATTTTCAAATCTGCTGGGATTGCTCTTAAATTTGAGAGCACTCACAACCATTTTTCAAGGTGAAATTGAATGGAAGGTCTTCTCTCACAATACCTTAACTATCCAAGGGGCTATTAGAAGGTGAAAGCAGGCATCTCTGACAATACGCTACCCATGCTGGATCTCCGGTGACTGCCACTTCTGCTCTCCATTCAGTGAACTGTGAAAAGCACTGGAGTGCATGCCATCCACAGGAGACTGGAAACGAAATTGAGCTGCCTGTTGAGTTACATTTTCATTTGCTGGAGAAGTCCAAGGAAGATTTTGATAGGACAGGTGACAGTTTGTTATTGCCAGAGTCTGAGCTCTCTAAGTTAGGTGAAGCGAAGTGTGAGTGGAAGGCTTCAAAAAATAAATTACTTCACTGAGGATTGTTTTAACACCTGTGATGGTTTTCAGAACTTAAGCTTGAAATGAACGAATGCATACATACAAAAACTCTTTTAGTTTGATTTAAACTAAATTTTACGGTAATCTAGAGACAACAAGTGTCGTTTTCTATGGGGGCTTGTTTATTTCTACCATGGAATAAAAAAATAAGAAAGGTAATGGTGAATTGTATTCTCCTAATTCTGAATTCGGATATTATAATTTGTAATCGGATAAAAATTTGTAAACTCGCAATTGCATAAAAAAATCCAGAAGTGTAAGATTTTAAGTTTAAATCTTACAATTCTGACTTCATTTCCTGCAATTCCGAGTTTATAAATTTATTTTTAAAAAGTCAGCATATAAACTCCAATTAAAAAAGAAAAAATACTTTTTATCTTACAATCTTAACTTTTTTTATTGCAGTTACGCCTTTTTATCTCATAATTCTAACAATTTTTCTTGCAATTCCGAGTTAATATCTCACAATTTAGAGTAAAAGTATATAAACTCACAATTCACACCTTTCAGAATTGTGAGGAAAAAAACTTGCAATTTGCAAGTCATGAAGTCCGAATTGAGATTTTGAGAAAATTATGTAAAGATCACAAATAGTTAAAAAAAATTATATTGTTTTCATGAGAATTCTTTTTTTTTTTTTTTTTAATGCCAACACCAAAAGAAAACTGATTATTGTGGCTTCCATACACACTGAAAACATTTCCATAAATTAATTTTTACCTATTAGATATTCTCGTTTGAAAAAATAAAATAAACTCACTTTGAACAGTAATGAATACATACATCATCTGTCCCACATGAGTCAAGGTTTATAACGGCTTGCTTGGTTAAGAGCTCTTCAAAATCATAGCATTTTTCCATAGCACGTTTCACTAGACAGCTTTGAAATGCTGGTCCATGTCCAGTACAGCTGTTTTTGTGTTTTGTTCAGAATTATTATTTGTGTCCCAGAGGTTGCTCGGTCAGAGAGCGCTTGAGAGCGCTGACTGCGAGCATTGTGAAAGATTATCAATGAAAATTCTCCGGTCCCGCCGAGCACTCTTCGAGGAGGGTGCTTCGGCTCGCGTCCCTCAGGGCACGGGTCCCGCTGCTGCCGAGGCACAGCGAAGGCTCGTGTCCTGGGGTTCACAGATGGATCTAGCGGAGGGGCTAGAGACGGGTGATCCCCTATCCCTGCCTTTATCCGCTAGATCTGACGCTTCAGTTCGCGAGTCAGAAGCACGCGCTGCGGTTTCTTCTGCTCGCGCTGAAGCGCAGGTGCAACGACACTCCAGTTCCGAGGAGCTGGATGTCGTGAGCCTGGAAGTGGAAGATGAAGCATTTTCACCACCTTATACACACACACATTCACATGAGGAGCTTTTGGAGGTTGTTACTCGCGCTGTTGCTCGTTTGAATATAGATTGGCCAACTGATGAGCAGGAAGCCCGTCAGTCAAAAAGCAAGTTAGGCAGCGTTTCCTGCCATCCAGAGTGCAACCTCCAGCGGGTCTTGCCGTTCTTTCCCGACCTCCACACCGAGGTGTCGAAAGTGGAACAGACCGGCATCATTCAGAGTGTTTAGTCCAGTAACATCTGAATATTCAAATATAATGGGTCTAAAGAACATGGTTATGCGGCGATGCACGCAGGTGGAAGAGGCGGCTGGCGAGCTATCTCCCCTGTGTCTGCATCGCTGAAAGCCCGCAGCTGCCCACTAAGCCAGTAAAAGCGACATCAGTCTTAGTGGGCAGGGCGTGCTCGGCAACAGGTCAGGCGGCCAGTTTACACAATGGCGGTCCTTCAAGCATATCAGGCTGACCTGTTAAAAGATATAGACGAGGAGTGTGAGGAAGTGGGAGAGAAACTATTGCGGAGATCAGGAGGGCAGCTGATTTGTCTCTTCGCCACCAGGAGGCGGCTAAATCCATGGCAGCACTGGTGGCCACGGAGAGACACTTGTGGCTGAACCTGTCAGATATGAAGGACAGGGATAAAAAGTTTTATTAGATGCTCCTGTCTCTCCTGCCGGCCTTTTCGGCAGCACAGTATATGTAGTCGTCGAAAAATTTCAAGACTCAAAAAAGCAGACGGCAGCGTTTCAAAGGTTTGTCCCCGCAAATCCATATCTCTGGGGCTGCTGGGCGGGAGCCGCCCCAGCCGAGTACGTCCTCCTCCCATAGAGCCAAACAAAAGGGGAGCGTGGCTTCCCGTGCTCCCCCACAGAGAGACTGGGGGTCGGGACAGCGCTCAGCCGAGGTCTTCCGAGGTAGAGCAGATCTGAGGACTGTTCTCATCTCTAGGAAGGCTTCGGCAAAGAAGTCCTGACGCCAGTGGCGGCAGGCTTCTGATGGCAGTCCCCTCCGAGGGGAAGCGGTGTGTCGAGGCACCCGTCTCCTCTCGGTGCCATCAGGGGCCGTTCTGCCAACCCGCCACCATTGGTGCTTGGCGCAGCGGTCCTCAGCGAGTACAAATCTCCATGTCCGCCCGGAAGCGTGGCGGCGTGGGAAGCTTCGCACCCTCCAAGGAGGGCTCGAAGTGGGTCAGTTCGGTTGCTTCCTGCCGGTGCGCGTTTCAGGACACCAAGCTGGCGCTCAACCAACACCAGAGACCAGCCTCGAGAGGCTGGTTCCTTAGTAGATTTTCTGGCAGCGTGGAAACTTCTGCGAATATCTCAGACTGGGTCCTGCATTACAATAGAAAGGGTACAAAATACAGTTTGGGTCACACCCGCCCGGATTCAACGGGGTTGTACACACAGTAGTAAACTCCAAGCAGGCTCTGGTGATGGAAGAAGAAGTACAGACGCATCTGCGGAAAGAGGCTATAGAGAGGTCCCTCCCACAGCAGAGAGTCAGGGTTTTACAGCCGGTACTTCATAGTTCCAAAGAAGGATGGAGGGCTGCGGCCCATTCTAGATCTGCGTCAGTTAAATCAAGCAGTCAAAAAATTAAAATTCAAAATGCTCACTCTGAAACAGATTGTGTGTCAGATCAGGTCCGAGGACTGGTGTGTCACGATAGACCTAAAAGATGCATACTTTCACGTCTCCATCCTTCCACAACATAGGAAGTTCGGGGGCGAAGCATACCAATATCAGGTTCTTCCGTTCGGCCTAGCTTTATCACCCCCCGTTCACAAAGTGCGTGGATGCAGCGCTGGCTCCTCTGAGACTCCAGGGCATCCGCGTTCTGAATTACATAGACGATTGGCTCATTCTGGCACAGTCAAGAGAGTTAGCGGTTCAGCATCGAGATGCTGTTCTCGCTCATATGAGAATGCTGGGGTTAAGGCTCAACGCAAAGAAAAGTGTGTTGTCTCCTCTTCAGAGCACCACTTTTCTGGGCATAGTGTGGGATTCAAGAACCATGAGGGCTCATCTATCGCCCGCTCGGGTACATGCAATCCTCAGAGCCGTAAACAAGATAAAGCTAGGCCAGTCACTCACTGTAAAGCAGTTTCAAAGACTGCTGGGTTTGATGGCAGCAGCGTCCAACGTTATACCTTTTGGCCTGCTGTACATGAGACCCTTACAGTGGTGGCTCAGGACCAAGGGTTTTTCCCCGAGGGGAAATCCTTTTCACATGATCAAGATCACGCGGCGATGCCTTCGTGCCTTGGTAATGTGGAAGGATCCATGGTTCCTGTCCCAGGGTCCGGTGTTGGGGGCTCCTTGTCATCGCGTAACGCTAACGACGGATGCATCCCTCACCGGCTGGGGGGCGGTCATGAGTGGCCGCTCTGTCCGGGGTCTGTGGAGCGACCATCAGCTCTCCTGGCACATAAACCAGTTGGAGCTGATGGCCGTGTTCCTGGCACTCAGGAGCTTTCTCCCAGACCTCAGGGGCCATCACGTGTTAGTCCGTACAGACAACACGACGGTGGTTTCCTATATAAATCGCCAGGGGGGTGTGCGATCACGCCGACTATGCAAGTTGGCACATCAAGTCCTGATATGGGCTCAGGGGAAGTTATTGTCAATTCGTGCAATATACATTCCGGGCATCTAAACAAGGCGGCAGACTTCCTGTCGAGGCAGGGGCTCTGCCGAGAATGGAGACTCCACCCGAGGTGGTGGAGCTTCTCTGGAATCGCTTCGGGCGAGCTCAGGTGGATCTGTTCGCGTCTCGAGAGACCACGCATTGTCCACTGTTTTATTCCCTCACGCATCCAGCCCCTGGGGTTGGATGCCATGGCTGAGCGTGGCCGAGGCTGCGTCTGTGCGCCTTTCCCCCTCTGGCATTGCTACCAGGAGTTCTAGAGAGAGTGCGCCAGGGACGGGTCCGTCTACTGTTAATAGGCCCGTTCTGGCCGGGCCGAGTGTGGCTTTCAGACATTGTGTCTCTCCTGGAGGGTTCTCCATGGGGAATCCCAGTCAGGAGGATCTTCTCTCTCAGGCGTCGGGGTCAATCTTGCACCCGCGCCGGAGTTGTGGAAGCTGTGGGCTTGGCCTCTGAGGGGCCCAGCTCAGAATTCGGTCTCTCTACTGAGGTAGTAGAGACCATGCTGCACTCAGAGCTCCATCCACAAGGAGGTTGTATGCTCTGAAATGGAGAGTTTTTGCGGCTTGGTGTACAGGTCATTCAGTAAATCCAGTCAACTGCCCGGTTGGGTCAGTGTTAGATTTTCTTCAAGAAAAGTTATCTTCAGGGTTATCCCCTTCCACTTTGAAGGTATATGTGGCGGCTATATCCGCCTACCACGTCCCTTTACGGTGCATCAATGGGGAGACACCCATGGGTAACTCGCTTCCTCCACGGAACATTGAGGCTTAGGCCTGTGGCACGCTCAAGAGTACCAATGTGGGACCTGGCCATAGTTTTAGAAGGCCTGACTAGGGCCCCATTTGAGCCTATTGAGGAAGTACCAGAGAAATTTCTCTCACTAAAAGCTCTTTTTCTTCTGGCTATCTCGTCCCTTAAAAGAATGGGGGACTTACAGGCATTATCAGTTGCCCCGTCTTGTCTTGAGTTTGCTCCTGGTATGGTGAAAGCTTTTCTCTTTCCGAAGGAGGGATATATACCTAAGGTCCCCACTAATGTGGCAGGCCCAATAATGCTGCAGGCCTTTTATCCGCCTCCTTTCCAGAATCCAGACCAGGAGAATCTGAATTTGCTTTGCCCAGTGAGGGCATTGGATGCATAAGTCCACAGAGCTGCCCTGTGGCGTAAAAGTGATCAATTATTTGTGTGCTTTGGGACTCCCAGTAAGGGGAAGCCCGCATCGAAGCAGACGCTGAGTAAATGGATAGTCGAGGCTATTTCACTCGCATATGAGTCGGCCGGTCAGCCGTCACCACTAAAGATCCGAGCCCACTCAACTAGGAGTATGGCGGCTTCTATGGCTCTACTTTCTGGAGTTTCACTTCAAGAAGTTTGTGATGCGGCAGGGTGGTCCTCTCCACACACATTTGTCAGATTTTATACGCCTGTGACCGACTTGTTCGACTTATCAGAAGCTGACACTGTATGGTTCAGGGGTGCTTTATAGTTTCCTGGTCAATGACGTCACCCGCCCATGACGTCTCGTCACGCCATTGGACTGATTTCACGAGTGCTTCATGACGCAATCACGCAGAGGCGTTCCCGCAGCGCTTGACGCAGCGTCTCGTTCCCTCTCAGGGAACCATGGTTACATACGTAACCTGAGACGTTTTCCAATCACTTCCATGGCCACGGGTGTTTAAAATTTGAAAAGAATTGAAAAGAACATTGAAAGAATGGGTCGCTCTCAGGAGTTCAGTGAATTCAAGCGTGGTACTGTGATAGGTTGCCACCTGTGCAATAAGCCCATTCATGAAATTTCCTCACTACTAAATATTCCACAGTCAACTGTTAGTGGTATTATACGTGGGAGCAATTGGGAACAACAGCAACTCAGCCATAAAGTGGTAGGCCACATAACATCACAGAGCAAGGTCAGCGCATGCCGAGGCACACAGTGTGCAGAGTCAATAGCTACAAACCTCAAAACTTTGTGTGGCCTTCATATTAGCTCAAGAACAGTGTGTAGAGAGCTTCATGGAACAGGTTTCCATGTCCGAGCAGCTGCATCCAAGCCTAAAATCACCAAGTACAATGCAAAGCGTTGGATGCAGTGGTGTAAAGCACGCCGCCACTGGACTCTAGAGCAATGGAGACATGTTCTCTGGAATGATGAATCTGTCACTCCAGATTGTTCTGGAGTGTTCTCTGGCAATCTGATGGATGAGTCTGCGTTTGGGGTTGTGCCAAGTGTAAAGTTTGGTGGAGGGGGGATTATGATGAGGGGTTGTGCTTGGCCCCTTAGTTCCAGTGAAAGGAACTCTTAATGCTGCAGCATACCAAGACATTTTGGACAATTTCATGCTCCCAACTTTGTGGGAACAGTTTGGAGATGACCCCTTTCTGTTTCAACATGACTGGGCACCAGTGCACAAAGATCCATAAAGACATGGATGAGCGAGTTCAGTGTGGAGGAACTTGACTGGCCTGCACCTCCTGACCTCAACCCGACAGAACACCTCTAAGTATAAATTAGAGCAGAGACAGTGAGCCAGGCCTTCTCATCCAACATCAGTGCCTGACTACACATGCGCTTCTAGAAGAAAGTTCAAAAATTAAAAAACACACTCCTAAACCTTGTGGAAAGCCTTCCCAGAAGAGCTGAAGCTGTTATAACTGCAAATGGTGGGCCAACTCTATAACCTACGGATTAAGAATGGGATGTCATTAAAGTTCATGTACATGTAAAGGCAGGCGTCCCAAAACTTTTGGGAACATAGTATACTGCATGAGTACAGTAAGTACTCTTTTTATTCTGGCAAAAGAAGATAATTATGTAGGGGAGCAAGGGGGCACAACCTTATGCGGAGTTAGTTGTAACACGCATGGTTTAACACTTTCCACACATGCCAGGATGACAAAACTTTGTGTATTTACTAGTTGCCATATCAAAGTTATTTAGAGAAAAAATTTGGAAGATATCACTGAACATTTATTTAATCATAGCAAAAGTAAATTTCTTACTCATGTTTATTTAAAACTAGACAAATGTGATATTATTTTTATCTAATATCTGTTATTTAACAGTTGAGATCGTTCTTTAATGCTGATCTAACAGAAGAAGAAACGACCCGGGGTTAAATCCCAGTTGCGCAGATGGGGTGTGTTGTGACACTGTGTTACAATGAGCCCCTATTAGAAATATGCTATTATATTTTATACTTTTAGGAAATCTTTTGAGAAACCATGAGAAAAGGGTGAATAATGACTGAGAGTCAATGTTCAGAAAATATTAATTATTATTATGTTTTGAACCATGCTGTTTAGCTGTAGTTAGTGTGTTTGTTGTCAAACTCAAAAAATATATATATTTTTAATGATTAAAAAAATGCTATTATTTTATTTCAAAAAGTTAATAACTGTATTTTTTTTACAAAATATTTTGTTTGTCTAGGATATTTTTTGGATTATATCAGATAACATTTTAAGCTGTCATATGCTCATGTTACAATGTGCCCCCTCACATGTTACAATGTACCCCACCAATGGGCCATGTTGTCACATTTCACTTCCATTCTTTCAGGTTAAATCAAGAAAAAGTATACACTGTATTAATGAAACAAAGCCACATAATTGTACTAGACGTGTGCAATTAATGTGGGAAAAATTAACTACTCTGAACCCCAAGTGGATTTACACAAACTGAGGAAGTCAAAAAGCGTTAGGTTGTGCCACGCTCTCCCCTAATCTACGATTACTTTGATTTAATTTGCATGAAATTGTTGCTCTGATTGTTTAATAGGAGGCCATTATTCCTAGAATGTAGGATGTCAACTCATTTCCGCCATCTGCCAGTTTTAAAGACACAAATAACAATGGTTATTGCTCACTGTAGTTAATTTCCACTAAAAGTTACTCTTGAATAATAAATTAATCTATCGATCATGTCAAGGTACATGCATTTTTCAGGTACCTTCTTTCGGATGATAAACACAATGTAGACTGGAAAGGTATAAGCTTCATCAAGACAAATTGCTGTCTGAAAATAGTTTTCAAGGTTGTATGCCTATCAACACTGTATACAAGGTATATATAATGATAATAGATAGATAGAATGTTACAGCACCTAATTAATATGCATGAGCTAAGCTAATAGACAGACAAACAGAGAGAAAGATGGATAGATGGGCAGACAGACAGACCTGAACCAAGCTGATAGACAGAATTTATGGGTATTGCACATTTGGCTTCTCTCTTTCTGTCCCTCTTTCATTCTGTCTGACTCAACGGTGGGCGAGGCAATAATTCCACTGCAGTGCCTCCATCTGGCTCATGAGTAAAACATTAAAGTCAAGGAGCTGATTTTTACTTCCATTATCTTTATTATTCCTGTTCCACAGGAGATGGAGGGTTTCATATGCAGGCACTCAGGGCTCATCGGCTTCATTTTGTCTCATACTTCTAATACGTTTAAAATAAATGTTACTAAGAACCGAAACATTTTATTACATTCTTGAGGTTTGCGCTCTCTTATATTTCAATTACAGCATATTCAAGGTCTCTTGTTTATATAGCCACTACAATCTGAATAGTTCCCTCAAAAATCTGAAATCCGAAATTCTGTCATCACCCTCAGGTTGTTTCAAACTCAGAAGGTAAATTCTGAAATTCTGTATTTTTTCTTCCAATGAAAAAAAACAGGAAATCATGCATCTTTTGCTCAGAAACATCTTGTAAAAGTGAAAACTCTAGAATATTAAGTAAAATCTAAACATGTACTCAAGTTTTACTTAAATATTAAATATTAGACATTCAACAGACAAGTAAATTTCACTTGTGACTCTCTGGCATATTTACACAAATTAATAAAGTACTTGAAGCTATTAAAAAAAAAAATCTTGTAAAATTTACGTCGTCTTGAAGCAAGGACTCTGCGCATGCACAGAAAGAACCGCTATCATTGAGGGCTTCTCCAATCTGCATTGCACTCGAGTCTCGACAGGTAAGCAATAAAATGCATTATACAGGTGCTGGTCATATAATTAGAATATCATCAAAAAGTTGATTTATTTCACTAATTCCATTCAAAAAGTGAAACTTGTATATTATATAAATTCATTACACACAGACTGATATATTTCAAATGTTTATTTCTTTTAATTTTGATAATTATAACTGACAACTAAGGGAAATCCCAAATTCAGTATCTCAGAAAATTGTTAAGTAAATGTACTTAATTTCCTTAGGTGTTAAATTTACTTGGAAAAAAATTGTGCAATAACTTGCTAAATAAAAATTGAGTAAATTCTATTTATTAATCTTTGTAAGAAAAAAAATCTGGTCTGTAATTAATTTTATTAATTAATTTAATTCCATTTGAATCTGAGCCGGTATAACTGCATACCGATGCGCTGTGCTTCTCATAGCTGAAAGATATTGTGAAAGGCTCCTTTTAACCTGCACATAAACAAACAGTACAGAGTTCTGAGAACATCCAAATGAATTAGATTCAGTACCATGACGACTAAAAATCTGTTTTTTTTATTCAAGAAAAAAAGCGTTTCCATCACACTGATGAATTACAGAGAATTTTGTTTAAGACTGTAGAACAGGGGTGTCAGAAGGAGAGACGTGAATCCAAATGTAAGAAAACTGTTTATTGACGACAGGGTGAAATAGGAACACAATCTCCGAAGAGGATAAAAGATGTAGCAGGGAATACTCAGAACACCACGTTTAGCAGGTGGGCGACCTGGGAACCCAATCCAATGAGGATGAGTGAGCAGAACAGACCCAGCGCGGATTCGACTGGAACTGGAGGAAGAACTTACGACCTCCAGAAGTCTGGGAACATAGACAAGATCGAGGAAGGCACTTCAACAGGAAACACGGGCACCAGACTGGGTAAGAGAGCACAGATAAGAGTGACAAACCGACACCAGGCGATAATCACCCCCGCTAGATAAAGGCATCTAACGAACAGAAAAAAACAGCTGCAGCTGTAGCCGCTAAAGAGATCAGCTGGTTACTAGGCAACAACCAAGCACTACACACTCAGACCCACACCCACACCCACCACCACCAACACACACACACAATGAACACACGGATAGATGAACCATGACCGTACCCCCTCTCCTAAGAGTGCCTCCTGGCACTCCCAAGAGAGCCTACCTGGTGATTGTAATCGTCGATAAGTGATCCTGTATGTCCCTAGCAGGAACCCAACTTCTCTCCTCTGGACCGTAACCCTCCCAGTCCACCAAGTACTGAAATCCATCCCCTCCTTCTCGAGTCCAGAATACGATTGATCGAATAGGTAGGTTCCCCATCTACGCGTCACAGCGGAGGAGGAACCGGAGCTGGCGGATTAAAGTGTGAAAGAAACACTGGCTTTAATTTGGAAACATGAAAAACGGGATGAATTCTCCTGTATGCGGGAGGGAGTTTGAGGCGGACTGCCACCGGACTAAGAATATTGGTGACAGTAAACGGGCCAATGAATTTGGGAGCTTACTTGTTACTAACAGAGCGGAGAGGAATATTATTGGAAGAAAGCCACACTTTTTGACCCACAACGTAAACGTGAGGCCTTGACCAGTGGCGATCGGCCTGAGCCTTCGTGCACGCTCCCACTTGGAGAGAGTCTTGCAGGCTACTCCAAGTGCGGCGGCACCTCTGGACGAATGCGTGAGTGGAGGGGACCTCGACTTCAGATTCCAGACTGGGAGAAATAGGTGGCTGGTACCCTATGCTACACTTAAATGGAGATAGGCCCGTGGAAGACACTGGTAATGAATTGTGTGCATACTCCACCCATGAGAGTTTCTGGCTCCAGGAGGAAGGATTCTGAGAGACCAAACATCGCAACACTCTCTCAAGGTCTTGGTTGGCACACTTGGTTTGGCCATTTCTCTGAGGATGAAACCCAGAAGAAAGACTGACACTTGCCCCCAATAAACAACAAAACTCTCTCCAAATTTTGAAAATAAATTGGGGACCTCTGTCAGAGACCACGTCCATCGGGAGGCCATGAAAACGAAAGAAGTGATCTTCGACAGCCACCGCTGTCTCCTTGGCAGACGGTAATTTGGGCAAGGGGATGAAATGGGCCGCCTTTGAGAACCGGTCCACTACAGTCAAAACGACCGTATTGCCCTGGGAGGGCGGGAGGGCAGTGACAAAATCTAGCGCGATGTGGGACCAGGGTCTCGAAGGGGCTGACAGCAGTTCGAGTAACCCATCACGAGGGCAATTGGAAGTCTTCCCACGAGCACAGACGGAACATACCAAAACAAAACGGTTACAGAATTTCCGCGCCAGTCAAAGTCGGATTATGGAGTACCAGCCGGGGATGACCAAGCACCACAGGAGTAGAGGGAGCATTAATCAAAAGAAAGTCAATGTTCTCAGAATGATTGCCAGACGTGAGCAGTCTTACAGTAGCAGTAGAATGAGTGACGGAGGGTAAAAGTTGACCATTGAGTGCAACTACAGAAATGGGCCTGGAGAGTGCCACCACTGGTATCTGGAGTTTGTGTGCTAGGTCAATATCCAAAAAATTTCCCTCAGCTCCTGAATCCACAATAGCCCCACAGTCGAATTCTGAGTCTGCAGTCTTAAACTCACTGGAAGAAATGTAGCAGAAAAAGAGGATTCAGTCCGTTCAACCCCACCCGTCAGTAACCTCTTACCTACAAACAGGTGCTGGCTTTTACTGGACACTGCAGTACAATGTGACCGGCGTTACCAAAGTACAAACATAATCGCTGCTCTCTCCTCCTCTGCTTCACCCGTGAAGATAAATGAGATCTGCCCAGTTGCATAGACTCAGTATCATGATGAAATGCTGTAGTTTCGTCAGGGGAATTACAAGTAGATTAAAGTGTGGATGTCACGTTGGTACTGACTTGTGGTGACCGACGACCACATCGACGGAGCCTAGTATCCACTTGAATCGCCAGATCGCAGGGAATACTCAGAACACCACGTTTAGCAGGCGGGCGACCTGGGAACCCAATCCCCGATGAGGAACCATGATGAACCATGACAAGGGGTTTTCATTCTTTTAGTTTTCACAGACCCCCGAATATGATCATCCTCGTGTGACCCCATCCTAAAATTGAAAAGGCATCTATCTTTAAATCTTAACACCCAATTTATACACTGGAAATGTTGTATTATACATTTAAAATTAGTTGCTATTAAAGAGTTAGTTCACCCAAAAGAGAAACTTCTGTCACTAATTACTCTCCCTCATGTCATTCCAAACTCAATCTTCTGGACACAAACAAAGATATTTTTGATGAAATCAGAGTGCTCTGTGCTGCGCTGTGGTAACAGCGTCAACAGAGTAGAAGACTGGCACAGATGTGAAGAAATTGTTGAATAAAATCGTTATTTTTGTTTGTTTTTTGCACACAAAATGTATTCTGGTCGCTTCATAAAATTAAGGTTGATCCACTGGAGTCACATGGACTATTTTATTGATCACTTTCTGGGCCTTGAAAGTGTTAATTAAATTACTGTCTATGGAGGGGTCAGAGAGCTCTCAGATTTCATCAAAAATATATTAATTTGTGTTCTGAAGATGAACGAAGGTCATGGGTGTGGAACGACATAAGGGAGAGGAATTAATGACAGGATTTTCATTTTTGAGTAAGTAAGTAAGTAAAGCACCTATATAGAGTGCAACAATTTAACAATATAAAACAACAAACAAAACATAAAACATAAAAAGCCCAAACAACTAAATGCTTGATGAAAAGGTTGAAATAACCCTTTAAGTTACATGATTATATTTTTTACTCACTATAGTAATGTACTGTTAAATGTATTACTTTTTTGGTTGATTTAATTTTAACCAACATTTTGTTCTATATTTTATATTAATTAAAAAAATTCAATTTATAATTTTTTTTATTTCACTTTTTTTTTTTTAAATGTACATTCAATTTCTAATCATATTTTTATGATTTTTTTAATCTAATTTATTTACTTATTACAGTTTTTCTCTCATATTTTCTCCCTTGCGGCCCCAACTTTGAAATCCCCTGCAGTTAAAATACTAAGACACTTAGGCTGGCTACACACTGCAAGCGTGGCGTGAGCGTCTCAGCTGTGTGGCGTGTCCGTTTTTATTTCAGCTCCCATGTTAACAGGTTAGAGCGTGCACACTGCCTGCGTAACACGTGCATGCTAGAAATAGAACCGACGCCTATTTTTCACGCGAAGCGTTTCCAGGCAAAATAGAATAGAAAAAGATGTTTATATGTCATTTTGACACAAATACATATTAATAAATTACATTTAATTAAATTAAATTAAATTAATTACAAATTACAATTACATTGATGTTTGAAAGTCTCTAGGTTTTGACATGAATGCAGATATAACTGTAATTTAAATAAATAATAATGATTATCGTTTTTCAAAACGTCAATAAAGAACGAAAATTCTGTAGCCTATTTTGCCATCAATACCATAGATATGTATGGTCAATACTGCCGACGTTGTCTTTGCTGTATCAGTAGGCTACATATTTATGTTTAACATGAAGTATACATTAAGTATAGGCCTTCCCTGTATGTTACATAGCAGCAGCAGCGCCGCGTCAGACATACTTCTGGTGTGCAAAGACATAGAAAACGCCACGCAGCCGCCACGCAGCAGAAACGCCACGCTCACGCCACGCTTGCAGTGTGTCGCCAGCCTTAATTCACCTTCTTCACCTCACGATTCATGCTTTCTATACGAATCAGTCAGGAAAGACTGAAAACACAAATATGTCGTAAATGCAAACAGTACTGCAAATGACTTATAGTTTAACAATATAGTTTGATTAAAAGTTTTGATTAGATGATTAATTGTTAATGTGACCACATGCCTGATTAACATTGCGTGCTTCGGGATGGGCGGAAATCCATCTTTTTAAAGACATCAGCTTCCTGCTGTCTGTCCTCTCAAAGTTGCTGAGTGACATGAACCACTACGTTTGCCACAGATCTTCCTCACCCTCGTGATTTGTACATTTTGGCACAATTTTTGCACAAATGCCTTTCCAGGCATTGTAGCACCTCTCTCCCTCTCAAAAAACCTTTCCAGAACACATTTGGTTGGATCAGGTCCCATAATCCTGTTATCACTGCAGTCAGGCCATTGATTTAAAGAAAAGTCAGGCTTTTACAGCCCTGACAAGAAAACCCCATGAGAGGAGCCAATTCTGAATTATTCCTCTTTAGATCCATTTGCAGTCTTTGCTGGGATACATCCAGCTCAAGGGAGATGCTTACACTTCCTGAGTGAGGCTGGAAATGCCATGCTCTTCTATTGGGGGATTAGAGCTCGTGGCAGTAGGAGGCCGATAGTATCTCAATACTGTTCAGGCCCAAATTTGCCAGCCGAGTCAGCCAGACATTGATTGCAAAGTCAGCAGACAGTCAGGGTTGAGCGCCAGCTTTGATTGTGGCTAATCAAGCTCAATCATCTTCCCTCTGATTGGTGGAGAAGGGTCTGGGAATAGAGCCACTATCAGCTTTATCTTGCCTGTTGACTCTAGTATTTTTTCTAGTATCTGTTTCTAGCTCTGTTCAGAAGGGATACTGTTCAGTACTGATTTGGCCATTTTTTGCCTCCTAGAAAACCGTGATATCTGGGTCAATGACGTGACTTTTTTATTTCCTAACTATTAATTTCTTGTAAGGATTTGAGCGAGTTTGACATGGGTCAAATTGTGAGGGCTAGATGACTGGGTCAGAGCATCTCCAAAACTGCAGCTCTTGTGGGGTGTTCCCGGTTTGCAGTGGTCAGTATCTATCAAAAGTGGTCTAAGAAAGGAACAGTGGTGAACTGACGACAGGGTCATGGGTGGACAAGGCTCACTGATGCACGGCTGGCCCGTGTGGTCCGATTAAACAGACGTTGGTTCTGATAGAAAGGTGTCAGAATACACAGTACAGTGCATTTGCGATTATAAATAGACGTGCAAACCATACAATGTATTTGGAAGCACCTGTTTTCTTAAATGTAACATCAGTACCTTACAGTATAGGCTATTGTATAGCAAGCGTATCAATGATTATTGTACACCATCTTATTCTTATATTTTGGGGATGGAAAAACAAATCACAATACTTCAAATTCAAAGGCTAAGGTTTCATTGAATAAATGTGAGCATTTCAAAGTCTGAACGTGGTACCGTTTTGCGTTTTACTGGCTTGGAAAATCAATGCTTCAGAATGCTTCAGTTCAGAGCATTTGGCAATCAATGAATAGCACACACTCATGCAAAGCAAATTCTTATGAAAAATTATGTTTTCTTTACCATGATATATGTTGTATACATACTTACAATTGTTTGTTTTATCTCCCATATGATTTTGAATGAGCTTCCTGAAATAATAAGGCATGGACATTTTTTAGAATAAGAGTCCCATTCTGTTAAATATGTTTCTCCATTTGTCCGTCTAACTTTCTCCTTTCTCTCCCACAGGAGCTCAGTTTCTCTGGTTAATTTTCTCCACTGCCACAGCAGTGCTGTTCGCTCTGCTCCCACAGGAGCTCAGTTTTTCTGGTTAGCCCCTTGCCTGTCACCCACCACTTTGGCAAGTGGGGCATTTTGACAAACTCATAGTAAAAAGGCTGCTGCTCACAAGTCTTTCTGAGTAGACACATAAATAACACATATCTATAAAGCCAAAGCTTAAGAGTTTACAATTCACGACTCATAATTAAAATGGAGATATATAGGCTCAAACATTAAAACAACAATAAAATATATTAAATATTTATTTTAAAATGTATAAAAATATTATGTGAATGTAGTTAACTTCTAACCACAACTAATGTGAATTCACAAATGTGGTCATGCTTCATTTCAAATCTGAGGATGAAATCTCTAAAATTATGCATTTTATGAAGGATATTGTAAGACCATGTCATATGAGCTTTTAGGGAATGCAAAAATAAGATGCTATCATTATGTTATTGGCCTGTAAAACACATTCTTACAGTCTTTCAACGGCTCAATTCAGAGTCTGTTTTCACTCAATGAAATTTTCACACATCTGTCATGAATGACTTAATCCTCATTAATCTTTTATAATAATTATTTTGTTTCTATTCAAGCAGTTTAACCCATTCAGGCACTCTGGATTGCCCATCAATCCCACATTCATCCAAATTTACATTAAAACCTACTATCTGAAGTCTTATTAGCAAACAGACAAACAAAAACATCATGCTTTTGTACCTTATGTGAAATAAAATATAGCTCGAGGTATGACAGATACATTAGAGCTACAGTTAGCATTAAGCTACATAACACAATATAAAAGATTAATATTACACTTTAACTCCAAACTCTCTTTAAACAGCCAGCGAGTGTTTGTATTTTCTTCCACTCACGATATAATGTGGGTTTCAGTGATGTTCAATGATGTTAAAATGTTATATTTAACATTTTATATGGAGCTAATCACTACACCTGCTAAGCATGCTACTGGACACATTCTTTATTCATATAAAAATACACCAAAAATACATCACATACAAAACACACACAAACCATACAAAGCCATCGTAAATCCTGCGGTTATTAGCTTCGTTTTCGGGCGCTGGCAATATTTACAACAGAGAGATGAGATTGAGGAAGTGCACTGAACAGCGTGACCAGATGGGGCAGGATTGTTGTCACGTTGATGTAAGATGATTGACAGCTCTACAGCGAATGAGAGAGCTCTGGGAACATAAGTGACGTGCAGGAAGACATAAACAGACAGAAATCACTCTGAATGTCATTCAGCTCTTCAGATCAACATAATTCAGTGAGAAATGAATAGAAATGTTATTCTGTATGACGAAATATTTTGCAAACATGTGATTTACATATATATTTGTCCAAATATGCACACGTTTGGATTAAGAGCGTTTGGACATAGTTTAGAGCATGTATGTGATCACAAATAAAAAGGAGAAGACGTGACTGGCTTTTGATTCTTGTTGATATTCCATTCAAAATATTGTTCATTACAGATCGATTATTTTGCACTCCTGACAAAAATTAAGATATTAATGTCACTGCAACCTCATTTTATTATAAACAGTGGTCAAATAACGAAGCTGGAGGCTTTAAATCCAAGTTTTTCCAGATGAAGTTAGAGTGTGATGTTTTAAAGTGCATTGAATGTTGAACAACAGTAATCTGGGGCCGTCGACGATCTTTGACAGGCAAGGGGTTAATTTTCTCCACTGCCACAGCAGTGCTGATCCCTCTGCTCAGATTCTCTGGTTAATTTTCTCCACTGCCACAGCAATGCTGTTCCTTCCGTAAAATCTCCAATCCTACGTGACCTTCTCTTTTCTCCATGGGGGAGGGCATTTCTACACGTATCATAAACTTTTTCAGGCAAAAAGTGCTTTTGCGAATCACACAGTAGAACCAATGCACATACTGGAGTGTGCTCGACCCGGATCTCCACAACAGGGTGTTCGTAGGCTGTAAAAAAACATTTAATGTGCAGCCTGCAGGTCAGTGGCACACTGAACTTCATTGTGCCCGCAGGTTCATCCTTCCCATCGATACTGCCCAGAAACAAGCACCGCTCGATCCACCAGCTATATGCCACATGCAGCAACCGCAAGTGCAAACAAGGATGTCGAGGAATCTCCTCTTTTGAAGAGAGCAAGCAGCCTTGCAGACATTTTAATTTCCGGTAAATGCATCAGACAGTGCTGCCAGTCAATGGCTGTGTCCTCATTCAGGGGCTGCATTTTGAAGGCCGATTGCATCACCGCAGCGCACCGAAGGCTGTCCCAATTCATCAGTGTTGCCAAGTCCACGGTTTTCCTACCAAATTGGGCTACTTTTAAGTTGTTGCTGCTTGACAAAAAAAATTTCCGCGGGTTGATTTCCACCCCCACAAGTGCGATTTCGGCGCTCCAACATCCCCAAATGCACAAATCCAGTGGAGAATTCGGTCGCTCGATGGAGAAAATTGCATTGGGAGTTTTGGGATACATTTGTTGCAGAGATCTGGTAAACCAGAGACCTGTCTTTCTCACAGGGACGCAGGATAGAACAGATCCTTCGCAGCCTATCCTATCCCACGGCTGAGGAATACAATTATAAATGTAAGTATTGTGTTTTAATTTACTCAAATAACCAACGAAATATGTTAAAAGCCTGTGGTCTTTATTTCCTAATGTGAACTTGACCCCTGTGCGGCTTTATTCCTTAGGTAATCTGACTTAATATTTTGTTGTTTTATGAAGCAAGTAGCAGACAGCTTTATTACAATGAGGGCAGCAAACTCGGCCAGTGTGGATTGGAGGTAACGTCCCATTTTTTGCAAATAGTCTGTCATGCAAGCTGTGTCTACAAATGTTTATCCAAATTTGAGTATCTACAAATATGATTTCTGGAGTATTTTGTATGTATGTACTGCTGCATCATATTTTTTCATTTTCTTAAGATTGCAAAAAATACAAATTATGCAAGTTAATAGACACATCTTTGCTGAAATGTATTGTGCTGTTGTATTTGTTTATTTTTGTATTTGTTTATTGTTTATTTTTGTAATGCAAGTTGAAACCAAGGAGAAATTGTTTTATACATATTTGTTTTGCAAGTTATAATTTGTAAATTAAATAAACTATTTCATTGTGAATGAAACTTAATTATATAAATTTAATAATATAAGTTATATAAATTTTAACTATTTACAAGATTTCAAAATTAACGATTCAAGATTTTAAATTAACAGTAGCCTACATAAAACAGATGGAAGAAAATGTCTCGGTTACGTATGATAACCCTCGTTCCCTGAAGAAGGGAACGGAGACGTACGTCGGACGTCACCGACGAATTGGGATCACTTCAGGGAGCCCCTATCAGCTTTGAGATATAGAGAACAGGCCAATGAAATTAGGCGTGCGAGATTTCCATCTTGCGCTTTGTCCTGCAATGCGGGTATAAAGCAGAAGCGAAATGCAACTCACACATGTTTTTCACTGAGGAGCCGAACTAGTGACTCAGCCCATAGTGATGGTACAGCAACTGTGGCGACGGGACTTACGTCTCAGTTCCCTCCTTCAGGGAACAAGGGTTACCATACGTTAGTGTTAATTTCGTCAGACGAGACGAGACTAAATATGTTCGTCAACAAACTTTTTTCCCTTGACGAAGACGAGATGATGACGAGACTAGGGGTGGGAATCACAGGTCAACACACGATACGATAATATCACGATATTTTGCCCACGATAACGATAATATCACGATACCAGCGATTCTGTGACAGACGATATATTGCAAGAAAATCTCTCACGATATAGCACGATATCATTTTGTAAATGGAAAAAACGTCAAAAAAAGTCATATGATCATGTATTTCATTATTAAAACTAAATAATTTAATCTTTTTTGAAATAGCATTAAAGTTCAGTAAGTGCAAATAAAGCCATCAAACAAATTTGACAGTCACTATCTCTGACTTATTCATAGCAGCAACATTTCATATTTGGAAATTGCAAAATAGACACATGTGAAAAAACACCCAGTATAAAACCTTATATAATAAAGTATTGTCACATCTGAGTACCAAGCGCGTTAACCAATCAGGAGCTTGCTGCTGTCACTTGGTCAAGGGACGTGAGGAGAAACCCTGCATAACTAAAGATACTGATATTTTGTCACTAAATGTAGTTTTAATGCTTTTCATTTGATAACGTAGTTGCTTAAAACGAAATTATGTGGTTTATTTGTAAAGACAGCGCCTATTTATAATATATTGTATTTATAATAATCTTGCGTTTTGGAGTTGTGAGCTCCAGGCGATCAGCGGGCGCTCAGCGCTCGTTAACCCCAGCGAGCTGCCTCTCCTCGGCCAGTCCTTCTAGCGTTTGCCGCTGGCTCGGATGTCTCTGTAGTGGTTAAACATGACATATAATTCGTCTTGTGTAAATCTAATGGGCGATCTTTGGTCTAATGAATCTATTGTTGTCTACCAAATCATTTTGACTGAGGGCAAAGTAAAGTTTCATAACTTTAAATGTATTTTTTTTGCAGTAAAGATAATCCAGGTAGTGCGTTGGCTGTACCACATTTGTGTGGCTGTTAATGCTTAATTTTTTTATGAAAATGAAAAGAGGCAGAGTGGTGTTTTATGACATTTTTCTGCTGGAGCGCCTTGAACGCGCCTATTTCGCTTCAAATGCTCGATTTCACGCGGCCCAATTCGCTGCGGACGTGCGAATGGATTCAAAATGTTCACGCGTCAAACTAGACGCGATTTTGACGCTGTATTCGCGCTCGTTGAAGCGCCACGCCGCCACCACATGAAGTCTGGAGGTACTGCCACTCCGGGAAGCCAAAGCGGTAAACAGCCACAATGTAGATATGAATTTAAATATTCGGATCAAATATCGATACTTGGAGACAGCGTATCGATAACGTCTCGCGGCCGGAAATATCGCGATACATCGGCATATCGATTTTTTGGCCCACCCCTAGACGAGACTGCACCAATGTCCAAAAATGCTGACTAAGACTAAATTAACATGCATTATTGTTGACGAAAAAGGAAGAGTCTAAAATGTTTAGCATAAAATTAAAAACTAAGATAAAATCTCTTTTCATTTTCATCTACAATCGTTTTTTACTTTTTCATCATAAGATAGAATATTCACCTGTTCAAAATATTCTGAAGGAGTTCACGGTGTTGCTCACGTACAGGTCACATACTCCTGTTGCTGTCAGCCTGTCATCTGGCGGCGGCACGCGCGGTCACATGGTTACCGGAGGGCTCAATATACGCGCTGTGTCAATGGTCAATACATTTGAATGGCTTAAGTGGATACACAACAGATTCATTATACAGGTGTTTGCAGCAATTTTTGGTAAACAGTATAGAATAGTGTGCATTGATTATTACGTAAACCACATTTACAGGATCACTATATTATGGAGAGTGGTGGAGATGCAAAATTGTTTACATTAATGTTAATGTTTTATTGTATTTAGCCCTCAGGTATTCCTTACTAATTGGTCACACTCATACTCATTGGTGGTCAAATGTGACCATAGATTTTAACTATTTTTAAAATAGCCTATATTTATTGAATAGTTTGAGGAGATCTTTTGGTACTAAACACTATTGGTACATTTGCCTGATGACCACATAAAACATTTTTCTTCTAATATTTGTATTATTTCTATTACAATTAGTGTAGTAATTAAGGTTAAAATAGAGAATTCCAATTCAAAGAGGCAAATTTGTCATTTTGTGGCTGGAAAAATTAAATGTTCTCTTGCAATGCCATTATTGGTGCCTGCATGGCTCTTTAATAAATATACATGTAGTCTAGTTGCTCAAAAAAGTATTGCAGATCATAACTGCTTACTTATTTGTGAAATTTTAAAATGTTAAATACAAGCAAATATAATTTAACCCCCAAAAAAGTTTAGTATATAGTGCTAAAAGGCAAACTTATGTTTCCTTATGTACAGTAGGCTATATATATATATATATATATATATATATATATATATATATATATATATATATATATATGAATTCATACTGAATCAAGATTGAAATCGATATTTGTGCCCATCGTCTCATTAGCTAATGCTGATTTTAGGCATCTATGCTGTAACTCAACCAGTTAGCTATGGTGTTGTGGCACATAAATTATGCAGATTATATGTATTTTATGTTACTTATTTTGCCACACAATATATTGAGTTTTCCTTTGACTAAAACTAGACTAAAATGACGAGACATTTAGTCGACTAAATCTTGACTAACAAAAAAAGAAATGTGAATGACTAAATGCAGTGAGTCAGCGGAAAGTTTCCACAAAGTGAGAAAGTAGATAGATTTCCATGCAGTAAGAAAGTGGATAGATTTCCACTCAGTGAGAAGTGGATAGTTTCCACGCAGTAAGAAAGTGGATAGATTTCCACTCAGTGAGAAGTGGATAGTTTCCACGCAGTGGGAAGTGGATAGTTTCCATGCAGTGAGAAAGTGGATAGTTCTCCATGCAGTAAGTCACAAAAATTTGTTTCCACAAAACGAGTCAACGGAAAGTTTCCACAAAGTAAGTTAGCGGAAAGTTTCCATGCAGTGAGTCAGCGGAAAGTTTCCACGCAGTGAGAAAGTGGACAGATTTCCATGCAGTAAGAAAGTGCATAGATTTCCACTCAGTGAGAAGTGGATAATTTTCCACACAGTAAGAAAGCAGATACGTTTTCACACAGTGAGAAAGGGTATAGTTTCCCACAGACCCTCCACAAGGATAGTTTCCACGAGTGGAAAGTTTCCAGATAGTAAGGAAATGGATAGGTTCATCACAGCAAGAAAATGAAAAGTTTCCACGCCGCAAAGAACGCAAGCCCCACAATTCTCTTAATCAGTGTCTCATGTTTTCTTTTTTCCTGTTTTCTCCTTCAGGTGGTCTCCATCATACAAGGCCGCACACCACTCCCATAAAACTGTGAGATCCCTCCCGACTGGTTGCTCCCCGTTCTTGAACCAACAGGGCCCGCCCATCGGCACAACAGGCCCTCCCAGTCAAATAACCAGGCCCCGTCTCAAATACCAGCCCGCCACGGATGTCCTTCGCTCTTTAGCTTTTTCGGGGGTACTTTGGGTTCGGGCCAAAGTCTGAGCTCGAAGCCCTCCCCCCCGGACAGCATGACAAATACGCATTTAAATGTACTTTCTATAAATTATATGTAAGTATGAACTTGTGAAACTAGATTTAAAGAGATATGATTGTATTGTGGATCTTGTGAATGCTAACTGAAATCTTTCTTCAAGTGTTATAGACCTCATCTCTCCGACCACACATTCAAACCCTTTTTGACCCAGACGTCATATCAGTCGCCATTCCCTCGACATGTTTGTCGTTCGTCTGCTCACAGCTGAGACTGAATGGAGAGTATTGTATTCTCACAGCTTTGTGGCAGTCAGGTGGTCTTAGTCTTTTTAATTGGAAGCTGAGATATGACCATGCATATTAAAGAAATATAATACCTATTTACTTTCTTTTTTTCTTTCTATTATTCATTATCTTAGTCTATTCTTGTTCTATGTATTTTGCCAATTATAATTTAAAACAACAGTTTATTAGACTAAACTGCCTCACTCTCCTTGATTATGGGACTATTATGGGGCTTCATAAAATGGATGCTATATCATCAAATTGTTATTTATATAATGTTTTATGTATTTATTTATTTTTACCAATTCCAAAATAACATTTGGAAGTTCCGTTTGTGATTTAAAAAAAAATGTTTTTTACATCAATTACACCCAAATACATGGTTAAATCTACAACTTTTGTCTTAAATGTTATTGCAGAACATAATTCCATTTTCCAGTAATTCCATTTTAAACCTACACTGTAAACCCAAATAAGTTGGCAAAATCTTTTTTGAAAAAAAGCAATCAGTTACGTCACATTTTTTAAGTTAAGAAATAAAGTTTAAACAAGCAGAAACTGTAGACTTTTATATTGTACTGATATATTTTAATTGCTGTCAACTTCAAATATTTGAGTAAGGTATTAATGATTAACTTAAATATTTTAGACTAAATGACAGTTCATCTGAACCCCTCCAACTCCCCCAACTCCACCTGCCTAGATCTGCTACAGTTTTTATGTATGTCTACTCATGAAAAAGCATCAGATCTTACATGCTCACAGCAGTGCATATGTTTCTATATTGGCAATAGCAAGTTCGTACTTACTCTGTAGTAGCAGAAGCAGCATAATACAATAACATTATCATATTCATTAATATGATAAAACTTTGTATGAGATATATTAGCCTGCTAATAATACATATTAAAAGTATAGTCAATAAAGATACAGTGGGACTTTTACAATACCACTAAACTTTCTTTAAATTTCAGTTTAAAAAAGAGCAACTTAAAGGGCTGAAATATATTTTTTGCTGCAAGAAAATTATTGTATTTTCCTGCTTGCCGTAAAAAAAAACTTTATACGTGAAATCAATGTGGGGACTCAATAACAATCTATCTCTGTTTCTCCAGGCATATCGCTGAGACGCTGTGACCCAGGCTTTTATTATCAAGGGATCTATGGGAGAAATTTGCACTTTGATGTAACCAAACAGATCTGTTTGCCATGTACCGCTGTGTGAGAGTGATTTTACACCAACTCTCAAGCACGGAGGAAATACTTTTTTTGCAAGCCTTGATATGGATGTCACTGATGATGGTTCTAAATACATGCTTTGGGAGTTGAGAAAGAGTAAATTAAATAAAAATCACTCTACTCCTACCTTACTTTTTTATACCATTCTGGAAGGGAAAGCACACAATCCCTTATCATTCTCATAAGCTGAAATGCATGGCCCTGTACTGAAGGATTCAATGTGTCACTTTGACCTGAGAGGTGTCTTTTATATTTGGTTCCACTCCTATGGCCGGCAGCCCATGGGAATTCTTTGACCAGCTCATGAGCAGCCATGCCTACAAGAAGGCGGACTTGAGAAAGTAATGCCAGAGGACAACTGGCCCCATCATGAATAAATAACTGAATTCTATTTTCTTAAAGTTAAACATTAAAGTTTAAAATGTCACCCTCACCGAGAGAACAAGAGACCTTTAAATGTTTAGGAGGTAAATACCCAGATGAGAGGAACTTTGTTGATGAATATTTGTGGGATTTGACATGGACTTTGTCAAGATCAAGAATATTATTGTTAACTAACCTAAAATGAAAACAAAAGCTGAAAGTAGAAAAATGAAAACTAAAACTAAAAACTGCACATTTTCATGGGTTCAAGACTAAAACTTAAAAATGAAATTAAAATAACTATTTTATAAACTATTAGTTTGTTATATATATATATATATATTTTTTTTTTTTTTTTTAGAAAATCTAATTCGAACGGATATCTATATGAGATCATGTTGGGATATATATTCGAATATATTTGAATATCTACCATTCGCAAAGACCGACAAGCCACACCACACGTTCTCACGTCGAGAAAATACACTGCAAAGCAAAGAGCACACAAACAACAAGCTGACAGACAGGACAGAGCAAGTTACTTTAATTTTGAAACAAAGTCTCAACTTTCAAATTTTGTCATTTTTTAAAGAAATGTAAACAATAAATACAGTTTGGTGACTCTTTAAAGTGTTGTGATCGCTGTAGCGCCTCAGTTAAAGCTGCTCGTGAATCGATCATCTCTTCCTTCTAGTTCATTGATAAGCATCAAATAAACATGAATGAACACTAAAAGAAATGTTGTTTCAACTGCGGAAAGACGTCAGTACATACCGTTTGTCCCTGGTCCATAGCTATAATTCTCCTGTGCTTTTACTATGCCCTCCCAGCCTCCCTCTCCTGCCTCCTCTCCAGACCTCAGCCTGTCCCTCTGATCAATCCCTGCAGTCCTACGTCAGGCTCCATCCTCCTTCTGCCAGTTTCGCCTCGGCCCTCAGTCACCCTGTCTCCACCTCAGGTCTCCGGTACCCCGGCTTCATCTCCACGTCATGGCCTCTGAAGCCTGCGATCTCGTTCTGGACCAGCTCTTCGCCTGCGCGATAGGTTTCTCCACCATCGGCTCTGTTATCATCAATCATTCCTATGGTGTTGAGTCCAGCCCATGATTTCGCTGTGGGATGTCATCCAGGCTGAGCTCTGAGTTTGCTTCGGCCTGCGTCTCCTCCTGGTTCCTCCTGCTCCACTGTTTCTGTTTCTGCCAGAATTTCTATCATTGACCAGCCCTTCGCCAGCTCCTCATCCTCCTCCACATTACTCAGTTGGGCCTTACAGCGCGAGGACATGCCTTTGCAGAGGGGGTTGTTATGTCACGGTCTGCTACAGAATTTATGTTTCTATATTGGCAGTAGCAAGTCCATACTTGCTCTGCAGCAACATAACAAATTAACATTGCCATATTCATTAAAATGCCAAAAAAATATTACATATATTTAAATTACATTTGAATAAACATGGCTAGAAAACTGGTTAATATTTATAATTTTTCTAAGAAAGGCAGTAAATAATTTTATTTTAGTGAAAAGTCCCATCTGAATTTAATAACCTTGGTAAAGATTACCCTGATATAAAGTCAGGTTTTTGAAAAATGTCAAAAGAATGGTTAAAGCTGGACTAGAGGTTTCCGAGCCCGATCTCACGAAAATGCGTATCAATAGTACGAGTGTGCAATCTCGTAGAATGTATCGCCAAAACTCATTTTAGCGTGCATATGATACTTTATGGCGTATTATATGCACGAACCCCCCACACCCCAACCCTCACCCTACCCAAAAGCGTGTCATATACACGCCATAAAGTGCATATCATATGCACGCCAAAAACGGCGTACCATATGCACGCCAAAACTCATTTTGGCGTATACATTCTACGAGATTGCACACTCTTACTATTTATACACATTGTCATGAGATCATGTTGGGTTTCCCAGCCCAAGCAGCTCTCAAGTGAAAAAAGGAAAAAAAAACCCCTTTACAATCAGTATACCACACCAGCTATGCACCTTAGGCTGATTTAAGGTGTTTTTTTTCCTGGGAAGAAAAAAAGTATGGGATAGCAAAATGGCATCTGGCATTGTTCGTTCTGTTTACACAAACACAGCAGGTCTGGAGAACAATGGCAGGCACGGTTTGGGTAAATTGTGCTCGAATTGTGATCAAGGCCGTAAAGGCCTTTGCCATCTGTATTGTGACATGCAAATGCACCTGTTTAAATTGCACCTGGACCGCCCGACTCGCCTTCTCATTGTACGCAATTACAGGGGCTTGCAGTTTCTGCAGCCGCGCTTTGATCCCCTGAAGCATGAGGCCTGCTGAGTGTCTGAGCACCTGTTAAGTGCGTGAGTCATCTGTTCCTCAGCTGGGGCGTCTTATCTGTGCAACTGAGCGCCATGGAAATTAATCCAGAGCACCATAGAAATGTCTGGACACTGGTGTCGACAGCTCTGAAATGAACCCTGTCATCACTCTTTATGATGTTGCAAACAGATTCACGCATTATGTAGCATTTTGCATGTTTTGCTCAAAGTCAGACTCAAGTAACAAAAACGTTTGTGGGACATGCATCAAGATTTAAGGTGCATACCAACCTTAAAGAAATGAAAGCTATTACATACCCTTGTGCCATTCCAAACCTGTAGGACTTCCTTCCTTCTGTGGAACACACAAGGAGAGCTGGTGCTGTAAAGCTCCAAGATGCCAAAGAAGCACCATAAATGTATCTTAAAAGTAGTTGTCTCAATCACAATCTTCTGAAGCTATCCAGTTAACCAAAAAAAATCTACAGTTAAATTCCATTTTTGTTGTTTTGAATAAGATAATTTCAATAAATTGGTTGTTTCAGTTCACAAAATTAGTCTGAATGATTTGCAATCTGGTCATTGATCCAGTTAACAGCTCACTGGATACCCAGCAAATAATTATTAAATATTAATCTGTATCTAATGCAAAGCTATCATATGACTTCTGAAGTTTTAAAGGGGTATTTCACTGCTGGCAAATATGCTTTCAATAAAACTTGGATACCTATACACATTAATTTTCATTAGAAAGAAGCCCTTTTGCCAAATAGATTTCAAGGTCAAAGTCAAGGTCCCATAATGAACTGAGCAAGTTGCCATCCACTCCCAGCAGTCTGCTATTTATTTGCTTACCAGAGTTAAAAACTGCCTTGCTTAAATAGCAAAAGGTAAATAGCAAAAGGCTGAAAATCGTAAATACGGAGAAAATGCCACAATGGACAAGCTGTAAAACCTGTGTGTTTGTAGTCAACATTTCAAACTGGATGACCATGAACACAGTGTTTTAGGACGTTCTGTCAGGTTTGCCCCAAGCAAAACGCCATCGCGTACAGGTAAGATAGCTTTTGCCATAGTGTTCCATTTTTACAATAATGCTGTAGACATTGATTCATCTGTCCATGGGCAGGATACAAAAATGCGGAAGTATCTGTAGTTTTCCTGAAAGCCTTGAACTGTCAAAAGTGAAAAAACATCCAACAGACTTTTGTTTGCAATTAAAAATTAACTTCTCAGTCCAGGAAACACAAAGAACAAGGTCACTTTGTTTATTTACAGTGGGTACGGAAAGTATTCAGACCCCTTTAAAGGGTTACTTCAGCGATTAGTATTAAGCTTTGTATCAGTAGAAACCCAGGAGTATATCCGAATTATCGTACATTCCCCCATCATATCCCCCTGAGACGAGAGAATTATGTATTTTATTTCTGGAAAAAATCCTCAGATAATGCAAATATCATCATTTAGGCTAAAGACTACAGCCACCAGTAGGCGCTATTTCCGCATGTTTTCAACATCGCACTCACAGCACTCGGCTCGGGGAGCTGCGGAGGTTCATGTAATCGGAGCGGTGGAGAGCAAAGTGAGTGTTTCAACTTTAAGCTTAAACTTTAAGCAAAGCTAAGCTTCCATAGGCATGAACTGAAAATGTGCCAGACTGAACACACGCTGTGATGTAATTCCACGGCCGCGCTTAGTGATGAATGTAATATGACTCCTGCTGCGTTTGTGCCGTGACTCTCGTTCGGCTCACTCACATTATATTGAACAGAAACGTTCTGTTTTTAATTGTAGTGTTTCTTACTGAACTGATTTTATGAAAATTAACGCGGTAGGCAAGTGATCGAGTAATCCAGTAGCCATGCCTAGAGTGGCCTCGTAGGGCAGCGAAGCAAGTGCATTCTGGGAGTTGTTGTCTTTCATCCCCATGAGGCAAAAATACATTTTCTCAGTCTAGAAAGAACCAAATTCAAAAATAATTTCAGGTAAGGTCTTACATAGACAAGTGTGTGGCTTTCCTAATCAAGTCCAATCTGTATAATAAAACACAGCTGGACTCATATGAAGGTGTAGAACCATCTCAAGGATGATCAGAAGCAATGGACATTACCTGAGTTAAATATATGAGTTAAATATATAAATATATAAATATCACTTCAAAGGGTCTGAATACTTATGACCATGTGATATTTCAGTTTTTCTTTTTTAATAAATCTGCAAAAATGTCAACAATTCTGTGTTTCCTGTCAATATGGGGTGCTGTGTGTACATTCATGAGAAAAAAATGAAAAAATAACTATATTTAGTGTCCATACCAACACAGTTTAACACAGTTTATTATGAGTGCACTGCAGTTTTGTCGCCTGTCACTTTAAATCCTATAATAAATAAATAAATACATTTTTTATCTCACAATTCCAAGTTTATATCTCATCATTTTTTTTGTCTTTTTTTAAAGTATTTTTTTCTCGCAATACCCCAGGTAAACTTGAAATTGCGAGAAATAAAGTCAGAACTTTGAGATATAAACTCGTAATTATTTAAACATTTTTTTAAATCTGAAATTATTTTTTTATTGTTTCACCACAAAAAAAAAAAAGGTAATTTACTTTTTTTCACAGTTTTTCTCGCAGTTTCAAGTTTACATCTTGCAATTCTGACTTTGCAAGTTATAAAGTCAGAATTGCGAGAAATAAAGTCAGAATTGTGTGATATAAACTCTCACTGCTGTGTTGTTATCTCTCAGAATTGGACTTTATAACTGACAATTGTGAGTTTATGTCTCACATTTCTGACTTTATAAGTCAGAGATAAACTCGCAATTGTGAGATAAAGTCGCAATTATCTTATAAATTGTTTTATTCTGTGGCAGAAGCAAGATTCCATACAGAACAAAGACCAGAGCTATGTGAAGATAGTATGCAATCATTGGCCTCTCAGAGATGGAAATATACATTTGATTTAAAGCTGCGTATGACTAGAGGCTTAAATTACTCAAGCCTGTGTTCTTCAAAAATGGTCTCGTATAACCTACAATGTATTGTGTTTGGCTGTGTGATGCATCTTAGTATGTAAGTGTGGCAGCTCATGTGTTGATATTGATTTAGCATTAAGGGGAAATTGGAAATATCGCAATGGGGTGATGATCTGTTGGCTTTCAAAGGCGGAGCTGTCACTGCAACACTGCAACAGTAGCGCTATTGTTCTTATTCTTACAGTTTTTTTGGATTGCTTACACACTAAAATTAAAAGTAGTACACTATTAGCAAAACCTTACACTCAAGAAGCAAAACATCAGCCCATATTTGCACAACTATAAGCACATTGTCAACCTCACACTTGTTGCAAAACTCTACACACAGTGATTTGCAAAACACTAAACACACTTAACATACATTACACACAAAAATCTATCATGAAGTCACTTCTTTGCACTACCAAAGCACTGACTGTCAAATTACCGCACCGTCCAACCAATTGGTTCAAAACAGTCATCAGGTGTGCAAACACTTGTTCGCTTAATTGTAGACACACCAATCAGGTGTATAAGCACTATAAAAAGCAGCAGGTGAGTTCCTCAGTCTACAAGCACAATGGAAAGGAGGAGGAGGAGGAGGAGGAGGAGGAGGAGGAGGAGGAGGAGGAGGAGGAGGAGGAGGAGGAGGAGGAGGAGGAGGAGGAGGAGGAATCAACAGAGGAAGAGATGGAGGCCATGCTGGAGGCAGAGGTAGAGGTAGAGGAAGAGGAAGACAAGAAGGTGCTCAAAGAGGACCGAATCTCACAAATGAGATCCGTGCAACACTGGTTGATCACGTTGTCAACCACGGACTGACGCTGAGAGAGGCTGGACTGCGAGTACAGCCAAATCTAAGCCGATACACAGTGGCAAGTGTGATAAGAACATTTCGACTGGAAAATAGGTGCTGTAAAAATATCATCATATCACTAACATCTGCACGGTTTCAGTAACTGCTTACAGTACTGTATTCTATGCACTATCAGCCCTTCTGTTACCCTTTCCTGTAAAATTACTGTACTATTGTATGGATTTGTTTTTATATATAGGATTGAGGGTCAGGAGCGACAAGGGGGAAGGCCTCCTATGTTCACAGAACAGCAAGAGAGGGAGATTGTAAACATGGTTTTGGCCAACAATGTATAACACTCAAGCAGCTCCAAGCTAACATTGTCAATAACCATGCAACTTTCAACGATATCCATCAGGTCTCAACATCAACACTGGCACGCATCCTAAAAAAAAACATATTCAAATGAAGCAAATTTATCGAGTGCCTTTCGAGCGCAATTCCGAAAGGGTGAAGCGACTGCGGCATGATTATGCAGAGGTATGTATTCACTATAGCAGTGTGATCTTGCATACTGTCTCATATTCTTTTACTGTACTGTACTATGTATACTAGATCTACACTGAACTATACAATTTTGCCTGACACTGTTCTTCAGAGAGTTTTACGAATGGATGGAGAGGAGATCCTGCATGAGTTCATTTACGTAGATGAGGCTGGTTTTAACCTGGCGAGAACACGAAGGCGGGGAAGAAACATCATTGGCCAAAGGGCTATAGTCAATGTCCCCGGGCAACGTGGGGGTAATATAACACTCTGTGCAGCCATTACACAGAATGGGGTCCTCCACCGCCATGCCCATATGGGCCCTTACAACACAGCACTCATACTTACATTCTTGGACCAATTGCACAACATAACAGCAGCTAATCAAATTGATCATATGCAATACATTGTTGTCTGGGACAATGTGTCTTTCCACCGCTCTGCTCTGGTTCAGAACTGGTTTCAGCAACATCCACATTTCACTATCCTATATCTTCCACCATATTCTCCATTCCTCATCCCTATAGAAGAGTTTTTCTCGGCATGGCGGTGGAAGGTATATGATCTCCGTCTCCAGGCTGAGGTACCCCTCATCCAAGCCATGGAGGAGGCCTGTGACCAGATGGAGGTTGCAGCAATGCAAGGATGGATACTCATTCAAGACGTTTCTTTCCAAGGTGTCTTGCCAATGACAACATTGCCTGCGATGTTGATGAAATTCTCTGGCCAGATCCAGCTAGGCGAAGAGACAATGTATAGTTTTTTTTGTTCCTTGAACTTACAGTACAATATGTGAAGTGACATTTTGTTACAGTATTCTGGATCTCCATGTCAACATTTTGGGCATGTTGACAAATAAATTAGTTTCTTCAGTCTGCAACATTGGTCTTGTGTGGTGTTTGGTGACTTTACATTATATTTGTACTTTGTTGATGGTAGCCTACTCTAATCATAGGGAAGTAGAAGTGCTAAAAGTGTTTTAGGTTTATCACAGCAGAGTGTAACTCGTGCAAACAGAGTATGTTAATGTGAAACGTGTGTGTTTCATATGGTAACAAAGTGTGGTTTTGAAACAGAAGTGTATAGTTTTTACAAGAGTGTTTAATTGTGCAAAGGATCTGTAGTGTTTTGCTATTTGGGTGTGTGGTTGTGCTAATTGTGTGTAGTGTTTTGAAAACACGGGCCTGTTTTCAAAATTGTGCTTAAGCAATCCAAAAAAACTGTAATTGAGTGCCATAAACCTGCTTCTGAAATTATGGAAAATATCATTTGATCCTAATCTACAAGCTTTAATAATATGAGATCAAATAGCAGTCCATCTCAGCAGTTTCTGAGGCTAAACAAATTCGATTGTCTTCTTAAATTGCATTGCAAACGATCATAATGACAGGCACAGATGAAAGAACTCTTTTACATACTTCCATTTAAAAACCACCTAGACGAAGAACAAAAATTACTGTGTAATTTCTGCATCAACAAATGCAAAAAATAACTGCATTTATTCTCCAGATGACCACTATTTGAGGCTTCATAAATAATATATTTTTTCACAACAATTTTTTTATTACCGTAATTTCTTAAAATCAGACTGTTTTTGTTGCTGTAGTTTTAAAGGCCCTGATATTTTCAGAAAAAGAATTCCTTATATAGAGAATAACTTCCTTCGGAGTGAATTTGTGCTTTGTAACTTCACAGACCTTTTTTATGCTCAAATAGCAACATAATGGGTTCTCCTTTTCTTGATTAGAAAAACTACCAGCATATGAGTGCGTGGATCTATAAATTTTAGCATACAGTGGCATTTGCTAATACCGCAGGCCACACAATGACACCAAATATGTTGCACGTCGTTTATTGCTGGGAACGGAAGGACATGCTCTCTGTCCAGCCACGTCTTCCGCCAACTGACCCGGGTCCCATCTGCCACACCGCGCATATGTCAGTCCGACAGAGTGCAGCCATTCATCATCCATACTGATAACACCCGCTGCACTCTGCTTCAACACCCGCAGTCCCAGGATGGGTGCTTTCTCCAGATAATAATGTGTAATATATTCAGTCATGTAAAGAAAAAAATCTGAAATTCGATATTGCAAAAATTGCTGCTTCTGAACTGTCATTTTCTGCCACCAGGTTGGCTCCGCCCACAAGAACTCATCGTTTGCGAACACAAAATATGTCTATAGATATATAGAATAGTAAGCGTTAGTATGAATGGGTCTTCACCCATTCATACTAACGCTAACTGAATTTGATGTTGATGAAAAAGATGCATCATAGGCTTAAAAATGGCTAAGGACTCAGCAGCACAGGTTAAGTTAGGCAGGTCGTTCCACCAGGAGGAACATTCAGGGTCTGTGAAACTGATTTTGTGCCTCTTTGGGATGGCACCACAAGGCACTGTTCACTTGCAGAACACAAGCGTCTGGAGGGCACATAAGTCTGAAGTAGTGAGTTTAAGTATAGGGGTGCAGAGCCAGTGGTTGTTCTGTAGGCAAACATCAGTTACTTGAATTTGATGTGACCATTTGCAACCTGTGCAAATTGATAAGAGGTGTGACGTGCACTCTCTTCAGCATATTAAAGAGCATTCTTGCTGCAAGCATCCTGGATCGGTTGCAGAAGTTTGACAGTGCATGCTTGAAGGCCTGCCAAGAGAGCATTACAATAGTCCAGTCTGGATAGAACAAAAGCTTGGACAATGAGTTGTGTTGCATGTTCTGATAGGAAGGGCCTGATCCTCATAATGTTGTATAAGGCAAATAAGCAGGAACGGGCAGTTCAAGCAATATGCTCTTTGAATTCATCATCAATCAACTCCAAGGTTCCTGGCTGTCCGGGTGAAGTTATGGTGGACGAACCTTGCTGAATGTAAAACTTGTGATGAAGTGTTGAGTTGGCTGAAGCCACAAGCAGTTTTGTCTTCGCAAGTTTGAGATGAAAGTGGTGGTGGAAATGTCTGTGTTGGTCAGGCAGACGAGATGCGAGCAGAAACCGTCGGATCATCTGGCTGGAATAAGAGTTATGTGTCATCAGGATAGCAGAAAAAAAACATGTTTTTGAATGACTGATCCTAGTGATGACATGTAGATGGAGAAGAGAAGGGCTGGCACCGAGCCCTAAGGCACCCCAGTAAATAGATGTTGCGACTTCACCCCTCACAACACCCTGAAGGACCTACCTGAGAGGTAAGACTTGAACAATTGCAGTGCAGTTCCTAAGATACCCTTTGTCATAAGGGTTGACAGGAGGATCTGGGGGTTAACCTTGTCAAAAGCAGCAGACAGATCCAGCAAGATGAGTACTGAGGATCTGGAAGCTGCTCTTGCCAGTCTCAGAGCTTCAATAACCGAGAGCAGGGCAGTCTCAGTCGAGTGGGTGCTTTTGAAACCAGACTGTTGGTTGTCCAGGAAGTTGTTCTGTGTAAGAAAGGTAGTGACTTGGATGAACACGACTCGAGTGTCTTAAAAAAATGAATGGAAGAAGGGATACTGGTCTGCAGTTTTCTAAAAGAGCTGGATTTAAAATGGGTTTCTTAAGCAGTATGGTTATCCGAGCCCCACATTTATATATTTTTTAAAGCCTTATGTATAGATTTTATTATTTAACTCGTCCCAGACACAAACTTTCAATCTGAACAAGTTTTTATTTATTCTTATCTATATATTTTCTATATATCCATGTAAAAATGCAATTCTGCCACTAATAAAGTTTTATCACACATTAAAAGTGTACCTATTAGGGAGATGATTGTGAGATTAAATATTAAACATTGTGATGAAAATAAATAGACTTTTTTTTGACAGTTTTTTTTTTACATTCCCTCTTTCGCCCAAAAAGTGTGAAAATATGATTTAACTTTTCCAAAAATGTGACACTGACATAGCAGTTTGATTAAGTTTGAGGAAGATTCCAGTAAAATTCTGGTTAAAAAAAAGTGTTGAATTCTAGGAATCAATTCACACGTTTTTTGTTGCGACTGCCCTTCTTTCCAGTGTCCTTGAATGCTTTCAGTAAAAGTGTCTATTACTTTTCAACGTTTTCTGAAATTTTCAAAGCATCTTGTACAATAGAAAAAAACACCCCCATATCACAAAGCACTCAATGTCAAAAGGTAATTGAAAGAGACTCTCCTGTTATCATCTTTTCAAAAAGTGTCTTTGGTATGAAGCAAATCCCCAGTTCCTCACCTCAGAAGAACATAAAAACAGGACTGAATATCCTTCAATGCATATTCTTGTACATTGTGTCTATTTCTTTCCAAATTTTATTTTATTTTATGATCTTTATAATTAAATTAATTTATAAGCAGGACTGTGCTGGCTCTTAAATATAATTAAATAAATACAAACTTTTTTTTTACATTTATAATTGATATAGGTCTACAAATTTAACCCCCTGAGGCAACAGAATGTTTTCTTGTGTGTGTGTGTGTGTGTGTGTGTGTGTGTGTGTGTGTGTGTGTGTGTGTGTGTGTGTGTGTGTGTGTGTGTGTGTGTGTGTGTGTGTGTGTGTGTGTGTGTGTGTGTGTGTGGGCATGTTTTTTGTGAAATATCAGGACACAAATGTGTATAATGACATGGGTATGACATAGGTATTACAAAAAGAGGGTGAAATATGTGGACGTTCCCCATGTCCTCACTTTTCAAAATGCTTATAAATCACACAGGATGTACACACAGGATCACAGAAAGTACACTGTGCAGTCTCCTGTGATGGGTAGTTTTAGGGGCAGGGGCAGTGTAGGGGGATAGAAAATACGGTTTGTACGGTATAATAACCATTACGCCTATGGAATGTCCCCACATTTCACAAAAACAAACGTGTGTGTGTGTGATGAGGATTTTTCAAGGATGTCTTTGCTGACCATGTATTTGGACTTTATCACATATTAGTGCATATTAGCTCTAAACAAAAATTCTTCAGACACCAGAATTTTTTACTACAGTGGGTGCAGGACACAATATTTCATTTATGTAAGTGAGGAGAGCAAAATAAAGCGTGATATGTTATAATAAAAAATTCTTCATACATGACTACCAGTGAAATGTATACAATTATTCAGACACTTTGACCTGACCATGTTTTGCTAAAGTGTCTTTTCTTTAATTGCTAATGCAACCTTTTGCAACCACAGACTGAACAAAATTAGCAATTGACCTAAATTTGTATTATCTAATTGTGTCCTTAAATTTAACAGTTGAATGGTTGATTGTAATCCATTACATAGCTTACTATCAAAGTTATCTGACATTATCAAGATTAATTTATTCTAAAACAAGTTCTTGTCATATTTTATTACCAATTTCTAATAATGTGAGAAATGTTGAAGGTGTCTGAATACATTTTGGTTTTACTGTATTTGTATATAGATTTCTTTACATTTTTTAAAAAGATTGAAAATATTTGTATTGCTCTCTGATCATTGTCGTCTTGTGATTTGTGAATTAAGTTTCTCTATGATTCTAAAAAATATTTGGGGGTGGGGCTCAAATTATTATAATTTTTATCAATAATAAGCTATGTTCCCAAATGAACCAAGAGATTATGTGGAATCGTTTTTTATCATGTACCATCGAAATGTGTCCAGTAGAGGGTTAATTGTTTGGGTATTTGTAAGTGTACACCAGGGCCGTAACTATGGAAGCCTGTTTCCGCCACTAAATAAAAAGTTTAAAAAGAGTAATTGCGACTTTTATCTCACAATTGCAAGTTATAAAGTCAGAATTCTGATATAAACTCGCAATTGCGTGATATAAAGTAAATTCTTTATTGAGAAAACCCTTTTTTCCCCAGTCAGAATTGACTCTATATCACGCAATTGCGAGTTTATATCACACAATTCCGAATTTATCACGCAATTGCGAGTTTTAATCCAAGAATTCTGACTTTATAACTAGCAATTGTGAAAAAAAGATACAAAGCGATTGTAACAGCGCTCGTCACTGTCAGAATGAGTGACATGGCTAATCAAATCAAAGAAAGCGGGGCTTACTGTTAGTGCAAATTCCAGTACAACGCTTTGCTTAGTGAAAGAGTGCGTTGTAAGATTTAAGTAGCTAAACATTTAATGTTTTACTGTTTCACAATAAAAAAGTTCAGTGACCAACAGTAATATAAAGTGATGCAAACTACTAGACATTTTTAAAGAAAACTCACCACTAATTTTCAAATTTGAAAATATGGCATTAATTTTGAAAATCTATAAATATGACGTGACGACAAGAAACGTTTTGCAGTTTTACTATTAGGCAAAGGAAAATGAGTGAATGTGTGCATAATTACTGGAATTATAACAGGATTTTTTATCGTTCTTATTTCTTTTTCTTTCTTTCTTTAAATTCACTGGCCTTGGTGTACACATATATTTGCCTTATAAATTAGTTTAATTAAAAAAAAAATATTGCTGTAATAGGGCCTACTATATATAGCATTTAGTACTCTTTTTGAAAAGAAAGAAAGTGACTCATCCACATGTGCATGTCTATGAACCCGTTTGCTATTTCCTCAACAACGCAGACACACACTAGATGATTCTTAGGGATTTTGGCAGTATTAATGGTACATCTGCATCCTCTCAGATGCTAAACGTAAACAAACGGCTCTGCATTGCGAGCGGCTCGTCGGAAGTCTCCCCAGGGCGCCTCGCCTCCCACTCCGCACGCATTCAAGGCTGCTTGCATAAGCAGGATCAAATTCATCTGGTGCTATAAGAAAACATAGCTTCCCAGCTCACTTCCAGCATCAAAGCATCGCTCACAGCTCAACCTGAGCGCTACCTGACTGAATGTCCTCCGAATCCTCCGTATAATAGCCTTATTCTCAATAGCAACTCTGCACTGGAGGATTCCCATGTTGTGAAGCGCACTAGCGCCATCTGCCGCCCTCCGCTTGAAAGTCAGCGAGAAGGGTAACTACGTGACAATGCGCAAAGATGATGTGATATATGCGATGTCATGTCAAGTTTCTTGGCAGCTTCGTCATTTTCACGAGGCATCAGGATGCTAGGAATCCCGGCAGACAAGCCCCTGCAGTATTTCTTGAAAGCATTTTGATTTGTCTGTTGTTTGAAAAGCACACGAAGCTAAATTTATCAGCTTGTTTTCGGCAACAGATGGAGAATACATTACAAACGCGAGGTGACCCGAGAAGAATAGCTGGATTGCACAGTGTGAAACTAGTTTTACATCTGAAAGAAAATGTGAAGTATTTACATGTGGTAAACTCCAGTCTATGCTAAGCTTGCTCAAGTCACAGCATAGTGCAGAAGTTTTTGTTTAAGCCCCCCCTAAAAAAAGACATCACTAGTCACTTTATTTCATGTAGGAACTAGAATGATAGGTTCACATTGTCCAGATAACAAAGCCTGTGATGTTTCCCAACCTGTCCAAGGCCTCAGAGTCGTATCAGCCACCTTTAAAAACACCTTCATTCAGTCGTCAACAGGGTCAGCCGGGTGTCCAGACAGGATATTGCCTCTCTTTGGCCCACACAGAACCCGGTTCCGCTCAGAGAGCGTGAAGTTTTCAAGTCTCTACTATCCATTACATTTCACGGAGGGAAGACACCAATACTGCCGCCTGTAAATAGACGGCGTCCTGCTCCATGGGGCAGAACATTGGAACCGCAACCGTGTCGGCCTGTGATTGGCTGACCCATGCCTTTTAACAGCAGTGGGATGTCAACATGTAGCCCATCTTCTGGGACGAGCTAAGATTTCATCCAGGGGAACCAGAATAGAAAGAGCTGAAAAGGAAAGATGAACTGATAAAACAATTTAATACCTATGATACGTTTAGCATTATTTTTTATCTCAGTTAGCAGTGGCAAACTATAGGAGATTTATTTAGCTATTAAGTTAAGATAGTTTTTAATAGTGAATCAGTTCATTCAGATTCAGGCCAGTGAGTCAATGAATCACTTTGTAGTGATTCAAAAGATCTTGTGTATATTTTTTCTTTATTGTCACAAAAGATATTATCTGTATTTAGGGTTTAATTATTTTAAAGTTATAAACACATTTTTTTTTTTTTTTTTAATTAAAGTGTCTAAAATGATAACTATATTAATATGGATTTTCTTAAATATACGTGTGCGACAAAATTTTGTTGCTATTTATTTATTGTTTTAATTTATTAATCATTTTAATTATAATTATTGTTAAATTAGTATTACTTTATTTCTTAATTTTATTATTTAGGCTCATTTGAATGCAATGCGGTCCTAAGGGAGTCACTGCATTATCACTACAATTATCCTCAGCGCTGTATGAGGCCGCGCTGCTGAAGAAGCTGTTTGAAAATCTGTCATGTCGTGCATGTGGAAATGATGAGGACCTGTCAATATTCTGCTAAACATCTTACTGTAACCAACAGGAATCTATAGCATGTTTGGACATTAATAAACAATCATATGCGTTCAGCGCAGGATGATTGTGTGCCATCAACACGTATAGAAGAGAATCGAATGAAAAATGCATTCAAATGTATTAATCATAAACACTGTAATGTGGTATAATCTTAATAAATAATATATTGTTCATGTTAGTGTAACCATGCAGGTTTGTAGTAACATCTTCCAGCCCCGTCAGTCTCTCTGAAGACTGATCATATTCAACTCCTCTATTATTACCTGTGAAGTGGAACGCAATAAAGCCACTTATCATCTCCTACAGCCATAATCCTCCCATAAAAGAAACATAAAAGAGAAAAATCACTCATGATGGCCTCAGTCTAGAGCTGTAGCTCTTCTTCACTGCCTCAGTTTGAGCTCAATGCTTAAACAAAAGATAATCAAGTAACCTATCTTATTTTAAAAGGGTTAGTTCACCTTAAAGTGAAAATTAAAGCATCATTTACTCACCCTGTTATGTTGTAATGCTATGTATACTCTTCTTTTTTTCTTTCTTTTTTTAAAATGTCCCACTCACACTCGTCCATATAATGACAGTGAATAGTACAGAGCTCCTTAAGGGACATGGTGGTGTGGGAATGGGATAGAAGGAAAAAAAATTGGCACTTCAGGTGCATGTTCCCAACAGGGTTGTACCTAGTCTCTCAAAGTCATGGGCGTGTTTTGGGCGTAACATGATATAAACCAATCAGAGTCTCATCTCCCATTCCCTTTAAAAGCCAGTTGCGCTCGCACCATGGCGGAATCGCTATTTACATGGAGGAATCTGTGAGTGGAAAAACTGAAATAAAACAAAAAATACAGCATTTTCAGTTTTTTTTAATTTTTTTTTTCAGTTCTACAAAATAGCAATGTGCCAACAATGACCAGCACTCCAATGGGTGAACAGATGGGCATAAGTGCATTTGCTATTTAAACAAAATGGCGCTGGATGTGAAAATGAAAACTGCATCAGACTGAAACTAGAAATAAAACACTTGCGTCGTGCCTGGCATCACACTGCGCCAGGTGTATGATAGAGCCCTTAAATCAGTATATATACACACCGATCAGGCACAACATTATGACAGGTGAAGTGAATAACACTGATTATCTCCATCATGGCACCTGTTAGTGGGTGGGATATATTAGGCAGGAAGTGAACATTTTGTCCTCAAAGTTGATGTGTTAGAAGCAGGAAAAAATGGAAAAGTGTAAGGATTTGAGCGAGTTTGACAAGGGTCAAATTGTGATGCTAGATGACTGGCATAGCATCTCCAAAACTGCAGCTCTTGTGGGGTGTTCTTGGTCTGCAGTGGTCAGTATCTATCAAAAGTGGTGCAATAAAGGAACAGCAGTGAAACAGCGACAGGGTCATGGGCAGCCAAGGCTCATTGATGCATGTGGGGAGCAAAGGCTGGCCCGTGTGATCCAGTCAAACAGACGAGCTACTGTAGCTCAAATTGCTCAAGAAATTAATGCTGGTTCTGATAGAAAGGTGTCTGAATACACAGTACATCACAGTTTGTTGTGTATGGGGCTGCATAGACACAGACCAGTCAGGGTGCCCATGCTGACCCCTTTCCACTGCTGAAAGCGCCTACAGAGCATCAGAACTGGGCCACGGAGCAATGGAAGAAGGTGACCTGATCTGATTAATCACATTTTCTTTTTTTACCTTACTTGGATGGCCGGGTGCATGTGCGTGGCTTACCTGGGGAACACATGGCACCAGGATGCACTATGGGAAGAAGGTGTAAGGAAGTTGCCAGGGCGTCTGGCATGAGAAACGATGACTTCCTGGGAACAAAGGACTTTTTTCTAAGGATCAACATTTGCACACTCTTCTCAATACATAACAGCCACACGCAAAACACACCATACTGAGACACACACACCTCACACTCACAATCTACCCATCACCCACTGTTTTGCCCATTTGCTTCCACACTGAAAACCCATTCTGAACCTATGCAATGCTAAATATGTACAGTGTGTAACCATTCATGTTTAGTATCATTTGAAACGTGTCAGTGCGTCTGGTAAAATGGTCTCATTCTCCAAACCAGAATACAAACCTCCAAGAAGTTCTATAAGTTGAGAAAATATTTTGTGACGTTAAGGAGGTGATCCCCCACAGATCTCTAATTCAGGATACCTCCTGTATGTAAAAAAGTATTCTCCTTCACAAATGGTGAGAACCCATTCAAACACAAATTCTGATTGCCCATTTGTGACCCCCTGAATAAGGGGCCAAAACCTAATTATAATCACAGTAAACCACCATTTGGTATCTATTGAATTATCTGGGTATTTAAAGGAAAGTGACACTAAACTCGAGGAGTCTGTATCTAGATATCCCACACTGTTTGTGTGTAGTCTTTCACGACCAGGTAAAGATTTCTGGAATCCTTGATTCTTGAATTATTGTTTCTGTATATGATTGATTGATGCTTTTTATCCTTTGAATTGAACTTTGATCGATGTTTCTTACCTGGTTAATAAATCGTTATGTTTAAACTTATGACAACGTATTTTGTGTTAATAACTCAGTATATCCTGTTGTATCCATAACATTACAAATATATGCTCAGGTTATTATAACACAGGTTATTATGTGGTTTTTGGTGAAGCACACCAGACTGATGTTTTAGAGCTCCGACTAAGCACATTGGCGTAAGGTATGTATACTTGGACTGAAAGAGATTGATAGATCAAACGAGTCTATTCCGTTTAGAACAATAACAAATTGTTAGACCAATCTAAATAGGGCAACCTCAATTCCTGATTATTGTAACATTGTTCTAATTGCGTATACGTGGGAAACCACGGCATGATTATAGAAAGTTATCACTAGCAAGTTGGTCGCTTGATTCTGTGGTAATGGTCATGGCCTCTGATTGGAAACAATGTTGCATTAATTAAGCGAATGCAGATCCAAGAGAACTGAATAAAAATATTCTGGAATGATCACAGTGGTTACGGACGTCCAGAATATCAGTGAGTCACCTCTGCCTTAATGACTAAGACTGACGAGTTTGTAATAGAGACTGTAAACCGGACTGGTGCGAGACTCTAAAAGTTATCGGAATCTTGAATGCTGAGTTTAACATAAGATAAACGATTTAAATTGAAAAATAATATATAAATCTAAAGTTAATGATTAACAAAATCATTTAATACATTTTCATTAGTGGAGTCAGATGAATCAATGAGGTAAATGAATACAAAGAAATGTATTTAATTTAATCGTGTTGTGTTGCAAAAAAGGAAAGACAGTAGCACGCAGATACACCTTCGCCGTGCCATTGGACGCCGAGAATTGGACCAGTGGGCGGACTTACAAAGGCAAGCTGGTGGAGGCAGTGTGATGCTTTGGGCAATGTTCTGCTGGGAAACCTTGGATCCTGCCATCCATGTGGATGTTATTTTGACATGAACCACCTTCCTAAGCATTGTTGCAGACCATGTACACCCTTTCATGGAAACGGTATTCCCTGGTGGCTGTTCAGCAGGATAATGCTCCCTGCCACAAAGCAAAAATGGTTCAGGAATGGTTTGAGGCGCACAACAAGTTTGAGGTGATGACTTGGCCTCTAAATTCCCCAGATCTCAATCCAATCGAGCATCTGTGGAATGTGCTAAACAAACAAGTCTGATCCATGGAGGCCCCACCTTGCAACTTACATAACTTAAAGGATCTGCTGCTAACATCAGATACCACAGCACACCTTCAGGGGTCTAGTGGAGTCAGGGCTGTTTTAGCAGCAAAAGGGGGACCAACACAATATTAAGAAGGTGGTCATAATGTTATGCCTGATCTGTCTATATTGTAGGCCTATTTTGGTAAATTGGAAATAAAAAATAAAATTATAGGAGAAATTTGTCATAATATCTGTCATGTCATTCCAATAAAATATCTAAATATCACACATACTGCATGAGCAGAACATTTATGACTTCTGAAATGGCTTGACATTGATGCATTTCCTATTGAAACAGATATTACGTTTGAGGAAAGGAAGAACATTAACAAACAAGTATAGCCTATAATACCAATGAAATCTCACTAAACCCATGAGCCATGATGCCATCAGGTTTGTGTGTGTGTGCGTTTATAATGTAATTCGACTGTGACTGTCTTTTAGTGATACATGTAGATTAATGGAGCTCTTAAAGTATGCTGGTGAAAGTTTAGGCAGTAGAGAAACAGTAGTCTGAAACGCTGATGCCGTTGCTTCAGCACCGCGGACAGCGCTGATCATGTATCGCTGCCCCCTACTGGACACCTCATACTGAGCACTTTCACCTTTTATTTATGCAGCGATAATTTTTAGAATTGATCCATTTACATTATATTGTGTTTATAGCATCATAGCAGCTTTTGACTTGCTTGAGTTTTATCATGAATAATATCTGCATGACAATTCAGCACATTTCTCCCTGTATGTCCTGCCTATCAGGCTTGTCCAACATTCAGAATTGGCCTCCAATCAATTCATGAATTGGAATTTGAATTGAATTGACAACTTTTAGCATAGCTTAGCATACATCATTGAAGCGGATTAGACCATTAGCATCGCGCAAAAAATTACCAAATACTTGCAATATTTTTCTATTTAAAACATGACTCTTCTATAGTTACATTGTGTATTAAGACCAACGGAAAAATGAAAAGTTGCGATTTTTTTAGACCGATATGACTTGGAACTATTTTCTCATTCCTTTTTTGTTAAGAGTCAAGTTTTAAATAGGAAAAATATTAAAAATTCTTTGATCATCATTTTTGAGTGCGATGCTTTTTTTAAAAGTGGAATGTTCCTTTAATTTGATTAGCAACTAATTGAATTATACACATTTTACCTCAAGAATACAACTAAATACAATTACATTAATTTTGTAGTTTAATAATTTCATTACACCTAACTAGTCACTCCTCAACCCTGCATACATTGATAGATAATGATTAAATTCTTGAAATAAATTACCCCCTCAATAATGTTGTTTAATTAGTTTTGTTCTAATGTATATTTTCAAAGTAATCAATTAACACAAAGTTGTTGTAAATGCAGTTATGATTTGTTCTAATGCAAAATTCACTGAGCACCATTGTTGCATCTAATTCTCAATAGCTCCTCAAATGTTTTATCACTGAGTTTGCACCGTTCTGGTCTGAAGATCTTTCCTGCAATACTAAAGATTCTCTCAAGAGGTGCAGAGGAAACTGCTATGGCAAGATATTTACATGCAACTTGAGCTAGGGCAGGAAAACCAGCTTTAGTTTTCTCTCCAATGGACCAAAGGATCAGTATCCTCTGTAAGACATGGGGTACTCAAGTACACAGGGACCTCATGTGGGGCTGTCAGCTGGCATGGCAGATGATTGACTTTCCATGTTGAGACCGTGTCCATTAGTGTCTCCTCTGAATTTGCCTCACCGGAACGTCATCCTCAATTAACGCGTCTCCGGCGCAATAACTCCGATCTTTCAAGTATTCATATTCTTGTGTAATCGACACGCCATCCTAAATGAACCCGTCTCGTGCGTCATACCCAAAATTTCGAATATTCCTATCTAATATGATTTATGACCTGCAAGGTTGCCAGAGTAATAATTATACACTGTTAATAATAGGCCAGAGGAGAACTGGCACCCCGACTGAGTCTGGTTTCTCCCAAGGTTTATTTTTCTCCATCATGCCCTGATGGAGTTTTGGTTCCTTGCCACTGTCGCATTTGGCTTGGCTTGCTCAGTTGGGGACACTCAAATTATGATCCAAGTTACTCAACTAAATATACAAATAGAATTTATTAATTTGGTCATATATAATTCTATAAACTATCCAAATTAAACTAGCAAAATCAAATTTTGTTGCAATGTTGTCCAGTTGTGAAGCTGCTTTGAAACAATCGTCATTGTAAAAGCGCTATATAAATAAAGTTGATTGATTGATTGATTGATGTAGGAAAACAGTTTTGGTCGTTTCTTTGGTTGAGCACTGCCATCCATGGTTGCATTCACTTTTGGGGAGGCAGACTCAACTTTTGCAGTGAGAAGGTTTTTGATTATTACCTGCTCTTCGCCAATACACCGGTCCAACTTAAATCTTGGGTCAAGTGTGGCAGCCCCCTGGAAGCATTCAATGTCTTCAAATTTTGTAAAACGGCACTCAAGTGAGGGTTGTAGAGTTGACACAAACTTTTTTATTACCAGTTATCTTCATGTTTTTGATAGCATGCCTTAAGCCCCTGACATAAGGGATGGTGAAGTTGGAGGTTACTATTTTCTCAGCCTGGCATCTGTCTGTAGCCTCCTAAAAGGGTTTCAATACCTCAAAAAGCTCCTGGATTATTTTCAGTTTATGTCAGCTGGGTGGGGCAATGGAGCTCAGCAAGTACATCACTTGGAAAATTGAGAACAGACCTCAGTATCTTTAACTGGCTATTCCAGTGAGTGGCATTCACAGGCTGAAGTTTGTGTCCTCCATCTAGGGCGTCAGTAGCCAGTGTGGACTTGTGACAAAAAGAAACAAGTTTTTGTACCTTGCTCAGTAAGTTTTTTATAGAGCCAGCATCTTCCATGGCATCACAAACCACAAACTGAAGAGTGCGGACAAAGCTTCTCTCTGGTGGGAAGTAGACCATCTCCAATTCAACATTCACCACTTCAAAATCAGATGTGTCATCCTGCTCTTCCTCTTCACTTTCAACAACATGCATTGGTGGGAAGAGGGTGAATGCCTTTATCATGTTGGTGGCATTATCAGTCACAATTAATGACACTGTTCTGAATGTTGTAATTTTGAAGAACATCCTCATAAAATCAACAAATGTTTTCAGCTGTACACTCAAAAAAAAAAAAAGAACTTATGATGCTGTTCACTTTATTTACAGTAAGCAATTTATCTTACCATTATATCAGGTTTCTGGTTCAAATGTAATTGCTTCATGCTATATTGACTTAAAACCGTTACTCTTTGACATAACTTGATGTTTTTATTTTGAAATATCATGTTTCATTCAAATAACCCAATCAAACAGGACTTTCACTTCCAATCATGCTTTGCAAAGGGGCTGAATTCGGAGAGTAAATGTTTAAATAAAGTGCTATTTGATACATTTTTAACCAGATAAGAAAATAGAGAGTGTTTTTAATGCTTAATGTTTTGTTATGTTGGTATTTAAAAGACTGGAACCATGCAATGCTTGCATATGGCTCTGTGGTTTCCAGGTATTCTTGTTGGAATTGGTTCTTCAAAAGGAAGTAGTACAGATGACCTTTTAGGCCTGCTATTATTTTACATGTGGCTGTTATTACAGGTGTCAAATCTATTAACTTTTGTAATCTGAAGTTGTAAGGGACTTCTTGAGGGCGCATGCTCGCGCTATACCGGCAACAAGACTGCGTTTGTCTGATTTCTCTGTTTGTTTGTTTGTTTGTTTAGTTGCACGTGGGATTTAATTTTTGTTTGTTTTTTGTCTTTAAGGCAACAATCTTAAGAAAGTGCAACATGATCTCATGAAAGTACGTGAGTATTTTTACGTAAAGTGTGATTCTACTACACGTACATTTACTTACGTTTTCACACACAATAAAACGTACAATACTGACTTATTAACAGCACTAAAATGTACAATATTGACGTATTGACAGAGCTAAAATGTAAATTATCTACGTATCCAAGTCTGAACGTGTAAGTGCATTAATATCAAAATCGTGGCATTAATATTGTTTATTTTATATCCAATAGTCAAATCAATACATGTTTTCAGTCGCATTTATTACATGCATTTTACTAAGTTAATCTACCTAATATAAAATAACAGAAATATAAAATACCATTTTGCTCTGTTTGTGACTTCTGCTACAAACTCATTTCGGATGACTAGATAATGTTAAAAGAAGACTGCATTTTAAAACCTTAAGATGAATAACATTCTTGCCAACCATTTTGTAGTAGGCTATTTAGCTTGTTGTTTGCCATGAGACATAAAAAGGCGTTTTCCTATTCAGCAACTGGCGATCACAAGATACACCAAAACACAACATCAATTTACAAAACACAACACTTTATTCGTTCGCTGTATTCCAAATAATTAGAATCCATATGTTTGCGAGAAACAAATCCAAATTGAGCCCTTTATCCAGTGATCTTCATCTCCATTAGCCTTCCATTAGTCTTCATCTCCTCTCAGTAGCGCGACGGTAAAGATCAAATCTCGAATCTTTGAATTCAAATTCAAAAAACGCGCCCTCATGAAGCGTTACGACATGATTTACGGCAGTGGCATCGAACGCTCATTGGCTCTCGTCTGCTTCGTCACAGATTTTGACATGCCGTGTTTCAGTCGATTTGTATTTGAAATGGGAAACGCGCAAATTCACGGAGAGAAGCCGGATTAATTTTTTCATTGATCGATAACTTACATTCTGCTCTGTACCTCATACAAAACTATTATATACTACCAGAGAGGACTGCGCCTGCAACACGGTCAACAATCTTCATTTGAACTACTTTTGGTACCGCTTTTGACATTTTTGCAATAAATCAATTATTGTGTTTACACTGGTCTGTTATGCTTTTATTTTTAACTGTTACTAAATGCTAATGGATAGGTTTAGGGGTAGGTGTAGGATTAGCCATTCAAAATATTTGTTTAATGCTATATTGTTACCAAAATCGTCAATTTTCGCCTATATTGTTACCAAAATCGCCAATGTTTTACCTTTTATTTTCTTTATATTCTGTATTACATTGGTATGTTTAGGTTTGGGGTAGTGTTAAGGGATCTTACATTAATCAATAAAATGGTCAAAGGGAAATTATATTGATATCTTTATGATATAAAAAAAGAAAAGTTTTTACTAGTATAAAGTTTTGTAATCTTAAAAAAAAAAAGATTTCATGGTGGATTCGTAAATATTTTACGTTTTTTAGCTGTAAAAATGTAATAATACTACATGTAAATGTTTCAAATACGTCTATATTCTACAATTTAGCACTTGTCCAAACGTACTAAGATGTACGTTTTGTCTCTTTGAAAGTAACGTATTAATACCTACATATTAACGATGAGACCAGGCTGGAAAGTAACCACTAAAGGAGTAGGCACAAGTTCATGAACTGCTTAATGTTTTTGGGAGACAAACATGGAGCTGACAGCTTTTTTGTTCGTGTGGAAGGTGTGTTTTTTGATTAACTCATTTAGTGCATCCTCTTTTCAACCAATAATCAGATATAGTAGAGATTTTCTACTGCAGCAGAATATTACTCAGGTTATCAAGCCACCTGATTTTGTTTTTCCGAACTTGAACTTGAACAAAGATCTGCGGCGTGGTGAAAGGAAACCAACAGGTGATTTCCCACGGAGACAGAAAATGCGGTAAGCGAGGTGGAGTTTGTGTAAGACTGAGGAAACAATCACTCTCACGTATTCCCCTACCATCCATTATTCTAATGAATGTACAATCATCTTTTTGGAATAAAACGGATGAGCTGCTCAGGTGCGGTTCCAGCAGGAGTTCAGAGATGCATGCCGATTGGCCATTACTGAGACCATGGATGGGTTTGGAGCCCCTGTTCGTCAGGATAGAGATGCCAGTACTACGGGCATGTCAAGAGGAGGAGGAAAATGTTATTTTTAGAAAAAAGACTATGTACCCAAGATGTTGAACTGCTGTCGGTTTCGTTACGCCCTGTATATCTACCACGTGAGTTCCCGCAAATATTTGTTACTGTTGTTTACATTCATCCTAGAGAAAATGCGTATAAAGCCGCTGAGAGTACAATACAATAGGTAACCTAGAGATGGCAACTTCCCGATGCACCAATATTAATCATGGGTGATTTTTAACCACTGTTTGTTGAATAAGACTTTGAGAGACTTCTATAAATATGTGACAAAATGTAGAATTCAGAAAATAATGTAGAAAATTTTTTGTAAAATGTACTGTAACAAAGCCTTGTTTGTGTACTTTTCCCACACAAGTTTTAAATGTTCCAAATGACCCCCAGATTTTTATTATAATGAGTTTGTGTGAATATTGTTGTAAGTTCACTTGGAATTGATATAGCTTTTATTTACACTTTAACATGAATGTCTAAAACAAACAAAAAATTCTGAAACATCAGTAGAAGTTTTAGTATCAGTGAAACTAGCCTTAATAAAAATATTCCATTATTACAACAAATATTTAAAAAATATACTGTCTTTAAGTTATTAAAATGCAGATGTTGAATATGCGATTAATTAGTTATTTTTATACTTTTATATACTGCCTCAAAAACTAGATTCACCTTTGCATGTTTATTTGTTAATGTGCAAAGCACTAAACTGAGATGTACAGTAACCATCCAAAACATTCAACCATTTTCTTTAACCTGAGGACAATTGATTTTGAAGGTAGGCCTATTTGTGACCTCTTAAACTGTGCAAAAAAAACAAAACAAAAAAACACATTTCCAAACTAGAGTCTGCCAAGTGAATTTCGGCCATTTCCAGCACTGGTTAAAGTAGTTCAAACTAATATAATTTATAAAATATGTAATGCAATCATATCTGACATATACTGTAAAGATTCATTGTTAAATACTTCACTTAAAATATGTATATGAATTTCTTTGAATTTGTATTGAATTTCAATTCTGCTTCCTTTAATTCAAATTCAAGAATTGAATTGGAATTCAGCAGTCATTTTCAATTCAATTCTGAATTGTGCACAAGCCTGCTGCAAATAATTAATGCTGACTTTAATAAAAACCATTGTGTCTGAACAGAACCTACTGATAGAAGGTTACTAATGCTACATCATGTTAGTGAGATTCACCTTATTTAACAGCAGAGAGCAGTAAAGATCTAGATTTTCATAAAATAGGCCCGATTGAAAAAACTTTGATTAATACCGTATTTATATTAAAAGCGAATAAATGCCATATTTATATACCATGGTATTTGTCTATTCAGAAATCAAGTTTCTTGTTCTTTTATAGGCCTACATCATGTAAGCCTAATGATGGGAGATGTTATTGGATTCCAGTAACAATGGATGTCCATAAAAATCATGATCTGTTAAATCATAATTCTAACCTGAAAAGTCTAAATTATGACTTCAGATGTCACAAGTGTGACATAAATCGAAATTAGGATTTACAAAATCGAAATTATGACATACTAAACTGAAATAAAGAGATTAAAAAGTCGTGTGACAGAAAAAATTGTGACAGAAACTATTATAAAGTCAGAATTAGTGTCATAAATTATATTTTTCTCGAATAGCCAGTACACTAATAAGTGAGCATGTAAGATGCAACAGCTACCAGAGATGACAATTAAAATGACTTTTTGTGTGTGTAATCTGTGCGATTACTCAGTGACTTTGGTGCCCTCACCATTGTAGGCTAATAAATAATAGGCTATTCTAAAGATTAAACTAAAGTTTTTTTTTTTGTGAACTAGCCTAATGTGTACGGTGTACGCTTATTTATTTGAAGTGTTGAATGTATTTTGTTTATGCCATCCTGACACAATAAGCGATAGGCCTATTCGTAGGGATACGATCACACTGAATGCTCATCACACGCATTCTGTCAAAGTTGTAATCTAGTTTATTTTGGCTATACTTTTCAGGCTACCGATGTAGGCCTAATGTAATAAGGAAGACGAAAATAATTTAACAGGCCACCATAACCCTCGCTTTAGAATGCAATATCAACATTATTTTGCAACGCAGAAGTAAACTTTCCTGTGAGACTTCCGCTTCATTATCTGCTATTGGTAAATAACTAGAAGAATAACAAAGTGCAGTGAACAATAACACTATTTGTGCCACAAACCAGAGTGTATGATAAAACACATCTCAAGTTTGCAATATCCTGCAGTTTTTTTTTTTTTTTTGAGTAGGCTATATCAAAAATAGCTGGAAGCTAATGACACCGGAAGTCTCGCACATTCAACTTAGAAATGGTCGCACCCGCTCAAAGGTGGATAATTAATGTGACCACAACACTAGAGAGAGATCAGGGATGCACTTCTTACCTTAACCTCTAGAGGGAAGCATCATAACACTCAACATACATTGATGTTTTTTTACATCTATGCGTGATGAGATCAGAATGACAAGTTGGAGCCTCAAACGAAATCTTTCAGGACTGTCATCGTATGCTCAATGAGATTAGACTGTATTACATGACAAATCTGCTAATGGAATAACATAAAATACAAGATAAAAGATATTATTTTGCAATTTAGCTTATTTTACAAGAACACAAGATACAGAAGGGAGAATTCAGGGTGATTCTGACACTTTTTCCAAGTCATCTCAATGGCAAAAAGTGTACTAATCACCCAAAATTCAGCCTATTTGTGATCTAAAAACAATTCTTAAAAAAATTAATTATTATCTTCCACTAGAATGCAATATTGACCCATCAGCATGCAGGAATGCAACTGTCCGTTTACAAGTTTCCATTTTGCACTGCAAAACGTAAATACAAATAAAAGTAGTGTGGTTCTTTTTTCCATTCACCTTGACTTTTAGTCACATTTTCCCCTCACAGGCCCCCGAGGTTTCTCCCTGTTCTGTGTCCCAGGGGCCCGAATACCCATAGCCAGGCAGTCTGCAGATCATGTCACGTCCTATAGCGTATTGATCCAGGTTCAGGTTTGCTGTCGTTCATCTATAAATACACACAGGGTGCTATCGTTGGCCTGCCTGGGGAGGGAAGATTCTCTCGTTGCCAGACCATGTGTCCCGTCCTCCTGCCCTCCGACAAGGCTATTTTTGAAGGCGATCTATAAGGACCAAGCACCCCGTCAGCCTGGGGTTCAGTTTCTAGGCAGTAGATCAATGGAAATGCAAAAGGAGGGTATAGGAAGACGCTCTGCTTTTTATCCCACCTGCAGATTCAAGACCCTTTCTTATCTCTCCACCTTTGGGTGAAGGGTTAAATCTTCTAGTCTTTTATCTGTCATAGAAAGAAACAAAACTAGAGAAAACAGTGATGGTGCAGGATAAGCTCAGTCATATTCAAAGCTATTGCTACGAAATGTACAATATCAACACCCCAAAAACATAAAATGTTGACAATAAAACAAATTTTCAATGTAACAAAAAGAACAATTACAATTAGAAGTACTGTATTGTACACTAAAATGTACAATACCAAATTACTGTACAGCTGTTTATGAAAGCATTTAGGTATTCAATTTTAACACTGAAATTTACAATATAATCAGTTAAGTTGTCTAGATGGTTTTAGATAAAAACATATAATAGAGACGTATTGTACAATTCTAAAGTTGTCTAACAAGGCTGACCCTCATGAAATCTATTTTATGTAGCTTCGAGATATAGAGAACAGGCCAATGGGCCATTGGCGTGCGAGATTTGCATCTCGCGCTCCGCCCCGCACTGCGGGTATAAACAGGAAGTGAGAGCAGCGCACTATTGTCATTCACTTCGGAGCCAAACAGCGTTGATGAAGCAAGACTATTCTTCTAAAAGAGAGCCACTCCAGAAAACAAGAGAAACTTTCGTTTTGTGTTCGCGAAAAGGCACAATCAGCGCGACCGCGTGCTCACCGCTGCATCTGCATAACAAACTGCTGTTTTCAGGACTAGACTGTTGCAGGACTGGACTTATCTCCTGTGTGCTGCTGCGGTCTTCCCCTGGGTGCTTCAGCACTGTTGAAAGAGCGTTTCCTCACAAAAGAGCAACACGGGTGTGACACTGCATCTTTTTCAAGACGTCATTCGACCCGTGCGTTTCTGTATGCGGTCGTTTCCTGTCCTGACGGCCATGATCCCTTTCGCATAAACATGTTGAGACTGTTCATGGGTGATCCATGTTATCTCAGGGGAACGGGATCACGTCGACGCTCAGACGCGCAGTCGAGACTATGAAACCTCAAACGGGGTTGATTCCCTTCGCTTATAACCTGATCTAGTTTTTTTTCTGGTACACCAGAAAAGGGGCTTCTTTGGCTGATAAGCCTGGGTGACCTGAGGATTACAGTGAGGCTTCCCCACCGAGTACATCTCCGTGGACCCCCCACTCTAGCGCATCGCAAACATGTTGAGACTGTGTTTGTGGGTGGTTTATGGTCTCTAATGAGAGCATAACCACATCAGCGCGTTGTTCATCTTGCCTCTTTCATAAGGGCTTGAGTGTTCAGCGTGCCGTGTGCTGTCTTACAGCCACGCTCACTATCTCACATGCCTGCTGGTATCTTACAGATGGGATTGCTGGTCCTTTTAAAAAAAAGGTGACCTAGCGTTTCATTTGGGGCTCTAGCAGAGGACAGATGTAAATCGCTACATCGGAGAGAGGGCTGTTAGGTGTTGAAAATGAAGATGAGGCTGAGATTCCCACTATAATAGTGGGTGCTCATGCTGAATCAGATTCATACTTGACAGCCATGCTTTCCGGGTGGCTGAGGCGTAGTGCAACGCGTAAATCGCCTTGCCCGCCCCTTGCCTCTTCCCGGATGTGCATTGGAAGGCTTTGGCATTGTGGAACTATTTGGTGCCAAAATGTGGAACACCAAAAGGGTAATTCTGTTCTGCCACTGGTGTTAAAAACAGCCAGTGGTACCCAACTTCTCAAGAGCAGTTCCAATACCTCTGGATCTCGGGAGTTCAGGAATGGCAGCCACACTCAGCCTCTCCACCAATCGGAGAGTGCGCTTGGCGGTGTATGACGCTCCCATGCCTTGTCACCCTCTGGTGCATCTCCAAATCACCATTAGGGGGTGCCGGCTGTGGGAATGCACACAAGCGGCCTTCCCTCACTCGCACACCCCATCAGCGGAAGCAGGTAGTGTTGCACGGCACACTCAGACCCCACTTCGGGCCGCTACCATGCCGTCCGAGTCGGGTCCCTGCACGCCGCTACGGGTACGTCTGTGGTACCGTTGACCCCGCTTGCACGGTCTCAGGGAGCCTGGCTAGTGATTCCCAGCCTGCTTCGCCCAGCACTCCCCCAAGTTCAGGGGTGTTCACTTCAACTCCGTGTTCCAGGCAGAGATCGCAGTCCTACTGCCGAAGGATGCGATTAGAGCTGTTCCCTCCAGCTGATATGAAGTCCGGGTATACAGCCCATACTTCATTGTACCCAAAGAAGACGGTGGGTTATGGCCGATCTTGGATCTGCGATTCTTGAACTAGTCCCTTCACAGGCTCCCATTCAGAATGCTAACGCAGAAACGCATCTTCAGGTGCATCTGTCCCCAAGATTGGTTAGCAGCGATCGACCTGAAGTACTTTCATCTCTCGCTTCTTCCTTGACGCAGACCGTTCCTTCGCGTTGCATTGAGGGACGGGCATATCAGTACAGAGTCTTACCCTTCAGGCTGTCCCTGTCGCCCCGTGTCTTCAAGAAAAAAACGGAGGCGGCCATTACTCCCATGAGAGAGCATGGGGCACTTCAGCCGGTTGGGGTTTCAGGTCAATGGAGAAAAGAGCAAACTCTGCCCCATGCAAAGGATCTCTTTCTCCGTACGGAGCTGGACTTGGTCGGTCTGACAGCGCGCCTCACAGAGGAGTGCTTCCAGGCTGTGTTGAACTGCTTGAATTCATGCAAACACAGGACAGCGGCACCACTGAAACACTTTCAGAGGCTCCTGGGGCATATGGCATCCGCAGCCACAGTAACGCCGCTCGGATTGCTTCATATGATACCATTTCAATGCTGGCTACTCGACAGAGTCCTGAGATGGGCATGGCAGTGTGGCTCACTCCGTGTCTCAGTAACACTGAGGTGGCGCCAAACCTTCAGCCTGTGGTCGGACCCTTCATTTCTTTTGGCAGGAGTTCCCCTAGAACAGGTGTCCAGGCAAATGCCTCATCTTCCAGTTGGGGGGCCACGTAAAACAGACTTGCAGTTTCGGGTCTGTTGACCCTTTGTCAACTGCAATGGCACATCATTGCCTGGAGTTGTTAGCAGTTCGTCTTGTGCTGGGCCGCTTCAAAACGGCGCTAATAGGCAAGCACCTTCCGCACACTGTGGTTGTTGCGTACGTCAAAAAAACAGGGCGGTCTGCACTCCCGTAGCATGTCACAACCCGTCCGACATCTCCTCCTCCTGGAGTCAGAAGATTTGAGGTCGCTTCGTGCCATTCATATTCCAGGCCTGATCTATCGTCCAGCCAACAAGCTCTCATGACAGCCAGGGCTCTCGGGAGAGTAGAGACTCCATCCCCAGGCGGTCCAGCTGATCTGGAGTCGCTTCGGGACCACACAAGTAGACCTCCTTGCCGCCCCGAACTTGACCCATTGCCAGTTGTTTTATTCCCTGACCGGGGGGACCCTTGGCTCGGATGCCCTGGCACTCAGCTGGCCCTTAGGTGAGCATGATCTGATCGTCAGGTTCCTGAGGGGAGGGGGTGGACTAAATCCGCCTCACCCTCCCTTTATACCCTCTATGGACTTAACTCTGGTGCTAACTGCACTACAGAGAGTGCCCTTTGAGCCCTGCAGTCAGCAGAGTTAAAATGCTGCCTCCTAAGGCAATACTCCTGACTGCATAAGAAACCCAAGGCGTGCCCTGCTCGCTCAGGTTAAGAGCCCACTCCACAAGGGGTGTAGCTTCTTCCTGGGCGCTGGCTCGTGGCGCCTCGCTGACAGATGTTTGTAGAGCTGCGACCTGGGTGACGAAACTTTGCTTTTAGTAAGGGACCTTTGTATTTGCAGCCCTTAATTGGACCTTCGTGGACAAATTTGGGCACGAGGGTCTAATGTGTGATTCAAAAAATTTTTTTTAAATAAATGTTATATCACTCTCTTCGATAATATTTAAACTATCCATTTATGCAGTTTTTTTTTTTTGTGGTATTTTTGAATTTATTTACCTCTAAAAGTACCATATTTTTAATGTAAAATATACCTATTTTTATGTTATATTTAATATTCTTTTGAAACAAGTTTAAAAAAAAACATTTTGGTATGTTCTCAAAACTAAAATCTAAAAATATGGTGACTTTGGTGACATCTTGTGACCAACAATGCTTTCAATTTTATAAAAAAAAAGGAATATCAAGCCACTAGATGGCATAATAGTACTCAATGGCTGCATATAGGCTTAAACTCAGTAAACCAATGATTTAAAGAATTTAACTGCTATAAATATCTAAGTTTTAGATTTTTTATATAATAACTCAAATGCTCTTTCAATCCTTTGTTTTTGTATGTGTGAGTGACACAGTGAATAAAATAACAGCTTTGTTATAGGCTCATTGAATGCATTGTTTGTGTGTATGTGTGTATGTATGTGTTTGTGTGTTTGTGTGTGTGTGTGTGTGTGAGAGAGAGAGAGAGAGAGAGAGAGAGAGAGAGAGAGAGAGAGAGTGAGTGAGTGTGAGTGTCTGCCACATTGAAAATGTTGTACAGACTCACCACTTAATGTTTGTGAATGTTTGATCAGCATTGTTTTGGATTTATATTTTTTTATTGAACAAGTAATAAAAAAAATCTCTTTATTCTATAATATCAACATAATAGTATGTCTCTACAGCTGTTAATGAAAGCATTTAGGCATTCGATTTTAACACTGAAAATTACTAAATGTATTCATATGTAGGCTAAAAGGTTTAAGATGGGTCATAAGTTAAGGGTAATTTTTTTTTTAAAAGCTGCAGTCCGTAGTTTTCCTCTTTGTCGCCACCTGTGTTTGAAATCTGCAACTGCAGTTATTTGCGGAATGATCAACTCTACGTGAGCTGTGCCTCGGCACCGCACAGCTTGTATGAATACAATGTTTTGAGGAGAATGTCAATGTGCATCTGTCATGAGAAGGGCTGTCAGTCATCGTGTGGATACTGTCATTCAGAATCACAGATTCTACTGTTTGAACGTATGACCAACATAAGAATTTCGTCTGAACAAGTAAGTAGCTAACATCCACTTTCGTGCTGACCAACTAGGCCTACGTGGGAAAAGCATCGCAAAGCACAAACAAAGCACAACAAAGAAAACTCTGTAACTTTTACTGTGAATTAAGCGAAGTGTGCTACTGTTACATAATAACCATTGAAATGTCTGACCTGTACAGCAGAAAAAAACTGTCTCTGCATCCGTTTTGAACCCCTTCAAAGCACAGAATTAACGCTACCTTTCAAAAGCCCTTTTTATCCTTGTTTTGGCCTCTCTCTTTAGTCTCTCTTTTTTCTGTAGCCATTCCGAAAGTCCGAAGTCTTTTGCATTTTACAACGGGCAAATCTCCAGATGTCACTGTCACTGATTGAGGTTTCAACCTTTCTGGATCCACTATCAAATTGATAAGTTTAATTATATCAAGCACTGTGAGAAAAGACTATAAATCTCCACCTCCAACATCCTCACATGCGATATAGCCTACTAGCCGGGACTTCTTATTGATGTGTACAGATGTGACGCAATGACGCAAAGATATGCTCGAATCTCCCGCGGAAATCCACCAGTACCACTGGAATTAAAAACATTATTACAAGCTTACCGTTGTAAATCGAGCTAAGGTAAGCAGATAGTTTTGAACACTGGCTGGTTATGTACTTGCTCAAAAATTTATTTTGGATAATTTTTAACCCAAAAAAGCTACGGACTGCAGCTTTAATTTATAAATAATCTGAAAGCTGAATAAAGCTTTTTATCTCCCGGTTTCACAGACAAGGCTTAAGATAGGCTAGACTAAAATGCACGTTTGAGCTCTTTTAACTAAGATTTCCATTGGTTTGTTAGGATAGGACAATATTTGGCCAAGATACAACTAATTGAAAATCTGGAATCTGAAGGTGCAAAAAAAATCTAAATATTGAGAAAATCGCCTTTAAAGTTGTCCAAATTAAGTCCTTAGCAATGCATATTACTTCTAATAATACGTTTTTGATATATTTACAGTTGGAAATTTACAAAATATCTTAATGGCACATGATCTTTACTTAATATCATAATGATTTTGGGCATAAACGAAAAATCAATAATTTATGTAATGTATTGTTGGCTATTGCCACAAATATACTCATTATGACTGGTTTCATGGTCCAGAGTCACAGATAGTAACATATTTATGTAGTTTAAAAGGCTTTTACATAAGAGTTTACGTTTTAGATGCCGACACTAAGGTCCTGTTTACACCTGGTATTAAGATACAGCTCACAAGTGGACGACACTAAATACAGGTGTAAACATTTTGAGCTTGTCCACTTTCCACCCCTTCCAGAGGTAGTTGTAAACACATTTGACCAGATTGCTTTTGTAGTGTAAACATTCATGCGGTTGAATGTGTTCGAACAGCCACAAAAGACGCCTACTCTCCACCTACTGACCTAATGCGTAAACATTACGAGAAGCGCACTAGCCAGATGGGATTTAAACTCAGGCTGAAGACCCAAGTCTGGTTTGAAGATGAAAAACGAACCAAGCACAATGTTCTCTCACCATTTATGATTTCTAACAAACACTCAAAGCGTTTGGTGTGGTCTTGCCACCCATAGACTCTCCCTCGAGGAAATAAGGATAGAAGTGGTTAAAAGTGGACAAAAGATTGATGATTAAAACGCATCTTAAAACCAGGTGTAAACAGGGCATAAAATTGTCTCTACATAAAATTCTGAAACAGTATTGAATAGTTATCCAATCACATGCTCCTTTGAAACAAAACTTTGTGTTGAGCATTAAGGGATTTGTTCAGTAAATGTTTCCATCATAGTTTATATGCATGCCTTTTTATGAGATACACATTTTTTTAATGCACATTTTTAGTTAATGCGCAACTTGGCATTTCCATCCAGCATTTTTTATATAACATCCCAAAATGCGCATAAAAAAATAGGTGGATGAAAACAAAGCTATTAAAATTACAACAAAGTTGTCAGTACGTTAAATGCTGACAAATGTACAATAAGTACTACAGGCACATTTCTTCGTATGTAAAATAGCTGTAGATGCTGTCAATACAATTATATTGTCTCTTTCATCCTTTTAAATATACAGTAAAAACAGAAGCAAACTAAGGGCCCTATCAGACACCCAGCACAATGCAACCGCATGTGTTTTTAGCTAGTTTCAGCCCGGCAAAGTTATCATTTTCACGTCCAGCATCACGTTGTTTAAATAGCCCATCTCTTCCCCCATGGGCGTGCTGGTCTAAAAAACAGGTGTGTTCAAGCGCATTGTTGGCTCATTTCTATTTTGAGTAACTGAAAACAACAGCGCTATTGACCAACAAAACCCTGCTCTAAAGTCAATAGCGCAGTATTTTTTGTTATTTAAAGTGCGCGTTAGTAATATGAGACTATGGGTGTGTGCACAACGCGCGTACACTGTTATTATTACAAACACAAGGATGTGCAGCAGCACACAAACATTTTTAAACATTAAAAATAAAAGGATTCCTCTCTGGAGAAGCGTTCAGTCTTTCCACTCGCAAATTCCTCCATGTAAATAACAAATCCACCATGGTGCGAGCACAACTGGATTTTACAGGGAATGGGAGATGAGACTATGATTGGTTTATTGCACGTTCCACCCAAAACACACCCATGAGGTACAATCCTTTTGGACCATGCGCCTGGAGCGCCGACTGTTTTTTCTATCATTAAATTAGCAAAAGTGGATTCAGACACCCTAAGTGCACCTGTGCCATGTGTTTCAGACGTGTGCTCAGATCATTAAAATAGGGCCTATAATGTACTAAATCTTCATATACTACTATAATCATGTTGGATGTTGACACTGAAAACTTAAACTCTTTTTGCTTAAAAAAAGAAAAACATTCTTTTATAAAACTGTAAAGGAGGTAATTTAGCATATCGGTCTCATCTTTGACGAACCTTATTACTAAGTGTACATAAGTATGCTTTTAAATTATAACTTTTTAATTCAAGACCGCCGGGGGAAAGGCGTTGCGGCCCAGCGAAGCTTAGATGACAGGAGGCTTTTACAATCGATCCTTTATTGCTGTGCACCTTCCATAACCAAAGCAAAAACATTGGCTCAATAAGGTGGGAGATAATTTCAGAGAAGCTTGGCGCTGACATTTCTTTAATATAAAATGCTGTACCAACCTTATTCCAGGGAAAGGGGATTAGAGTGGCGTATGATTGGAGCTGGGTCAGGAAGAAAGGCAAGTTTAAAGAGCATGTGTCCTCCTTGGGATAAAAAAAACATTGGCAAACTGGCAAAACCTGTTTTGGAACAGACAGCAGGAATGTTTTCCCCATCAATTTGCCACGGTTGCTGTCATTAAAATTAAATGTGGGACTCTGTAATGTTTGAGATGAACAAAAGCTAATGACAGAAAGCACTACAAATCAATAGCCATACAACTAAACAACTGTTAAACATTATCTGATAATGGCAGAGGGATATTGTAGAGACCCTTTTAACAAATTAGGTAAAAATAATGCTTGAAATTCTTTTTAAAAAATTCTTTTTTTGCTCTTTTTCAAAAATGTATAACTGAAACAATGTTGTTTGTCTGGATGTCAGACTAAATGTTATATTTATATATATATGAACAAGCAGATCATTATATTCATGTTATAATATAAATGTATATGTCGTTTTTCAACCCATATTTTAGGCATTATAGCGTAGTATTGGATTTTAATTACCTTTCATTATCCCATGCAAAGGTCCAAATGGTTGTTCAATGTTCTTTAAACATGGTGGAAAAGGGCTGAATGAATGCAGGACACACATACTGTAATTTAATATGTACCTTTGAAAGTGCCTACAGAGTAAGCAAACCAGACAACGTTTAGGATAAATAATTTAATGCTAATATTACATCAATACATGTACACTCTCACAAAAGTGAAAGAACCAAAAGTTGTCATGTCCCCTCTTTCTAAACAAAACAAAACAAAACAAAACAAAACAAAACATCAACAGTCCTTTAAATATTGCTTAACTAATCTAAAATTCCCTTTGACAACAATAGCAGATGCCTGAGAGTGGAAACCCTTAAATTAAAGTCATCAGCACACGCTCACAGCAAACGTGCGCACACGCACACACACACGCACACGCACACACACACACACACACACACACACACACACACACACACACACACACACACAAACACTCCATAACTATAGAGGGATCCTAAATTTATATCATGCACCCCCTTTTTAAAAACAATATTACACCACACTGTGAGAAATGCTTTAACAGTCCAAATAAGAGAATTAATGACCCGAATACTCTTGGTTTTGCTAATTCATACTTATTATCACTTCTATACAGTGTTTGGAAGTTCAGTGGTTTATCGGTTGTTGCAAATTGGCTGTGTTTTAAATAAACAGTCCGTGTGCATTAGTGAGAAGTGAATGATAACTTTGGAAGAAATCCTGTACAAGTTATTTTAACAATTACGTATTGTGACAGCCAACGCCGAGGTCCACCACCAATCTTGACTCACTCCATCAAATTATTTGTGTGTTTTAAAACCGGGTCACACCACTACACTTTTATTCAATGTAGAAAATTGATTTTGTCAATAGCTAAATATCCTTTTATAAGAGAACTGTGGTGAGGCAATGGATTCTGAGTGCAGGCAGAGCCTGCGTTGCAACATAATCCATTAGCAAAGGATTCTGGGTAAGATAACCCCATGCACACAACAGCAAAGCACTTAAATCTAGATTCTGTTGGTGTTCAGTAACAAAAACAGCAGTCTAGGCACTCCTAATGGAACAGACTGAAGGAAAGATCTTGGTATGAAGAAGGCTGAGGGTTGTTTGAGAACATTCACAAACACCATTATATAGACAGATCAAACGTGGAAGCCGTCGACATTGAAAAAATGTAGCGGAGAGCAGAACGAACAAGTGTTGTTGGGGAATCAGAGCACTTCTCTCAAACATGAGTTGTTATCACTGTCCCATGGATCAAATTGCATTTATATCTCCATTTAGCTCCATGTGTCTTCTTATCTTGTATGATGCTTTATAAATCCTTAATAAAACACATTTAGTACATATACTGTACGACAGGCATGTGTAACAGTTTTGAGTAATGCATTTCTTTTTCCTTGGTTCTTTTGATGTAGAAAATCATGTACAATAATAAGTGATTGTAGGTTCTGCTTAGTGTGAAACCACATGTTGTCATCTATGTCAAATATGGCTGTCAGTATCGAGTATAAAAACATTAGCAAATACAGAGAGTGATGCAAAAAAACGTCTCACTAGTATCGAGTTTATATCTAACTTCCTGATATAATACTATTTTAACCAAAGTTTGTGAGAAGAGAAGAGAATAGAATAGAATAGAAGAGAAGAGAAGAGAAGAGAAGAGAAGAGAAGAGAAGAGAAGAGAAGAGAAGAGAAGAGAAGAGAAGAGAAGAGAAGAGAAGAGACAAGATGAGAAGAAATTAGATGAGACAAGACAAGACAAATACAGATGAGAGGAGAAGAGTAGAGAAAAGGTGAGATGAGAAGAAAATCAGAGATTAAACAGGAAGTTGAGACTAAAAGGTTATAGGAAAATAGGAAAGAAAATGAGAAGGAGAAGAGGAGATGAAAGACATGAGGGTAAGAAGGGACAAGATGAAAAAAGACACAACAATTAAACTAGACATGATGAGAAAAACATGAAAGAAGAGAAAAGAGACTAAAAATATGAGATGAAAGGAGAAGAGAAGAGGAGATGAAAATAGATGAGAAGATGCGCTGAGATTAAGCGGGAGAAGACGAGGCAAGACAAAAAGACAAGAGAAAAACATTAAATAAAAGACAATATGATATTAAAATAATAGGAGAATAGAGAAGAGGAAATTAGTTGAAATGGATATGAGTAAAAAAAATATGAGAAGACAAAATGAGAAAAAAAATTAAAATAAGAAACTGAAATTAGATGAAAGGAAGGGAGAAATGAAATGAGAAAATATGAAAACAGATGAGCAGAGACAAGGAAAGAAAATGAGACAAAAGACAAAAAGAGAAGACTAGACGTTTAAAGATAGGAGAACAGAACAGACAAGATAAAGTGAGAACATGAGAAAAGAAGACTAAAATAAATTAGATGAAAGGACAGGACAGGAAATTAAAATAGATGAGAAGATGATCAGATACTAAAGGAGAGGATAGAAGATGAGACAAGACAAAAAAGAAGAGACAAACACACAAAAGAAAAGAGACAAGATAAGACAAAACAAGGTGGGACGAGACTGAAGGTGATGATACATGGGGAAACTTTTTGAGCAATGTTGCTTGGGCACTTTCCCAATGAGAATGGGCAACGATTTTCTCTCTGGATACTTTAGATCGATTGTGGGCCCTGTGTTTCACCTGGTTGTCTGTTGATGGCAACATTGAGATGATATGAGATTAGAGGAGATAAGATTAAACATGAAGGTGGCAAGGGACAAGTTGAGAAAAGACATGAGATGAAATGAGATGAGTAAAAGTGAAAAAATGAGAAATAAAATAGACGAGACAAAAGGAGAGAAGAGGAGAGAGGAGATGAAATTAGAAAAAGAAATGAGAAGAGACTGAGACAGTGGCGAGAGATTAGATGTTTCCCAGCAGTTTTCCTCTGCATCAGCTTACTTCAGAAGCACCATGAGCGGGCGGCTCTCAACGGGATCTCATCCATTCATCACAAAGACTCCTGGAAGAACTATTGCCTTGCAAGGCCTCGCCATTCGTCAGAGGACAACATTTTAAGATACGCCAGTACAGACTGGCAACGCTGGCAACAGCAATTGGAGAGTGACCTTATATAGACGTGATGGTCTGTGGGTACAACAGTATGAGTCCAACCTGAATATGTCAAGTCTTTGGGGAGAGTGTACATAATGTCAATGTTTGAACACTGTGCGTGTGTGTGTGCGTGTGTGTGGCATACTAAGAGCTGGCTGGTTTGGTATAATCATCCACTCCAGTGATAGTGGCCTTGCAGAAGAAGCAATCCTTGTTATTCATCAAGTGCTGATTGATACAGGCCCTGAAATAAAAGAGGGAGGGAGAGTGACATTTAATCATTTAAAGAGTGCTGAGTCACGTCACAGCACGTGTTATTCGTGCTACGCTTCACAGGAACAATGTTAGCAACTCAAACACAAACCACCAAAGAAAATCGATTCAATTTTGAGAGCACAGTGTTGATGTATATGATCATTTGTATTGTGACATCCTCAATGGATTGTTGAAATCACGAAGTAACCAGTGAAAGCATCACAACAGTGCTGTATTTATGCTATATATACAGTAAGTAATGAATAGAAGCGTTTAACGGCATGGTGGTAATCTCCTAAATGGAGGAATGAATGAAAGAACGAAGCTGTTGATAGTATATTGGCAACTATACTCACTTGCAGGATTTGTGGGAGCAGGGCTTGAAGATGGCTGATATGGAGTGTGCATAGCAGATCGGGCAGAGATCGTCCTCACTAGGCGGCTGTGAAGAAGAAAGATTGTGATTAAATCCATTTCAGAAACAAATACATTGTGTGCTGACTTCCTGAAAGAGATTCCAGAATCAATACAATCCTATTCAGAAAACCAACTAGAGAGAGACATCTAGAAGGATATTAAGGACTGGGTGCTTTGGGTTACTGCAATGCACTGTGAAATCATTTTATGTTTAATTTTTTTAAACAAGAAAAAAAAAAAAAAAAGTTTTTTCTTTTTGTGATTTTTGATTTTCCACTATAGCATCTAAAATAGCAATTTTTTTATAGTATTTTAATGATCATAAACTGTATGACTCATCAGCATGTACATGCTAAACTCATCTCCAAATATATTAGAAATACACTATATTGCCAAAAGTTTTTACATGCACATGAACTTTAATGACATCCCATTCTTAAACAGTAGGGTTTAAAATGGAGTTGGCCCACCCTTTGCAGCTATAACAGCTTCAGCTCTTCTTGGAAGGCTTTCCACAAGGTTTAGGAGTGTGTTAATGGGAATTTTTTAGCATTCTTATAGAAGTGCATGTGAGGTCCGGCACTCATGTTGGACGAGAAGACCTGGCTCGCAGTCTCCGCTCTAAAAAGGTGTTCTATCGGGGTGAGGTCAGGACTCCTTGCAAGCCAGTCAAGTTCCTCCACACAAAACTCGCTCATCCATGTCTTTATGGATCTTGCTTTGTGCACTGGTGCACAGTCATGTTGGAATAGGAAGGGGCCAGTCCCAAACTGTTCCCACAAAGTTAGGAAAAAATTTAGTTCCATTTGTCTTGGTATGCTGAAGCATAAAGACTGGAACTAAGGGGCCAAGCCCACTTTCACTGGAACTAAGGGGCCAAGCCCAACCTCACGCTTTACATTGCACATGATGTAAGGCTTGGATGAGCTGCTCGGCCATGGAAACCCATTCCATGAAGCTCTCTACACACTGCTTTTGAGCTAATCTGAAGGCCACATTAAGTTCGGAGGTCTGTAGCTTTTGACTCTGCAGAAAGTTGGCAACCTTTGCGCACTGTGCACCTCAGCATGTGCTGACCCCGCTCTGTGATTTTACGTGGCCTACCACTTCGTGGATGATTTGCTGTTGTTCCCAATTGCTTTAATTTTGTTATAAAACCGCTAACAGTCGACTGGAATATTTAGTAGTGAGGAAATTTCACAAATTACAAAGGTGGCAAAGGTTTCCCTGTACCACACTTGAATTCACTGAGCTTCTGAGAGCAACTTATTCTTTCACAAATGTTTGTAGAAGCGTCTACATGCCTATGTGCTTGATTTTATACACATGTGGCTATGGAAGTGATTGGAACACCTGAATTCAATGATTTGAAGGGGTGTCCCAATACTTTTGTCAATATAGTGTGCGTTGCATCTTATCCTACAGTGAACAGCTAAACACTTTTTAGTGAATTTGTGCAACACCGGGTCACCCCGAAAGTCAAAGGTCTCCAGATGGTGTACTGCTTACAGTATGCATCAGTGGATTAATAGTAACCATAATTTCTTGCAATACAAAATACATTTTATTTCTTAATACATATCAAGTGAACATATTTTCACCTGCACAGCATGTAATTTTGTGTAATTAGTAGCGAGAGAACAGAACTTCATTTATACACACATCTAATTAATATGCAAACCTTATTACTACACAGTCAAGGTAGGAGAGTACAGCATGGTAAATATTTAACACAAATAGTGTGTGAAATTACAAATTCTGTCATGTCTACTTATTGTTTTAAATCCATGAATTTCTACTTCAAAAAAAAAAATGCCATTCCTGATTTCAGAATTAATTGATTAATTGAACCACTTTAATGAAGATTAAATGGTGATCTGCTGAAGTTTAAACTGAGCATCAGAAAGGGGAAGAAAGGCGATTTAAAATGAGTTTGAACATGGCATGGTTGTTGGTGCAATAAAAGATTGGAAAAACGTTGCCTGATCTGATGAGTCTCAATTTCTGCTGTGACATTTAGATGGTAGGGTCAGAATTTGGCGTAAGCAACATGAAAGCATGGATTCGTCCTGTCTTGTATCAACAGTTCAGGCTGCTGGATGGCGTCGATGTAAATATGGACCAAAATTTTTGATGAATGTTTCTAGCAACTTGTTGAATCTATGCCATGAAGAAGGCAGTTAAGGCAATTCTGAAGGCAAAAGGGGATCCAGCCCAGTACTAGAAAAGAGTACCTAATAAAGTGGCCGGGGAGTGTATGTATATACACCGATATATAAGTGAATAACACTGATTATCTCTTCATCACGGCACCAGTTAGTGGGTGGGATATATTAGGCAGTAAGTAAACATTTTTTCCTCAAAGTTGGTGTTAGAAGTAGGAAAAATGAGCAAGCGTAAGGATTTGAGCGAATTTGACATGGGTCAAATTGTGATGGCTAGAGTAGACGACTGGGTCAGAGCATATCCAAAATTGCAGCTCTTGTGGGGTGTTCCCGGTCTACAATGGTCAGTATCTTTCAAAAGTGGTCGAAGGAAGGAACAGCAGTGAAACGGCGACAGGGTCATGGGTGACCAAGGCTCACTGATGCACGTGGGGAGCGAAGACTGGCCCATGTGGTCCGATCAAACAGACGAGCTACTGTAGCTCAAGTTGCTCAAGAAGTTAATGCTGGTTCTGATAGAAGGGTGTCAGAATACACAGTGCATCACAATTTGATGCATATGGGGCTGCATAGTGGCAGACTTGTCGGGGTGCCCATGCTGACCCCTGTCCACTGCCGAAAGTGCCAACAGTGGGCATGTGAACATCAGAACTATTATTTAATATTTTAATATAAATATGTATAACGTACAGGGATATTACAACACAAACCACCTACTTTATGAATATAAAACATAATAGAGGGACACTAACAGCTGTGATATATAAAGTATGATATGGGTTTTGGCAGTCAAAAATATTCTATTTTTATTTTGCATTCAAATGCTGTTTACTTATTCATACTATGCAGCTGCACATTAAAGCAGTCACATATTCAACATACATGACATTTCAAACAAAGCTGCAAAGAACATTCTCCACTCATCCCAAGGGGATGACACACTAGATAATGAATTCAACACGGAGAGAACACAGCCTTCAGAAATGCCAACAAACTAGAACACACATGGACAAAGACATCAGAAGTCTTAAAGGGATAGTTCACCCCAAAATGAAAATCACTCGATGATTTAAGTCATAGGCCATAATAAAGCCATTATAAAGCTTGAATTATAGACGTTTTATAATATAACTCAAATTGGATTTTATTCATCTGAAAGAAGAATGTCATATACACCTAGGATGACTTAAGGTTGAGTAAATCATGGGGTGATTTTCATTTTTGGGTGAACTAACCCTTTAAGATGCTTATTCTCTTTTGGTGGCCTCGACATACTCACTTTGTATGTAACATAGAGAAATAAAAGATTTAATTGATAATACAATTTATGAAAAGTTAAATCAAATCTGATGCCCTAAACCTATGTTTATTAAACACCTACCTCTCTCTTATTGTGTTCAAGTGGCACCAAACTTGAATTACCGTAAATCCTCTAATATAGGCCCGGGCCTTTATTTTACTCAAGCGCATCGCGGTCCAGGCCTTTATTGGAAGGAGGCCAGAATTAGAGGCAGGCCTCAATTTCTATTTGAGCAAATCAAACTACCAGTAGAATGAATAAAAATGAGATTTTGCGTCTATTTCAACCTATAAAATACTAGGTTCATTTATTGAAAACATACAGTTACCATAACATTATGGTATGCATACAGAACATTAACAACAAATACCGGTAATTCAGGCTAAATTCCAGTGTAGAAATATGGTAACAAAAACATAGCAAACATAGGCTACTGGAAGTGCATTGTAAACACTTAAGAGATAATTAGGTTATTGATTCATAACAAAAGGCAACAGACACCTTACTGCTCCAAAGTTTAACCGTTCCTGTCTCGTTTGGTTTGAAGTAAAAAAAAAACAATCCTCTAATTCTGTTTAATCCTCCTCCTCCTCTTCATCTCTCCTGTAAACTCCTCATCACTCGCGCCAGCCTCTACAACAAGTTAATTATTGTACTACAGCTCCTCTTCGTCCTCCTCATGTTCCGCTGCGTGTCTGTTCTCATCCTCGCGCAGGCGGGCTGCAGTCTGAAGTCTCACGTGCGAGTCAAGAGTGAGGTGATTGACATGACCAGGCTACCATAGCAAACATCTACCGGTATCACAAGCATAATGTTGAGGCCTGCCCAGAAAAACGTTGGTTCTAATAATAGCCCCGGCCGGTATTAGAGACCGGCCTTTATTTACCTTCGGTGACAGCGAGACCGGCCAATGTTGGAGACCCGGCCGCTAATGGAATACAGGCCAATATTAGAGGATTTACGGTAAGACCTTAGGACCTTAGGGAAATATTTATAGCAACTGTAAAATTTATTTTTACACTGCCTGAATAAAATATGAGTTGTCTGAGCAAACTTGTTAGGGTGTTCTAGTTGGTTGTAATTTGGTTGGTCTTTGGCAAGCAATTACAAAAACGGTGACTCCAAATAGAAAGATTTCCAAAAGCAGCTACAAAAGGGTTGATGAATATCTCAATCTCGACCATTTCATTCCAAGGCTTTCCTCAGCTGGGAAGAAGAGGAACATGGCTGCAAGTGTTAATTGAGTTCTTTATACTGACTTCATGGGGAGTGTGGATGAAAGCCTGCAATGACAGAAGAGCAGCCAGGACTCCATCCCTGTCATACAGTGTCATCAAATGTTGCACAATATTGAAGAAAAATACAATATGCGATAATGTTACATAATGCGATATTCGATACGACAATGCTTTAAATGTGTAAAATAATACATTGAAATATATGTAAAAACTGAAAATAATATAACCAATCTATATGTTTCACATTCTTTCTGGGAAAAGAAGCATCACAACAACTTCTGAAAGTGAAAGTGTGGGGTCAGTAGTATAAAACGTATGAGGAGTGGAGGCCTCCTCAGATTCTGCCTGCATTAAGCGAATAGGAAACCTGATGCCGTAACAAGGGACGTTTAAAAGCATCTCCAATACTGCTGGTTAAGACTAGATTATAGAGCTTTTAGCTTAAGCTGTTTTTAAGTTTTATTTTATTTTGCATTAACTGCATTGTATTGTAAGCAATATAAGTGTTTATATTGTTACGAATGCCTCCTGTGATAACACTGTACTTATTCAAATAACCAGTTTTTTGTTTATCCTAGCAACAAGCAGAATGTTCAAAAATGTGTGCAGCACTTTATTTACGATAGAGGCGGGAAGGTGTTGTGAGGTTTTAAAGACAGTTCTAATGGAAAAGGTTTAGTCAAAAACTCTATTTATTATGTTTCATTGGTTAAATATTTGCAAAAACCACAGACAGACATAAAGTTTGACCAATAGTAATAATTTAAGAAAAAAAAATATATATATATATATATATATATATATATATAGGAAAACAAGGTCTCTTCCTGACAGCATGTTACAGTATATACAATGAGCGCTAGACACTTTTTGGTAGTTAAAAGGATTAATTAAGTAAAACATATTTCATTCTTCCACAATTCTTTGAGGCCTCGACGATGATTGCATGTTGTAGACGGAAAGTCCTTGACTCTGACAGACCTGTACGAAAGGAATCCAAGGGCACAGAGGACAGGTTAAAGTTATCGGAATCCTTTTAACATGAATAGTTTAACTGTCCGAACTGATTAAAAACAGAATGTGCAGTGGAAAGCAGATCTTCAGTTAATTTTAAAGGGCATTGCACTGATGCAAGCAATTTTGGAAAGTAAACCAATGATATATCCTCAGTTAAGCAGATAGCCGGGCTATCTGGTTCTTCATCAGTTTTTCGTGTGAACGGGGCCTTTTGTTTTCATTTCTGGTCTTCCCCAACGTCCTTCCATTCTCAAAGTCAAACTTTGTTCCAAGGGGAATGATTGGGTTTCTGTTTGGTCTCTAAGCTGAGATGAAGGAAATACAAGCCCCCTAAAATCTCATTCACTCCCTCCCAAGTCTGTCTCTTCTGAGCTATTACCTTCAGATCTTGTATTTGAGTAATGAGGGAAGATATCCACTATCCCAAGGTAATTTGCAGGAGCAGACAGTGACCTTGACTGGCCTGGTTCATTCTAGTTCACGGTGGCCTGATAAAAACGCTATGTGCTTTACTCAATTCATTTGGTTGTTCTAGTCTGTTAGTCCAAACTAACAGAGTAATCAGTCAACGTCAAGACTAAGACTGTGTGACTTATGGTGCGGTCACATTGACTGTTTGGCAAAAGTTTGCAGGTGACATCCAGTCATTCCAATAAGGATCTGTGCAACCATATGCTTAGCATGAGGGTGAAACTGTCCCTTCGCAGGTTCTGCTCATGTTCATGTTGGTCACGAGCGCATGGTCTGAAGCGCATGGCGCAGGTGCATTTAGGGCATGTCCGAATCCACTTTTGCTAGTTTAATGGTGGAAAAAACAGTCAGTGTGCCAGGTTAATGGTCTAAAGGGATGTACCTAGTCTCTTAATGAGTCATGAGTGTGTTTTGGGTGAACGTCCAATAAACTAATCAAAGTCTCATCATTTCCTTTAAAAGCCAGTTGTGCTCGCATCATGGCAGATTCACTATTTACATGGCGGAAGTTGTGAGCGGAAAGACTGAACGCTTCACCAGAGAGAAATCCTTTTATTTTTAATATTTAAAAATGTGTGTGTGTGTGATAAGCAGAGTGTATTAGGGCTGTTGGAATGAATTTCGGTAGTCGAATACAATTTGAATATTAAAACAATTAATACTAATCGAATGTTAAAACTACTATTTGAATGGGTTTAAAAAACAATACAAAATGTACTATTCGAATGGGTTTAAAAAAACAATACAAAATTTAATTTGTTGACTATCTTTAGCGAACGTTTGGTAACAAATTGATGCACAATCTAAACATGGCCGACAGCGATGCACACACGGAGACGGAGATCACCACTCCTGGCAATCTTAGAAGTGATGTGTGGAACGTTTTTTGTTTCCCATCACAAAATGGAAAAATAAGTAAATAGACAGTAATCTGCAAAATATGTAAGGCTGAAATGAAATACAACTCCATCACGAGCAACATGAAGGCACACCTGATAACGGTACACCCTGGTAAGGTCTGAGGGCGATCAACCACCATTGAATCAGGCAAGGATTCCCGTTTTTTTGCCTTTCTCCTCATCATGGGGTTTACCCGCTGCCCGCTAAGCAGCGATTATGGACAAATTGACACAATTTATCTGCAAAGATATGAGACCAATTAACATCTCTCAGGGGTCTGGTTTTAAAGATTTTGTCTACAAGCTTGAACCAAGGTACACGGTTCCTAGCCACGCAACCATCATAGACAGAGTTGTGAAACTCTATGAAACCACTAAAGACAACACCATAAAAATTATTAGTGGGCAAAAAAGAAATCGCCCTGACCACAGATGGCTAGATGTCACTAGCCACTGAGGCATATGTGACCGTCACCACACATTTTATAGACGAGGAATGGGAACTGAAAGATGTCCTTCTCAAAACAACTGAAGCTCAGAAAAGCCATACTGCCGAGAACATAGCCAAATACATCGGAAACATACTTGAAGAGTACAACGTGGATCGGGAGTTTGTGCTGCTTTCTATCACCACAGACAATGCGGCTAACTATGTTAACGCCGTAAAGAGGCATCTACAAGCCGTTAATGTCCTTTGCATGGCTCACACTATCAACCTGGCTTTGAGGAAAAGGTTGGCAGTGAGAGCTATTGAAAGTCCTGTCAGCAGACTGAAGGACACAGCACTGCATTTCAATGAGTCAACCACAGACAGCTACCAACTGGAATTTAAGCAGAAGCTGCATGGAGCTAATCAACAATTGCGCTACCCGATGGAACAGCATGTATGACATGGTGTGTCAGATACTGAGCAACAAGCTCCTGTAGCAGCGGTCATCATGGAGAAGAAACTGTCATCTCGAGTGGACCCTTATGGAGCAGGTGAGTAATAGAAATGTGAATGTCCTGGTGATATTGGCCTAATAATGGGATATATTGTCCTCGAACTGCGTTTCCATTGGCTAATTCATTTGGAATGAGACCAGCAGCAGGAGGTACGTGAGAAAGTAAAAGCGGAGCTGATAGCGATTGCGGAGGAAAGCTATGAGGAAGATGAGGAGGGAGCAGCCATGGCGAAGGGGACACAGTGCCAGGAGAAAACCACTCTCAGTGCTATGGGGGATCTTTTTGGGAATGTTTATCTCCAAGGCGCAGCCGCAGACGCATGGGGTGGTAAACCTACCTTTGACATTGGCTATATGTTGCAACAAGAAATGCTGATCTACGAGAGTGAGACCCCGCTACCCAACGACAGCGATCCACTGTCATGGTGAAAGAAATCAGGGTCTAAGTACTCTCACATTGCCCAGCTGGCATGACACTACTTGAGCATCCCAGGCACCTCGGTTAGAGCAGAAAGGGTTTTCTCCACGGCGGGGATTATAGTAAATTAAAAATGGTCTGCACTAGGTCCAGAAACCTTAGATCGCCTTGTGTTTTTGGCCAACAACCTTTAGGACCAAATCTTGCCCATGTTGATTATTACAGCCTGGCCTATAGCCTAATGTTAGTGTCACTGTTACGCACTTAAGCAGCACACTTTGGTTTACTTTTGTTCTACATTTCTTTAAAGCTAATTTGTTTGGATAAGTTTGTATTTTCAATCAACAGTGACAACATACTTATTTAAGATCTCTCTAAAATGTGTTTAAATGAAAAAGGAATAGTGAAATTTGAGGCCAGGGGATGTGTGTAACTAATGATGCTATCTACGCAGCCCTCATACGAGAACAACAAGAGAACTGTTGACAATGAAAATGTTAAAGTTGACAACTTTATTCATTTTATGTCTAAGCTTAATCATTACTTATTTAGCAAGAAAGCTATCACCTGTTGGTATTTACATGTTTATTAATAATACTGAAATGCCCTCTAGTGGACATAATGTAAAACAAGTCAACTACGAGCTCATAGTGGAATTGGCAATGCTTAAGCCCGTTTTTATAGTGTGTGTGTATAGATACATAGTAAATATTAATAAGTCCAATTTTAGCATTAAATATTCAAATATAATTTGAATACAAAAAAAAACGAATGAATGAAATTCGAATGGGATAATGGAGAAAGATTTACAGCCCTAGAGTATATGCGTGTTGTGCACCCACCTATAGGCATATTACTAACATGCCCTTTAAATAACACAAAAAATACATTGCTATTCACTTTAGACCAAGTTTAAATTGGTCAATGTCGCAGTTGTTTTCAGTTCCTCAATATAGCAACACGCCAACAATAAGCCTGAACACACCTGGTTTTCAGACCATGGCCGAACAGATGAGCGCGGGTACATTTGCTATTTAAACAAATAAACTGTGAGATTTACCAATGAGAATGAAAATAACAGCAATTCTAAAAAAATTATATACAGGTCCTTCTCAAAAAATTTGCATTTTGTGAAAAAAGTTCATTATTTTCCATAATGTAATGATAAAAAATAAACATTCATATATTTTAGATTCATTGCACACCAACTGAAATATTTCAGGTCTTTTATTGTTTTAATACTGATGATTTTGGCATACAGCTCATGAAAACTCAAAATTCCTATCTCAAAAAATGCATATCATGAAAAGGTTCTCTAAACGAGCTATTATCCTAATCATCTGAATCAACTAATTAACTCTTAATACCTGCAAAAGATTCCTGAGGCTTTTAAAAACTCCCAGCCTGGTTCATTACTCAAAACCGCAATCATGGGTAAGACTGCCCACCTGACTGCTGTCGAGAAGGCCATCATTGCCACCCTCAAGCAAGAGGGTAAGACACAGAAAGAAATTTCTGAACGAATAGGCTGTTCCCAGAGTGCTGTATCAAGGCACCTCAGTGGGAAGTCTGTGGGAAGGAAAAAGTGTGGCAAAAAACGCTGCACAACGAGAAGAGGTGACCACACCCTGAGGAAGATTGTGGAGAAGGACCGATTCCAGACCTTGGGGGACCTGCGGAAGCAGTGGACTGAGTCTGGAGTAGAACCATCCAGAGCCACCATGCACAGGCGTGTGCAGGAAGGAAATGGGCTAAAGGTGCCGCATTCCCCAGGTCAAGCCACTTTTGAACCAGAAACAGCGGCAGAGGCGCCTGACCTGGGCTACAGAGAAGCAGCACTGGACTGTCGCTCAAATTTTGCATGTCATTCGGAAATCAAGGTGCCAGAGTCTGGAGGAAGACTGGGGAGAAGGAAATTCCAAAATGCCTGAAGTCCAGTGTCAAGTACCCACAGTCAGTGATGGTCTGGGGTGTCATGTCAGCTGCTGGTGTTGGTCCACTGTGTTTTATCAAGGGCAGGGTCAATGCAGCTAGCTAAAAGGAGATTTTGGAGCACTTCATGCTTCCATCTGCTGAAAAGCTTTATGGAGATGAAGATTTCGTTTTTCAGCACGACCTGGCACCTGCTCACAGTGCCAAAACCACTGGTAAATGGTTTACTGACCATCTGTTTACATGGTTTACTGTGCTCAATTGGCCTGCCAACTCTCCTGACCTGAACCCCATAGAGAATCTGTGGGATATTGTGAAGAGAAAGTTGAGAGACGCAAGACCCAATATTCTGGATGAGCTTAAGGCCGCTATCGAAGCATCCTGGGTCTCCGTAACACCTCAGCAGTGCCACAGGCTGATTGCCTCCATGCCACGCCGCATTGAAGCAGTCATTTCTGCGAAAGGATTCCCGACCAAGTATTGAGTGCATAACTGAACATAATTATTTGAAGGTTGACTTTTTTTGTATTAAAAACACTTTTCTTTTATTGGTCGGATGAAATATGCAAATTTTTTGAGATTTTCATTTTTTCAGAATTTTGGGTTTTCATGAGCTGTATGCCAAACTCATCAGTATTAAAACAATAAAAGACCTGAAATATTTCAGTTGGTGTGCAATGAATCTAAAATATATGAAATTTAAATTTTATTATTACATTATGGAAAATAATGAACTTTTATCACAATATGCTAATTTTTTGAGAAGGACCTGTATATATTTAAAAAAACAACAACAATGGAAATCATGATCAAATCATTACAAACAAATCCTTGGTGAGATCAACTGAAAAGAGACAAACATACAAAAAATTGGTATAATGTATTATATTTTTTATATTATAATTTATATAGATACAAATATTTTGGAATAATATGCACAGAATAATTTGAATATGTATGTAAAAACTGTAATTTTAGATTTGTTTTGTTGTGGAACCTGCCTATAAAGCTGCATTTCTACAGTAGATGGAATTATAACCTGCGGAGATCAGCATGAACTGGCGGCTCCATCCACTCATTGCCGCAGGTCATATATCCCTCTCCAGTCAGAGTGAATGTGCTGAAGAGGCATGAATGCTGTACAGTACCATTTAGATATGCTGCCATAAGACCTTGAACAAAAAGCATTCTGGTCATCATGTGGGAAACCTTTAAATTCATGTAAATGAGTCAATATCATAGGGATACATTGGAAAACTTTGGATGGCTCTTAGCCTGGATGCTATCTGAACGTAGCCCCATCCACTACATTTGAGGTTGGGAAGTTCGGTCTGGACTTGATGCGTTGTGGAGCAACTATGCTTGAACCAGAGGTGTTTGGACCAATCAAATTGTCAAGGCCGGCTTTAAACGATGATGGACAGATGATCAATAGTAATAGTAATGATCAACAGTAAAATCATCCACGTTACCAAAGAGCGCTTGGGTTGAATTTGTTTACAACAAAGTTTTACAGAACTTGTTTGTATATGCACACCTCAAAAATGATGATCGTGTTAAGTACTCCATGTATGGCTCTATAAAAAAGATGAATAATAATATCCAGAATCTGATGTTTATTTCTATGAAAATACAGTTAAGCCTAAAACAGGCAACGTGTACCGTACATACTCTTTAGTGTCTTGTTTGGGGCATAAGAAAGATTTTTTTCATCAAATCCTTTTATGATTTATCATAGAAAATGAATGTTGCTTATGCTGTTATTAACCTTATTAACATTTTGAAAAGTATGCATCTCCCAGTACACGTTGCCTGTTTAGCAGAGTTGTGGACTCGACTTCAGACTTGACTTGACAAAATGTACAAAGACTTGCAACTCGACTTGGACTTTAACATTAATGACTCGTGACTTCACTTGGACTTGCACCTTTTGACTCGAGAAGACTTGGTACTTCCCATGAAAACCTGGGGGAAATTTTTTTTCACACGGCCGCGCCGCTCTCAGTTTATCTGCATCTGTGAAAAAAATTTGCACCACCTGTATGCATGCAGAGAGCATGCGCGCTGCCTGCAAGACATCCAATCACTGTAAGCGCAACAAACAACAACGCCAGTTGGCAAAATTATACCAAAGATTTCGTTTGGCTATAAAAAATTACGAGATAGTCGAGAAAAACAAGTTGCAATTTGCAAAACATGCGGGTCGAAGATTACAGACGGAGCTGCCACAACGTACAACTTTGTTCAATAGGCTACCCGAATTTGCACGAAGAAAGGTACGTTTTGAACGAATGCTAAGCACCTTATCGGATGGACCCTAAATAGCTGCTGCATATTTACTGTATCAAGGAGACAGTAAACGGTAAACGACAGTAAACGACAGTAAACTCCCTTGCTGGTTCATGCTAACAAAAATAGGGATTTTTGAACCTGGATTATATGAGGTACATGAGTGCATAGACGTTGGAACGGGAGTCATCCAGATTTATTTTTTTTTTTTCGTTTTTGTTTTCCGTTTATATATATACAGAATATACAGAATCTGAATTAAAATGTGTTTGATTTAAGCCTACATTTCAAAATTTTGTGTCATAAAATTATATCGCGCATACAGCTCAAGCACGATGGACCAAAGAGCGCACATTTCGACATTTGCAGTAAGAACTTGAAATATAAATTCTCAGAAAATGCATTTAATACCAATATATTGAAACGTCTGTTTATATACTGCATTAATAAAGGAGTCTAGACATTGGAAAAATATCAGTTCACATGCGTTTTATATTTAATATGAGGGAAATAGACATGCATGCATGCATGACACAAAAATATGTTTTAGTAATTCTGGCAATTACACTAAGGTTATTAATTTGTCTGCTATATATTTGCTTCTTATTTATTAAATACGGGCAATTGATTGATAAAACATTGATCAAAATTAAGATACAATTTATAAAAACAAATTTATTCAAAACGAAGAGTTTTCTATAAAACAAAACTTAATGAAGTCAAAATCATGTTTTACCAAAAAACAGTGCCGTTGCTAGGAGGGCACCAGTGCCTATGCCTCGCAAGTGGATGATAGCTCCGAAGACGCCTAGCAAGATATACCTTTAGTGGTAGTATACCTTTAGTTAAGTTATACCGTAAGAGTCTTCGTAGCGCGCTAAGAGACAATGTTATCGGGAAACGCAGCCCAGGTATGATGCGTTTCATGCGTAATGGAGATTCCAAAGCACTCTTCTGTAGTCAGAACCATGCGATCGCGGATAACAATGCAACAAAATATTTAAAGAGCATCAAGCTATTAAAATCTATATTATGTATACGCACAGATAATAGTAGGCTATATTAGTCAATATTTTTTATTAGGTTAAACAGTGATTGAATAACGTTTTTTTTTTTTTTAAATAACATTTTTAATTTAAGGCCCACCCACAATTGTTCTGGCCCATCCAAAACTGGAATCCTGGCGCCGTCCCTGGGCCACACCGAGCTGTGCATAACGCCCACAGACGTTATTTTTACTGTATTTAAATAATGTCATTGTATAAAAAGAGGTTTAAATAAATACAAATCTTACAGACATAAATGATTTGTAAACATTTTATTTCTGTTGTAAGAGGACTTGAAGTGACTAACTTCAATTAAAATGGTAGGACTTTGGACTCGACTTGAGACTTGCCTCATCTTTGACTCGACTTGACTCGGGACTCGAGGGCAAAGACTTGAGACTTACTTGTGACTTGCATAACAATGACTTTGTCCCACCTCTGCGTTTTAGGGTATAAAAAAATTATTATCCACAGTATTGACAATGAATGGTGTTTCAAGGTAAACTGGGGTCTATGTAATGGTCATTAGATGGACATTAATGGCCAGTAGAAATCTCGTTCCAGAACCGGGGCCCTTAGGGAAGACCCTTATAGGCCCTCCAGGAGTGAGTGAGCGACTGAGTGTCACTCACTTTGTCAGTCAGTCATTCACTCACTCTGACTATTTAATGTTTTATTCATGTAATTATACATTTAAAAATAACAAAAAAGTTAATTTAAATTCTGTTTTTCCATATGGTTAATTTAAACGCATCATCTGAGTTGCATTTATTTTATTTGGAACTGTGGAATTTTATTGTTTACTAACATCTTGACAATACTGCTAATCATAAAGAACAACATTAATTTTGACATGTACGTTATATCAAACAAAGTGGGTTATTATTTGTTGTAGAAAACAAATATTTAGTTTTATTTATTATTATTATTATTTTTAAATTATTGATTTTAGTCTGATCAGTGGTGTGTTTTCAAATGATATTGACATTTTAGTATTATTATTATTATTATTGAGAATGTTGCATGAAACTGGTGTGAACACTCACTTTACTCCTGAACACACAAAAGTCAGGTTGTCCTTTATGAACAGTTATACTGTCAATATATTAATAAACTGAACTGAATTCCCAACTAAATCAACACAGTGATCCAATGTGACATTTGAAATCCATCAAATTAGGATTAATTTAATTTATCAGGGCTGTGGAAACGTGGCTGCATCAGCAATATGTACATTTCACATCTCAGTCGTTGTAGCAGTAATGCGTGGACCACAGGACACCCCACTGCGGGAGACGAATGTGCCTGAGCGCTGAAAAATGACCTTTATATTCTGACGGGGCTCCTATAAACATGTACCAGGGTGATATTTAGGAAATAGCTGGATGATGGTGGTTCTTGATCATTTGTGGGGGTTTTTTATAAAAAAAATTGAACATGAACACAATGTATACTTGCATGTTAACTACACGTAATTCTGAAACAGACAGTGGGGCGAGTCATAGTTATTCATAGGTTTGTTTACAGATGCTTCATATCAATACATCGAATTTCACAGAGACGTTTATTTAAGATTTACAGCTGCTAAAGGAGATGGATGCTAAAACAAGAGCTAAAAGGTGAATTATTCATATCCAAGCAGATTGTTTTGTGTACCTTTTGTAATACCGATGAGATCCTGAAACTGGTTTAACCGAGGGCTCCAAGTTTTACGTAGGCACTCCAAAAAATAAAAAATAAATAAATAAATAAATAAATGCTGGGCCAGACGTGTGCCTGCTTTTTAGTGAATTATAAAAATATCTTCAACAGTCAGTTTACAACACTGATACTTGCAAAGATTCTATGAAAATAGGTCAAGTGTGGAAAGAAGCAATATTCAAATCCAACAGAATTATAACATTTGGCTGACAAGTCAATAGAGAAAATCATTTGATCGTTCACATGAAAAGAGTTTAGTTAATTTGTATACTATTGTTTAGTATTAATACAACCCCAAATCAGAAAAAAGTTGGGACAGTATGGAAAACGCAAATAAAAAAAGAAAGTAGTGATTTCTAAATTTACTTTGACTTGTATTTCAATGACAGGAAAGGATGCATATTTACAAATGACATGAAGTTTACCAGACAAAACATGAAATATTTTTTGTTCATATTGTCTGCAATGAAATACAAGTCAAAGTAAATTTAGAAATCACTTCTTTTTCTTTTTTTTTGCGTTTTCCATACTGTCCCAACTTTTTATGATTTGGGGTTGTATTTTGAATTGGCTTTTATAGTTTTGGTTATCTTTTAACTGTTTTAGTCATTTTAAATACATTTTATTTATTTTTCTCGTTTAACAGTTTTTATTGGATTTTTTCTTTTGAAGGTGGAATTTTCAACAGCACATAGTGAATCGAAAGCAAACAAAAATGTTGTGGCTGTATAAAACAAATGTTAACCAGTATGAAAGATACCCCACCAGCCCAACCCACCCCACCCCACCCACCCATCCATCCCACCGAGTTGTCCCTTTAAATCCAGATTATCCCAAGAATGATTGACCATTAAAGTTCTTGTCCAACTAAGGATTGAAGAGAAAGCCTTTACAATATAACGTAAACTAACAAGATAAGTGAATACCAGACCAGTAATAGAATGAATGGAAGACTGTAACTTATAATAATAATAATAATAATAATAATACAGAAAATAAGTTATCTAAATAAATCTAGACATCAACATTTATAAAGAAAGAAGAGAAAAATAAAAAATAAAAAAATAAAAAAATAAGGGGGGAGGGGGGTTGCAGCCGCTTAACTCTGATGATAACACCTTAGTCATCCTTATTTAATGGAGTTTGCAAGCTCTCATAGAACTCTAAAAAGGGGAACCAGACCTTCCTAAATGTTTGGATAGAGGCTTTAAGGGTATATCTGGTCTTCTCAAGTTTTAGAAAGTGCATTACATCTCTTATCCATCTTGTGAAACTAGGGGGTGCTTGTTCCTTCCATGAAAGCAGGATGAGACGCCTGGCAATCAAGGAAGTGAATGCTATTAGGGGACATTTTTGGGGGTGAATTTCAGGGATAAAACCAAAGAGGGCACTTACAGGGTTGTGGGTAATGTTTTTTTGAAGCATAATATTGTAGGCACCAAAAATGTTGGCCCAAAACGTGTTAAGTCTAGGGCATGACCAGAACATGTGTATACAATCTGCTGGTTGGCCTTTACAGCGAGGGCATGAGGGATCGACATTAGGAAAGATTTTCACCAGCCTTGTCTTAGTTAAGTGTACTCTTAAAACTATTTTTAGTTGAATCATGTTGTGCCTGGCACAAAGAGAGGAAGTATAAATTGAGTCAAGCACAGCCTTCCAGTAATCATCTGTAAGTTCCTTTCTGAGATCATTCTCCCACCGACTCCTGATATCTTGCAAAGAGTGTGGGGAGACATTGCTTATACAATTATAGAGAGTCGAGTGCTATGTCGCATTTTATTTATTTTTAATATATTGAGCTTTATTTGTATTTCCGTTTTAGTAATTATATTACTTCAATTTCAGTCTGTTTCAGTTTTTTTCTAAATCAACATTTATAGTTTTTCATCTGACATTTTTAGTTTTATTTCAATTAATGATAACTATTCACAGTTTAAGTTTTAGCTATTAACAACATCGGCAGCTGAGTGTGCTAAAAATTACTTTGGGGAAATTTGTATTTTAAAGACTTGTACTTTTACTTATATAATATATATAATAATATTACAAAGAAAAAGTGTATATTTCTTTTATTTGTATTTACACTTTTTCTTTACCATAATTTTCAGTTAATTTTAGTGTTATTTTATTTCAGTTTATGATTTTTTTTTTTTAAATCAATAGTTTTTTAGCTTCACTATACAATAATAACTCTGCTGCTGGCCTGTCTCATCGTTTTCATTCATCATCTTATGTAACAGTCTGGCAGCATCTTGAAAATAAATAAGTAATTCTTCTCTGGACTTTTGGGTCACCAAGAAATGTCAGTCTTCCATCACTTTAAAGCCGGCTGGAGACTTGTGTGGAGAGAGGAGTCCATACTTTTGCTGTGGGAGTGAAAATTGTAGCTCTCTTCACAGCTTAAGTGCCCTGAAAAAACATCAGGTAATTGCAGCAAGCTTTCCTGAGGAGAATTAGCTCAACGTGCTGTCAAAAATGCCACAACTCCATTCTGAGTAATCAGAATTTATCTTTCCTGAAGTAAAAAAAAAAACAACTATGTTATGAATATCAGCGGCTAAATGTTTTGTCCATGCAGAAATGGATAACACTGTTGGTGAATCGCACCAACAGAGATTTGTCAAATATGTGTAGGAGTTGATTTCCCAACTGGAAGCCAGCAGTAACAAATTCAGATTCAGATTTTATTTTTTGGAGCAAACATGCATGAAAACTGAAATCTAGGACAAGGCTCAGAGAGGAAATAAGTCTGGAAACTTCAAAGCACTTCAAGTAAGTTAGAAAATTGACCTCTGGTCAGGCAACAACAGTCACTTATATAGAGTACAGACTATTTCCATGACAATTTGGCTACATACTGGCATGTTTTCCTTCCTACTGTACGACAGAAATTGTATAAAATGTGTTGGCCTGCTACTACCACCAGAAAAGTATAGTCATTATAAGAAATGAAACTAGATGTGAGTGGTTTTCACACTGTTCATAGTTTACCCTAGAACTCAACACAGGAAACACATTTTGGGAAAATAAGTATTTTTTTAGGGCTACCAATCTAACAATTTTGAGAGGTAATTTCTCAGTCGAAATTGATTATATTACATTAAAAAAATAATTTACTGCTTACATAATTTTGTATTTTTAGTCATTAAAAAAACTTAATAACAAGAAATGCTATTTACTAATAGTATCCTATAGAAATCTTGACTGAAATAAGTTTAAGTACTAAAATGACTAAAAATTTAAATTAAATACAAAATTAAATAAAGCTGAATAGAAATATTGTGAAAAATATTATTCAAATATTTAAAATGACTAAAACTAAAATTAAAACATGTTAATTCAAAATATTAATAAATGCTATAATACTATATAAATAATACTGACATTGACATGAATCTATTTTAATAGATGTTATTAATAGATTTAATAGATTATTGTTATTGTCACGGTTCATCAAATCATTGTCTCCTTCTCGTTGTGTTGTGTAGTGGTGTTGGAGGCGTGGTTACTGATTGCTGAGCTCATTGTCTCCACCTGCTGCACTCATTACCAGCCTTTATCAGTGTGTCTCTCACCTCCACTCATTCAGATAATTTCAGGCAGTTCCCGGTGGTGTTCCTGTGTGTCTGTTCTCCTCTTGTTTCCTGGGTGACCCTTTCCGGTTTCTGGAGGAACGCTGGTCGTGTCGTCCCCTGCTTCCCTGTGTCACTGCCTGCTTCTCTGCCTGCCTTTTTTCTCTCTGCCGTGGCTGCGGTTGTTGGTCATCAATTACCACCTGTTCTGTCTGCTGTTCCTGCCTCATTCGTGAATGACTTTTTGTGGTCCTTGGACTTTATATGAGTTTGTACAGTAGTGAGTGTGCTTAATAAATCATCATTCTGTGATATTGGATTGTGCTATCTGTGCTATCCTGTCTCTCTTCATAGCATGTGACAGAACGATCTGACCAGAGAATGGATCCAGCAAGGATGACGGAATTACAGGATTTTCTCACTAGCAGCGGTCACCGTATGGATCGTCAAGATCAACAAGTCAGCATTACAGCACAGGCAGTGCAGGCACTGGCAACGCAGGTGTCCGAGCTCTCGACCCAGATCCAAGAACTGAGATCGCCCACTGCGCCCACTACACCGCCCGCCCGTCTAACATCATTGGGTCGCACGAGCCGCCGATTCCTACACCGGAACGTTATGAGGGTGAGCCCGATCAATGTAGATATTTTCTGACCCGGTGTTCTTTATTCTTCTCGCTGCAACCTCTCACCTTTGCTACTGAGATGGCCAAAGTAGCACTTGTAATGAATCTGCTGACGGAACATGCATGTGGGAGAATCAAGATCAGTGTTCTTCCCCGTTCCTGGCACTCTCAGAAGAAATGAAACAGGTCTTTGACCACGAGGCAGCCCGGAGACTCGCCGAACTCCATCAAGGTAATAGACCCGTTTCCATCATTGACTTTAGGACTTTGGCCGCAGAGTGCAGGTGGAACGAGGAAGCGCAGTGGGACCGATTCCTGCATGGGCTGGCTGACCGTGTACAACAGGAGGTTTACACGCTGGACCTACCCACCAGTCTCAACGCTCTCATGGAGCTGGTGCTATGAGTGGACTCATGATTGGAACTACGAGATCAACACACTCGCACAAGAAGAACCCCTTGGCGATCATTATGGGTCTGTCACGGTCAGCCCACCCAACGATCCCGAGCCCATGCAGGTGGGCAGAGCTCGGCTTTCCCGGGAGGAGAGGGGCCGTCGTAGGACTGGAGGACTATGTCTTTATTGTGGCGTGGCGGGGCATTTCCTCAACCAATGCCCGTTAAAAGATCGAGCCCGGCAGTAGAGGGCAGGCTTGTGTCGGGTAGGGCGTCGTTGGGGAAATCCTCGTCCGCAACTCTCCTTCCGGGAAGATTGCAGTGGGCCACCAGCGCATACTTCGGCCACTTACTCCAGGATTCCAGAGCGGAGGGTAATTTTATTGACTGTTCCCAGGCTACACAGCTCCAGATCCCTGTTACCCTCCTCTCCAGTACCATAGCTGTTCACGCCCAAACACGGTCAAACACTCCCTACTATTACCTACATCACAGACAATATCACATTAACCATTTCAGGTAACCACACGGAGATGATCACATTCCTGCTCACTGACTCTCCACCATAATTTTGAATATTTGGTCATGTTTTTCGGCCTGTCCAACTCCCCGGCAGTCTTCCAGGCACTAGTCAATGATGTGCTGGGAGATATGGTCGACCAATTCATTTATGTCTACCAATGACGTGCTGGGAGATATGGTCGACCAATTCATAAGTCTTCCTGGACGACATATAGATTTTTTTCTTCTTCTCTCCAGGAGCATGTCCAGCACGTCAGACTAGTGATCCAGAGGTTGCTAGAGAGGCTTTTTGTCAAGGCGGAGAAGTGCGTGTTTCATGCACAGTCAGTTCCGTTTTCGGGGTATATTGTCTCATCCGAGGGAATGTGCATGGATCCTGACAAGGTTAGGGCTGTGCTGGATTGGCCAAGCCCAGATTCCCGCAAGGCCCTGCAAAGGTTTCTGGGATTTGCCAATTTCTACCAGCGATTTATTCGCAACTTCAACCAACTAGCCGCACCTCTGACAGCGTTGTCCTCTCCCAGGACGGCGTTCAGGTGGTCTGGTGTAGCCGAGGCTGCATTTTCCAAACATAAGAGCCGCTTTGTTTTGGCTCCCATTCTCATCACCCCTGATCCTTCATGCCAGTTTGTGGTGGAGGTGGATGCGTCAGAGCTGGGGGTAGGTGCAGTTCTTTCCCAGCGCGCTTCCTCGGATGACAAGATGCATCCGAGCGCATTTTTTTCTCATCGATTATCATCAGCAGAACGCAATTACGACATTGGTCACAGAGAATTGTTGGCAGTCAAGTTTGCATTGGAAGAGTGGTGTCATTGGTTGGAAGGGTCGGGGTACCTGTTATCGTATGGACCGATCATAAGAACTTGGAATATATCAGGTCTGCTAAGAGACCCAACTCTAGGCAGGCTCGGTGTTCCCGCGGTGGTTTTGACTTTTCTCTTTAGTACTGCCCAGGTTCTAAAAACATCAAACCCAATGCTTTGTCGCACGTTTTGATCGCTCCGAACGTCCGTCTACTCCCGAGTGCATTTTACCGGAGAGTCTTTTTGTCTCCACACTCATATGGGAGGTCGAGTTGAAGGTTAAAGCTGCCTTAGAAGGGGTAAAACCTCTGCCCGGAGGACCACCGAGTCATTTATTTGTGCCTGAGGGAGTCAGGTCTGATGTAATACAATGGGGTCGATGTTCCAATGTAGCTTGTTACCCAGGAGTTAATAGAACCGAGTTTCTGGTAAAGCAACGATTCTGGTGGCCAGGGATGGCTTGTGACGTTCAGGATTTTGTTTTGGCCTGTTCAATTTGTGCTATGGGTAAGACGTATAATCGCCCTCCCGACGGGTTACTCCAACCGTTGTCTGTTCCTTCGAGACCCTGGTCCCACATAGCACTAGATTTTATAACCGTCCTCCCAGGGCAAGACTGTCGTTCTGACTGTCGTGGACTGTTTCTCGAAATTGGTTAATTGAATTACCTTGCCCTACTTATCCTCTGCTAAGGAGACAGCAGTAGCTGTCGTTGATCACGTCTTTTTCGTTTACATGGCCTTCCAATGGACGTGGTTTCCGACAGGTGGCCCCAATTTGTGTCCAAATTTTGGCAAGAATTGTGTAGATTATAAGGGGTGACGGTTAGTTTGTCTTCGGGGTTTCACCCCCAGAGTAATGGGCAGACTGAGTGGGCCAACCAAGACCTCAATAGAGGTTTTAGATGTGTGGTTTCCAAGAATCTTTCCTCCTGGAGTCAGCAAATCTCTCGGATTGAATAGGCTCATAATTCGTTACCAGTGTCAGGTACGGGCCTTTTGCCATTTGAGTGTAGCTTAGGGTACCAGCCACCAATTTCACGGTTCCCTCCGCTCACGCCTTAGTCCAGAGCAGCCGTGACACCTGAAGCAGAGCCCGTGAGACTCTGCTTCAGCTGGGCATTCGCACCAAGGCCCAAGCCGATCGCCACCGGTCTAAGCCTCCAATTTACGTTGTGGGTCAAAAAGTGTGGCTCAACCTGGACCCAACATACAGGACCCAATGGTTTGCCAACCCTGTCTGTTCCGCGAACAGAATCTCCGGTCTAACCTTCCTCTTCCGTAGGAAGGGCATTCTGTTAGAGGGACTGCAAACTGGCAGTAACCAACTCAGAGACGGGGTATCTCGGAGACGGGTATCCTGGAGACCAGTACTCAGGCCTACTATCTGACAGTCAGCAAGCTCGCTACCCAGAAACGGGGAGTTGAAGAACTCATTCTCAGGGAGGCCTGGTTCGAGGCCTTCTACCTAGTAACAAGCCTATCGGGAGGCCTGCTGAGGCCTAGACCGGGTATGTGTTGGCCCCGTGGTCTGCTTGGTGGCCCGGAGAGCAAGATCCGTGGTGAGACGCAGCTCAGCCACCGCATCAGGGGGTAGGCCCTCCCCCTGATTGAGATCCTTCAGCAGGTCGGCCAGATGCTGAACCTTCTTCCCTCGAGAAGAGGGCCAGACGAGAGCGGAATGTTCTAAAGGAGAACAGCTCACAATTTGCGCAGGCAGCTCCCATGAGAACTGCCTTTCTGTGCTCTTCTCCCAGGCAGAAAACACAGAGAGTATGCGGAGCAGCACACTTATGATAAGTGTATTTCTTCTTCTCTCCGTACATCATAGTGATCGCTAGAATCAGAAAGCGCTTCAAACATGCAGTCCCTGAAGACGAAAAAGGATGGTGTCATGTTTGCAAGGCGCCCTTATTTATTTCCTAGTAGCACTTTGATGACGTCGCATTTTCAACCAACTAGCCGCACCTCTGACAGCGTTGTCCTCTCCCAGGACGGCGTTCAGGCACAGCAGAGGATTGCTGTGATTCGATAGTAGTTTCAGACACCAGTCATGCTGGAGGCGTTCCCCTAAAGCGTTCTCAGGACGCAGCGCGAGTTCCCTTTCGAAAGGGAATCTTATTGTAAAGTGTTACACATTTATTACTTTATGTGTAAAATAATTTTGCAATACAGCTATAGTGGCCCAAACTGTCCATGGAGACTTAAGTCACATTTAAAAATGTAAGACTTCATATTAAAAAAGAAAATATTGTTATATGAAATATATAACCAAAAAGAGGTGATTATTATAGAGATTGATAGCACAACACAAAAATATTTACCAAATAAAGTTTGTCTGAATTTGAAAAAAAGTAACTGATGTAATCAAGTTTAAGCACTAAAACGAAAGCTTAAATACAAATAAATTAAACCTAAATAGAAATATAAAAAAAATAAGAAAAAATTACAAAAGCACATAAAATTAACTTAAAACAAATTAAAATGAAAAATATTTTAATCACATTTGAAACATACAGAAATAACACTCAACCAGAGGAGCTCAGTCAGGGCACATTGTTGCAATGTCATATTTAGATCTGTCAACCCAAACAGAGGGGTAGTTCTCACAACCATGTCTAGGTGAGGCATTCTATTTTTTTCCACTTTTTTAATAAATGATAAATGTGGAACAAATACAGAAGGAATGTTAATGATCATCTCTAAGTGCAGATGAGAGCTTTGCTCACTTGGTTGGAAGCAAGAGCTGCTAGTGGCTAGAAAAGTGAGTGGTAATCAGACACCACTTTACAGAGAAATGTGTGGAGGGCCCAAACACACACACACACACACACACACACACACACACACACACGCTGACTGCTACTGGATCAGAATGTTACGGCACAAAAGACACGCTTTGTTATCCTGGACATCAGAAGCAAGGTGCACTTGGCAAAGGAGCGTAAACAAATATAAGCGAGTGTGGAAACAAACACCCGCACAAATACACTGTCTCAGTGAGGTAATGACATATTAAGCTCCTGTTCTGGCAAAGAATCCTAAGGCCTAAAACATCCTCTAGGGCCCTATTTTAACGATCGGAGCGCATGGACTAAGGCTGGGCGATATATCGAATATTAGCAATAATATCGCAATAATTTTGACGACGATGTAAAATTTGAAAATATTGTGAATATCGAATATTTCAAATTCAACATACAAACTTTCCCAAATAACATTACCAAATAACGCAGAGGTCTGCATCCACCATTCACTAAACATTGGAAGCAGAAGAGTTAAATATATACGCGCAGCGCATGACAAAGAAAGCTAAATAAACATGCGCGCATGAGAGAAATAACGTTAATAGCACGGCGCGGGACGTGCTTGAGCTGCCGGACTCTGACTTGAAGCGCTCGCACACGCCTTTCAGACAACATACGATCGGGATTCAGTTCTTTCATGGATTATTGGGTTTCAATGGTCAAACAAATGTAAAAATGCATGTCCTGGCAAGTATTCAGGTAAACACATTAGTGTATGTCTTTAGTGAACGTACACAGAGTTGAGTGAGAAATCATGTGTTACAATGAATTTGGTCCGTGGAGCTCTTAATGGGCCGGACCTCATATTCTCTGTGATTTAATTTCAATCACACAACAACGAAAAATAGAAAACCACCCCATGCTTGGCTAAACAACTTTAATATATTTATTAAGAACTAGTGTAGCCTATAGTTTACAGTGTGAAGACTTTTTATATATATTTGATTTTTGATTTATTTCTTGTTTTTGTCATATTGTTTGTAATTTGCATGTTTTACTTATGTTTTTGAAAAAAAATCAAATTAAAAATCTATATTGTAATTATAAAAGTACATAAAAAATAACTCATATAATGATTTAGGTCATCCCAACCTGTTCAGTAAACGTAAACATTTGGTATTTAATTTGGTTCTATCTAAATAGTTTTTGTTGTTTTTAATGGGGGCAAAAGAAAATCTTTTTTTTTTTTTTGAAAGCAATTGCAAACATATCAAGATATATTTCGAATGTCGTAAAAATTTGGACAATATTGAGATATATATATATATATATTTTTTGGATATCGCCCAGCCCTAGCATGGACTGAAACACATGGTGCAGGTGCACTTAAGGCATGTCTGAATCCACTTTTGCTAGTTTAACGACAGAAAAAATGGCAGGCACTCCAGGTGCATGGTCCAAAAGGGTTGTACCTAGTCTCTTAATGAGTCATGGGTGTGTTTTGGGCATAATGTGCAATAAACCAATCAAAGTTTCAGCTCTTTAAAAGCCAGTTGCGCTCGCACCATGGTGGATTCGCCATTTACATGGACCAATTTGCGAGCAGAAAGACTGAGAGTCTTTTTTTTTTATAGCTCCTTAAAATAGCAACCCGCCAACAATGTGCCTGAACACACCTGGTTTTCAGACTAGCACATCCATGGATGAATAGATGGGTGTGAGTGCATTTGCTATTTAAACAACATGGCGCTGGATATGAAAATAAAAACATAAATAAAAAGTCGGTCTGAAACTAGCAAAAAACACTTGCGTCACATCTGGCATTGCATTACGCCGGATGTATGATAGGGCCCAAGGACACAAATTGCAGTAATCATTAAAAGTGCCCTGAAAAATTTAATTAACCTTGCCATAGCGAAATAACAAGAGTTCAGTACATAGACATCACATACTGTGAGTCTCAAACACCATTGCCTTCTACTTTATATTTAAATCTCATTTGTGAAAAACAACAAGGAAAAATAGGCAAATCTCAACACCAACTATGACGCAATCGATGGGATCATTAATATGTTTGCGCCCAACATTTGCATATGCCAGCCCATGTTCAATGTCAGACGGAATTGCAGCCGAATCATCGGGAGTTCTGCAGGTAAACAAGCACCACGCAAGGGATGTGAGGACTTTTCATACCCTTCCCACAGATAAAAAAATGTCAACAGACATGGTTGATGTTTATTTATAATTGGATACCGCAACAATTTAGTTTAAAATTGTTTGTTTGCTCGGCCCATTTCACCACGGACAGTTTTTCTAACCTCGAACAATATCAAGCAGGCTTAGATCAGCGTCTAAAACTGAAGAAAGGGCCAATTCAAACTATATTCCTGCAAGCAGTAAGTAGTGATTTTATCCACTTATTGACTACTAAACAATTTCTGATTAAATTGAAAATTTCTTAGAGAAATTGTCTAGATAACGCAAGATGGTAGTACAGTAACAATAGGAAACTCCAAGTACCATACATAACTAAATAGTGTGACTAATGACAACGGTTTATATTATGTCCTTGTATAAATTACAAAATACAACCGTAGATACGTATGTTGTACTACGTTAGTTTAGTTGCTTACAGATAGCTCACTCTAATCTTCCACCATATAATCTAATTTTCCACCATATAAGTTAAAACGATAGTCATTTGACAAGGCTTTGAAGGGGGAAGTCTGAAATCCCCTGCCGCTTCAATATACCTGTAAATATCTTAATCAGATTCATAATCAAAGCCTTAATTAATATTTATCCTCCTATTTCTAATGATTAATTCCAGTTGATTTTACTCAATAGAACTACTGATTGTTTGTTCTTCTTTTATGTTTTCTAAAGTTTGTATTTGGTCTTTGAGTGGCGTCTGGCCTATGTGTAACACAGCCCCTAACATGCCGGGAGTGCAGTAACAGTGTTTGCTCACTTAGCACGGCTTCCATAGATTAAATATGAATTTGTCTTTCATTTTTATTATATTTTATTCATTTTATATTTCCTTTTACTGAAACACTAAAGAATCAAGATGAATATTGCCTGTACTATTGTCTGTACCTCTCACTGAGAGAAAGCACATGTTATCAGTATGTTTTGGTGAAGTGCTTTGGTGATAAGACTCTCCAACCTTGGGAGAGCTGTGATTCTGGGGAGCGAGTGTGTGTGTACGTTGCATGATCTGTGCAGGCCCAATATTTAAGATGGACAACACCAGATGTGAAGACGCCTTTCTGCAACCTACGAGGTCAACAATGATCTAAATCTAGTCATGGGGCGACAACTAGTCTGTCTAGTTTAGTGATATGCTCTGCTATCTATCCTTGTGTGGAAATTTACCATGACTGTGCATTTGCTCTGAGCCAATCAGAATCATACACCTTGAAGACATGACGTGACTAGACCTTGAAAACAGTATAACTGTTGGGACAATTGTATGGTACAGTACAACGAGACTGGTAGAGAGGAAGCGCGGCCTACGAACTCCTTGTGAGACTTGAAGCTGGCTTCTGCTGATGAAACTGCAAACTATTCTTAAGTAAAATTTCTCTTTAATTAATTGCACTCCTGACTCTTTGTCTTCATTCTTCACTACTGGTCTCTGGGTCTAAGCTGTTATACCCCTAACAGCTTCTTTTCATTTTGTTAAAAAAAATTATATTTTTGAGAACTGAAGTATGATGTGTTTGCTGGCATTTCAGAGTACATCACAGTCCCTGTGTACATTGTGACTATATAAACATGCAGTATTGTTGACGAAAAAAGACAAGTCTAAGATGTAGTTTAAAAAATAAAAACTTGAACAAAAAGCTCTGGTTTTGGTTTTATCGGGGGAAAAAGGAAGTGTTCGAGTGTTCGTGCCTGCAGTTGCCAGATTTTAGTAATTTAAATCCCCCAATCAGATCTTTTCTGTGAAAAGAACACGTATTCTATCCTGTGTTTTACCTAAACATGTGCAATCCAAGGGGGTAATCCAGCACCCGGAAAGCATACCTTCCATAGGGGTGGCCATTGCTAACCAAGCCATCACCTGCTGTTAGCATCCCATTGACTCCCATTCATTTTGGCGTCACTTGGACAGCAAATAACTTAACATCTGAGGTGTTTAAAGACTCCATTTGTCCGTTGTTTATTTCTAAAGAAACACGACAATGTATAATAGGCTCCATTACCTTGTATCTTACACTATCGCCCGTCAGAAGCCGTTTTTGTAAAAAATAGGCTAACGATTGTGTCATAAACAATGCGACTCTGTCGCACAGTAGAGAAATTATCGTATAGGCAGGAGGAGAAGCTCGCAGGCAATCTTTTACTGTCTATGAGGCAATCGGGAGACGTGGAGGCATAAATTCCGATAAACACAAAGGAGAAGCATGGGGAGAAGCCCATAGAGAGCCAACAACAACGGGACAAGATATTTCAACAACGTGATTCAGATTTCAATTTGCACAACTATTAGAGGACTTACAACTGTGAGACAGGTTGCGTACTTCACATCTACATCATCAAGCTCAGTCTGAGTCTGTGCAGTACGCTCAGCCATCATGAAGTAAGTGCTTCTAATTGACTTCAATTCTCTCCGTGTAAGTCTATGGGATCACTGTGTCCATTTCTTTTACTGTCTATGGTGCAATCTGGTAACCATATGCACGCATGCTATCTCTCGCGCGCACTATGATTTTAAAACACCAATAAACAAGTGCATTTGAAGTATCTCCATGAGAGATGTTCTGCTTTGAATGTCATTCAGTCTGTCTGTGTTCTGTCAGGACTCATTAGCCGGTTGTGTTGTTTGTGATTGTGTTAGCTGAACAACTGCACTTGTGTGACCTGCTGAAATAAGCCAATCAGAGCAGAGGTCAACATTAATATTCATGACCGTTCCAAATAAGGCAAAAACAGAGCATTACATGGAAATGAAAACTACCTAATGTTACTGAATGAAATGTCGACCCAGGACGAGCTATAGGACTGTGAAGCTTTAGGGTTGTTAATGGACTCAATCTACTCCATCTGTGTTTTGATCATCGTTCTGAATTCAGTCTGTTTGACAAAAAAAAAATCTTAGCTTTTTGCTCAAAATGTTGCTTATTTTAAAATTAAACTTACCCATATTCAAGTGATGATAAAAAAAGAATGCATGAAGCTAGGCTTTGTTCTTTCTTTTGATACATTGCATGTTCAGATATTCATACAACAAAATATTCTGGGGGCCATACACTTTAATAAATGCTGTAAAACATACTGAACACATTAACTAATAATAACCAATTAAACCTTATTATAAAATATTATGCATTGTGTAAAATTATTTTGTGATACAGATATAGTGGCCCAAATAACCCACATTTAAAAATGCAAGTATGTCATTGAGAAATAAGAATTGTTATATTCTTATTGTTATATTAAATATACTGTATAACAAATAGTGGCAATTATTGTAGCATGACACAACAATATTCACCAAATAAAGCTTGTCTGAACTTAATAAAAACTATATACATTACCCTTAAAATGTTTGGGGTCAGTAAGATTTTTTCTTTTAACAAGGATGCATAAAATATGATCAAAAATGACAGTAATATTTCTATTTAAAATAAATGCTTTTTTTACTTTCTATTAATCAAAGAATCTTGAAAAAAAACGATAATTAATAATAATCAGAAACATTTCTTGAGCATCACCTCATCATATTAGAATAATTTCTGAAGGATCATGTGACACTGAAGACTGGAGTAATGATGCTGAAAATTCAGCTTTGCATCGCAGGAATAAATTACATTTTAAAATATATTCACACAGAACACAGTTATTTTAAATTGTAGTACTATTTCACAATATTACTGATTTGCTGAATTTTAATCAAATAAATGAAGAGACTTCAATCAAAAAAAAATCTTACTGAACCCAAATGTACTGTACTGTAAGCAACATTAAATTACTGTTTAATCTCTGCCATTATAAGGCACGCACAGCTCAGTCTTTGTTTCCTCACCCACACAACAAATCATCACACATGGAATTAACTAAAGGTCACGTCTATACAGAAAATTGTTTCAGTTAGCAAGGGCTAATCTTTAGAAACACAATGTAATAACTTTTAATGTATATTACGAGTAAGTAGTTATTGTAGCAATAAATAGTATGACTCATAAACGATGCCACCAAAAGACAATGACAATATTGCATTAGCTACAGTACATCACTCAAAACCTCAAGGGGAACAATAGCAATACAATTTCTGTTTATTAAAGTTCTGCATTGTGACATGAAAACAAATCATGCTGCCAATAGGTACACATAATGTGACAAGAAAATGCCCTTATTTTTTGTTTAAATTCTGGCCAGAAGATAAATATGCAAAACCATCCTGTTCTGTTATCTCAATGTTAACCAGATGCAGCAATGTGATTTTCATTCATAAATGGATTTGCATGTACATCTGCCACCGGATGACTGAACGTATTTGATAATACTGTATGTTTTCAGTTCCAGTTTAATTCTGAAGACATGTAAAGGGTTTTAATGCCATAAAATTTAGAATATTTCTTAAATACAATGTGGTTGATTTTGGTCTTATGTGTATGGATTGATAAAATAATAAAATAATTGGGATCAAAGGCAAAAACAACTAAATATGCTAAAAATTACCTGACTATCTTCAAAGATTTACCAAATGTTAATCTGAGGTTCAGACTTCCTCATGATTGCACCCGTAATTTGACTTAATTCTCCATCCGTTGTGCAATGGCAGAAAAATTGATAATAATTACACCAGCAATTATCTGAAACATAAGTATGTTTTGGGATTAAAATGATGCAGCTCTGACTGGAAAATATTGTGTCAGACACACTGCAATCAGCTCCAAGAAAATAAATAACAAGAGATGAATATAAGTAAACAGAGAAATCAACACACAAATGTGCAAAAATGTAAAAATGTGAAAATGTACACCTTGTGGTGAAAATTAAATGTGACTGCTGCAATATTAAAGGCTTATTTCCCAATTTTCCCCTAATTTAGTACAAAAATGTATTCTTTCGGTTAATGGTGTCATGAAAACTACATGAACAATAATTGCAATTTGTAATATAATATATATAAAATAAAATAAAATAAAAGTGTGAATATATATATATATATATATATATATATATATATATATATATATATATATATATATATATATATATACACACACACACACACACACACACCAATCAGTGAATAGTGAATATCACTGACTATAGTGAGATAAATTAGACAGCAAGTGAACATTTTGTCCTCAAAGTTGGTGTGTTAGAAGCAGGAAAAATGGGAAAGCGTAAGGATTTGAGCAAGTTTGACAAGGGCCAAATTGTGATGGCTATACGACTAGGTCGGAGCATCTCCAAAACTGCAGCTCTTGTGGGGTGTTACAGGTCAGCATCTATCAAAAGTGGTCCAAGGAATGAACAGCAGTGAACCGGCGACAGGGTCATGGGCAGCCAAGACTCAGTGATGCACATGGGAAGCAAAGGCTGGCCCGTGTGGTCCAGTCAAACAGACGAGCTACTTTAGCTCAAATTGCTCAAGAAGTTTATGCGAGTTCTGACAGAAAGGTGTTAGAATATACACAGTGCATCACAGTTTGCTGTGTATGGGGCTGCAAACATCAACAGTGGGCACGTGAGCATCAACAAAGCATAACAAAACAATGAATGAATGAATGAATGAATGAATGAATGAATGAATGAATGAATGAATGAATGAATGAATGAATGAATGAATGAATGAATGAATGAATGAATGAATGAATGAATGAATGAATGAATGAATGACAATTTGAATAAATGTCACATTCATGACAAAAACTTTTCCGAATGAAGCTATAATTGGGGAAAAAAATGTCCTTTATTTAAGAACAGTACAATTATACGTCTTGCCAGCTGCCCATATTTACTAATATATCCTAGTTTAATATGGTTATCAAAAGGTTTTATGGTTATTATTGAAAATCAAGATGTTTATTTTGGGTGCAGCAGATTATAAAACTCAATTTAAAACAGAGCAGAAATATCTGTTTGAAATTGAATTGCCTGCTCTGTGCTGATGGCTGCTGCTGCATTGTGGGAAGATGGAATTGGGCGATCATATTTCTCTGTGGAGGGGGAAGCTCTCAGGGGAAGAGCTTCCCTTTCTGCTGTCTAATGCTGCGGTAGACCGGGCTAGTCAAGCTCAAAGTACCGGCTGTGGAAAGACCCGAATGGGGCATCTATTGCATTAATGTTACACCACAGAAACCTCAGGGAACATTGTGATTCCACTTCAGAAAATCACTAACAGGCTTTTATTGCCACCCACCGTCATGCTGTTAAAAGCTACAGCAGAATTTATTACTTAAGGAGCTTGAAGGACCATAAAGTAGTAGTTTACTGTAAGATACAATGGTGAAGTTGTTGTAGTGAACCACCATAAATTTCTTTAGGACCTGTTGGATGTGCAATGGGGGCTGAAACGAGAGGTCACAAGAATTCGTCCAAGTCGATTCATAACTGTTAGCAAACCTTAAAACTACAACACATGAATTTTTATACTTATTCAGATAAATAAGTACTCTCAATGACAGCTATTTGTACTGCAACACAAATTTCTTACACAAATTTCCAATAGAATGGAGAAGCGCCAAATTGCAATCTTCTCCTTATCGAAAACGGATAAAAAAACAGAAACAATCTGAAAAAAGTGTGAAAATCTGATGGACTGCTACACTCACTAAGGTCTGTAGGAGTAGGTACAACATGTTTTATTTGTTTGAGCTTACATTTTGCTGGAATACTTACAGTGAATCCGGAAAGTATTTACTTTTTCCACATTTTGTAATCCTTTTGTAAAAGTTTTTCCACCATTTGTTTCCTTCAATTCTACTAATAATACCCCATGATGACAACGTGAAAAAAGTTTGTTTGAAATCTTTGCAAATTTATACAAATAAAAAAACGAAACAATCACATGTACATAAGCATTCACAGCATTTTGGTGCATTCAAGTCATGTTGTAAAGATCGTATTTACGCGTTGAACAAACATGAACAGTCATAAATACCAGTGGGAAGTTCGGGATTTTCTTTAAGCCCCCATTTGTACAGGTTGGGGGCATGTCAGTTAGAAACATGGCAGAATTAATGGATGCAACCTCTGTAGTTGAATATAATGGGTATTTAGCAGTGACACTGTCAGGCTTTGTAATTTACAACAACATAAGGTAGCATTGTAATATAATAATTAGCCTAATATATAACGACACCATTAACAGTGGCTTCATAGATTAATTAAAAATGTAAAAGATTAAAACTCACCTGATGCACATTCTTTGTTCTTCATTTTCTATAAGCAGAGTTAACAAACCTTGCTGTATTTTCGTGAAATTCATTAAAAGAAGGTGCACCTCCATCATGCTCCGACCAAACAGACTTGAGCACGCACATGATGTTGTAAACACAACTTCTCACCTCGTAAATACGAACATCCCAGGAGGACTTGAATGCACCATTTGCCATGCAACTTGCACAGCTTGATTATGGTCCACCTGTGGTAAATTCAGTTGTTTGGGCATGATTTGGAAACCACTAGTCTATATTATGTCCCACAGTTAACAGTGCATGTCAAGGCACAAACCAAGCCAGGAAGTCCAAAGAATTGTCTGTAGACCACCGAGACAGGATTGTATCAAGGGACATATCTGGGGATGGGTACAGACTAATTTCTGCAGCATTGAAGGTCCCAATAAACACAGTGGCCTCCATTATCCGTGAATGGAAGAAGTTTGAAACCACCAGGACTCTTCATAGAGCTGGCCACCCAGCCAAACTGAGCGATCGGGGGAGAAGGGCCTTAGTCAGAGAGGTGACCAAGAACCTGATGGTTACTCTGACAGAGTTCCAGTGTTTCTCTGTGGAGAGAGGAGAACCTTCCAGAAGAACAACCATCTCTGCAGCACTCCACTAATCAGGGCTGTATGGTAGAGTGGCCAGACGGCACATGACAGCCCGCCTGGAGTTTACCAAAAGGCACCTGAAGGACTCTCAAACCATGAGAAACTAAATTCTCTGGTCTGATAAAACAAAGATTGAACTCTTTGGCCTGAATGGCAAGTGTCATGTCTTGAGGAAACCAGGCACCACTCATCACCTGGCCATCCCTACAAGTGGAGTATGGTGGTGGCAGCATCATGCTTTGGGGATGTTTTTCAGCGGCAGGAACTGGGAGACTAGTCAGGATCGGGGGAAAGATGAATGCAGCAATATACAGAGACATTCTTGATGAAAACCTGCTCCAGAGCGCTCTGGGTTTCAGACTGGGGTGAAAGTTAATCTTCCAACAGGACAACGACCCTAAGCACACATCCAAGAAAACAAAGGAGTGGCTAGAGGACAACTCTGTGAATGTCCTTGAGTGGCCCAGCCAGAGCCCAGATTTGTCTCTGGAGAGATCTGAAAATGGCTGTGCACCGACACTCCCCATCCAACCTAATGGAGCTTGAGAGGTCCTGAAAAGAAGAATGAGAGAAACTGCCCAAAATTAGGTGTGCTAACTCAAAAAGTCTTGAGGGTGTTATTGGTGCCAAAGGTGCTTCAACAAAGTATTGAGCAAAGGCTGTGAATACTTATGTACATTTGATTTTTAGCTGTATATATATATATATATATATATATATATATATATATATATATATATATATATATATATATATATATATATATATATATATATATATATATATAGTATATAGATATATCAAACAAACTTATATTTGTTTGAAATCAACATTGTCATTATGGGGTATTGTTTGTAGAATTAAGGAAAAAAAAGAATGAATTGAATCCATTTTGAAATAAGGCTGTAACATAACAAAATATGGAAAAAGTGAAGCCCTGTGAATACTTTCCGGATGCACTGCACACTTTAAAATATTAAATGTTACTTTTGGCAGGATTCCTTAAGTTGTAAGTTGACCAATTGTTTTTTTTTACTTAGCAAACTGGTTTTGGTTTGATGAACCTGTGTGGGTATGTGTACTCACCGCTGTGCTGGCAGCTGCCTGCTTCGACTCCTCCGTCAGCAAAGTTAGCATCTGTTCTACCTTCTGCTCTTCCTCTGTGCTGATATAGTCCGTATCTACGCAAAACAAACACAAACAACAAATGTCAGACTGTGCACACAGTACCGACAGATCGTACATGTGAGGAATTGTTCATTGTGTACATTTTTCGACTTTTCAACGTCAGTTTAGTTTCTCTAGTTTGTTTAGTTTTAGTTTGCTGCCACTGACATGGGGATTGGGTTGCCAGGGGTTGGAAGTCAAAGAAAAATTGATTTATGTTTTTTATTATCTTTAAAAAACTTTGGCTTGAGCTTGTTTGAAATTAATTTTGCAGCCAAATATAAATACATTAAGACACATGTAACAGTGAATATCTACAGCGGCAAAACTCTATTCAGTGCCACTGACAACGGATTAATTATTGCAGTCTACTTAAAAAACGTATTAAACACACTGATTATAATCATCACAGATACAAGCGATTACAGCTGCAACTGTAGAACAGTACAACTGCAAAGCATTCAATGTGTAAACAATATTATTGTCAGAACAATGTCCATATTTTAACAGCTTAAAACAGACGTCACAACCATAGACTGTTTAAAAATATGGACGTAGTGTCCATGACGTCACCCATAGGATTCTGCAGAGCAGTTTTGAAGCGTAAAGTAGGGTCGAGCTGGCCGTTGCCATCTTAGCAACGTGTCACTGCGCGTCACTCCCGGATAACAGAAAATGGACAAAGAGGCGGGATGTGGGCGGAGCTGAGGTGAGGTGAGGCAATGACAGCAGATAAATGGCTACCCACCTGTCACTCAAAGTGGCCACGCCCTAAATTATGCAGAACTTTAAGGCTTTATATAATGTAAATGAATGAGTTATAAAAAAAAAATTAGACCAAAACTAGAATTTGTACCAGGCTGTAAACATGTTTTTTCCTCCTGTAAAGTTTGGCCTTTTAACATGGAACTCAATGAGATTCTGCTCCCTTCTGGAGCCTGTCCCTAGTGGCCAGTCAATGAACTGCAGTTTAAGTCACTTCCGTATTGGCTTCAAGAGAGACTGCGGGAGGTTGCCGCTTGGTCACAACCTGAATCTCACTGAATTACATCATTACACCAGTAGGTGGCAACAAGTGACTGTTAAAAAAAAATATTTGTAACTGAATCATTCAAGAGATTCATTCAAAAACACTGATTCATCCAGTAATGAAAGAAGTTAAGTCTTAATGAGTTAGTCATTGAATTATTCATTCAACCGGACTACTTAAAAACAGAGCCTCTAGTAAATAACATGTTATTTTGTTTAGTTGTCCATAAAGAATTGTGAGAGAATCGTTGGAATCGAAAATCTCTATTATTTTGATTCTTAATTTATCCAGAATCCTGCAGCTCTAACTGAAGTGAATAGCTCACAAAGATAGTCAAGTCTTTGGTTAGAAACTCACAGGGACAAACATAGGGAAAACAAACACAACCAACTTAACACTGATGATGACAGACATTGAACTGAACCACACAGAAAGTATTTATTAGGGGTGTAAATCGGACGGTTCATCACGATATTTGATATGATATCGATTCTCATGGCCAGTGGTACGTTATCTGCCAATACCTCAAAAAATTCTGCGATACGATTACAATTTGATTCAGGGGTATATTGATCGATATATTGATATTATGATATCATGTCCCTATTATGAGCTCCTGCTTCCAGTGTGAATGCAGTCAGTGGTTGACATGCACGGCAGAAAAAATATGCACTGCTCACGGGCCGCTCATGCTTGTGGTATGAAATCGCCACTGAAAATGTTAATATGTCAATGTTTTTTATTGTAGACTATTGTTAGGCGGAGCTAGGGCAAATAGCACTTGCCAACAAGGCACGCTATTTGCACTTGGTGTGAATAGACACTCCGAATATAAAATATCCCAGACTTTTCAAGGGCCCTCTCTCCCCCTGGGGCCCTGGTAATCAGTACTGGTTTTACCCCAGTCCGACACCCCTGTATGTACGTGCTGACGCCAGTAATGCATAGACAGACATTGCGTGAAGATGTGGACTGTCAAAATAAAATATACACCATGGAAATTAACTAATTAAATGACAACAGGTGAACGAAATGACTAATCAAACAAAATGAGAAACTAGGTCAAGACAGACAAACTAAGAACAAAGGAAACTGATGAAAACAAACTGAAAGTTCATGATCATGACCATGTCACAATACTGAAATGTAAATTTGTAGCTTCACTACATTAGATCACAAATAAAGGGCAGATTTTCTATCAGCTTGAGCCAGCGCAAACCTTCTTTTGGCATTAAAACTACTGTCAGGAATTACTTAAGAAGGCAGAGATAAATTAGAGAGGAAAAGGTGTGGATGCAATTTTGTAGGGGTTTCCCTTTAGATGCACCTCCCCAAATATGCATATAACCAGCCCATCTTCAAGGCCAGGCCGTATTAATGTGGACCTGCATCGAATCATCAGAAGTTCTGCGGCAGTTAATGTGAAGATGAGGACAATATAGTGAAAACGGTAGATCATGGATATAAATGTTATGTTCCAGGCTCTGCAGGGAATGTGAGTACTTTGCATAGCCTTCCCACAGAACAGAATCGTCAACAGGCATGGTTGATGTTTATCTATAACTGGATACAGCACCAAAATTAATTCAAAGTTGTTAGATTGCTCTGACTAGTGTCAATTTCATTCAAATATGTCAAATATGACGAAAAATGTTCATTGACAACCTTTTTTTCTGTGACTAAGACAAGACGACACAAACGTCCTTAAACGATTATTGTGACTATATAAACATGCAATATCGTTGACAAAAAAGACAGGACAAGTCTAAAATGTAGTTTAAAAAATAAATACTTATAATAACAAATACAAAAATAACTCTTTGGTTTTGTTAGGGGGAAAAAGAGGAGTGTTCGAGTGTTCGTGCTTGTGCATTGACAGATTTCAGTAATTAAATCCCCCAGTCAAAGCTTTTCTGTTAAATGAGCACATATTCTATCTGGTGTTTTACTTAAACGTGCAGTCTGTCTCTCTGTCTCACGCATGGTGATCTGAAAACACCAATAAACAAGTAAGCTGCATTTTAACGATCTCCATTTGAGATTTTCTGCTTAAAGTGTCATTCAGTAGGTCTGTGTTCTGTCACTCACGAGCTGCCTGTGCTGTTTGTGATTGTGTTAGCTGAATAACTGCACTTGTGTGAGCTGCTGAAATGAGCCAATCAGAGCAGAGCTCAACATTATTATTCATGACCCTTCCAAATAAGGCCCTTAAATAAGCCACATACCCCTTAAATAAGCCACATACCCTCTATGTACATATCAGAGAACAATTTAAAATATTGTTTCAACTCATTATAGGGCACTTTTAAATTAATCATTAAAGGTGATTTACAAAGGTTTGCGCCATGATTTACCGCCCAAAAAAAGCATGTCTTAAACCAGATGCTCAGGGGTAGATTACGTTAGTCATTATGGAAATGATCCGGCTGCGTCTGTGTGCTTTAATTTGCGCGTCTTTGGTAGATCACATGCAGAGCTGTCCACTCCCATCTGCGCTTTTATGGAATTGCACTCTCACGCTTATTTAAGTGAAAGAGATAGTTTGAAAAAAAGCATACATAAGGAACTATAAAAAAAGAAAGAGAAAAAAAGTATATAAATATAAACAATTTAGAACAATAAAAATTCAAAACATCTCCAAATGTGTATCATTGCTAAAATGTTTGCCAAGTGCCTGTGCTAAACTATGCTTTTGAATTTTTAGTCTTGAAGTAGGCCTACTCATCAGCACTTTATACTAACAGAATGGATATTTAAAAAGATTTTTAAAAATGATGCGCTTCACTCATATGCATTTATGTAAATGCCAAAGAGAGACCGCAGTTACGACTGCCACTCACAGCCTTGATTGGCACAATCAAAAAAAGATCAATGCCAAAGAAAAGACTTTCGTAATTGCATTCACGTCATTTTTGAAAGCTCCTCTCCTCCATCTATTTGTCCAGGTTCATCATGAACGCATTGGGACTCCGGGATCAGCTTGATAATTTTAGACTCTCGTTGCGGCGCCAAAGGTCTGGAAGGCTTGTTTTTCCTTCAGCTTTTACTTTCCCCACAGCAATTTCATGCTCGTCTAGTCTGGAAGTGCCAAAATTGGCCCTGACATTGCCAATCATCAGTGCTCCATCCAATGTTTTGGACTGATGAACAGCAATGATGTCTTGATTGTGAGTGGAAGACGAAGTGGAAAACGACTATATTATGAGTTCTAACGGCACAGTTCGGACGTTAAACTGTCTGTTGCTACAATCACACAGCTGAAAACAAGTATGCTCTTATTACTCCCTGCAGGTAGAAATACATGCTCTGAGGACAAAAAGAATTGTCAAAAGTAGCCACGTATTATAAATATTTCACTGTATTATATGTTTTGCAAACCTAAGCCTAAATCTAAACATATAACCCAATTTTGTTTGCACACTTTTTTTCTTTTTTTTTTACAATTGAATGAAATAAATATTTAATTTCATCATTCACTACTCAGCTTCAGCTCAAAGTCAATTTTGTATTAATTGGTGAGCAAGATAACATCTATAATGCACTGTAAGCATTTAGAAACACAATCAGATTGTTCTGATGATGCCCATCAGATCTAAGATGTAATGGATGGTTAGCATGTTCCTTTGGGTGCAGAGAGCCTGGAAACTCATGACTAAATGTCACCAATCAGAACACGAGCCACATCTGTTGCAGAAGCACAGCCTGTGAGCCGCAGAGTACACCTGCAAATGATAAAGAACGCAGTGATATTTACATGGAATAATTATGAGGGGCATTCAAAAGAAAGTGGCGCTAATTAAATATTTGGCCTATCACTGCGAAACCCTTCCAGGTTTTAAAGCGCATCATTAGCACAGATCAAAATGCATCAATCAACTGGCAAACCCGACACAAACTCAGCTTGCATTGCAAGACGTCTTTACATGCACATAAACTTTAATGACAGCCCATTCTTAATCTGTAGTATTTAATATGGAATTGGCACACCCTTTGCAGCTATAACAGCTTCAACTCTTCTGGGAAGGCTTTCCATAAGGTTTAGGAGTGTGTTTATGGGAGAATTGTTGACCATTTTTCTAGAAGCGCATTTGTGAGGTCAGACACTGATGTTGGACAAGAAGGCCTGGCTCACAGTCTCTGCTCTAATTCAACCCAAAGGTGTTCTATTGGGTTGAGGTCAGGACTTTGACATAACTGTTTGAAAATGTCTGTTCAAGCACAAGAAGACATGAAAGAGAGCTCAGTTCAGTATTTCTTGGCCCTAACTGAGACCTGGATCAGACCAGAGGACACTGTACACATTGATTATAGTCTTGCCTTTCCTTCAGGAAACAAACACGTCTCAATATTATTCATTTAAATAATTCCCACCAAAGGAATATGAAAAATAAAGGGACGGGGCCTGGATAAGTTAGTAGTGTGCTGAAACTCGCTGTTATAGACTTGGTCTGTGTGGTGTTATGGCGTGAGGGCGGGGTCGGCGTAGGGAAAAACAATCCATTCCCCCTCACTGGAAATGCATAGTGTTAACCCAGTATAGCCTACATAGAATAATTTCTGCTGCACTAAATATTCAACTATATTACTGATTCGCCAGCATCTGATGATTGAACTGAGCAGGATAACATCACCGTTTTCTCCAGAGTGGCTGTACAGCCGAATCAAGTTCTGTTGCATTATTTTCTTGTTAATACTGTGAAGCTGCTTTGAAACAATTGGCATTGTAAAAAGTGCTATGTAAATAAAGGTGACTTGACTGGACTGCTCGACAGAGTAAAATACATAGAAAATATGAGCCGTACTTTGGTTGTTGTTTTGGTTAGACCCTTTCCTGAAGATGGATTACTTCCATTTTACTTTGTTACCTGAATTAAAAGAACTTTAATTTGCCTAATCTAGTGGTTGACTCACATTTCTGGGGCAGAGGACTGAAGGGAATCCTCCACGTTTACGTTTCTTTCTTTCTTTCTTTTTATTTGTATTTTTTTAGTCCTGTTACCCTCTCCCAACCCTTGACTGTGAGAGCTTGTAACAATAAATTAACTAAATTAAGTCTTTCGATGAATGCGTTTATTCAGTGTTGCTGAATTTAATGGATGGGCTAGGGATTAGAGTATGTATTACATACATTTAATGTTTTTAAATTATCATAACTTGCCTTCTACTATGAAATGGATATTTTTCTGAATATGCCATGTGCATTGCAAAGGGCGTTTGTTTATGTATAAGTTTGTTTAGGCTAGAATAGAAACATGAAATGTGCAGAGTCTAATGTCAAATGTTAATTTAACACAGTATGTTTAACAAGCATTTGTCAAAAACCTAAAATCCAGTTAAATGATGAGCTGTTTGGCATCACCGACACAGGTTTAGATAAAGTTTAGACATCCGCCAGTTTTCTGTTGTCTTGCATGCATGTAGCTTTATTTGTTTATTTATTTATTTGTTTTGTTTGTTTTTAGTACAGCCATGCACAAATTAGTGACAATAGCAAAGTTTTTTATTTGCTTTTTTATAGCAACCATCTTCATCAAAAGACTGGGTGATTTATGAAGTAGACTATGTTGTGTAATATTTGGGGTAGCAGCATGCATTTTGACGAGAAAATGTCAAGTGTCGTACATGTAATGTGACTATATCAGCTTGTAAGCTTGAAGCACAAACATGAGCCCAGCCCTTCCCATAATGAAATAAAGAAGACTTTTAAATTATTGAATAACCTCATGCATTATGTTGCTATATTTAATAGCTCATAGTGAAAAGCTTTAACGATAAGTTGACTGCTTTTTTTACGCAGTTCAAGTCCCGTGACAAGTATGACTATATTAGCATTTTTGTTAAAGGGCACCTATTATGCCCCTTTTTACAATATGTAATATAAGTCTCAGGTGTCCCCAGAGTGTGCGTGTGAAGTTTCAGATCAAAATTCCTAACAGATCATTTAATATACCATTTTGAAAATGGCAATTTTGGGGTTGAAGAAAAATGAGCTGTTCTGTGTGTGTATCCTTTAATGCAAATGAGCTGCTGCTCCCCACCCAGAGGGCGGAGCATACACATCTCGTTCACAGCTCGTTCACAACAGAGAAAACTGAAACATGATATCTGTTCGTTTTAATGATCATCTCTATCGCTGACACATTCATGTGACATTGCAGTTCTTCATCATCATGAAATATTATCATCTGCATGCGTTTTAAAGCCTTATCGCTCTCAACTTAATCACACACACATGCTCCTGTCGCATGTGCACAGAGCTGGATGTCAGCACATCCGTGAGTAGTCTATTAAACTAGACCAGTTCTCTTGTATGTGTTATTGCGATTAAACTGTCAAATGCAAAAGTCAGTTCAAAAGTTCATATGAGAAAAGTTGGTTGTGTCTGTGCACGTATGCAGCAAGTAACAGAAATCTTGTGTGTATATTAGATCTGTCTGTCTAACTTTACTAAAGGGAAAGCAGTGTAATATAGTATCTGCTGCTTTATCTGTTAATATGAATCAAACAACAGAAGATAAACAGAAATTCACTTACTGCTCTTGACTGACTGAACTTTAGTAGCTTTAATAAGAACACATTTCTTACTTGAATGCTGCTGTTATTGCTCTGACGAGGAGACAAACATGGCTGACTGTGTGAACAGCTCAGCTGTCTGAGGGAGGGGTCTGTGCTAGTATGGCAGTGTCCATCAACACGTGTGGGCGGGGCCTCTGCAATGCGACGTCACACTGCAGGAATCTGGAAATGGCTTGTTCTGAGACACTGCTTATGGTTTATGGGGATTAAAAAAAAGGAGTGGGTGGATTTTACCATTATAGGGTAGTTGTGTACACACACTGCCAACACACATTTATGTTCAAACACCTTATAAAAGTGAATTTTGCATAATAGGTGACCTTTAAACAAACTTTTGCTATTGCAGTAATGAAATCTCTTGTTTTTTCATCTTTAAAAAAATACCAGCATCATGCAGTGAAAATTTTTAATTGTAATGGACGTTTTGCACAGGCTTTCGGAATTGACAAACCGCTCCATCTGTTTATTCAGCAGCATATAAAACTTCAGGTTTTTTATTTTTTTATTTTTTTTATTAGAGATGCAGAACGCAACACAGCAACTCTTTGGCATTGCACTAAGCAAAAATCAATTGTAATCATTACAAAAAGTAAAGATCAAGCGCCTAACAAGGTCTACACATGTTCATTTAAATAGCTTGTTTTACCCCACGGCATAATCGATATGATGTTTTTGTGGGCGTTCCCAGTAATGCCAAGTCTATGATAAGGGGGGTGACCTTTTTCAAACATCCTTGAAGTGGTTGACTAATCACAACACACTGGTCCAGCTGACCAATCACATCACACTGGTCCAGCTGACCAATCATTGTGCTTTTTAGAAGGAGGGGGCTTCATAAAGACAGCAACTAAACAGAGAACTAACTTAACCAGGAAATAGTGTTTTTGAACATTCAATGATGAAAACCTATTCTAGTAGACCACAAAAAAAAAACAAATTAAGACATAATATGGGCATAATATGGTCTCTTTAAGTTTTTAATAAAGACCACATAGAGTAAATAACTTTCTGCAAGCCTCCTACACAATGTAGTCCTTCCGAGGAGAGCCGGGAATCTTCCCACATCATCTAGACATTAATTAGTCCTTCCAATCACCCTAGAGGATTCATGTCAAACCCGTGCAGCCAGATCAATGCTGCATCCCATCTAAATTGGTGGCTTTGTGATAGGAACATGGCTTAATGTCATTATGACCATTAGCATCTCTGTGAAACTTCCTTCATAGCTACCAGGATAATGAGATGGGATAGTCTTACTACATTGGTTTGAGGAAGCTGAGAAGAGCTGTGGTATTTTGACCTGTTATTAGATCCTGTGCAGTAAATGGTGCACAGGTCAGCTTGAGAGTCTCAGGATGGACTTACCCTGTGAAGTGCTAATGTGGACCACCTTCGCTCCATCTCTCCTTATTAATCTCTCTGTTTGTCAGATTTCTTTGGAATAAATACCTTTTCGATCCCGGCACATTGAATCTGCACTGCCTCCACGAGTCATTCATTATATATAGCTAGTATAGCTGTGTGAACATTGAAGGCCTTCAGGCCCTCCAGGCAATCTGTGAATGACAATGGTTGCAGTGGACTGAGGTTTCTTTTCAACATTGCTTTGAAATTATATTCTAAATTCTGCTACTGGAAAATCAATGTATAAAATACATTTATTCAAATATAAATTTTATTTTTTAAAAATCTATTCTTCTATCAATTAATTTAAAAAAGTTATTTTTATGTAATACAAATGTTGATACAAATGTATGGCATACAGATACAAAATATGTTAAAAAAATAATTTCATTTTTTTTTTTTTACCAAATACACTATATTAATTGATTTTACTGCGCATATTTTAATGTACATAAAGGTTTTTTTTTTTGGTCTTTGAAAGCAGTGGTTTATAGAGAATAAGAATATCAGCAGCAGAATCAGGAAATGATGCCAGAATCAGCCACGCCAATTTCTCCTTCTCTAATTGTTACATTCAACTTCACCCACAATATGTTACAATATAAATAAATAATATTATGAGCACATATCTGTGTTTTTAACATTTGAAACACCCTGCAGACTTGGACATGCTACCGAGGGAAAGTTTGGCCAAGTACGTTAATAATGAGTTATAAAATAAAGACAGTAGCACTTAGATATGACATTGCTAGCATGAGGGAGCGTAGCAGTTTTGATTTAATAACACAACATCTGATATTGGCAGAGACAAGAAATAATGAAGTGGACATATTTCCACATACTAATTAATGTTGTTCAGGCAGAACCTGTCCTTCGTTTGCGGTTTCGTAATGAGCTGAGGGGAGAAGAGTAGGCATTAAAAAATGGAGAAATTCACAAAATAAGAGCAAAAGGTTTGAGAAGACGTAAAAAAAAGGTAAAGCAGCATGAGAAAGTAAAACTTTTTCTTTCACTGACTACAGAAATATTAGGGCATTGCAAACTGCATACTTAATGTTCACAGTAAATAGAGTGTTTTATGTGTAATTCAGTGGAAGAGTGGTGTCACATTATAAGATCATATATTATACAGTATGTCCCCATATTTATGTTAGCTGTTTGCCTCTTTGTGGCCATCTCTGTTTGAAACCTGCAATTGCAGTTATTTGTGGAATTATCATCTTTACGTGGGTTGTGGCTACTCAGCCCGGATGAATCTAATGTTTTGAGGGGTTTGTGTGGCTGTCATTCATCACCGCACCGGTGTGGATACTGTACTTCGGAATCACGGATTCTACGACTTGGAAGTCTGACACTTTTGTTCTGACCGTCTGAGAAAAAAAGCATTACAATAAATCTACCAATGGTGACTGAATCTAACGACATCAAACTGTGCAAATGATTATTATCGTTATACTTTGTTCTCAAATTGTTAATGTTAACAACATCAGCATTGTGTGACTGCATCTATTTAGTGTGTATTAGCATTACCTGTATATTTCAATTTCTGTACTGTACACTTTTGCTTTTGACTACAGGTGAATCTCCAGTTTTCACTGATGATTGTAATCAAAATGTTAAGTTTAATTATTCCAGCTGCTGTGAGAAAAGGCTATAATTGATCCCCCACCTGCAGCATCCTCACATTGAAGCCGGACTCCTTCTTTATTTATACAGACGTGACTAATACAATTTTGGTTGACTATTAGGGGTCAGTAGCATAGTAGTTTGCTATTCTGAACATTCAGGTTTTTCCTGCATAGGGAATAACGAGGCCTGTGAAGTTTTGTGCCGCCTGCAGCTGTCGACAACGCAGACATTTTCACAGACACGGTTCTGTTGCGTGTTGCTGCCTGTGTTCATTTCCAAACCACTCGATAGTGATGTACTGATAATTCACAGGTCGGACAGGCCAAGTAATACAAAAAATAACATTCCAATTAATTGTGGGTGGATGAGAGATAAATCCTTAATGTGTTGATTTTAATAAAGACACAGAACTCTCATTTCAAGGTAAAACGCAACGATTGTGTGTCACTCTTTACTTTCGATTTAACACAGTGATGTCTGTCCGGTTTGTGAACAAATCATTCTTTTTGAACCGGTTCTTTTTAGCGAACTGGTTCCTAGCACCTCCCAGTGGTCATTATATTAAACACACACATTCCAACAGACCCCCTTAAAAGGAACAAGGTCCACACTCCACAGTCTCACAAAATACTGTAGGAAACACTGTATATGACAGTGTTCTCAAAATATAAATCTAATTATCTTATTATTAAAAATACATGCTTGTAAAATGTGTTATCTTCAGCTGTGACCAGGATTTTACCACCTCTGCCTTGTTTTAAGACCCTGACATTGTGTCTCTCTTTTTAGTCTGTAACCTTGATAAAGACCGAATTTGCAACATCTGATGGCAGATTCCTAAAACAAGTCCTGAGGCTTAAACCATGCCATGTTGCTCAACTGGGTTCAGATGTTGTGTCCTCTGAGTCTTTAAACAACAGGTCGAAAAAGGCCCAAGGACAATTCCCATCTAGAAGTCTGATACCAATGACCCAGTTTAGTGGTGGAAAACAGAGGAGGTTGGTGGGGGGAGAGATAGGCAGGAACTGAGACCGGACGTGGTGTCCATGGCGACCCTCGGTCTCCATGACTACGAAAAAGATCAGCTTCTTCCTCATAAGCATGGAGATTCACACCACACTGTCCCTCAGAGCTGAGCGAAACAGGCAGTGTAAAGAAAACCCGTCTGAATGAAGAGTTGATAGAGAAAGACGACATCAACCTGCATGAGGAAATTTTATTTCTACTTGCCTACAATATCTGGTAGATAGAGGTGGGAAACACTAGGCTTAGCTCTAAGCTCACGATTCATTTGACTCAGAGATTCACAATATCGATACGATACTTGACATCTGAAAAGCTCTCAGTAACGGCCTAAAGTTTTTAAATGTACCTTTCAATTCTGGAATGTACCTTTTTACCGTTCAATTTTCACAGCCATTGAATAAAAATCCATGAGATTGGGAATTTCATGCGAAGGTGAACTTTGGCTGCTTAAGGTGTTTTTTTGTGATACTAGGTGACTATATTTGTTTGTATTTTATTGACACTTAAATAAAATTTGTGATCCTTCCTTGTCTCTTTTGGGTTGCAACCCACCAGTTGAAAAACACTGCAATAGACGATTGGAAAAACATTGCCTGGTATCGATTTCTGCTGTGACATTCAGATGGTAGGGTCAAAATTTGGAATAAACAACATGAAAGCATGGTTCAGGTTGCTGGTGGTGGTGTCTTGGCACACTTTGGACCCTTTAGTACCAGTTTAGCATTGTTTAAACAATGTGATCTCATGAGAATACTTTTTTTACGTAAAGGATTAGTTCACTTTTAAATAAACTTTTGCTGATAATTTACTAATCCCAATGTCATCCAAGATGTCTTTCTTTCTTCAGTCGAAAATAAATTAAGGTTTTTGATGAAAATATGCCAGGATTCTTCTCCTTATAATAGACTCAATGGACCCCAAACAGTTCAATGTCCAAATGACAGTGCAGCTTCAAATGGCTTTAAAAGATACCAGACGATACCAGACAATGAATAAGGGTCTTAGCTAACGAAACGATCGGTCATTTAAAAAAAAAAAATTCTAAAGTTTACGTTTTGTAAGCACAAATGTTCGCCTTGCTCCGTTCTGTGATATGTGTACAAGACATCAAGTAATACGCAATTACGTTGAAAAGATGACGCTTGTCGTAGGCGGAAGTACCGAGTCGTTGTTGAACGTGCACATACTAAGTCAAACGCTGTTTACAAAAAAGGGAGTTAAAAGGTAAAACGTCGGACAATTTTGAATCCTCCTTCCGCACATTTGTAAACAGCGTGACCTTTTCAACGTAATTGCGTATTATGTGACATCACGTACACATATCACAGAACGGAGCAAGCCGAATATTTGTGCTTATAAAACTTAAACTTTACTTTTTTTTTTTTTTAAATGACCGATTGATTCGTTAGCTAAGACCCTTATTCATTGTCTGGTATCGTTTAAAGCCCTTTGAAGCTGCACTGAAACTGTCATTTGGAACTTGAACCGTTTGGGGTCCATTGAGTCTATTATAAGGAGAAAAATCTTGGAATGTTTTCATCAAAAACCTTAATTTATTTTCGACTGAAGAAAGAAAGACATGGACGTTGGGGTGAGTAAATTATCAGCAAAAGTTTATTTAAAAGTGAACTAATCCTTTAAGTGTAGTTCTACCACATGTACATTTATTTACGTTTTCATACACACTAAAACTTGCAATATTGACGAATTGACAGCACTAAAACTTAAATTATTTACATATTTAAGTGTGAATGTGTACGAATTCCCAGCAGCGACTGGCAACGTCAAATCCCATGCTCATTATTATGAATTTGAATGAAAAAAACAGCCTCAATAAGTGTTACAACAAGGTTTACGGCAGTAATATCGAATGCTCATTAGCTCTCACCTGCTTCGTCACAGATAGCATTTTTTCATCGATTAATAACTTAAATCGCATTAATGACAGCAGTTTTATTTTTGCACACAAAAACTATTCTCGTCGCTTCATAAAATTAAGGTTGAACCACTGGAGTCACTTGGACTAATTTAACAATGTCTTTACAATGTTCATTAAATTGCTGTCTTTGGAGGGGTCAGAGAGCTCTCGGATTTCATAAAAAATATCTTAATTTGTGTTCCGAAGATGAATGTCTTACGGGTTTGGAAAGACATGAGAGTGAGGAATTAATGACAAAAGTATAATTTTTGTGTGAACGATTCCTTTAACTCTTTCCCCACCAAAACGGAATTTTATGTTATTTGTTAGAAAACACTTCACCGCCAAACACAGAATTTTCAGTGTTTCCGTGTTTTCACTGTTAGATGCTAGGGGGCGCTATTACGCATCTCCTGAATGAGCACTGACTCTCCAGATCAAAACACATGTGAGGAAGACGGAAGAGGAAGACGCAGTAAAACAAACGATTGCATGTAAACAGATGGTTATGTAAAATAAAGTGAATGTCAACATTAAACATCATATAAATCAAAACTATGTAATGTTACTGAATGAAATGTGGACACAGGACGAGCTACAGGACTGTGCAAGCATTAGAGGTGTTGATGAACTCGATCTACTCCATCTGTGTTTGATCATAACTCTGAATCTGATGTGGATGTAGTCTTTCACAAAAACGTGATTTTCTCAGCTTTTTGTTCAAAATTTTGCTTTTTTTTTTACTTGCCCATATTCAAGAGTTGATTAAAAGAGTTTTTTTGTTGTTGTTGTTGTTGTTTAAAAGAAGAGGGTCAGCTCTTTCTTTTGATATATTGCATTCTCAGATATTCTTAAAACAAAATATTCTATGGGCTATTCAATTTTGGTGGAAATGGTCAAAAACCCTGGCGGTGGCTGGCAACTTTTTTTTTTAAACTCTGGCGGGGAAAGAGTTAAGAAAGAAATCACAATGCAACTATAAATTATCAAAAGAAAGCTAAACAGCAATCATGTACACAAGCATACTAACACTCCTGAAGCTTTTAAAAACTCAAGTCTTGTAAAAAGAGATTTTGGTAGTGTTAAAGCATATCAAAAAGGTTTCCCATTTCATGCTGTAAACAAACTCTCAAGCCTTGTTCTTGCCTAAAGACCTTGTTGTTATGCCCGACTCTCTACCCAAGTAGAGCAGTTTAGAAGTGTGGGCATAGAGTACTTGGAAATGCATCCACTTACTGTAAATAATTCATCAAGGCCTTTTACAGTAAAGTGGTTGATTGGGGTGGATGGTCTGTTCAGTTAGATCAGACCTGATCTTCAGTGCGGGAAAAAATCGATTAGCACTGCAGTACAGTTGGGAGAGGATATCCTGATGTCAGTTACATTGCTACTTCAATACAGATCACTCAGAACATGACATTATAAATAGGGCTGTCAATTTAACATGAATATCTAGTACATAAATTATATAAAAAAACTTTATATAATACAAAAAGATTTAAAACATGTTTGCGAAATGGATGTCTTAAATACCTTAAATTATCCTCTTTTAAAGGTGCAGTAAGCAATTTCTGAGGAACAGTTGATTTGAAATAATCAAACACACCCCGCCCCCAAAATGCACAAACACACAATGCAAGAGTGGATGTTTCTTTATCATAGCTGAAGAGAATCAAATAATTCTTCACAAAAAATAAAGCAAAGATGAAGAACGAACGACAAGAGAAGCACAAAAATAGAAAAAAACACGTAGAAAAAAATACAAGCAAGAGTTTTTTGTTAGTCGCGAGCAGCACACCAGCTTCAGACAAACAATGACACACAAAACTGTCCTGTTGCTATAGCTAACATTACAACAACAGCAAAACCAATGTTACTCATGTGTGGAGCAGAAATCTGTTTTCAGGCCTTCCCGCTTAGGTCTCTCCAGTGCTTGAAAGCTTTTCTAATATTAATGTGTGCCCTAAAGTTCTTAACCCTTCTTTTTCCAGTGATATTCCTTTTCTCTTTTGTAATGTCTCTTAGCCATCTCTCTTTCTACAGTCTTTCTTCAAATCTCCCTCTTGCTCACTCTCCCTCCTCTCCCATCATGAGTGGACACGCTCCCTACTGCTGATTGGCTACAAGTGTCTTGTGTCCACTTTCAACAGCACTTCTCAGAAAAAACGCTTACTGCACCTTTAAGACTTTTAAATGATCTTCATTTAATGTTTTTTTCGCAGTACATGACTTCAAGCCATAATAAGGATAGTTAGGGCTCTAAAGCCTGATTGAATGAGCATACAATTTATTTATGTATTCTTATTAAAATGCACCAAATATAAATGACTTTAAAATGTTTGGTAACACTTTGTTTTACAGTTTCCTTGTTACATATGTTACATGTACTTTTGCATAATTGCATGCAACTAAGACTCAACCAAACCCCTTATTCTAGCCTAACCCTAAGTACATGTTGTTAATTGTTATTACTCAGTACTTAAATATATAATTACACTGTAACAATGACACCATAAAATAAAGTGTAACCAAATGTTTTAGTGTTTGTTTTCTTGGGAATTGAACCCATGACTTCCATGTATAATGCATAATGCTCAACCAGACAAGATACAGGAAATCAGACTAAAATAAAATTTGTTGAAAAATATTAAATATTTTTAAACAATTGCTAAAACGGTTCAACAATTAAATAGATGTCCATCTAAATTTCACTTGCTTAGGGGTAAAAAATAATTTATGTAAAGGGCAATATATAGCAGATTATAATTATAATACAATTATAATATTATATAATATAATATAATCACTGCATGGATTTGATCTTAGCCTTTGAAATAAGAGCTGAGTGATATGACGGAGCAGGGGCTATTTTAAGAACACGATCACTTTCACGTCACTAGATATGGAAGACTATTCTAAGAAATAGGAGTATTTTTAGACCGTAAAACATTGCATATCAAAGAATGCAATGCGACAATGTGGACTAAATATAACATCCAAAAGTGGGATGCTGTTGCGTTTTCAACCACTAGCCCCAAACCACCACCAACCAAGTCGTGAGTCCTGGCTGGATGCATTTAGTCATGGCTTACATGTGTGCAGAGAGAAGTGTTTGCTGTCAGCGCTGATGGCTCCGCCCTCTTCTTCTCCCAGCAGGTACTGGATGGAGCGAAGCTGGAAGCAAGGATCCGACAACAGCACAGATGCAGCCCTTGAGATCCTAGAAGACAAACGAATGAGGATGTTCATGTTGTCGTGGGTGGTTGTCGGGCTGTTGCTATGTAGTTGCTACAGTATCATGCTTACAGGCTCAAACTTTTTAGCTATTAAAAAACAAACAAGCAAGCCCAGCCCAGGAGAGAAAAAGTAACGCAAAACTAAACTAGGGATAGTTCACCAAAAAAAAAAAAAAACTTTTATTTACTCTCTCTCAAGCCATCCTTGGTGTATATGACATTCTTGACGAATACAATCTGAGTTATATAAAAAAAATGTCCTGGCTAATCTAAGCTTGGTAGCCCAATGGCAGCCCAAAAAATTGCATCCATCTATTATAAAAGTACTTTTTTAGACTTCAAATATTGGGCTGCCAAGCTTGGTTTAGCCAGGACATTTTTTAATATAACTCAAATTGTATACGTCTGAAAGAAGAATGTCATGTATCCTAGAATGTCTTGAGGGAGAGTAAAGAGAAAAACCTAATTTACTTAATACATTTTTGTCCATGTTAGTATTTACATGTTAGTATTTTTAAATACAAAATATAAAAATCATCATCATCAACAACAAAAACAATAATTATTCAAAATTGTTATTTACAGAATCATTTTTAAGTTAAACAATGTGGATTAATTAATTAACTAATTGACAAATTAAGTTAATTTTCCCGGTTGCAGCCTTCACAGAAAGTATATTCATAATTATTATTATTAATGATATTAATTAATTAGAATTAAACATTTAAACAATCCAGATAATCACAGAACATTTAATTTATTTGTTTAGTTTATGATATCACCGGAATGGAGAATGGACAGTTGCACAGGAGGAAACATTGCTGCTCTATAACAGAATCTGCCACTTATGACAACAGCAGCAAACACAGCAAAACTTGCAACTTATTATAAGTCCTGCTCAACATTTCCTGCTTACATAAATCCCAGCTATTATTTAGGTCAAACAAATGGAGGGGAGAAAGGGGAATGGAATCAGGAAAGGACAGGACACAAACGCTTTGCATCATATGTAAGAACACTGCCCACAATATGGTTCTCACTTTTAGTCAATGTAGAAATAGTGATGCTTGACTTAGCAAAATGATAGAGGGAGAGACAGACTCGGACACGCTGTGAGAGAACAGAGCTCGTCCTGTCATGCACAACTCATATGATGTGGTCAACAAACTTCCAACAAATAAACATGCCTTGCTTCTTCAGAAAGAAATAAACCCCGGGCAAATCAGATGTTGAACTGATCTATAAACCACTTCTGCTGACAGTCAAAAGATTAAAAAAGTGAAATCCTTTTGCTTTGTCCATTTCTCAAACAAAAAAAAAGTACCATGATGATTTATGGAGTTTCATCCCTAATGGCTGTGCATTAAAACCTAAGCAGAGCTTCCCCGACGCACCTGCTGTTTATATCTAACCCTCACTGATCAATCTTTCATGTGTGTTTTTCCGACCGCATACACCCACTCACGTACAATGCCTCATGATGCAAGGAAAGGAAAAAGGGACTTCCTTTAATAATGCAATATAGAGGGTTTTTTTCAGTTTTTTTTCTATTGCTTATGTGGGTGAAATGATTGGTTTGAAAGTGAGCCACATCTACAGGTAAACAGAGTAACAGAGCAGGGCATAGAGTAACACTGAATATACTGTACCCTGCAGTCCTACGGACAAGTTTTGGGGGAATAAACCAAAGTCGCCACCAAGTCGGTTCTAGTCTTAGCCCATGGACCGTTGGCTCAGCATCTGACGCATATGGCACACAAAGAAGTCGTCATCTGTTGAATTTTACAGAATTTCCTTGAGACGTGTGTCTGGAAAGAAAGCAGTCATGATACCAAACCCCCTCATGGAAGAGGAAAGCCATCGTATTTAGAACTATGACAATAATTGCCAATACGCCTATCAAGATCAACTAAACGCTGGACTTTCAGAAGTATGTGACAACGTTCTTGAATTAATAACTTCTTAGATGCACACCGGTCTAAACATGGTACTTTCACACCACTAAACATGATGCGGAACAAAACTAATTAATTGATTGCTTTACATGTTGGCCAGAAGTTCTCTTGGACAGCCCTTGACCAATGAAAGCTTCAATGGAGTCCAAAAATTCTCCCATCAATCTCCCATCAGTTCTGGCAACACAAGAGTCAGATTTATTTATTTGAGTCAGATCCAAATAAATAACACAAAAGTACAAAATATTTCATTTAAAGTATTCACAACAACAACATCTAACCTAAAATAATTATTTGTATACTACAAAAAAAATAAAAAAATAAAATAATAATAATAATATATATATATATATATATATATATATATATATATATATATATATATATATATATATATATATATACATACATACATACATACATATATATGTATATAAATAAATAATAAATATTATTTTAAATAGTGTGAATCAGCAGAGTGGGGAAGGCACTTTTAAATTAATATAATATAATATAATATAATATAATATAATATAATATAATATAATATAATATAATATAATATAATAAATATAATATAATATAGTAAATATAATATAATATAATATAATAATATAATATAATATAATAATATAATATAATAATATAATATAATATAATATAATATAATATAATATAATATAATATAATATAATATAATATAATATAATATAATATAATATAATATAATATAATATACTTTTTTAGCATGTGACAACAACAAAAATAATTGATAGATTGCTAGATTGAGGGGTTAACACATCTTATCCCACTCTCCCCAATATACTGCCTAAAATCTCTGTGGCAGAAATAGTGTTCCATCTGAAACGAAATCCTTTAGCAGATGTACAGACACACAAGCAAACCTTTAGGACATCCGTACTGGGAGACAAACACTTGAGCAAATATGTTTGGGCCCACATACAAACACACCCAGCTGGCTGCCGTGTTTACAAGGCACGGCTGGCTGTCATGCTAAGTTAGCAAAACCCATACACATGCAGAATGACAGGGCTGGACGGGCAACAACGCTCAAACAGAGGTCTGGTAAACAAATAAATCTCACACACGATCAGTGCCCACACAACCCACACCTGGCAGCCCTCCTGCTGCACTCTTGAGGACGACTGTGCTGGCAGTCTCAATCTGGCGATGTTTCAAACACTCATCCTTGCTTTTTGCTATCGAAATTAATACTGATGCATATATAATGAACCAAATTTAACAACGTGCCACTGTTTTTGCATAGAAACCCCAGTTTAATGGTGCAATTTGTGGTAAGACAACAGTAACCACAAATAAAAAACCAAGAGATAATTGAGAAAATACAGCAGCTTTAGATAGGCACAGACACGTTTGACTATCGACATAAAGTATGGTCAACTTTGGTGTTTACTCTGTGCAAGATTAGCCATTTAAACAGGAAATGACCAACTAACATGTGAAGCCACAAACCATAGTGAGTTTTGTTAGTTGCATTTAATTGTTTTAAACTGATTTAAACCGGTTATTCAATTGCTTTTATAGAGTTCTAGGGCTTCACGGCTACTTATTTTTCTACCGGTTAGTCAACAAGTGGGCATGTGAATGTTTCCCTAATGTAAACACATTATGGGCCCTATTTTAACGACCTGAGCACATGGTCTGAAGTGCAGGTACCCACAGGACGTGTCCGAATCCACTTTTGCTAGTTTAACGACGGAAAAAAATGGTTGATGCTCCACATGGAAACATGGTCCAAAAGTGTTGTACCTAGTCTCTTGTTGAGTCATGGGTGTGTTTTAGGCGTAACGTGTAATAAACCAATTAGTCTCCAATTCCCTTTAAAAGCCAGTTGCGGTTGTATCATGGTGGATTCGCTATTTACAGAAATCCTTTTATTTTTTTATATTTAAAAATGTTTTTGTGCTGCTGCGTGTCCCTGTGTGTGTGTAATAAGCAGAGTGAACGCACCTATAGGCTCATATTACTAACGCTCCCTTTAAATAACACAAAAAATACTTTAGACCAGGTTTTTGCTGGTCAATGGCGCAGTCATTTTCAGTTCCTCAAAATAGCAACGTGCCAACAATGCACCTGAACACACCTCGATTTTAGACCGTGGTAGAACAGATGGCTGAGAGTGCATTTGCTGTTCAAACAGCGTGGCACTGGACGTGAAAATTATAACTGCGTCAGGCTGAAACTAGCAAAAAACACTTGCGTTTCATTGCTCCAGGTGTATGATAGGGCCCTATAAGTCAGTTAGCGACAGAACTAGATCAAAGGCATCTACTTGGTGTTGCAAGCCTTGAAGAGTTCTATAAACAAGATATTATGTCTAGTAAATGACATTTCAGACAAAACATGGCAAACTATTTTGTTTATTATCACTCTAGCCAATGGAAATAGCTTTGTGAAAATACTTTGAACTACTGTTGGATTTCTATGTTGTAGGTAAATGGACATTAAAACTGTCCAATGCTGTTGTATCGAATCTCAAAATAAGTTTGTCTAATCAAACAACTAAAAGTATAAATAAATAAAAAATTAATAAATACATACTTTGATGGGGAGAGGGGTGTTTAATATATTAAAATATATCAATAGGAATCGAGTTGTAAAGCATCCCAGTATGACAGCAGGTGTCTTTCCAAGAGCACAAGCCTGTAAACAGGAGAGGCTATTTGTGGCGTCGGTGGCCCCCAACAGACAGACACTGACTCACTGGCCCCTCTCTGAGACTCTACTTCAATCCTGCCTCTCCCAGGCACAGCGGGGCTGACAGATGAGCGTGGGGAGTCTTTTGGAACAGCTTCCATCACTACATACACACGCCTCACGATTCCCTCACATCCTTCAAAAATATGCCCTACACTTGGCATGCTATTAGATAATTAGGGCTGGTCGCAGAGCTCACAAGGGGCTCTTAGATGAAAGGGCCCGTATAGTTGTATATAGTCTATAGCGGGGGTCGGCAACCTAATTACTGACATTTAACAGTAGCTAAAGAGATGTATGTATTTAATTAAAAATAAAGTTCCTCAAACTTGCATACGGATGTTCATTTTGAGGTAATCATTCCTTATAGTCACACAGCCTGTTCTATTAAATTAGGAGCTATAAATGCTATTAAAAATGTGAGATTTTATCCTGCGCTTGCACATAGATCCGACAAACCATTCACACAACCGGTTGTGCACAAATCTGTGATTATCCCTCCATATGCCATAAGGTTGCGGTAAATGTAAAACTTACTTTTTCAATAAATGATCAAAAAAGAGCACAAACTGAATAATCTGTATGAGCTGTTTCATTTTCTAATCTATTCATAGATACTCAACATGGTTGCATGGACCAGAATTGGGACAAAACAGTAGTATTTGTCGCAAAAATAGTAATAAAGCATAAAAAATAAAAAAAGGCGGTCAGCCATTATTTGAGGTTTTATATCCTTTTAACGTACATTATACAATGACGAATCAATTATTTTATTATTATTACAATTATTTTATTTTATTATTATTAGCTATTTGATATATTTTCTTTGTTATCTATACTGCTAAATATAACTTACTCATCACCATATATTGTTTAATATAGCCTATCAAGTTAAATTTGACATCACTAGCTTTTAATCTAAATCACTACCACGTGTTAGCTTTTCGCTAGCCTGAAGATTTCAGATTTAGAGACACGCATCCAGACTTTATGTGAGAGTAGTGAGAATGTAACAGCTTTAGATACTGCTTTGGATGCGACTAGCTTAGTGAACACTCATTGTTTGGTTCCGGCTGAGCCCTTGCAGCAGGGCAATTGGGTGACTGTGAGACAGCATATTCGCGGATCTAAAAACCACTCTTCCGTTCCGATTAGAACATCAAACAGGTTCTCCCCACTCAGTGATGCACCCTCTGAGGATCCTGTTGAAAGTGCCCTAGTTATTGGCGATTCTATTACACGGAACGTGAAAATAGAGACACCAGCCACCATAGTCACATGTTTACCGGGAGCCAGAGCGCCTGACATCAAAGCAAATTTAAAAGTGCTGGCTAAAGCTAATCGTAAATTCTCTAAGATTATTATTCACGTCGACACTAATGATGTTCGACTTCGTCAGTCAGAGATCACCAAAATTAACATTAAAGAGGTGTGTAAACTCGTACAATGTCACCGCAGTCTGTTTATCTGGCCCTCCTGTTAAAAGGAGTGATGAAATAGTTAGCAGATTATCATCACTCAATGGCTGGTTGTCTAAGTCGTGTCCGCAAAATAACATAGGGTTCATAGACAATTGGAAAAGTTTTTGGGGCAGACCCGACCTGTTGAAGATAGACGGCTTTCATCCTTCCTGGGCTGGTGCTGCTCTTCTCTCTAGTAATTTGGCACATAGTCTTAGAGCTAAACCTTGACTCACTGGGGCCCAGGTCAGGAAGCAGACAAACTGGCTAAACCAACCGTCTGCTAGCTGTCTCACGTCACCAGAGTCAGCTAAATCCCAGCACATAGAGACGCTTTCACCTAGATATTAAATGAACCCGTCTCGTGCGTGATACCCAAAATTTCGAATATTCCTATCTAATATGATTTATGACCTGCAAGGTTGCCAGAGTAATAATTATACACTGTTAATAATAGGCCAGAGGAGAACTGGCACCCCGACTGAGTCTGGTTTCTCCCAAGGTTTATTTTTCTCCATCATGCCCTGATGGAGTTTTGGTTCCTTGCCACTGTCGCCTTTGGCTTGGCTTGCTCAGTTGGGGACAGTCAAATTATGATCCAAGTTACTCAACTAAATATACAAATAGAATTTATTAATTTGGTCATATATAATTCTATAAACTATCCAAATTAAACTAGCCAAATAAAATTTTGTTGCAATGTTGTCCTGTTTAACACTGTGAAGCTGCTTTGAAACAATCGTCATTGTAAAAGCGCTATATAAATAAAGTTGATTGATTGATTGATTGATTGATTGATATTATCACATAGAGACTGTGTCTGTTCCCCGAATCAGTAAATACAAAAAAAAATCAAAACCATCAAAACCATTCAACAGTAAAAATTTAATTGATGTCCAACAAATAAACAACAGATATAATACGGATGAACAAATGATAAATCTCGGGTTGCTGAATATTCGATCCCTTTCGCCAAAAACGCTTATTGTTAATGATATGATTATAGATCATAACCTAGATGTGCTGTGTTTGACAGAAACCTGGCTAAAACCTGACGACTACATTACTTTAAATGAGTCCACTCCCCAAGATTATTGTTATAAACACGAGCCACGTCTGAAAGGAAAAGGGGGAGGTGTTGCTGTAATTTATAATGATATCTTCAGTATTACTCAGAAGTCTAGTTTCAAATATATTTCCTTTGAAGTTTTGGTGCTTTATGTAACGTTGTGTAGTGTAAATGATAAATCCCGTTTGACATTTGTGTTGGCTACTGTATACAGGCCACCAGGGCACAATACAGACTTTATCAAAGAATTTGCTGGTTTTCTATCAGAGTTACTGGCTGCAGATAAATTACTAATTGTTGGTGATTTTAATATCCATGTTGACAATGAAAAAGACGCATTGGGATTGGCATTTAAAGACATTCTAAACTCTATTGGAGTTAGACAACACGATCGGGACCCACTCATCGCCTTAATCATACTTTAGATCTAATACTGTCACATGGACTAAATGTTGATACCATTAAAATTCTGCAGCAGAGCGATGACATCTCAGATCATTATCTAATATCATGTATACTTAATTTAGCTAAGGCTGCAAAGCCATCCCCTCGCTTCAAATATGGCAGGACTATAACCGCTGCGACTAAAGATTGCTTTGTACATAATCTTCCTCATCAGTTCCATCTCCTCAGCATTACAGATAGCCAAGAGGAACTTGATGTTGCAACAGAAACTACTGACTCTCTCTTTACTAGCACTTTAGACATAGTTGCTCCTTGGCGCTTAAAGAAGATTAAAGCAAATAATCCAACGCCGTGGTACAACGAGCACACTCGGGCCCTTAAAACAGCAGCCAGAAAAATGGAGCGCAGCTGGAAGAAAACAAAACTGGAGGTTTTTCGCAATTTGTGGAAAGAGAGCATGATTGCATACAGAAAGGCCATAAAAACTGCTAGATCTGCTTATTTCTCAACTCTTTTAGAAGAAAACAAACACAACCCTAGGTATTTATTCGATACAGTGGCTAAATTAACAAAGGTATAATAAAGCTTCAACTTCTGACGTTTGTAAACAACACAGCAGTAATGACTTTATGAACTTCTTTACTAGTAAGATTGATAACATTAGGAATAAAATTATAACCATGCAGCCGTCTACTACAGTATCACTTCAGACAGAACATTGTAGTGTCACTGAGGAAAAATTACACTCATTCACTGCTATAGGAGGAGAAGAATTGGCTAAACTTGTTAAATCATCAAAATGAACAACATGTATGCTTGACCCTATACCGACTAGGCTATTAAAAGAGATGCTCCCAGAGGTCATAGATCCTCTGCCTAATATTATTAATTCATCCTTGACATTAGGATATGTACCAAAAACTTTTAAGTTGGCTGTAATTAAACCACTTATTAAAAAACCGCAACTTGATCCTAAAGAATTAGTCAATTACAGACCAATCTCGAATCTACCGTTTCTATCAAAAATATTAGAAAAGGCCGTGTCTTCACAATTATGTTCCTTTTTAGAAAGAAATGGTATATGTGAGGATTTCCAGTCAGGATTTAGACCGTATCATAGTACTGAGACTGCTCTAATTAGAGTTACAAATGATTTACTCTTATCATCTGATCGTGGTTGTATCTCTCTATTAGTGTTAATCGATCTTAGCGCTGCATTCGATACTATCGATCACAATATTCTTTTGAATAGACTCAAAAATTATGTTGGCATTAGTGGAACTGCATTGGCATGGTTTAAATCTTACTTATCTGACCGTTATCAGTTTGTAGCAGTAAATGAAGAGATGTCACACCGATCACAAGTTCAGTATGGAGTACCGCAAGGCTCAGTGTTAGGACCGTTGCTTTTCACCCTGTATATGCTACCACTGGGAGATATCATTAGGAAGCATGGCGTTAGTTTTCATTGTTATGCTGATGATACTCAGCTCTATATTTCTTCACGCCTGACGAAACTTACCAATTCACAAGATTAACGGAATGCATAGCTGATATAAAAATTGGATGAATAGTAATTTCCTGCAACTTAATTCAGATAAAACTGAATTTTTAATTATTGGACAGAAAAGCTCCACAAGTAGTGCCCTAGAATACTGTCTAACCCTCGATGACTGCTCTGTCAAGCCCTCATCGTCAGTGAGGAACCTGGGTGTGCTCTTTGATACCAATCTTTCGTTTGAAAGCCACATTTCTAGCATCTGTAAAACTGCATTCTACCATCTTAAAAATATATCTAAATTACGTCACATGCTTTCAATGCAAAATGCTGAACAATTAGTACATGCGTTCATGAGCTCAAGGCTAGATTATTGTAATGCTCTACTGGGTGGTTGCCCTGCTCGCCTAATAAATAAACTCCAGCTGGTCCAAAACGCAGCAGCTAGAGTTCTTACTAGAACCAGGAAGTACGATCATATTAGTTCAGTTCTGTCAACACTGCACTGGCTCCCTATTAAACATCGCATACATTTTAAAATCTTGCTTATTACTTATAAAGCAATAAATGGTTTAGCTCCCAGTACTTGCGAGCTCTAACGCATTATACTCCATCACGTCTATTGCGGTCTCTAAACTCTGGCCAGTTGAAAATACCTAGAATATCTAAATCAACTGCAGGCGGTCGATCCTTTTCCTATTTAGCACCTAAACTCTGGAACAGTCTTCCTAGCATTTTTCGGGAAGCAGACACACTCTGTCAGTTTAAATCTAGACTAAAAACGCATCTCTTTACTATGGCATACACATAGAACATTTTAAAACTTTCTTTATTCAAATCAAATGACTGATTGTTAGGCTGCCTTAACTAGGTCAGCCGGAACCGGGAACACTTCCCATAACACCTGATGTACTCGTTACATCATAAAAAGAGTGGCATCCACACTAATGTTAGTCTCTCTGTTTATCCCGAGGTTTACTGCAGTCGGCCGGATCCAGGCCGTGTCCGGATCGGATGGTGGACCTGCATCTGGACATGACCAGCTCATCCTGGAGTGTCTGCTGAGACCGTGTCCATTAGTGTCTCCTCTGAATTTGCCTCACCGGCACGTCATCCTCAATTAACCCGTCTCCGGCCGCAATAACTCAATAACCGGCGATCTTTCAAGTATTCATATTCTTGTGTAATCGACGCGCCATCCTAAATGAACCCGTCTCTTGCATGATACCCAAAATTTCGAATATTCCTATCTAATATGATTTATGACCTGCAAGGTTGCCAGAGTAATAATTATACACTGTTAATAATAGGCCAGAGGAGAACTGGCACCCGACTGAGTCTGGTTTCTCCCAAGTTTTATTTTTCTCCACCATGCCCTGATGGAGTTTTGGTTCCTTGCCACTGTCGCCTTTGGCTTGGCTTGCTCAGTTGGAGACACTCAAATTATGATCCAAGTTACTCAACTAAATATACAAATAGAATTTATTAATTTGGTCATATATAATTCTATAAACTATCCAAATTAAACTAGCCAAATCAAATTTTGTTGCAATGTTGTCCTGTTTAACACTGTGAAGCTGCTTTGAAACAATCGTCATTGTAAAAGCGCTATATAAATAAAGTTGAATGATTGATTGATTGATAGATAATAAGATGCCAATAACAATGGCATCTAATGAATACTAGAGGCAACGGCAAGTAACCTACAGTACTTAAAGTCATTCTTCATTCTGTAAATGGAAATATGATTTGATGCCATTAACTGGCTGACAAATCACTAGCAAATCAAGTAATTAGTACTTCCTCAAAAGCACTCACAGAAAAAGCACTATCAACCCGATATCTTGTAAACACAGCTTCATTTGCAGGCAGACTGGTCAAACCCGAGAATCCTAGAAGATGCGTAAACAAGCCAATCAGACTGAAACATATTATTTAAGAAGCTCTTGCATTCGAGTGTGCAATATGCATGAGAGGTCAGTGAACAGACTGTAGGCGTCTGAGGTAGAGATCACCATGAAACATGTCAGAGCGTGTGCGCTATCCGCTAGGACACATCTCTGACCCACATATTCTTTATTTGTGGGCTTTTCTTCTTCACTGTATAGGAATAATATATTAAATTCTATGTCTCTGGTCTAAATGTATTGTAAAAGAACCTAGTGATTCTTTAGATGCTCCACACATCCACAAAAATGTACACAAATAAGGGGCAATGCACAAAACTGGCATTCATAAAACTATAAAATGGTACATTAACTCGGCTCTGACAGCAGCACTGTGCTTCATTATGCTCAGGACAACAAAAGAGGAAAAGAAAAAAAGAAATCTTTCCCCTTCAGTTTGCATGAAGTCGGTCTTAAAAATTTGCAGAATACAGCACAACAGCCTGCCTCAATGGGCCTTTTCTGTTTATGAATTGTCTGGCAGCAGTTCGGTTTTTTACACGCTCCGAAAAGATCTTAGATTGCAGGTCATATTGAATGCATGAGGCGTCTCGACAATAATGCACAATCCCATCTAATTGCCCAAGATCAAAAGAGATGTGCAGATGAAGTGATATTTCCTAGGTCCGTAGATGCCTCTTGATGCTTTGTACTGGTTGACTCGAAGTAAGAAAAACTGAATTATAACCCACAGTTCTTTAGACTATTGGAAAAAAGACTTGTGACTTAATAACAAGCTCACATTTAAGTAATTATCACAGAATAATTATGTGAAAAACAATGAAGGGTGGTAGAATCCATCGATATCCCTCAGTATGGCATTATCGCTATTGTGCTAGGTATTTAAAATACATGTTAAAGTACACAGTACTTAAATGCATACAATGGTGTGAAAGTTATTCTTTAGTAGAGTAGAACAATGCAGTGTCGGAATCAACACACGTCAAATCATAATTGCGATTTCCAAACTCGTAAGTGAGAAATTCTTCGCTGCAACAAACTCACCCACCTACTCTTTTCCTACAAAACAAAGCTTTTCTGGAGCACATTCATGGTACATCACTTTTGTTTGTCCTCAATGACTGACTACCCAGCTATTGAGAACCAAATGTCTGTCTGTCTTGAATAAATAAGCAGACCCCTGGGGTCTTTCACCATCACAAAAACACCTTGCACAGCATCTATCAACAACTGAGGGCTGCTTCCATTAAACAACATGTCATAAGCCAAGCCATTTCCTCATAAATCAAATTTTGCCTCTTATCATCAAACAATACTAATTTACTGTCACAATCTTCGAGACACTCTTTGGAAGACTTAACACTGTATCTGGGGTTGTCTAAAAATGTATGGTGCTTGCTGCAGTTTGAAAGTGTTTTCTAAGGGGTCTCTGGAAGCAGATGGATATGTCATGCTGAAAAAAGTGCATTAAAGACATCAGCAGGGACGCCATAATAAGCAGTTAGACGCTTTGCTGGTTCTTGGGTCAAAGTTATCAAAAGGTGCAAAGCAACTTCTGGCTCAAATTGATGGTCTGGAAACATATACAAGAGAGACTAAGCTATTAACCTTAGGGTTCCTCTTCCTGTCTTCTCACATGTTCCCTTCACTTCCAGAGTATTGTTTGTGAAAATTGAGCAAGCTTAGAGCCAGGAAACCAATTTTCCAGGACAATGTCATATCAGGGGACCGTTGACAGTGATCAAATTAGACTCAGTCTTTACTAAACACTGTGAAATATTTTGCCTGAGGAAGAGTGACAAGAAACCTGTCGAAAATGCGGCCCTCGACAATCAGTTAGAGGTATGGCGAAGGCGGTGAGAAGTAATGGGTTGTGTATTAGAGGGACCCAGAGGAGTTTATGTGTGTGTAGGGCTTCTTGAAGATCTTTGGCAGTGGCCCACAGCAGTGGTTTCAGAGGATAATGCACCCTGACAGTAGTCAAAGCCTGTGCAACTATGACCAGCTTACACGGGCACTAACACATACCTACATACAAAGAAAATATGTGCTAAAAGCAAAGATGTTTGTTCATACATAAATATTCTCTACAGGCGCAAAAAACATAAACTAATTCAAGGACACGGATACACCCACTCTCTTTAATTCATATGTGAATCATAATACATAATAAACTGATATTCAAACTTAACCAATTGTGTTCAGTTACTAGATATGTCAGAACCATTTTTGGTGTCACTGACACTAAACGTGGCAAAATGTGGAGATTTTTGATTGTTTTCAATACAAATGCATAACTTCAAAACACTCGGATATAGTCAAGTCATGTGATTGTAATTTTTGTCTCTACTTCTGCTTCTGAAAAGCGGGAAATCAACAGGAAAGCACAAGAATATGTATTTCCATTTGGTACTGCTAGTGAGACCTAAATTAGACTCCTTCCCTTTAAATGTTTTAGTTAATTACAACACGCATTCAAATATTATATAACAAAACAATTAATATAATATAATATAATATAATATAATATAATATAATAAACATTTTATTCCAAGCAATTACAGCTTATTTAGATCGTCATTAAAGGACACATGTCAATGTGTTAAAGAGAGTAAACATAACCTGCCTAAGAGGTATCTGTGAACACAAGGGATGGGGAAAAACAGCTCCATCAGGGGAGGCTCTGGCAAACACTTCCCTTTCATAATCTCTGACTTCAGCCAATCAGTCCTCAGAAGAACCCCCACCCCCTCCAGAGCACCCCTCCTCCAAAACTCCATGCCTGTCTGTTTATAGAGCGCAGAGAGGAAAGAGAGAGGCAGAGGAGGAGTGTAGTACGCACTTAAGCTCTGCGAGAGAGAGAGAAAGACAGGGAGGAATAAGAGGAAGACCCATACAATTCAGAGTGCAAATCGGAGAAACGGAAAGAAAGGATGGATGCTGAGGAGGAACATTTTGATAAGAGACAAGGCTCTGGAAGATATACCAAAAAGCTTTAAGATCCTGATCGTTGTTTGTGCTTTCATCTTTTCACCAGTTTTCCCAGATGCCACGTGGACACGGAAAGATTAAGAGTCAACGAGAGTTATTAGTTCTAACTCAGCAAATGTTGTTAATACAGGAAAAAATGTATATCTAAAATTTAAGGACTATTTCTCCAGGTGAAGGAACACTGAGCTGACTCCTTATCTTCTGGTTAAAGCAAACAACATATTGCTTGTATTGTAAGGGTTACTGTGGACCAGTACTCATGTGACACGTTGTGCGCCTGCTGTTCAACTGAGGGCAACTATACTAACTGAACTGGACAGGATGCTGACTTTCTCAAAAACATCCTCCAGCCTGCGCCAACGAGCTAACTCTTGATTTAAGACCTTTTCTGTTCCGTCTCAGATGTCAGGACTGCAAAACAACAACTGTAAAAAGGATGGTTCACAGAAGGCTGGGCTCAGCCTTGAGGATAGGGCAAAAACAATTGCCTTTCCTTCAATGACTTAAATGACCATGCCTTTAAAACTCTACCTGAGAATGGACAAAAATCTGGGGAAGCACTCAAAATCCAAATGCCAGTCAAACAAGGAGTTATGAGGCGGAATATTTGGAACAAATGTTGGCAATTTTAAGGTAAAGATAATCTTATGGTTTTTAACTTCTAAGATTAGAATTTCACTGTTTAATGTGGTGTTTCGGGATCAGACTGACAGTAAGTTTTCAAAACAATATTAAAAAATAATAGTCCTCGAATATATGCACTCTCATGCCTTAAACAAAACAGCAAAAACAAAGAATTATTAAGCAAGGTATCCAGTGTATTAAATAACAGATTTCTTTTTGTTCTCACTCTTGCAATCTGATCTATCAGATTTTTAAGGATAGGAACGAAATCAAGACGACAGCTTTAAATCAAACAGTGTGTGGACCTCTACCCTGGTGAAACTCTGGCTACTCTGATTCCTAACCAAAGCATCCTTACGGCATAATGCTGTGTGCTCAGGGTGTGGCCGCACCCCTAATGCTGAGCTCTTTTCTGCTGCAGCTAGTAAGAGCCAATCTCCCTTCTGGCTGCCTGATTGCATCTGATATCCTAAGCTGCACCAACCTTGGCCTTGACCAAGTCCCAGTAGAGATGCCTGTAATGGTTGCAATATTGGACTTCAATCACAACCGCATAGAAAGTCTTGAAGAGGGTTGCTTTGCTGGCCTTTCCAAACTTGACACCATACGGTTAGCCCACAATCAGCTAAACAGACTCACTCCTGGAACCTTCCGGAATACAAGTAACATACGCCATCTGGACCTTTCCTCCAATCAACTGCAAATTATTGAGCAGCATTACTTCCAAGAGTTAGTAGGAATCCAGGAGCTACTCCTTTACAACAACCGTATCGTTAGGGTAGAGAGCAAAGCCTTGAGTGGTTTAAGAAACCTACACAAAGTCTACCTGAGCCATAACAGACTGACAGATTTCCCCTTCTTTTCCATTCAAGAACATGCCAATTTGACCCTGGATCTAAGCTCGAACCGTATGCCCAACCTTCCGGTCGAGGATATTGAGGCTCTTGAGGAATCATTACAGAGAGGGTTGTTCCTGCACAACAATACCCTAACTTGTGAGTGCTCCATATACAGCATGTTTAAACAATGGGAGCATAGATGCTTTAACTCAGTGAGAGATTTTCGGGAGGAGCATACCTGCTTGCTTTTTGGCGTGCACAGAGCTCCAGTGCGGTTTCTTCAACATGTAAAATTCTTTGAAACCTGCATGGTAAAATATAAAGAGAAGACAGATAGTCTGACAGCAGAAGCTGGGGATTCAAAGATGTTGGAGTGTAAAACATCATTAAATGGAACACATCTTACCTATTGGTGGGTATCCCCAAATAAGGAATACATTGCTCCCCCTGGTAATAACAATACTCTGCGAATGTATGCAAATGGTACTTTGGAAATCTTGGCAGCACAAGCGAGGGACTCTGGGCTATACTTGTGCATGGCACAAAACCATCAAGAGTCACGCAACACGACTTATGAAGTTAATGTAACTGTGTTGATACGCCCTCAGGAGGAGGAGTCCTTTAATACTGGCTTTACAACCCTGCTGGGCTGTGTTGTCAGCCTGGTTCTGGTCCTAATGTACCTCTACTTGACACCCTGTCGCTGCTGGTGTCGCAAGCAGCCCCTACCAGTGACACCAAGTCCTGCAAACGAATGCAGTGCCCAGTCATCTATCCTGACGCCCACGCCACCTGCCACTACGGAAGGGCCCGGCCGCAAGGTCAGTAACAACAAGCATGTGGTCTTTCTGGAACCCATCAAGGAGGCACAGAATGGGAGGCCGCAGGCAACACTGGCCCTCGAGCATCCCAAGCTGGCAGTAACACGGAGCGATGCTGACTCTGTCACTTCCGTCTTCTCAGACACCACTATTGTGCCATAGCGGCTGCTTACTGTCACCCAACGACCTGCTCAAATGAGCATATGGGTCCTTCAATGTGGCAGTCTGCAACTGCACAGCTACTCAGGACAGATCAGAGAGAGGGCTTTGCAAGACCTTAGCAAAGAGCAGAACAGAGCAGGAAAACACATACAATCACAGAGAACAAAATGCAAAAAGATGAAGCCATGTGCTCCCAAGATTTGGCTTTAAGGTTTGACTAAGCCATGAGACAATACAAGAGAAAGGAAATGGTTTAAAACTACAAAAGCTGAGAAGGGTAAAAGCTTCCCCTTTACCATTGCTTGAGCCTTGATAGATTCATAGCTATGAATGCCTTGTCTAGAGCATATAACCCACTGAATACTGCATAAACCCTACTCTTACTCTAGAAATAGCATGAATGATATGAAGGAGAATGACAAGAGCATACTGAATTTCTAGTTTTTTACAGATATGACTAGAATGTTGATTTGTTTTTTTAGGTGTCCTTTGTACCCCTGTGTTTCACATTGACAACTTAGTGAATAGTTAGCAGCAGTAAATCCTTTTCAAACTGTCATGCCCACTTTGGAAATGTATGGGTTTTGGTCATAAAAAATTTACGTTCAGTCATGCAATGTGCTGCTCCTAAGCTATCAGAGCGAATGTGGATATCATACAGATGTCACATCTTATCATTAATAAGATTATAATATGAAATGGATGAAATTGGATGAAATGGAATCTGTGAAATTACTCAAGTACTTTTTCCCCTCCCTAAGCATTCCATGTTTCCACTTGCCACCCACCCTTCTTCTTCTTCTTCTTCTTCTTCTTCCACGAATCCCTTCTTTATCAGCTTCTTAATAAATCCTTTTGCTTCGACCCCAGCGGTAAATGTCTGCCTTCTTATTTTTAATTAAAGTCTCTTTGGCCAAGGTGATCATCCAAACTATAGAATGCGTGTCATAACATTCCAGCTTTTCTATTCGAGTAAATATAACACTTTGTTTACAACTGTACATAACAACAAAACCACTTCAAAAGCTGCTGCCAACCAGAGCATGAGAGAAGTTGTGTGATATATCGGGGATCAAACCTAAATGTTAATGAATATCATTTAGTATGCTGCTTTTGACAACAGCATACAAAAAATTCCTTTGGCAACAGCACACAAATATTCTTCTAACCACTGAAGTTGCAGCACAAACCACTAATAATCTTTTCCTTGCTGGAACCTCATGACCAGTGAAGGGAGCAATTCTGATTTCATCAAGTTTGTGTGATGATTTGGAGATATGCCATAACCCACAAATTAAAACAGGCAGTTGAAGGGAGTATTTTACAATAGTACATTACCCTTGAGCCGAAGCCCATCTTCCCCAGAATAATTGCAATATGAATGAGTGTGTTCCATCTTCTTAATGAATCAATGCTATCACTAAAATCACCATCATCACAATAATCATCCTTACACTCCACACTGTTTTGTGCCACAATTCTAACCATATTTGCATGGACAAGTATTTTGATATGCATATATAAGGCATTTGATATAAGGCATGCACAGTTTCCACCAAGGTTCTGGTGAAGAAGAGAGTGGGGTAATTTGTGGACCTTTTTATTAAGGGATAGTCTATGTAAAAATGAAATGTATGCCATCATTTCATTCCAAAACTGACTTTCTTCTGAGACAAAATACTATTTTGTGAAATGTGTCAATGTTCCACAGAATACCGACATACAGATTTGAAGAGAAGGTGAGTAAATGATGGCAGAATTTTCACTTTTAATGGGGTACTATCACTTTAAGTTTTCCAGCATTCATAAATATATTTTAAATTGTATTTTACAACTGCATATTAAACATCTTTAAAATAGGGGCACAGACATATGACTTCTCAAAACTCATATCTAGATGTAAACTGAGAAAATATGAATTTAAATCAGAAAAACAATTAAACCATCCACAATAGTATTTTAGTCTATTTTTCCTGCACATTACTCAAATTTTTATTAACTAAGATGCAACTTTTTTTTGCAAACATTTTATAAATTTTCAATATTCATTTGGATTTGGAATAAAAACTTGTTTTCACTATTTGTTGAGGCATATTTTACCTCAAAGCATCAGCAACTTTAAGGATAAAATGCTTCAATCTGTGAATCATGGCTAATCTTTAGCCAGATTATTTAACTTTTTTTTAAATACATTTTTAATTCAAAAACATAAGCTAACACTTTATTTTGATGGTCCCTTTTGAACATTATGTTGACTTTAAGTAACTTTGCATCAAATGTCAATTAACTCTCATTAGAGTATTAGTAGACTGTCTGCTTAATATCTGCTAACTCTTTATCGTGATGGTCCCCCAACAGACATTCTACGGACTATAAGTAACTCTAACACTACCAGTCAACTAATTCTGAGAGTTAGTAGATATGTAGTTCTGTTACTTATAGTCAACATAATGTGTTAAAGGGACCATCAAAATAAAGTGAACTTTATTTTTACTTTTCTAATACACATTTAATAATCACAAGCAGTTGAATCTGACAGGCCAAATAAATATAAACATGATCAAAATTGTGCATAATCTGCTACATAAAGCAGCTGACAAAACTCTATCCCACTCTCCCTAAGGCAAAATATTTAAAAGGTGTAAAATGTCTTACAATATCCCCTTGTCATTTACAGTACATTCTATCATTGTCACCACCCTGAGAGCATGTTCTGCTGGGTACGTGTCTTTTCATGAAGTATAAAACTCCTGTTAGGGGACTTCATGCAGTGGGATGCAATTGCTGCCTCTGAGCTGTGCGTGGTCCACCTCATTAGTGTATTACTTATCACAAGGGATCAATACTGTCAAAGAAAAATATGTCAAAACTGGGACAGCACAAAAAAGCACAGGAGAAACCTCATACGAGCCTGGGGCTAATTAAAACCCAAGGTTTTTCCTGTGAGAGGACTTTTTCGATATCAGTTTCATGTGCATGTGTATACTGTGAATATTCCATCATTAGGAAAATAAGTTTACGAGATGATACCCAATAACACACAGGGTAGTGGTATGGCTGAAATCTTGTGTTGACGACGAATCTTATGGGTCCTATTTTAACAATCTTAATACACTTTTGCTAGTTTAACGACAGAAAAAAACGGATGGCGTTCCAGACACATGGTCCAAAAGTGTTGTCCCTAGTCTCTTAATGAGTCATGGGTGTGTTTTGGGTATAACGCGCAATAAACCAATCAGTCTTATCTCCCATTCCCTTTAAAAAGCCAGTTGCTCTCGCACTATGGCAGATTCTCTATTTACATGGCGGAATATATACACCCTCAACCTGACAAGTCAGTTTAAATACATGTGTGCATTGGCATGATTGGTCAAATAATTAGCCAATTTAATTTGTCATTACTGCATATAGGTAAATCTGATAAATGCAATGACTATCCGTTATGACATGTAGGCATTTTTATCTTTATGTACACAATAATATCTTTTACACTGTAATCCTTTTATTTTTAATATATGGCATGTTTGTGTAATAAGCAGAATGAACGCACATTGTGCACCCGCTTATAGGGGCATATTACTAACATGCCCTTTAAATTACACAAAAATACTGCCTTCAGACCAGGTTTTTGCTGGTCAATGGTGCAGTTGTTTTCAGTTTCTCAAAATAGCAAAACGCCAACAATGTGCCTGAACACACCTCGTTTTCAGGCCAGCACGCCCATGGGCGAACAGATGGGTGTGAGTGCATGTGCTATTTAAACAACGTGGTGCTGGATATGAAAATGTCGGGCTAAAACTAGCAAAAAAACACTTTTAAAAAACACCAAAGTATGGTGTCGCATTGCGCCGAGTGTATGATAGGGCCTAAAATCATGTTGACAGTGATGATACGTAAAGTAGCATAAAAAGTATGCAGTATATCAAAAACACCTCTTAAAAAAATAAAAAAATAAACATTAACAAGGAAGTTTACAACACATATTCACAGTATGGAGCTATTGTTCACAAGTCGGGACATCATTCTATATTGCAGGTGAATGAACAATAAGTAAAGGGAAATCCTAAAGTCATAAAATCTGCTGAGCTCTAAAATGTTCTTCCTTGAGCACCATACTGAGCTTCAGATGCCTGTGTGGGAAGACCAATATGGGCTTTTGTTTGAGCAACGAGCATAAAAGGGATCCAAGATATTTTCTTTTTACCTTTCCTACATTATTAGTCCACATAAGCAAAAAAAACAACAATTTAGTAAAAAGTTTTTTTTTACTCCAAATCTAAATTTTAAGATGTAAATGTACATACGATTTTAATCTGAACAATAGGGCTGTCAAAATAAAATGAATGTGATTATTTAAACATGTTGAATTATATTCAGTGAAAAATAAAGAGACACAAAGAGAGACGAAGTCCATAAAGGGTGGGGACATTTTTGACATTTTGGATTTTAGTTATGAACTGAACTTCCTTTTAAATTCGCTTCTTTCAGAAATTGTATGAAAAAAGGCCTTGATCAGAGCTAGAATGAAAGCAAACACACTGCTTTGGTCTCATATAATACAGTCACTTCAGCTGGGCTTTAATTTGCTGGCTTTTCTGCAAGATTTCCACCATTAAAGCTCAGCAGGACAAATACAACAGTTTTGCCCAACAGCTCATGAACATGTAAATGAGGAATGTGTAGTTGATTAGCTTGACTCTATTCTTGCGTGATTTAAGCAGAACTGGAAGCGTTATAAAAAAAATTTAAAAAAACTTGCATTTGAGAAAATTGAATAGCTTATTTAACTACAGTGTGTCTGAGGTGGAACCTTGGCGATAATGATGAATAGCAAAAAAATATATATATATATATATATATATATATATATATATATATATATATATATATATATATATATATATATATATATATATATATATATATATTTTTTTTTTTTATGAATTTACATTTAATGTAAATAAAATAAGGCAAAATGCTCAAACTAGAAAAGGAAAAGGAAAAATTCAGAAAAGGATTATCTTTGGTTTAGGTTTAAATTGCAGATGAGGGGTACAGTTGGAATCCCTAAATCACCCTTCTTTACAACATCTTTCACTTCCTGCTGTTCTGGGTCAATCCATTTCATAGGTATTTCATCATCGACAACAGTCCTTCGATTACCAGCAAACAAATTTAGAGCGCTCATCAATCAAGAATATTTACAGTTGTTCTGATGAACCTTCTGGCTGATAAGACAGCCAGACTAACACAGAGCCAAGATTGCCCCTACAAATCCTGTCAGGACAGATTTAGCTGTAATCTACATCTGAAATGAATCCTTCAGTGTCCTTTTATTCTGGGGATTGCACGAGTGAGAGGAAAATTCATTAATTCAATCTTTTTTTAGGTTTGTTGTGGTGTGGTTTGATATTTTGTCTTTTTCCAGTATCACATTATACCTTTATTTATTTATTTATTTTATTTTTTTAAATTAAAACTAGTGGTATTATTTTTTTTTTATTATTATAATAACATTAAGGCAAGTCATATTTATTTACATATAAATGTGGCTGCAACTTAACATCAACAACATACTTTCGAATGTGTTAATCGTGATCTCTTGCAATCTGTGTTAAAGCAACATTTATAATATACAGTATGCAAACCTGTCACCACACCAATTTCATAAAAATAAGAAAAATTCACTCATCAATCTTTCGTCAAAGGAACACAAAAGGAGATGTTTAGCAGATTGTTCATGCTGCTCATACAACAAAAATGGATGGAGACCACAATAAGAGAAACATTAAACATAAATAGAAATCTTGATTTGAAAATCTCAATTGACTCCCATGGCCACCATTGACTTTTTTTTTTTTTAAATAATATATCAAATAATATATAAATAATAATAATAATAATAATAATAATATCAAATATAATATAAAAATCCCCCAAATTCTTCCAGAAATAAATAAGAGAGGTTTGGCTTAGATGGATCAATTTCCACTTTAAATTAATCTAAGAGAAAGTTTAAAGTCTTGGGCGTCAGGGACCAGGTTAAAATAACACCAATCCTTGCAGGTCAGTCTTCTCAAGTGTTACTATTAAAACAAACACATACATATAATGAAATGAAACATTTAAAGTCAGCGATAAAACTGGAGTAGAAAAACAGGGACCGGACAGTTTTTCTTCAGCCTTGTATTCGGAAGTATTTTTCCCAGTATATTTTCTTCATAAGCATTTAAACTGGTTTTGGTCTGGGTATCGATAGCACTATCATTAAGGACTTCCCCTGTTAGATGTGTGTGTGAACGTATCCTTTTTCACTCTCTAAACCGAACAGGATATTTAGACATGAACCCTGAGCCTGGAGTCCGCTTAAGTTAATTAGCAGGCATTGTTAATGAGCGATCTGAGCCGACAGTTAGCCTCTCCGCTGGTATTTGACCAAGGCAAGGCTTACGATGACTTGCTGCTACTAGCGCTGTACAGCAGAAAAGCAATTAAATATGACATCACGTTCAAAGACTTTCACCATATTAGTACAGCTATCACATTGAAAAATAAATCTCTTGAGAGACAAAACATTATAAACACCTAACGAATGATGGCGCAGCGCTGTAGCCAAACAGCACAACAGATGTTTGGAAAAAACCTTCCTGATGCACTACAGGCTGAGGAACTGGTACACAACTCACTGCTGCTGATTATTAAACAGAAAAACACCTCAGAACCATGTGTACTGTATATCACAGCTCGGTTTCACAGGGAAAGGGTGAGAAAGAAAGTCTGAAGAATACATGGCGAAATGATGGGGGAATTATCAGGTGTTGCACAGCAAGACAGGTGCAATGATTAAAGTTTTTTTTTTTAAGTTTTTTTTTTTTTAATTCTTCATGCTTTTGAGTTCATAGTACTATGCAAACACTTCCAACCCAGTTGAAAAACAAAAATACATTTAAAAAATTACTGATGTCAGACACCTGGAACATTGTATTGAAAAGTAAACAAGTCTCTTATTCTCACCAAGGCTGCCTTTGTTTGATAAAAAATACACTACAGGAATACTGAAGAGGTTAAATCATTTTGAGACTTTGAGACTTTCAGTTGAATTTGGGGAAAACACTTTAAACATTAGTTGTGTTGAGCTATTTCAATTAATTTAGTCTGAATTTTTACTTGCAAACAGCTGAAAGGTACGTTTTGACAATAAATCGAATTTGCAGTGGGGGTTCAATAGTTTTGATTACAACTGTAATTTATAAGACATCAAACTACATCTATTATTACATTGGCATCAATTTAATTGGTCCCACTTTATATTAGGTGTGCCATGAGATCTCGCGAGACTAAACTGTGACGAGATTTCTCGTCGAGGTGAAAAGTTGTCTCACGTCATATTGTCATAACCTGGTCATTACTAGGTTTGGGTATTGTTTGGGGGGTTTTTTTCGATACCGGTGTGGTGCCAAACCGATACTTTTAAAACCGTACCGGTGCCTAAACGTTACTTTTTAAAAAAGAGGCACAAAAAGAGGTGTATGAGATTAAAGAATGGCTTTTTATTTCATTTGTATTTAATTATTTAAATTGAACAATTTATTACAAGTTTAAAGTACACTTAAATATATAATTATATAATTAAATACAAAACACAATTTATTTAACAAATTCACAGTAAAACTAAAGCCACCTAACCCAACTACAACAGACTTAATTTAAGCAGCAGTAGTCTGTATTCTTAGTCTGCTACAAACCAGGTTCAAGCTTCAGCTTTATTTTGCAGAAACATGACCATATTCTCTGGTTAAATATTTTAGAACGCATGGCCTTATTGTTTCCATGGAGACACGTCATGCTTCTCACATGACACACAGCAGCCGCAATAGCGATGTATGACAGCTCAGCTGTTTCAGGTTTATTTCTTTTTTTCTTTTTTATTCAAAATATTTACAAACTTGCTAACTATCTGATGTTCTGATTTTCAAATATGTGTGAGTAAATGTGTGTTAGTTGATCTATACTGCGCGATGGGCGGCGCCAAGAGAGTTTGCGCCTCAGAGAATCGGATCTCGGATTTACATCACATAAATTTATCTTTGTCTCACGAAATACATGAAAGTAAGTGACTGCTGCTGAACTGGGAGAAGAATAGAGTAAACTATATAGTCACTATAGACTATAATGTGTATCTGATGTAAATAAAAACACGTAGGCTAGTCAAGTTATCTTAAAGGGTAACTAAACCCTAGAACAACTTTTTTTAGTTGATGATATGCAAGACTGGGGCTTTATTAGTGCTGTTCATAAATTCAAGTAAGAGTTTTGACATTTGAGTATAAAGTGCTTTAATTCTATAAACTATGGTGTAAAACCGCCAAAGTCCTGCCCTCTTAAGGTTGAACGCTGGCTACTGCAGTTGAATTTTCCTATTGGACGTTGTGGTACATCGTGACGTAGGATGGTTCTTCCAACGGCTCACTACCACGCCCCTGGCACGAGCTCACCACGCCCTTGGCTCAGCTCCTTGCTAGTATCGTCGGCATCGGGAGTTAACACAGTTTGAGCCAGCGGCTCGAATCGATAAGGCTCTGGCCCTGTGTTACAGACAATTCACTATCCTCCACTTCAGGTGAAGACGACGGAGAAAAGTGCTCTACTTCAAATGACCGCTCTGTTGCAAAACTACTGGTGTCACTCAAGTCATTCTCCATCTTTTCGAGTCTGATAGCTGTTAATCAATCCGTCACTGCGGGTCTCAGGTGCACGCCCCCCGCTCAGCCCTCGGTTCCCTCTGTCTCCGCTGGGCTCTGCCGACTTTTCCAGCATTTTTCACATATTGCCAGTGGGTGGAGTTAGGCTGTGGACAGGGCTTTAGTTACCCTTTAACTGTCTGAAAGGATTGTTTTTCCGCTTCCATAGACATGTGTATTTTTTTACTGATCACGTGAGAAGACAAGCGCATGTCATGAGGGTGTGTTACATGTTAGTGGACTGGACCGTGACAGAGGATTCGTTGCGCAACAGAAGCGTCAGACAAATATCTTGTATTTTTAAATGTGCGTTCAGCACATCCACTCCCTATTCACAGAGTACGCACAATCGCAAAATTGAAAGTAAGCGGCGCGCAATCAAACGCAATTTCAATACGTTACTGTTGTTTGAAAACAACTCCCTGAGACACGCAAATTTCTCCAAAATGAAAGCTATCTAGTTGTAGCCATCTCTTAGCTCTGTATCATGCTTGAAGAAAAATTGGTCTCTATTTGCACTTTAAATATTTAGTACTTTGATTATTGTTGTTTGCACTTAATATCTATGATCAATTTGTGGGAAGGAGTTTAGTTAGGAGGTCGGAGGAAGCTCAGTTGCAGTTCTAAGGCCTTAAGAGACAATCATACAGGAAAGAAGCCAGTCAGTTGAGTTTTTGGCAAAACCTTTACAGTGCTTGAGTATTGTTGACTTTTACTGCATTTGATAATTCATACTCAGAAAGTAGAACTGAAATTAAATTCACTACAGAATGATGAGTTAAAACATTTCAAATGCACCTGCAAACAATTTTTCTAGTTATGTATTTCATCATTGAGGATTTCTTAAAAATACTATGTAAAAATCTTGTCTCGTCTCGTTCTTGTGATCCCAATCTTGTGTCTCGTATCGTCTTGTGAGATAAGTGTCTCGTCACACCCCTAGTACTTACATCAAAAAAATAAGTACTATGTTTATATTGTATTGCAAAACACTTTTGCTTATATTGAGGTGGGATTTGGGTAAAGTTAGGGACAGGTGTGGTGGTATGGGTAAGTTTAAGGGGGGTTAGGTGTAAGGGAAGTGTCAACAGTGTAATTATAAATGTAACTACAGAAATTAATTACATATGTAATTACATGCGGGTATTTTTTGAATGTATGTACACAATAAGTGCATTGTATCAAATTATTAATTTAAATGTTAGTACATAGTAGTTGAGGATACCTAATAAAAAGTGGTTCCAAGAACTTTGGCCCACCCAGTCGAGGTAACATAAGGAAGAAGTTAGATAAATATCAATATTCCTAAACATCAGGGGTCGTATTCACAAAATATTTTATCTTACTACTAAGAGTTCTCCTTAAAGGATTAGTACTTTTAAATAAACTTTTGCTGATAATTTACTCACCCCCATGTCATCCAATATTGTCTTTCTTTCTTCAGTTGAAAAGAAAATAAGGTTTTTGATTAATTTTTCTCCATATAATAGACTTCAATGGACCCCAAACGGTTCAAGATGCGCGTTCCTGACGTCACGTAATACGCAATTATGTTGAAAAGGTCATGCTTGTGTTTACAAATGTGCGAAAGGAGGATTCAAAATCGTCCGACATCGTTGTTTTACCTTTTAACTCTCTTTTTTTGTGAATGGCGTTTGACTCAGTATGTGCACGTTCAACTTGTAAACAGACTCCGTACTTCCACCTACGTCAAGCATGACCTTTTCAACGTAATTGTGTATTACGTGATGCCACGAACGCGCATAATAGAACAGAGCCAGGCGAGCATTTGTGCTTATTAATATTTTTATGGCTGATCGTTTTGCTAGATAAGACCCTTATTCATCGTCTGACACCGTCTGGTATTGTTTGAAGCCCTTTGAAGCTGCACTGAAACTGTCGTTTGGACCTTGAACCGTTTGGGGTCCATTGAAGTCTATTTTATGGAGAAAAATGCTGGAATGTTTTCATCAAAAACCTTAATTTATTTTCGACTGAAGAAAGAAAAACATGGACATCTTGGATGACATGGGGGTGAGTAAATTATAAGCAAAAGTTTATTCAAAAGTGAACTAATCCTTTAATGGCAGCAAAAAGTTCTTAGTTAAGAGTTTCTCTTAAAACCTAATCACAAAGCTGCTGAGAACTTTTACTAAGGAATAGAGATAAGTCTTAAGCTAAGAGTAAGGGTACATAGATATATAACGGACAGATAGACAAATACTAATAAAAAAAAAACCTGTTATCAAGATAAACACTTCGCACTAATACAGGTACAAAGGAATTCTTGTATCTGTTTAATTTGCACCATTCCTAATTAGTAAATACTGGTTTAGTGCAGACATCACGAAAGAAGGCAAATGGAGCTCTCAAATTAAAGAGCAGCAGAAGTTTATATTTAACAAGTTCCTGATCCCTGCAATCCGATCTTAACAGTTTGGACATTTCAAACAGTCTTAATGTGATGCATGATGTGCAAAGAGGTTTTTAAAGGATGTGACTTTATTATACTGAAAAAACTGGTGTTACTCATTTCACATCCGGAGAGTCTATTAAAATAAAAGTCTTCAAGGCACTGCAGCAATAAATTCTAATTCTGTAATTATTTGCGAAATTGTCAAGCAATTTCTTTGTTTCAAAGTAAATCCTACATCAAATGGTTTTCAGTGTGGGTTTGAAAAACTAAATTTAGACTACATTTTGACTGTTTTGGGGGAATGTTTTATGATATAATCCCTTTAAAGGAAAAAAACTCAAAACTGAGCACAGTCCACCACCAATCAACCCTTCCTACTGCGAGGTGACTTAAAAGTATTCATCCTGAATAATTTATCTATTTGTTTATTATTTTAAGAACTTTAGTTACATTAAGGGTGTGTTTACACTTGGCAGGTTTGGTTCAATTAAAAAGAGGTCTCCTTTGATTGCTCTGTTATGCGGTTCATTTGAATAAGTGTGATCCGAAACTGGTTGCGCTCCAAACATGTGGACCAAGACATTTTTAGGGGGTCTTGTCCACTTCCAAACAAACTCTGGTACGACTGAAATGTGAATGCAACATGGCTCAAAGACATCTAAATGAACAAAAACAAGAACATACCTGGTTCTTTTCGTCAGTCGCAATGATGCCCATTAACAGTTTGTTTAAACCGGCTTCTCTTTCCAGAAGATCTTCATTTGTGTGCATAACAGAGAAAATCCTGCCCCTGTTTTGACTCCTTTACACATTTTATAAGCTCTTTGTATATACACAAAACAAAAGGACTTTATATATTGTTTTCTTTTTGGCCTGAGCCAAACGTATGAAGAGAACTGAACTGCAAGTGTGAACACACCCTAAAACGCCTTTTTTGTTCAATCTGCAAATGTTCTGACTAGGGAGCACTTCTGCAACTCGAGAACTCCATTTGGCTGCTTTGTAATGGCTGCACTAAACCAGTATTTACTGATCAGGAACGTTGAACACCTACGGTGTGGAGTCTCACAGAGCATGGACTCATTGCCGAATGCTGCCACCTCAGACTTATCATCATAACTGTGTAATAACACCCCACAGGGCAGAAATTGAATATTTTTAAGCACTACAGGGAAAAAAGAAAAGCTAATGTTCTGTATTTCCACGACCGCATGCGTCCATGAGTCACTGCAGAGCTTGTGAGAAGGTGACACGTTCTTGCAGCTTTGATGGGCCCGTAAACTGCGAGTTGAGTGAGTTGAACAGTGAGTGAAAATTGTCATGCCAAATAAAGGGGTTTGATTAAAGAGAAATGCATTCACATATTTTCTCTCTGGTTGAGCTCTGGAGAAGACCTGCCTGCTCTTCTACCTCGATATTTTCCACAAAAAAATCCATAACTAATGCTGCTAATCAATTTCAGGAGTGATCTGTTAGTTTAAATCAATCTGTCGCCAATATGTTGGAATGGTACACTTTTTCATTAAGGATCTTAAATATACATGAAACCTTTTCATTGCACAAAGGTTCTGTTTAGAGGAAATTCTTTAGATTTTTTAAATATTCTTAACACTTGCTGTTTTATGAACTGTTTAGGTTCTTTGGGAACCTATGGCATTGTTGTGAAAACATTGTTTTGATCCTTTATAAGAATGTAGATACGCATTAAAAGCAAAAAGCTTACACGGACACTGGCCATCACACTTCAAAGGATGGTCATCTCCTCACTGCTCTAGACAAGTGAGAAAGACTTTGTCGTTCCTGCCAGAGCTGGTCAGATGGGCGCAAATACACACATGCAAATGCATGACGGAGCAACAGGATTGTGATGCTTTGTGTTGAAATGTCCTTGGTGAGACAGATGCCAATGTAATAAATGAAGAATGGGTTGAAGGTTAAAACAATAAGGATCTTTCTTTTTTTTGTGGAAGTCCGAGCTGCTCATTTCCATACAATGCAAGTGAATGGGGATGGATGATTTTGAGAACGAACAAACACAATATTTTTTCCTGAAGACTAAAAAAATGTAAACTACTATTCACCAAAAATCTTTAACTATATCATACACAGTAAATATAAATATATATTGTTCAATTTAAGGTTAAAAAAATAGTAAAATGTTCACCTTTTTAACTTTTAACCTTTTTAGTATTCTTACCATTATAAGTTATAATGTGGTTTATATTTTTACTAACAAAAAATTAACAACAATTTACAGTAAAAGTTCAGATATATATTATATCAGGTATATATTAAAAGTAAATAGAATAGAACATATATATTTATAACTATTTCCATTTACACTACAGTCAAAAGTTTGGAATAATTACGTGGGTTTTTTTTGTTTTGTTTTGTTTTTAAAGAAGTCTCTTATGCTCACTAAGGCTGAATGTTTTTGAAAACTGAATAAAGCAGCCTACATTTTAAAATATATTAAAAACACAAAACTGTTCTTTTAAATTGTAACAATATATCACAATACTACTGTTTTTACTTTATTTTTGATCAAATACATTTTGTACAGCATAGAGCATAAGAGACTTTTGATCGGAAATGTACATGCTGATTGTAAAACTTTATATATATGCTTTAGACAATTTGTAAAATGGTGCACAAGTGCGCTAGTATTTTAAACTTGGCATCATCATTGTCTTTTTATTGTTAGTTTTTGTCATATTCCCATTTATTGTAAAACAGGAGAGTGCACATTCTTCGACAGAACAAAGGAAGTCATAAAGGTTCAACTTTCTTTATCATGAGGTTTTCATTTTTATGTGGACTATTGTTTTAATAATCTAGCAAATCCACAATGAAAACCCCTTCTTCAGGCTTTCTAGAGGAAGTATCAAATGTCAGAGGCACAACATTGAGAAAATCCTAAATTGATTGCTTCTGCCTGTGGTACACTCAGTTCTTATTCTTTCTCATTTCTTTTTTTTTTCTTCTCTTAGGACGCATCAATCCAAACCAACGATAACACAGCAGCCTCTTGCCCTTGACATATGGACCACTTGTGCATCTCCACAATAATTTCCATGAATAAGATGACAAACATTTCGGGCTGTAACCTCCTTTTCACTGCATTTCTTGTACACTGCAAGAAGCGATACAAATTAACCATCTTCAATAGCTTCTCTTCTTACAAATTCAGAAGACTTTTCCTGAAAACTCTGCCCACGCACTGTGTGTAAGCATGGAAAACCCAATGCTGATAATTTTATGAAGGACAATGATGTTTACAACTTCTGGTTGAAAAATCACATTTGTAAATGCCACATCTATCTTTCTTTATTCCCAGTCTAAAGCAATAATGAACAAGACTAAATGACAATATATAAATCCCTCCCTGCTTGAAATGCTAAAATGTTATTTGACTGTGAATGTGATCTGTAATGATGCATTGTGGGAATAACAGGACAGCATGGCACTGACTTGAGACTTGAAATGATGTGAGGAGGAAATAATTGTCTTCAATAAAGAAAATCAAACCCAGTAACAAAGTATTTTCTCAGTGTTTACAGAGAAACATGCACAAATCATAAAACAACTGTTTGTAAAGATACGAAAGGCCAGACTTTGATACACTATATTGACAAAAGTATTGGGACACCCCTCCAAATCATTGAATTCAAGTGTTCCAATTATTTCCATGGCCACACGTGTATAAAATTAAGCACCTGCATGCAAAATAATAGAGGTATTATAACAAAGTGGAAGCAATTGGGAACAACAGCAACTAAGCCATGAAGTGGTAGGCCACGTAAAATCATAGAGCGGGGTCAGCGCATGCCGAGGCACACAGTGCGCAGACGTTGCCAACTTTCTGCAGAGTCAAAAGCTACAGACCTCCAAACTTCATGTGGCCTTCAGATTAGTTCAAGAAAAGTGTGTAGATAGCTTCATGGAATGGGTTTCCATGGCCGAACAGCTCATCCAAGCCTTACATCACCTTACATCAAGAGCAATGCAAAGCGTCAGATGCAGTGGTGTAAAGGGATCCATCTATTATTTCAAAAGCTGGACCCGGACCCATGCAGATCCGAGAAATGCCAAAAATGTAGTAGCCGGAATCGACCTGGACCCATCTATTATTTGAAAGCTGGACCCGAACCAAGCAGGAAGACACAGACCTGACTGGACCCGATTGTCATATTCCACAATAAATTGCTATTAAAGGTGCACTATGTAATTGTTTCATCCACTAGAGGGTGCCTATTCAAAACAAAGGCATAGTCTGATGACGCCAAGTTTGAGCACAGAATCTTGGGACATGTGGTCTTCACCTCACAGTCAGTGGAAAATAATTGAGATAGGACTCGGGCAGAAATCATGTTCATGGATGCGATTATTAACGTTACTGTAGTATGAAGCAGAGCAGGACCGAGTGTTGTGGGAGCTGAGCAAGGCTGCTGGAGCGATTGTTAATAAGATGAACGCAACACACGCTTCGCGAGCAGCAGGACTTTTATTATACCACAGTCGCCGGCACCATTTCTGCTTTTCCGGTCATGAGTATGGGGTAACACAGCTCTGTATAACATATTAGATACATATGAGTGTGATGAAAATTATGTTATGACGTTACTCTGTGCGTTCACTCGGCGGCTGCTATGACACTTGTTCTCAAAATTCAGTGAGAGTAAACCGAGTGTAATGCAGATATGACGCAATTGACAGGCGACTCCCTCACACGTCCTGGCTCATTGGTTAAAGGTATACTATGTAGGATTTTTGCAGTCAAATATCCAAAAACCACCAGGCCAGTGTTATATATTTTGTTCTGTTGAGTTCTTACAATATCCCAAATGTTTCCAACTATTTGCGTCATATCTGCGTTACCCTCGTTTCCGGTTTTATTTAGCAGAAAACCTTTACTCTCACTGGAGTGTGAACAAGTGTCACAGCAGCCGCCGAGCGAATGCACAGAGTACCTTCATAATATCATTTTAAACACACTTAAATGTATCTAATATAATAAACAGAGCTGCGTTACCGCATACTCATGACTGGAAAAGCGGAGATTGCGCCGGGGACTTTGTCCCGTCATAATAAAAGTCCCATTGCTCGCGAGCTGTGTGTTTTGTGTATCAATCGCTCCGGCGGACTTGCTCAGCTCCACAGCACTCGCCCCTGCTCTGCTTCATACTACAGTAACATTAATAATCACATCCATGCTGCCCGAGTCCTATCCTGATTCTTTTCCACTGGCTGTGAGGTGAAGACCACATGTCCCAAGATTCTGCGCTCAAACTTGACGTCATCAAACTACGCCTTTGCTTTGAACAGGCGCCCTCTAGCGGACGGAAAAGTTGAATAGTGTACCTTTAAAATAGCAATTTTATCACGCTTTACAAATAGTTGGAAACATCTGGGATATTGTAATTACTCAATTAAACTAAATATATAACACTGGCCTGGTGGTTTTTGGATATTTTGCTGAAAAAATGTTACATGGTGCTCCTCAAGTCAATAAACAAGTTGTGAAAAATAACGTTTTGTCTTATCTAATTTTATAGGCGTCTTCCCCGTTTCTTGTACCTGACTGTGATGCATTACAATCCCCCTTTCCAAGAAAATTCTATCCATGTTATTCCTCTCTTGTTATTCCAAGCATGCTCAATTCCCTTATCATTTCAGCTTTAAAAGTCCACATGATGTCATGAGATGAATGACAAATTCTATGCAGATTTGCATTTCGACTCAAGTTAACTTGCATAATAACTTTTAAAAAGCTTTGACTGTTTGCCCTTTTGAACTATAAATGATTGCTTGTGCGGTGCCATGGCTGCTGACGTTAGCATTATTTATTTGCTATCATCTCTGTGAGCCAGGTCTGACCACTAAAACTTTAAGATTAAACAAGACGGTTCATTCAAATCAAAATGTAAAGCGCGGTTTTTAAATCCCACCTTTTAAGTAAATTGTCAATTGTTGAAAAAAAAGTAAATGGCTGAATCCCACTATGAAAGCCCACTATACCCTCAAAAAGGGCATTATTTGAGGGGACAGCCATTTGCAGTGGTGCCCGAAACCATAGTGGACATTATTGAGTGCACTCACTCAATCCCACATTGTACCGCAATAACGAGTGTACAGCCGATGTACAAACTCCGATTTACTCCTATTAGTGGACTAACGTAGGGAATAGTGAATGAGAGTTTAGGGGGCGGTTTTAGCCAATGTGTCACTGCAGAAGCTATGTTTGCCATGGAAACATGACACACGCTTGATACTGCACATGCACGTTAGGTGGAACAACCTGAAATATGAGAGATTGTGCATAGTTTTTTTTTTTACCTTATTTCCCGGCTCACACTTTTCTTATCCTAATTTTACAAGTTGCAAGTTACAAAAAAAACACATAAGCAGTGCTGACAGACTCTGATCAGATGTCCTCTGAGCCCAATCGACTCAGGTATTACACACAATGTTAAACAGACCTGGGACCCTAAGTAATAGATTGGGACCCGACCTGATCCCGGCTGACTATTTTAAAATATATACAAGAAGGACCCAGAGAAAAGACATTGTGATATTTTGTTTTTCTCTAATAAATATTTAGAACTGTTTATTACTTGAGTACACTAAAATTACTGTAATTTGTAAATTTTATATAAAAATAAAAAACAATACTAATATTTATGTATGTATATATTTATGTAATAATAATATTTATTAATTTACACTGGATCATGAGCTGTACGCGTGTACAGGTCCTTCTCAAAAAATTAGCATATTGTGATAAAAGTTTATTATTTTCCATAATGTAATGATAACAATTTAACTTTCATAAATTTTAGATTCATTGCACACCAACTGAAATATTTCAGGTCTTTTATTGTTTTATTACTGATGATTTTGGCATACAGCTTATGAAAACCCAAAATTCCTATCTCAAAAAATTAGCATATCATGAAAAGGTTCTCTAAACACGCTACTAACCTAATCATCTGAATAAACTAATTAACTCTAAACACCTGCAAAAGATTCCTGAGGCTTTTAAAAACTCCCAGCCTGGTTCATTACTCAAAACCGCAATCATGGGTAAGACTGCTGACCTGACTGCTGTCCAGAAGGCCATCATTGACACCCTCAAGCGAGAGGGTAAGACACAGAAAGAAATTTCTGAAGAATAGGCTGTTCCCAGAGTGCTGTATAAAGGCACCTCAGTGGGAAGTCTGTGGGAAGGAAAAAGTGTGGCAAAAAACGGTGCACAACGAGAAGAGGTGACCGGACCCTGAGGAAGATTGTGGAGAAGGACCGATTCCAGACCTTGGGGACCTGGAAGCAGTGGACTGAGTCTGGAGTAGAAACATCCAGAGCCACCATGCACAGGCGTGTGCAGGAAATGGGCTACAGGTGCCGCATTCCCCAGGTCAAGCCTGACATGGGCTACAGAGAAGCAAGGAAATCAAGGTGCCAGAGTCTGGAGGAAGATGGGGAGAAGGAAATGCCAAAATGCCTGAAGACCAGTGTCAAGTACCCACAGTCAGTGATGGTCTGGGGTGCCATGTCAGCTGCTGGTGTTGGTCCACTGTGTTTTATCAAGGGCAGGGTCAATGCAGCTCGCTATCAGGAGATTTTGGAGCGCTTCATGCTTCCATCTGCTGAAAAGCTTTATGGAGATGAAGATTTCGTTTTTCAGCAAGGCCGTTTTTAAGGCCGCTATAGAAGCATCCTGGGCCTCCATAACACCTCAGCAGTGCCACAGGCTGATTGCCTCCATGCCACGCCGCATTGAAGCAGTCATTTCTGCAAAAGGATTCCTGACCAAGTATTGAGTACATTTTTTGTATTAAAAACACTTTTCTTTTATTGGTCAGATAAAATATGCTAATTTTTTGAGAATTTGGGGTTTTCATGAGCTGTATGCCAAAATCATCAGTATTAAAACAATAAAAGATCTGAAATATTTAATTTGGTGTGCAATGAATCTAAAATATATGAAAGTTTAATTTTTATCATTACATTATGGAAAATAAGAAGGAATTTTGAGAAGGACCAGAAAATTTGAGAAGGACCTGTATATATAAATGAAATGTATTTCACTCTTAAACATATAAAGCATATATGGATCTCTGGCCAGCTGATAATACCTAGAATATCTAAATCAACTGCAGGCGGTCGATCCTTTTCCTATTTAGCACCTAAACTCTGGAACAGTCTTCCTAGCATTGTTCGGGAAGCAGACACACTCTGTCAGTTTAAATCTAGACCAAAAACACATCTCTTTACTATGGCATGCACATAAAACATTATCAATTTCTATTATTTAAATAAGTAACTGATTGTTAGGCTTTATTATCTAGGTCAGCCGGAATTGGGAACACTTCCCAAAACACAAAACACCTGATGTACTCGTTACATCATAAGAAGAATGGCATCTACCCTAATGTTAGTCTTTCTGTTTATCCCGAGGTTTACTGCAGTCAGCCGGACCGGGCTGTATCCAGATCAGATGGTGGACCTGCGCCTGGACATGACCAATGCATCCCTGAAATGTTTGCAGAGAGCGTGTGACTAAACTCTGCCCTGTAAATGCCGCATCGACACATGACATCCTTAATAAACCCGTCTCCGGCACGACGACTCCAATCTATCGAATAATCTTACGAATATCTATTTATCTAATATGACTTCTGAACCGTAACGTTGCCAGAATTATAATCATACACTGTTTGTTTGTCGGCCAGAGGAGAACTGGCACCCCGACTGAGCCTGGTTTCGCCCAAGGTTTTTTTCTCCATTATGACCATTATGTTTTGGTTTCTTGCCACCGTTGCCTTTGGCTTTTGGCTTGCTCAGTTGGGGACACCTAAATTTCAACTATATTACCGATCTGCCCACATTGAAATTAGCTGGATAACATCACCGTTTTCTCCAGAGCGGCTGTACAAATTCTGTTGGATTATTTTCCTGTTAACACTGTGAAGCTGCTTTGAAACAATTGGACTTGTTAAAAGCGCTATATAAATAAAGATGACTTGGCTTGACTTAGATTTAATCCCCGGAGTTGGCCGCGATAAGCTCGTGTTTTTCTTATCAGTGCCAAAGAGATTTAAAAAACTGAAAAAAAAATTAATTCAGGCAAGTGTTATACACCATTATTATCTGTTAAGTTTCTATTATTTTTTGTGTACAGTCACAATAAAACAAAATGTTGTGCTTTTTGCAAAATAAAGAAAACAAACATGATGCACAATCTGCAGCCTCACTGTCAAAGACGTCTAATCTGATGCTCTACAGAAAATTATCTCTAACTTAGTGAAAACTTATCACACAAACATTCATCGTTAACAATTATTCAATTATTTGTATTTACTGAATACCGAATTGTGTTCAGTGTCACAATATTACTGTTTTTTGAGCATGACTCATGAGACTTCTTTCAAAAACATTTTTAAAAAATGCTCCTTAGTATTTGTGTCTGGTTTCTAGTCTAAATATCTATACATTCTTAAATCAAGATGCATTTACTAGATAAGTAGAATGACATAAGATATTTTTTCTTGTAAGTAAAATTAAATTAAATTGAGTAAAATTAAGTAATACAATTTAGTTTATAACAAGCAAAATTATCTGCCAATGAGGTAAGAAAAATAATCTTGTTTTTGATTGAAATCTTGTTTCTTGCTCCTGTCCCAAACAGAAATAAGATAATTTTTCTTGCCCCATTGGCAGATAATGTTGCTTGTTTTAAGCAAAAACTCACTTAATTTAGATTCCCCTTAATTTTGATGGGTGAAGATACTGCACTGCAGATGTCAAGGCTTTGATGCCTGGCTCAATACTTGTTGTGTGAGTTTGATATGGTTAGAGGCTCAACACCAGTAGCCTGTTTCCATAGCAACCAATTTTTCTTTTTACTTTGAAAAACATTTTTATTTTTATTTGTTCTACTTTTTAGAAAACCATTTACAGTTTTTTGTTTTTTTTACTTTAAACTTTTTTTAATAACACTTCTGATGTACAAATTCTTGGTCAAAAGTTTGGAATATTTAAGATTTTTCATGTTTAAAGGTCTTTTATGTTCACCAAAGCAGCATTTATTTTTACAGGAATACTAAAAACGGTAAAATATTAAAATAATATTAAAGAGCCGTTTTGTTTTTAATATATTTTATATTTACCGGTAATATATTTTAAAATACAGTAACTGTGGTCAATGCTGAATTTATCATCATTACTCCAGTCGTCAGTGTCAAATTCCTTCAGAAATCATTCTATCTCATATATAGTGCACTATGTGCCATTCACCATGTAGAAAATAGCAAATGAGTGAAACAAGGGAGCGATTTCAGCCGCAGCATCTATTTATAATGTGGAATTCTAGAGAGCATGTGATTGGACAGAAATGATGAGAAATTGAAGTGCAGAGTAAAGTCATCAAAAATCATTGATCCATATTGGCAGAAGTGAGAGACGTTTTGAATGCTTATATCTTCTAAATGTGGCATTGTTTTGGAGCACATAGCTTAGAGATAACAGTAAGGCTAACATATTCATACTAAAAGCCAAAAAACTTACATTTTGATCTCATGTAAAAAATGTCAGCCCTCTCCAATTTAAAATTTTCTAGTGACTGGTCACATCTAAATTTTTCAGTTGGCCAAATTTAATTTGAATTGATACAATTTAAAGGGTTACTTCAGCGATTAGCATTAAGCTTTGTATCAGTAGAAACCCAGGAGTATATTTGAATTATCGTACTTTCCCCCCTCATATGACCCTGAGACAAGAGAGAATTATGTATTTTATTTTAAATATCGTCATTATCGTCATATTGTCAATAATATTAAATATCGTCATTTTGCATCATCGGAGGAGTTTTTGGCCAGAGGCTAAAGCAAACTTTTTCCGCATGTTTTCAACATTGCACTCGCAGCACTCGGCTCGGGCAGCTGCGGAGATTCATGTAAACTGAGCGGTGGAGAGCAAAGTGAGTGTTTCAAAAAGAACTTCCTATGAAAGTTAAGCTTCCAAAGACATGGACTGAAAATGTGCCAGACTGATCACGCGCTGTGAATGTATGTGGCCGCGAATCCCGCGATTACCTCAGCCCAGCTCAGCTCATGTGATGAATGTAATCGGACTCCTGCTGTGTTTGTGCTGTGATACTCAATCGGCTCACTCACGTTTTTAATTGTAGTATCTCTAACTGAACTCATTTTAAGAAAATGAACGTGATAGGCAAGTGATCCGGTAATCCAGTAACCCTGTAGCCATGCCTAAAGTAGGAGGGCAGCGAAGTGCATTCTGGGATTTGTTGTCTTTCATCCCCATGTGACAAAAATACATTTTCTGTGTTTTCTCAGTCTAGAAGGCACCAAATTCAAAAATAATTTCATATTTCTACTACATTAATGACCCAGTTTAAATACATATTCATCTTCCCAGCGCTGAAGTACCCTTTTAATTCACAGAAATTAAATTTGGCCAACTAAGAAATTAAGATGTGACCAGTCACTAGAAAATTTTAAATTGAGGATCTGAAATCTTTTTACAGTGTGGGACTTTAACAGGGCATCAAATCAGCATATTAGAGTGAATTCGAATGGATCATGTGTATTTCACAATATTACTGTTTGAATGTGTTTTTGATTAAACCTATTTTTGATTAATTAATTTAATAATAACAATTTCTAAAGTACTAAATGAACATGTTAAAATAAAAGTTTTAATATACATAAAGGCAGTAAACAAGCAAGGCGTGTGACGGAAGGATCGATGTGGCTGCAGATATCTCAAGTCGCACAATCATCTGGCACTGAAGACAAGTGTTTGCAACAGTGGGAAGAATCAAAGGTGATGAATTGTCACTACAGAAGAGATCAATCTTAAAAACGGCATCAAACACGGTAAGAATTAACAGCTGCGTCAGTCAAGAATCATGATATGAACACAACTAAACCATCAAAAATCATCAACCATTAATATTAACCATCTATATATATTCTCTATTTACTCTTTTGATATGTATGTATGTATGTATGTATGTATGTATGTAAGTGTGTGTGTGTGTGTGTGTGTGTGTGTGTGTGTGTGTGTGTGTGTGTGTGTGTGTGTGTGTGTGTGTGTGTGTGGACTGGTAATCCCTACGGTATGGGGACAAAACGTCCCCACAAAGATGGCAATATCCAAATTTTTGTCCTTGTGGGGACATTTTTTTGGTCCCCATGAGGAAAACATCTTATAAATCACACTAAGTGATGTTTTTTGAAAAAGTAAAAATGCAGCATGTCTCCTGTGATGGGTAGGTTTAGGGGCAGGGGCAGTGTAGGGGGATAGAAAATACGGTTTGTACAGTATAAAATGCATTACGCCTATGGAATGTCCCCACATTTCACAAAAACAAACATGTGTGTGTGTGTGTTTGTGTGTGTGTGTGTGTGGGCATGTTTTTGTGTAATATCAGGACACAAATGTGTATAATGACATGGGTATGAAATAGGTATTACAAAAAGAGGGTGAAATATGAGGACGTTCCCCATGTCCTAACTTTTCAAAATGCTTATAAATCACACAGGACGAGATTTTTTTCACAGAAAGTAAAATGCGCAGTCTCCTGTGATGGGTAGGTTTAGGGGCAGGGGCAGGGGCAGTGTAGGGGGATAGAAAATACGGTTTGTACAGTATAAAATGCATTACGCCTATGGAATGTCACCACATTTCACAAAAACAAACGTGTGTGTGTGTGTTTAACACGATTTTAAACATCTATTTAAATCAATTAAGCGTGACATGCGAGTCTGTTTGAAATGTAATCAGTGCTCAAGGATTAGATTAAAAACATCAACATTAAAAGCTTTCAGATGAATCATCCAAGCCCAGCACAACTTCTGAGCTCTGTGCCGTCAAACTGATGGGATTGTTTTAAAATCTAAAGCAGTTTTGAATTATGTCCTGGCTTTTGAGGAATTAATGTAAATGATCTTCTGAAAGCAGAATATTAGGACTTACTTTGTGTTGTGATTCATATTCTGAAATAAAGTGAAGTTGGAAGTAGCTCAGCAGGCTATTGGCACCATATGCAACAAATTTGTAATTGTTGTAGTTGAGGTGACAATGTGTTTGTCGTTAACATGCAAATACTTTCCATGACAACAGTATTTTAACTCAATTTATCAATAACAGTTTAAGCCAAAATGCATCATAAAAACATATGTAATTCATAAACAGCACAAATTAATCCAAAGGTGGCTGTACAAAAAGTACTGTAAGCGAGTCAGATGGAAATACTACAGTAAAAATTATCATCATACTTATAATCATGGTATTTGCATGAAATGTAAAAAAAGAGGTATTATCAAGGTACATGACAAAAAAGCAAGGTATACAGTAGCCTAACCATGGTAAAATGGTAGCGCCATCTCACCAAAAAAATAACTGTACTAAATGTTGAAAAAAAAAACATATGGTATAAATGACTGTATATATTTAAAACAAAACATGGTAAGGTATCCAAAAAACAACACATTACAACAAAACACAACATATTTGGATATTGTTAAATCAAAAAAACATGGGGTGCTACCATGTTTAACTATCCAAAAAGCATGGTATTCCCACTGTACACATTTAAATACACTGTAAGCAATTGCTGTAAATTTACAGCCAATTTTCAACACTAAAATACTGTTTTCATGTTAAACAGTTTAGTACTGTTGTTAGCAATGCATTGTGGGCTGCGTAAATTGGAGCAACAAGACAGAGGCCCTAAACAGTATGCTGATGTTTTAAATTACAGGACACTACAGTATTTTTTGGAAACTGCGTGTGATGTGTTGACGGGAATTTGGAGCACGGTCAGAAGCTATAACGTTAGTCTTTTAAATTGAGGTTACTGCATGCTTTTGGTCAATTTTCTTAAAAAAATATATATATATATATTTGAAATAATTTGCCATTAACTACTAGAGGGACTTCTGGAACATTCAGGAGATTTTCCAGAAGAGGACGCACACTAGATGACGGATCTTGCATCTACAAATTAAACGGTAATTAAAATCTTATTCATATTGCCAAGATTGTTTGATATCAAACTGAAAGCTTGTCTTTCTGGGGATTTGAACATGTCATTTAACATTGAGGATTAGAATTGAATAGCCAAAACGATATTACTTATTGGGTTGTATTTTGTTTAATTTCGGTAACGTTAGAACGTCTGCATCCGAGGAACAACACTTGTTAACCGGCAAGAGAGAGAGCGGCCAGTCGGCAGAATGAGGCAGCAGGAAAATAGCATTATACCATGAGGATGTGCAATCTAATCTACTATATATTCAACCTTCAGTATCAAGATGAGGCAGCCTGCACTCTGGAATTCATTCAGAGGTAAAAACCCTTTATTCCCTGTCATCATTATATGGATCTAATCTATAAAATTAAATGTGTTTGTATTTTTTTGCACAAAATGGTATTAGCACTTTTCACTATTAGCACATTTCAAGCCTCAACACACACACACACACATACCCCCACACACACACACACCCACCCACACACACACACACACACGTTTGTTTTTGTGAAATCTGGGGACATTCCATAGGCGTAATGCATTTTATACTGTACAAACCGTATTTTCTATCCCCCTACACTGCCCCTGCCCCTAAACCTACCCATCACACACACACACACACACACACACTGCCCCTGCCCCTAAACCTACCCATCACAGGAGACTGCACAGTTTACGTTCTGTGAAAAAAACCTCATCCTGTGTGATTTATAAGCATTTTGAAAAGTGAGGACATGGGGAACGTCCTCATATTTCACCCTCTTTTTGTAATATGTCATTATACACATTTGTGTCCTGATATTTCACAAAAACATGCCCACACGCCCACACACACACACACACACACACACACACACACACACACACACACAGTATTTATTATAATTCCATTTGATGTCACTTCTATATTTCATACAATCCATTCTATTTGTGCAATGAAGAAATACAAAAAACAAAAAATTCATTGCATTTAATTGCATGTTCAAAAAAGTATGTTGTCACAACCCCACTCTGATCTTAGACTATTTTGATTTCAGGCGCTTCATTGGTATTAATCCAGAGAGAGGGACAAAGGCCAAAAGGGGCAAGGTTGTCTCCCAAAAGAAAGGTGTGGTCGTCCAGAAGAAGTTTTCTGCAGTCAATACACACGTCGCCATGCTACTGAAGAATCTCCTAGACTTTGAATGGAACTTCATATAGATCGGTGAGTTCTTTAATCTTTCTCTCTTTGTTTTTACAGTCTGGCATGGCCACATAAAGTCACAAGAGAACTGGTATTATTAACTTTATAAGCATTAGCTTGGAGTGTATACTGTACATTACTGATTGTATAGTTTATTATTATGATTATGATTGTTTGTTGTTGTTTGACAGTGACAACACTGGAATAATGCTGCAGAGAGGAATAGCTGAAGATGTAAAGACTCCTCACAGGACAATTTTAAGAGGTAACCTGCAAGGCTAGCTTGCAGTGGCACAGGTGCCTACCTAACAGTTTCATCCCTCTTTTTTTTGATGTATATCATTGATACATCCTGCCAAAATGTTCGACTGTACTATAATAGTTTAAAAATGGCCTTAAAGGGATAGTTCACCCAAAAATGAAAATTTGATTTTTATCTGCGTACCCCCAGTGCATCCAACATTTAGGTGTCTTTGTTTCTTCAGTAGAACACAAATGAAGATTTTTAACTCCAACCGTTGCTGTTTGTAGGTCATATAATAATGTGAATGGGTAACAACTCTATGAGAGCAAAAAAAAACAAAAAAAACATGCTTGGACAACATGCACAAAGAGCCCTGTGGCTCATGACGACACATTGGTATCTTAAGACACAAAACGATCAGTTTGTGTGAGAAATCGAGCTGTATTTATATAATTTTTTACCTCAAATATAATGCTATATCCAACAGCCTGGAATGCGCTTCACTTCCGGTAAAGAAGGTCAAGATCGGCAGAGCGTGTATACCGGAAGTGATGTCTTTACACGTAAACAATGCCAGAGTGTGTATAATGACCTTCTTTGCGGAAGTGAAGCGCGTTCCAGGCTGTTGGATATAGCGCTGTATTTGAAAAAAAAATAAAATGTATATAAATAAAGCTCGATTTCTCACACAAACGTTTTGTGTCTTAAAATATCAATGTGTCGTCATGAGCCACAGGGCTCTTTGTGCATGTTGTCTAAGCATGTTTTTTTTTGCTCTCATAGAGTTGTTACCCATTCACATGATTATATGACCAACAAACAGCAACAGTTGGAGTTAAAAATCTTCATTTGTGTTCTACTGAAGAAACAAAGACACCTACATGTAAGATGCACTGGGGTAAGCAGATAAACACAACATTTTCATTTTTGGGTGAACTATCCCTTTAAGGCCATTTTCAAAATGTTCTTAAGTATGTTTTCAAAATGTTGCCAATTCTGCATTTGTTATTATGAAAGTATATTTTTACAGACAGAAGAGAATATATTGGATATTTCATATGTAAATATTTTACTTTTGAGGAAATTTTTATCTAACTCACAGGACTATGTTGAGAGGAAAAGCACTAGTCTGTGGGCTTTTTTCCCCAAAATGTGCCAAAGATGCTTGAATGGTGAATGTTCTTAGTCATGTAATCAAAAAGGTCTTAATGTTCCTTAAATAGTCTTAATAGTGTAGTTTTACAAATATTGCTAATGCTGTTTGTTGCCTTGGTCCTTTTCTTAGACCTATTGTGTTATTCAAGATAAAGTTTAAATTACTGTCGGAAAGATAAATCACTAATGACAAGAATTCGGTAAGTGTTAAAACTGGTCTTAAATAAAAAAAGTAAACTATAGGATATGCCCATCACATTTGGTAAAGATTAGGGACAGTCTTTGAGCAATTTACGAATGCAATGTTTATTGCCGTCTAAAGACACTAAAGCTGTTTGGTAGAAAGCTCTTCTCATCGTCCAACAGGGTTTCTTTTCTTTTTTTTTCTATTTTTGTATTCATGTCACATTGCTCTTTGAAATAAATGTATTTGATTTTGAAGTTTGTATTGCTTATTTTGCATAATATTCACAATAATGCATTTCTAAAGCAATTGTCTTTAGCCATGGGAATAATGAATATTGAATGAATAATAAAAATCAATACTGATTGCAATGAAGACTGATATTTTAGGAATTAAATTGATGTTATTTCTAATACAGAAAAAAATACAGCATATTTCTGTGATTTGGAAATTACAATAATATTGTTTAGGTTGTTACTTTAACTTCGCACAGTTTACTGTAGACAGTAGATTTGCCTGTCTACAGTAAACTGTGATAAGTTTAAGTGACAACCTAAATAAACCTAAAATATTATTGTAGTTTCCAAATAATCACAGAAATATGCTGCATTATTTTTTGTTACTGTATTAGACTGTGAAATCATTTAATAGTGTGACTAGAGAAATATACTGTATTTCTGGTTTACAGACTATTACCGTAAAGTCATTTTACATATGAATACCGTAAAAATAACAGTATATTGCTGGCGTCTCTGCTGCCAGCTCTTTACTGTAAATTATAGAAATACAGAAATATACTGTTTTTTTGGTTTACAGACTACTACCGTAAATTAATTTTACATATGAATACCGTAAAAATAACAGTATACTGCTGGCGTCTCTGCTGCCAGCTCTTTACTGTTATTTTACAGGAAAACTTTTTACAGTGTAAGATCTACCCCACCCACCCAAAAACATGGTATTAATAAGGCATGTCCCAAAAAAACAAAAACAAACAAACACAGCATTACCTTGGTATGTCTAAAAACCGTTAAAGTGAAAAAAACATATTAGGTTAATACCACAGTACTTATTGTTAGTGAGATTCATTAGACAGGGAGAACGGTGGTCAGGAGGTTATCAGCATTCCCTGCTCAGGGTGTTGAAAAGACACTGAGGATGAAATGTTCCCCTCCTCCTCATAGTCCATTTCTTTCCCTAAAGCTGCTAAAGCCAATTACACTGTGTCACAATCTAATTAGTACAGCACTGCAAGCTGTATCTGATGCCTTTTAGCCAACAATAATGGAGGGAAATTATCTAAATTGATTTTTTTTCCACAAGAGATTGGGGAGGCGTATGTGCGTGTTATCAGAATGAATGTCTCACACTGGCGCTGAACCTCACTGTTGTTTTAAGCCAGTCAAACTCTCCAAGTTCTCCAAGAGAACCTTTACAATGGAGCTTAAATGCATGTTCACCTAAAGATAAAAATTCGGGCATCATTTCATAGTCATGTTGTTTTAAGCCGGCATTTCTTAATTAATTAACGAAACAGCTAGTAATAAAGTTTCCAACTACTTTTACCAAGTGGGTTTAAATATTATTGATGGCCTTGTTGTCACTTTTATTAAATGTAAAGTAAAGGAGGATAAGAAAAGATGAATAGGACACTGTCTGCCTAAGCAATCATATAGTACTGTATACTGTATACTGTATAGTAGTAGGGGTGGGACAAAATATCAATAGGGCAATATATCATTGTCCTTCTCCCTACAATGCAAGAATTAATACCCTGGCGCCAAATATTGATATTTTAATTAATAAAATAAGGCGCTCTATTTTGGCATATTTTTTCTTTTTCGCACTTGAACGGACAAAAACACAAAAGTATTTAAAATATAGCCTACACTTTGTCAAGTATCCTCGTAAGCACAGTCTTAAACGAGTTAAAAAGTGTTAAATGAACATAAAGGGTCGTGAAGTGTGTTGGATGCGTGTCAGATCCAAATCCACGTCATGTGCTTCAGATCTTAAAGTCACAGCAGCCTAATAAACATGCAGCTGTGACGTCTGTCATTAATGTTAATAAAAACACAAAAGACAAAGAGAAAATCACTCACTGCTCTTGAATGAACTTTTGTTGTTTTAATAAGGATTAATCTATATTTAATTTATAATTTACGCAGTGAAGACTGTTTGATAACTTTATTCAGTTTCTGTATATTTCCTACCTGTTAGATCAAATATTTTAAATATACTGACTTTATGTTGTTTCTACATTAATTTGGAGATTAAATGTGGAACTATTACAAAATGAAAATATATTAAAAACTATTGCAATTAAGGGCCCTATCATACACTGTTAACTTAATGCAACGCCAGACGTGTCACAAGTGTTTTTGCTAGTTTCAGCCCAACGCAGTTATCATTTTCACATCTAGCACCGCGTTGTTTACAAAAGCAAATGCACTCGCGACCATCTGTTCACCCAAGGGCGTACTGGTCTGAAAACGAGGTGTGTTTAGGCACATTGTTGCCCGTTAGGAACTGAAAACGACTGTGCCATTGACCAATAGCACAGTATTTTTTTTTTTTGTTATTTAAAGAAAGCATTAGTAATATGCATCTATAGGCGGGTGCACAACACATGTACACTCTTCTTATTACACACACAGGGACGCGCAACAGCACACAAACATTTTTAAACATTAAAAATAAAAGAATTCCTCTCTGGAGAAGCATTCAGTCTTTCTGCTTGCAAATTCCAACCATGTAAATAGTGAATCCACCATGGTGCGCGCGCAACTGGCTTTTAAAGGGAATGGGAGATGAGACTCTGATTGGTTTATTGCACGTTACGCCCAAAATACACCCATGACTCATTAAGAGACGAGCTACAACCCTTTTGGACCATGCGTCTGGCACACAAGCAACAATGCTAAGTACGAAACTAAACCACTAACGTCATCTACGGAGAACCCTTTTTGACTGTGTTTTTGTAGCACCAGCTGCAGAGATAAACATGTCTGACACACTACAGTAGTTAATGGAGGGTGACGCCAGCCTTAATGCTGCTTTGCTTTGTTCTCTCTAAGCTTTTATCGTGGGCTAAAGGAGAAATGGGCTAATTAAAAAGTGGCAAACTGACACACTTTTCGTTCTGTTTCATCAAGCCCCGCATAAGAATGAGCCACTAACGAATGTGCACTCAATGAGAGACTGTCAAAACAAACACAGTCGCCACACAAAGGCTATACTGGATGAGATGATGCTAATGATGCTAATGTCGCTTTTGCCATGTGCTTTGTTTCAGGCAGCATATTAGCATCAAAGAATGGCTATTTTATTATATTACTAGCTTGATTAATGGTGTAGAACTTTACGCTAACAAAAATGTGCCAGGTTTTCTGTGAAAAAGTGTGAAGTATGCTAATACTATGGAGTTGATATCATGGAGTTTGTAATATCCTGCTGTTCTCCAAATTAACTTGTAAGTACAATAGTATATAAACGTTAATCATTTCAGTATCATGTTATAACTTACTACACTGTCATTCACACATTTTTGTAACGTATATCTTTACCTGACTTTTGCTTTGTCTCTGATTTTAGAATACGTTCATGACATTTTTTTTTATTTCCTTAAATAGTATATATTTGCTGCTTTTAATTTGGAACTATAAATGCAAAAACTCAGTGGCTAATAGTTAAGCTACCTTAGAAATTGTTATTTAAAAAAAAACGCATATTCTGGGTGGATAGACCCTTAAGACTGTATTTTCTGAAGAAAATTATTTGTCATTGCTAAAATTGACATAAAAAACACAACTTACCATGAATTTATCATCATATCATAAGTGTACCATATTGCAGCCAAAAAACTTTTTAAAAAGGGTAGTGGTTTATGTTGAAGAACTTCCATTGACCTCCACCTTTGGACAATACTGTTGCGGTCCATCACCATTATGCTATTTGTAGGTGGACAGATGATGATGTAAGAGAAGTAATTCACATTGAAGAGATTATTAGAAAAGCTTTTAAATGGACCTTCGGGGGAAATTTATCCCAAAGACCAAGGTCAAAGCCAAGGTAACACTCCTTACTCTTTATGTTAAGTGTCCTGGGATGCTTTATGACCTCAAGTGAATCATTTATAATAACCTCTGAAAAACAGGATACAATGAGCAGCTCATTAGGACAATTCTTTTCTATTAGTGTGATAGAAATGCCATCGTTTCCATTATTTTCTTTGTTTTTTAACTCCAAAATGATGAGCGACATTAAATCCCTCAGGAAGTCAATTTTAAGTGATTTGTCCATACAATGATGGAGTCGTTGGGGTTCAAACATTGTATGGACTTTCATTGTATGGACAAAAGACATTTTTGGGTTCCACAGAAGAAACTGTGTTGTACAGGCTTAAAATATGGGTTTGTTGGTCTGGCTCGATGTGGTTCCTTCACTCTACACTAAAAGCGGAGGGATGCTGAACCAACCACACCCGAGGAACTTGGCAGATGTCCCACAAAGCTCTTTGGTTCCTATGGAAAATTACAGGCAGTCTGGAGGAGATGACAGGAGATTTGAAGAACTTATTGGACATGAATTAGGGATCCCAGTTGCTGAGAGAACTGACCTCATAGTAAAGGCTCATATTGAGAGTGTCAAAACCGCGCTGTGCCAAACCTGGCACTATATTATACTATCTATCATGCATTTCCCATACATCTGTTTAAATTCCATTAGTCATGCACTTAATGCTCATCATTACTGATGTTAAACTGAGAGTGTCTAGCAGACAAATGACAATCAAAACGGCAAAAATGTATTACTGGAAATATAGTATTGGAATATTTCTTTATACAAATAAATATGATGCCATTCATACCCATGCATGATTATTTGCTACAAATGCAAACGGATAGCAGGAAACATCACAACAATATATCAAAAAGGCTCTAAAATCTGATTGGAACACTTGATGGGGCGGGGGGTTGGGGGTGAAATTTTTATTATATAAAAATTATTATTTTGATTATTATGAAATGTATATTCTAATAAGAATTACATTCTGATTATTATTAAATGTTTATTCAGATTATTTCATTTTGATTTGTATAAAATGCTCTCTCATTATTATTAAATGTATATTATGATTACTGCATTCTAGTCCAGTGTTTCCCAACCTTTTTTCAGTCATGGCACCCTTTGAAAATTCTCTCAATTTTGTGGCACCCCCTCGCATACGTTACGCTTGGGGTGTAATGGTACAGATTGCTCACAGTTTGGTTTGTATCACGGTATGGTTCGGTATTTGCTATGTTAAGGGAAAAAGGACTACTGTCAAATAAAAATAAAGAAAATAATAAGAACAACTAATTTAAATACAATTGCATATTTGACTGTATAAATTAAAGATTAATCCTATTATACTTACAAACGCTATTCAATCAAGAGCAGTGAGTGGTGTCTTTGTCTTTTGTTGACATTAAGCAGACAGCAGTGAAGGCTACTGCCCCTTTAAGACCTAATGTATGGATATGCGTTGTATTTCTCGAATGTATACAGTTCAGAGACTATTGGCTCGTTTCCACTGAGCGGTACGGTACAGTACAGTACGGTTCGGGTCTGTAACCATGAATTCGGCGAGCGTTTCCACTGCCAACAGTACCCTTTTTGATAGCCGTGGCGTATGCCGGAAAGTAGTAATCAACGTCACTTGATAGGCGTGGTATATGACGGAAAGAATCGGTTGACGTTGTCGATCCCCCTGTCGCACGTGCAAGTGACGATTCTCTGTCAACCTATCAGCGTTCTGCAGTGAGTCTAGCTCCACCCTTTAGTACCGTACCACTGTGCTAGGTACCCCAACGGAAGGGTACCGAAAAAAGTGGTAAGGTACGGTTCGGCATTTTGGTACCAGTCACAACTTTTGACAGAGGAAACGCAAATAAATGCGTACCGTACCATACCGAACCGTACCGCTCAGTGGAAACGAGCCATAGGTCTGCAAGGATAGGTTACTCATCAAGATGGACATGTTGAGTTGACATACTTTTGGTGTGAGTTTTTCGGTTCAAATGCTGTGATTTGAAAGATAACTCAATATGCGTGCTGTGAGATGTGTGCACAGACACAAATCTTCTCACCGCGCGAGTTCTCATTCGCATCTTCTGGCACTGCACCTGGGTGATGACGGCGAAAAAACGTTTTGCCCACCTTTTTATTTTAATATCACTGTTGTAATGTATCACCAAGGAGCCAGCACGAGTATCCATCGACAGAAACATACATAAAGCGTTATTTTCAAGTTACAACCCATATTATATAGATGTGTCATCAGATGTGAGATGAACCGCGGTGCAAGTGCGTGCCGAACCATGCGAACCGAGAACTGTTTCACCCTAATACAGACGTTGATGTCAGACATTAGATTCATTCAATATATATTAATTGTTTTATTCACATTTTATCATAAAAAAGGACTTTTAGCGGGACCCTTGCTATTGCCAGACGGTACCCCAGGGTGCGCGGCACCCCGGTTGGGAAACACTGTTCTAGTCATTATAAAATGTTTATTCTGAATAAATGGTCACAGGAATAAATTACATTTTAAAACATTCACACAGAAAACAGTTATTTTACATTTTAATAATATTTCACATTATTAGTGTTTTTGTTTTGTTTATAAAATGTAAATGTAGCCTTTGTTGGCATAAGAGACTTCTGAAAACATTAAAAATCTTACAGATCAAAAGCTTTTGAACGGCAGTGTAAATACTTTTTTTTTCTAATTGCTAGTCATAATTTATTGTATATAAATACATTTCTCGTATATAAATACATTTCTTGTTTATTTGTTATTTGGATATTGTTACATTTTACATTTTTACATAAATGTAATTCACACTTTTTAAATACTTGTATGGGCACATTTATTGATTGATTATTATTTCATGCTATATTTAACTTTGTCTGTTATATCCCTCCTTAATTTTACCTGAGCGTGAATTATGTAATGCTAATCTTTTTTTGGACTGCTTTACAGTTTTTACTGCTGCACTGTTGCCCACAGCAACTATACCAATTACCCAGAATGCTGCTCTCTGCTGAGTATAGTGCTCTCTTATCTTCACAAGATGTTCTAGCTTCTCTCTCCACGTGCTCTGATGAGACCTGACCTTTCTCATTGAATGTCACCAGTCGTCTTCTACCTGTTTTAGAAGGTCTTATAAGGTCTTTTTATAAGGTCTCACTAACCCTGTACACACACTGGAAACAGATGCTGGGTTTGTCAGGTCACTTGTGTTTACAGGTGAACACAAGATATTGTTTCTTGAGAAGATGACCTTTCCAAATTTGATATAACCGCAGCACCTCAGGTAAAAGCTAAGGTAAAAAAAAAAAACCTTTTTCCTTGAGTGTTTAGAAGTGTGCAGCATGTCTGTGCGTTTTCATTTTTCCCATTCTGAATCTCTAATGGTTTGTTCTGACTTGATATATATATTATATATATATCTGATATATATATATATATATATATATATATATATATATATATATATATATATATATATATATATATATATATATATATATATATATATATTATATATATATCTGATATATATATATTATGGGGGGCCAAACAGGAAATAATTTAATGTAAATCTGAATATATAGTTATGACTCTGAATATATAAATGTAAATCTGAATATATAGTTTTAACTCTGAATATATAAATGTAAATCCTGAATATATAGTTTTAACTCTGAATATATAAATGTAATTCTGAATATATAGCCTAAATGCAATTCCCGAATATATAAATGTAATTCCCAACTATATAAATGTAATTCCCGAATATATAAATGTAATTCTGAATAAATAAATGTAATTCTGAATATATAAATGTAATTCCCGAATATATAAATGTAATTTTGAATATATAAATGCAATTCTGAATATATAAATGTAATTCCCGAATATATAAATGTAATTCTGAATATATAAATGCAATTCTGAATATATATAAATGCAATTCTGAATATATAAATGCAATTCTGAATATATAAATGTAATTCCCGAATATATAAATGCAATTCTGAATATATAAATGTAATTCTGAATATATAAATGTAATTCCCGAATATATAAATGTAATTCTGAATATATAAATGTAATTCCCGAATATATAAATGTAATTCTGAATATATAAATGTAATTCTGAATATTTAAATGTAATTCTGAATATATAAATGTAATTCCCGAATATATAAATGTAATTCCCGAATATATAAATGTAATTCTGAATATTTAAATGTAATTCTGAATATATAAATGTAATTCTCGAATATATAAATGTAATTCTGAATATATAAATGTAATTCTGAATATATATAAATGCAATTCTGAATATATAAATGTAATTCTGAATATATAAATGTAATTCCCGAATATATAAATGTAATTCTGAATATATAAATGTAATTCCCGAATATATAAATGTAATTCTGAATATATAAATGTAATTCTGAATATATTGTTTTAACTCTAGATATAGGCCTAGTTGTAAATCCTGAATATATATATAACTGAATATAGTTATAACTTTGGATATATAGTTAGTGGTGCTTGCTGGTAAGCAAGGCATCACTATTGTTATCCTCCAAATGCAGCCCAGCATTCATACTTATGTTTAAATATTTATAATATTTAAACATATATTTATATTTAAATATTTATAATATTTAAACATATATATGAAACTAAATAAGCTGTGTTTTCTCTAACCCCGTGCAACGAACAGGCCAACACATTCTGATGGATTTTTTTCCCTTAATTGACAGCGGAAACATTTTTGGCCATATATAGCCTACAGATAAGTGTAAAACAACTACAAATGGTGTACTTTTTATTTGTGTACATTCACATTAACACCAAAACCTTGTGCTTTTGTGTTACAAAAGTATGAAATATATGACATACCCCCCTTAAATGCCTTAAACAATGCCATAAACAGCATCAACAAAGGCTATAGCACAGTATGTTGCATTGAAATGCCATGTCGGAGCGGATTTGAGCGCCTGGGCCGTGAGCGATTGAGTGGAGTGTGCGGAGCTCACGTGCTCTGATTCAGAGTTATAACTATATATTCAGGATTTACATTTATATATTCAGAGTTATAACTATATATTCAGGATTTACATTTATATATTCAGAGTTATTTCTATATATTCAGGATTTACATTTATATATTCAGAGTTATAACTATATTCAGGATTTACATTTATATATTCGAGTTATAACTATATATTCAGAATTTACATTTATATATTCAGAGTTAAAACTATATATTCAGGATTTACATTTATATATTCAGAGTTATAACTATATTCAGAATTTACATTTATATATTCAGATTTACATATATATATTCGGGAATTACATTTATATATTCAGAATTACATTTATATATTCAGAATTACATTTATATATTCGAATTACATTTATATATTCAGAATTGCATTTATATATTCAGAATTACATTTAAATATTCAGAATTACATTTATATATTCAGAATTGCATTTATATATTCAGAATTACATTTATATATTCGAATTACATTTATATATTCAGAATTACATATATATTCAGAATTACATTTATATATTCAGAATTACATTTATATATTCAGAATTACATTTATATATTCGGGAATTACATTTATATATTCGGGAATTACTTTTATATAGTCGGGAATTACATTTATATATTCGGGAATTACATTTATATATTCAGAATTACATTTATATATTCAGAATTACATTTATATATTCGGGAATTACATTTATATAGTCGGGAATTACATTTATATATTCGGGAATTGCATTTATATATTCGGGAATTACATTTATATATTCAGAATTACATTTATATATTCAGAATTACATTTATATATTCGGGAATTACATTTATATAGTCGGGAATTACATTTATATATTCGGGAATTGCATTTATATATTCAGAGTTAAAACTATATATTCAGGATTTACATTTATATATTCAGAGTTAAAACTATATATTCAGATTTACATTTATATATTCAGAATTATAACTATATATTCAGATTTACATTAAATTATTTCCTGTTTGGATAATATATATATATATATATATATATATATATATATATATATATATATATATATATATATATATATATATATATATATCATATGTTCAGAGATGGCAAGAATTGCAATGAGAGGTCCTCACTTTTATGGCCATGAAACTCTGCTTTCAGTTTGATTTATGCAGGAAAACTAGGTTTGTAGTTTGACTTGTTACAAATGACTTATTAGTTGATTAAATTAATTATGAATTCAATGCTGATATTGTTAACATTTTGAGAAAAAAGTAAAACCATAATAATAATTTGCACAGTTTGATGTGATAATTTAAAGCAATCTCTGATTTAATCACCGTTGGTAGCATGATTTATTGTAATGTTTTTTCTCAGTCGGTCAGAACAAAAGTGTCAGACAGATGGTTTGTTAGAAATATGAACTGTATTTGGAAATGCTTTTGAAATTAAAAACGTTTAATAAAAAAAATACATTTTTGAAATGAAGACAACGATTGGAGTGCAAAATAATCTGTTCCCTGAGTCCACGGCCTTTGTTGTTATTGTGATAGTTCACAAATAAAAGTAGACAGTTTATAGTTTATAATTATGTCTTGAACTTATCTGTATGGAAAAATGATGGAGTATTATGAGTTATATCCGCTGGGAAAATATCCATCAGAAGCACCGGTGGTTAAAGAAACCGTTGCCTATAGTTTCGTAGTTAGGCTATGTTTAAATATTAGCCTATGATATAATTATTATAAATTTTTTATTTTATTTCATATGTTGATTATGAATAGTGAGCAGTATGAGCAATAAAGGCTATATTATGCATATATGTCTGGAGACATGGAGTGGGGTCAGACATGATTTTTAAACACTTCATTGAGTATTGTTTTGTAGAAAGTATTTATTTAAAGTGAATTTCATTTTGTATCAATTGTATTTTCATTTTGATCAATATTTCATGAACTAATACCTAATGCCTGTACCTATATTCAATAAATAAGAAGAAATCCAAGAATGTCGGGAATGGATTGACGTGCGTAACAAACACACTGGCCTGTTTCCGCGTCCTTTGAGTAAGACTATACAGTCTATACAGTCTTTCTGTTTTTAATACATTTCTTGAATATATGTCTTAATTACACTAGGGTAATTATATATGGGAGTTTTTGCGAAATTGACGCCAGGTGCAAAAAATAATAAACGCGAACAAGAAATTACAGATAAATTAGTCATTACGGAGAAACAATAATTTATTACACATGACATGCATACAAATATATATTTATTGTGGCCACGAATTAAAAATGTATTCCCTCGTTTTAATTAAAAGTTCCCCATAGGCGGGCCCCATATTGGCCAGGGCCCATTTGCACGTACATACCCTGCATGCCCAGACACTATGCCACTGGACATGTTCCATGTTTAGATGACTTTTCCCGGTGAAAATTTTTATTTTGGACGTACTTCCAAGACAAGTAAAGTATCCACACCGGTGCGGTGATGAATGACAGCCTCACAAACTCCTCGAAACATTAGATTCGATGCACAACCCACGTAAAGATGATAATTCCACAAATAACTGCAATTGCAGGTTTCAAACAGAGATGGCCACAAAGAGGCAAAACTTACAGACTGCAGCTTTAAGCCAATTATTATTTATTACCAAATATTTTTAATATTGAACAATTTTCATTGTAATTATGGACGGTTAAGTGAGATCAGAATAATTCAGTTGATTTATGTCATTCTCATCCCTACAGAAAACCCCAGAATCATCTTATTTCACCCTGAAAACTGACTCTGAAACACCTCTGCTTTCATCAGATGGTAAATGGGGAACAAACTGAACTGCTGCTAAATTTGGCATATTATATCCGGCACAAATTCTCTAATGAGAAAATAATTGGTGTCACACCTGGCACCTTCCCTCTTCCTGACTTCCTACTGAAATCTACACTTGCTCGAGGTGCGGGGATGTTGTCATGGGATGTTGTCACTTAAAAATGTGGACTTAGCTCATTTACTTTGTTTGCATGCTTCGTGCATGTTTTGATATGCAGGTGTGCATTCTTCTTTTTTTTTTGGTCCACAAATTTTATTTAAAGCATAGAAAATCAAGCTTGAAATTAAAAGCAACCATTCGGAATGACTAACATTTACTGGTCCCTGTTTAAACATTTTGAAGTTTAATGTCTTTTTTTTAATCTGATTAAGTTGTATTAGCATTTAAAATGTTCAATTCACAAACCAAAAGCTTTACTTTTATTTATTTTATGTTTTTTTGCCTCATGAAATAACCTCTCATGTCATTGAGGATCAGGTGATGATGTCAGAGGAAAATGTCAGCTATTTTTTCTGGTTGTATCACCTTTCCGATGTTGATATGATATTATTTTTCAATAAAACAATAAGCCACATAAGGCTGTGTGTTACAGTGTTTCTGTGTAAGAGGTCTACACCTAATGTAAACTTTCATAAACATGATCAAATTAATGTCATACACTGCCTTAGAATACACATTTCAGAATATAAAAAATGTAATAACCAGAGTAAATATTTTATAATAGTCAGAATTGAATAAGTAGCATTTTATAATAATGAATGTAATATTTAATAATAATAATGCAAATTTAATAATAATAATAATCATAAAATGTTTTATAATAATCATGGTGTGATGATAATTAGAATAAACATTTTATAAGAATAAACATTATATAATAATTAAAATGTAATAATAATCACAATAAAATTTGTATTGTTTATTGAACATCAAATCATCATATTAGAATGATTTTTGAAGGAAATATAATAACTAACGCAAATAACACAAATAAATTACTAAAGCATGTTTCATATTACAACCATACCACTGCGATTGTATTTATTCGTTTTTATTTATTTATTTGTTTGTTTGTCATTTTGGCAATTTTGTATAGTTAATTTTTGTTTTCCAATGGTGTCTTTGTTTTGTTTTTTTGTATTATGTATTTGAATACACATGTATACTATTCAGCATATAACAAAAGCAAACTGTACATTTTGTGTTAAAACTGAATAAAAAGTAGATTTTTTAACAAAAAAAAATTATTACAGATTTTAACATTAAAAGTTGACGCTGAAAAAGGTTATGCCCTTGTTATTTGTAAGACAGGAGTTATGATCTATTACACAGTATATTGCCACATTGCCAACACAACAAATGACTCATGAACAAAGTCTTACTTGACCAATAAACTCTGAATTAATCGTTAAATCTAATTGTTCATCTCATAAGACCCTGTGCATAGAGAATAATAAACAAAAGTAGCAGCAGTCAAACCCCCAAAAAGTGAGACTGCTATAATGATACCAAAACAAGAAATCAGTGGCCTGATTATCTTTAAATTATATTATGGTTAACACTTTACAATAAACTCTCATTTGTTACCAGTAGTTAATGCATTAACTAACATGAAATGAGCATATTGTTTTACATGATATATTAACCTTTGGTGTTCTATGTTTCCATAATATGATAGTGAAGCTACGCAGAAGCTTTTACTGGATAAAATTCTTCTTTTATTTTCACAAACCATTTCAAATGTATCTGTCTACACTATATTTCTCGTTATCTCTAAAGCGTTGATTTATTCATGCACATAAAATGAATGTTTCTAAAGAACCCTTCCTTCTTAAGCCTGTGAAGTGCTAAACATCTGCTCAACGCTCACACTGCGACATCAACTCTTCCATGATAGAGAGCCGTCTATCAGGCTTTTCCAGGAATCAGATCTCAGAACGATTCATTATTCTTACATCCATTTCCAAACTCATTTGTGCATCTAGGAAGTTCAAAGCATCTGCGAACATCACTGATCACAGGTCTGGAAACGTTAAGAGCGATGTCATAAAAAGCCTGCCCAGTACCCATATCTATACACAGCCTAATCAGATTTCAGTAACATGAAGGAATATCCTTTTAAAGGTGCAGGAAGCTATTTTTGAAAACGCTGTTGTAAAGTGGATCAGACCGAGCACCAAAGCACACTTGTAGCCAATCAGCAGTAAGGCTATTAAGAATCGAACCCGCAACCCTGCATTTGGGTTACATGCCTGAATCTCTAACCATTAGGCCACAACTATTGCGGAAAGAGGTAGGACCATGTTAATATTGGGGAAGCTTTCCAGCGCTGGAGAGACTTGTACTGGAGAGACTTGTACAGCACTGTAGATACTATATATACAATTTTTATTACAAATATGCAACAGAATGAGCAAAATTGCACTAAAGCTTCATCCTATAGTAAAGAAAAATAAAAAATGTCATCCTACAAACAAAAAAAAACAGCTTTTACATATAAAAATAAAAAAAAGTAAGAGCAAGAGCGATCGTGATGAATCTGAGATCCCGTTTGTCCTTTCTCTGGTCTCTCAGAAGTCTTATTTCTTTCAACAGGAGCTCGTTATTAGATTTCACCTGCCCACAGGAGAGGTTCTGTCCTGAATCCTGTTGCTCTGACCAACAGACATACAACAGGAACACAGTGAGTGTCAGATTTCCCTCAGGCAACAGAGCATGCAATTAACTGTCTATTGCTACTGGAACTCAGAGCAAAGGCACACAGACTCATGCCAAGACACACAAACCTCTGCCATGTGCCCATGTCCTCACAACAAAAGCGCTCTTTGAAAAGGAAAATGATTCTTGAACCAGAAACACAAGTCATGGCGTCCCACAGACCAAATCCAGACAAATAAAACAGACACTTGGTTTGTGTAAAACTGCAATGCAGGACTGTACAGTGCAACCATATATTACTTTAATTGCATGTTTTCTTAGTCTACATCAGTAAGTATGCCCATAAATATGGAAATCCCATTATAGAGATGAAAAATAAAAAACATAAGCCATAAACTCACCCTTGTTTATCGGAGTCGACCAGAATGCGCACTAATATCCCTGTAACAGCCACTAGGATGGGATAGTGATCAACACTCTCCAGGCCTACACAGAAAATAAAACATGCTTTTATTAGTGGCTCAGAGAGTTATATATTTCAGTATATATATATATATATCTGTTGTTGGATTTAAATAGGCAAATGCTTAAGAGTATATGCTTGATCATTATTGTAGTGATTTTGATGTTCTGACACGTTATATGTTTGGCAACAGTTCTTTAAACCTAATTGATGGAGTGTGTAGCTTTTCATGTGTAGCTTTTCCTATTTTTAAAATGCCCCTTTTATGGCATTTGAAAGGTTCCTATTTTTGTTTGTTTCGGGAGTCCCCAACAACAGGTTTACATGCATGCAAGATCAAAAAACATTTTCATTGTCTTATAATATGCATTTATTTTGGCCTTATTTGCTCAACGACTCCCAAAGGATTCACTTAACGATTAATTTTTCCAAACCCCTCCTTTGTGTAACGTTAATCTGCGGCGATTGGTCAGATGACCCAATCAGTGTGATACTGCGTGCAGCGTAACGCCTATCGCCATAACTGGATTGCGGCTTGTCAAGTGTTGAACATTTTATATAGTGTATGAACAAACAATTCCAAAACCAATTCGAGCCAGAGTCCGACGATGAAGAGTCCAGAGTTGCTGATGAACCAGAAAGTCATCAGCAACACAACTGGAGCAGGACCTTTCTCAATGGTAAGTGTCAATGTAGTTCATGACACTTCAGGCTGATTGAACATGCAGAATCGGAGTAAGAATGTCTGAGAAGTGACGTGCTGTAATCTGATTAATCTTTTTAATCATTAGTTAATTCAGTGTAACAATTTCACAGAGAAATGAATTGCTGAATTTATTTAGGTATGGGTACTGTATCAAAATGCTAAGCGAGGCTGAAAATGCAGGGAATATGATAATGTCACAGCGAAGCAGCTTGGGATTCATTTTAAAAGAGATTCTGAGTCGACTCTTACTTTTGAGAGACAATAACTGTATATATGGTGCACCTTCAGATTTAAAACTTTGCAGCTTTTTCTCATTCACTTAGAGCTACAGTGGGGCAAAAAAGTATTAAGTCAGCCACCAATTGAGCAAGTTCTCCCACTTAAAAAGATGAGAGAGGCCTGTAATTTTCATCATAGGTACACTTCAACTATGAGAGACAGAATGAGAAAAAAAATCCAGAAAATCACTGATTTTTAAAGAATTTATTTGCAAATTATGGTGGAAAATAAGTATTTGGTCACCTACAAAAGATTTCTGGCTCTCAGGCCTAGTCCACACGTACACAGGTATTTTTATTACCAGAGTTTTTCCTCCTTCGTTTTAAAAAAACAATCACGTCCACACAAGTACGGTTTTAAAAAAATCTGTCCACATGAGAACGCAAAACAACGCTATAATTGACTGCATGATTTCCACATGGGTTCCATCCACGGCACTGATGCACATTGCACTGAGGGATGTCATGGGCTCAGTGAAACCCTTCTACAAGTTCCTTTACTTTGGACTCAGTGAAAGTTAACTGTATATGTCCGGGCCTGTCTGAGTTTTGCTAGAGAGCATTTGGATGAGCCAGAAGAGGATTGGGAGAATGTCATATGGTCAGATGAAACCAAAATAGAACTTTTTTGTAAAAAAACTTGCTTGTTGTGTAATGCTGAGTTGCATACAAAGAACACCATACCTACTGTGAAGCATGGGGGTGGAAACATCATGCTTTGGGACTGTTTTTCTGCAAAGGGACCAGGAAGACTGATCCGTGTAAAGGAAAGAATGAATGGGGTCATGTATCGTGAGATTTTGAGTAAAAACCTCCTTCCATCAGCAAGGGCATTCGTAAGAAGCATTTCCTGGAGGTCCTGGAGTGGCCTAGTCAGTCTCCACATCTCAACCCCATAGAAATTCTTTGGAGGGAGTTGAAAATCCATGTTGCCCAGCGACAGGCCCAAAACATCACTGTTCTAGAGGAGATCTGCATGGAGGAATGGCCAAAACTACCAGCAACAGTGTGTAAAAACCTTGTGGAGACTTACAAAAAACGTTTGACCTCTGTCATTGCCAACAAAGGGTATATAACAAAGTATTGAGATGAACTTTTGTCATTGATCAAATACTTATTTTCCACCATAATTTGCAAATATATTATTTTTTTAAAATTATTCTGTGACTTTCTGGATTTCTTTTCTCATTCTGTCTCTAATAGTTGAAGTGTACCTATGATGAAAATTACAGGCATCTCTCATCTTTTTAAGTGGGAGAACTCGCACAATTGGTGGCTGAATAAATACTTTTTCCCCCCACTGTATGTTACACACTACATGAAAGGTCATTTTCAAAAATCCACAATAGGGGGGTACTTTAAACAACCATGTAGGAAGACACATCATAGCTATATTCCAGGATGACAATGTCAAGATTCGTCAGGACCTTAAAAATCCATACCTTAAATTCATTGAAAGTCTTTGGGATGTGCTGGAGGAGACTTTATAGAGAGCTGGGCTCTTTGCTATTGATGCACCTCTTGATAGAAATACATGTTTTGATGTTATTTCCGTCAAAAGGTGCATCAATTTTTGGCCAAGATCTTGTATTGATGCAATACTCCTAATTTCTGAAGCACTGCAAGGCAAAATCTAGCTGGAAAGCAACATGGCCCTTTCATTTGACCTTTCCAAGGACAGCTTAATGCTTTCATAGCAAATTCACATTGAATTTCATTAATGGACCTGCAGGTTAGTACCCCCCAAAAAATGAAAATCATAAAATGTATTATGAATATGACTGAAGAACTCATAGAGTGATGACTAAACAAAATCTATAAAAGCCACTAAACAGCATTTTAGCGGGATAGCAGGTCACTGAATCAAGTCCACAGGATGGGTCAAAATGTGCCATCTAATAACAACTTTCAAATACACTGAAAGCCACATTGCTCTGTTTGCCCCTCTAGGAATAATGTTCAGGTAACAACATGACCCAACCTCGTTTATTAATAAATGTAATGTTCTGCAGTGTCAAGGCTGAAAACAGGCCTGATGACGGCTTCAGTATGCTCCTGAATTGGATTATGTTTTCATACAAACTCGCTGCATAATTTCTTGAACTATTCGTCTAATATTATTCCCTGAGTGTGCAGGCTGACTTTCCAAATTTCTGAATGGGTTTCAGAGGTGATGTCAAGAACGTCACAAAATGCTTATTAAATTACATTTTATTTGTTCTGGGACTTGAAATAAGCTGCTATTAAAGGAACAAGTGAAAAGTTGATTGTTAGGTTACAACAAACTATATTTTGGCTCACATGGGACAGGATCAAGGACGAACCAAAATACCTGAGAGGTTTAAATTCAGCACAGCACACTAAGCATTTCAGAAATATAATTGCATTCAAGTGCATCCTCAAGTGCGTACTAAAGCATGCAGTTCAAGTTCAATGCTTGCATTTATTTGCATTAATGTAGGATTATTTTTTACACAAGAAGGAAAATGCTAAGAATTACCTGGCAGGCGCAAGTTGACCACCCTGTCAAACAGGTTTCTTTCCGCTGTAACTCGATTTAACACCTGGTTCAGGAGCTGCAGATAAATAATAAGTAAGTTTGAGTAAGTGCAGTCAACAGTAAAATGTGAACAAATAAGACAAACTAAGAAAACTAAGAAAAGTTTAAGTTTCTTCACCCAATGTCATAGAAAGTCACATGTATAAAAAAAAACAAAAAACAAGACATGAGATTTGTGCCTCTAATGGGATAGATCAATAAACTCAGACCATTACCTTCCATCCGATACAGATTCTTTGTGCTGCTGAGTTGTGACACTTTATGCTTTAAAATGCTAAAAAAAAAAGTTTTTTTCTGAAAGTTTTTTTCGAGTATGAGTCTGTGTGACGTCAAATGGGGCAGAATTTCCTTGTAGGGGCTCTTCTCACGGAAGGGCGCGCACACGAGCGACCACAGCGAGAGCGCAACTGCACGCCCATTAACGCTCTTTGCTCGGAAAGGACGGCTGCACTGCAGTCACAGGACTACACAAAATCAATGTTTTTGATGGAGTGGTCCCAACAATAAAGGTTCACGGTCGGGCGTTGAAAGCAGGTAGTGAGTAAAACTGCTTCAAATGTCTGTATGTTGTTGGCTATCGTCGCGTAAGTACACAACAGTAAACAACATGATCATATATAGTTAATTTATCAATGGAGCATGCAATATGGTGTTTGCTGGTGTGTTTAAATACGTTTGTTTAGCTGACCACTATAGGTGTTGAACTAAATGAATTATCTCATATTAAACCTAGGCGCCATTCACACAAAGCGCGTTCATTCAAATACAGATGTAAACACTAATCTGACCGCTCCGCTTGCTACTGCTAATGTTTAGTCACATACAATAGTCCATGAACCAAATCATGTCCTCATAAACCATGAGTAAACACACACAAATGTTGGCAAGCAGGTAAGCAAATACAGTTACAGTAACTTATATACCACATAGAGACATCCTGCTGTTGTTGCTGCTCATGCTCAATTGCAGCTTCCGGATCAGATTCTGGATCATATATGTATAGTAGTATATTTGAGTAGCCATGGTTTATTTAGGCTCTCAATGCAATAGCTGTGCGTGCTCGTGATTCTTTAGATCCGGCCACAGCATCTGCTCGGTTGTATTAGGAAAGACTCAGAACAGCGTATCTTTCTTTTATAAATATAATAAAACTAAAGATTTCTCTGAGATATGAAGGATGCAATACTACTCTATAGGTACTCAAGATTGGCTTGAGATGAAACTGAGTGTTAAATTGGCAATACTCTACAATTTAAAAACATTTGGGGGGATTCAAAAGACTATCAATTAATAGTCTTGTTTTTCACATGATGTCTCCACTGCTGAAGCACCTAATTCACTAAAACAATAAATGCAAATCAGGTACAATGCAAAGATGGACACATTTCTCACACTGAAGCATTAAGACCTCACACAGAACTTGCCACAGAGTTTGTGCAACTGTACCTTTAAGTATTCGAAATCTAAATTATTTTTGATTGGCTTACCCAACATGCTGGCTATATGTTCATATGTTGCTGTCATCTGTTAATAAGCTCATGGTTATGGTGTCAATCTAGATGATTTCTTCATGTTAATTGCAATAAATAGTCTGGGTGGTCTGGAGCAATGTTGATATTGTTAACAAAAACAAAAACTATTATTAATTATTAATAAATACTATAATAGCATATAAATAATACTAAAATAACAATCTAGTTAAACATCTACATTGTAAACTGACCTCTTATTTCACAGGATAAAATATAGTTTTTTTCATGATATGACCCCTTTAAAGCAGAATGTTTGATAAAGGTTCATAAATTTTCTCAGCGTCATTAATAATTTAGGTTTTGAAAAACTCAGAGAGCTGTGAACTGCAAGAGTCTGAGAAAATAAAAACAGAAATCTTATGTTTAATAGCAACTGCTGTTGCTTTAAACAGGATCATTAACTCAGAGTTCTGCATGAAACTGCTTTAGTAAAATTGATGAAAATCTTAATGGTGAACAAAATGAATTTCACTTTACTTTTTTACTTTTGCCCTGTTTTGAATGTTGCTTTAGAATTTAGAACAGCATCTTCAGAACACATCCTGTCTGTCAATTACGCTCACCTGAGCCAATCGACGTAGCAGCAGTTCAGCGGAGGGGCGGGTCCAGTCCAGAAATATTTCTGGCACTAGAGTGATGGTCATCTCCAGGACCCGTAACAGACTGACGGAGAGGTCAAAACAGGTTGCACACACCTTTAACTGCCGTGTGTCCACAAAATTCCTCTCAGGTCGCTCAGCTGCCTGTTGGATCTAACAGGGAATAAATTATGACATGAAGAGACAATAAAAAGATGTACAAAGTCAGAAGAGACATTATGAGACTGTTGAGACAGGACCGCATGCCTTGTTGCATGGAATAATAAAAAATACGATTTGACCCAATGACAGTCAAATTACAGTAACAGCAATACATTGAGGATAAGACTGTGGGCTCTTATGATTAAGGACCCAGAATACTCCTGCAACCACCAACTACCCCCCTGCAATCAAGCTGCATCAACCCAGAAACCATCCACCCAGCATCCACCCTTCATCAATTCTGCACCAAGCCCCTGCATCCACCCAGCAACCCCCCAGCATCCACCAACTACACCCCTGCAATCAATCTGTATCTATCCGGCATCCACCCAGCAAATCACCCTGCATCCACCTTGCATCCACCCAGAAATCACCCAACAACCACCCAGCATCCACCTATAATAATCTAGCAACCCCCCAGCACACACTAGGAACTGCAACGTTCTAACAACCATTAAAAAAACAACTGGATAGCAATGCTTTGTAAACAACCGTCAACCATCTAGAATGATGTCAGTGAGTTTTTTACAAGCACCATACACATTTTACTTTTCATTTCCTTAGCATTAAAACTTAACTACTTGGCCAACAAAAATGGTGTTTTGATGCCTAGACATTCTCATCAGATTCTTTCCTGCATCTACCTTTCATTCCAATTTAGAGCTCACTGAAACTGAGGCAGTAAACACATCACAAATTCCCCTGGAGACCGCTGCCTCTTAATTCCTGGATCATTGCAGATGAAAAGCTCTCCTAAAAGCCAGTCATCCTCCAGGCAAAGTAGCATACGAATCACAGTCCAATCTGCAGAATTTCAGCATATCAGCTCTCCTGAAAGACATTGATTTAAGTGTAGAGGATAAAGCCTGGTGAAAAAGTGCTTTCACGTCTGAGGTTTAATTCACCTCCATTATAGAACAGGAGGGTTTTGCCTTCTTCTGTATCTCCACCTGAGACTCCAAAGCCTGCATTTTGTAATGACCCTAACACAGGAGGGTCTGGCATGCTACTCTTCACAAAAGGTTGTTTCCATGGTGTCCAAATTATCAAATTAGCGTGCAGCTGGATAAAGTTGGGAATTGATCGCAAGGTAAACTACACAACTACAAGAAGAATAGTGTTTCATATCATCTTAAGTTTTAGGCTTTGATTATACATAAATTAAATGTAAACTGTATATGTGTTTGCGCAACATGAATGATACCTCAAATCATGTGGCTTCTTGAAGAAAGGCATAAGAAACCAAACCCTAGAACCCAAAGGAACTACCAAATATTTAATATTTCTAGCTCAAAAAATCTTAGCAATTGTATCTGACAACCTGACAACCATCCAAAACACACCAGTAACAGCCAAGCGAAACCGTATAAACAACCCACAACATCATAGCAACCTTACCAAGTGCTAGCAACCAAAAGCTAGCAACACCATATCAACTGCCAATCAACCCAAAACCAGCCAGTCAGAATACCTTAGCAATGCCCTGGCAACAACCCAGAACACTGTAGCAACCTCCAAGCAACACCCTAAAAACAACCCGGAACTCCTACAATGACCACTCAGAACACTTAAACACTTAAAAGTCTAACAATGCCTTAGCAAATACTCAGAACACATTAGTAACACCTTTGCATTTGACATTTTCAGTACATTTTCTTCAAAAGGCACTTCTTATCGACACAATCAAAAGCATTTCAAAGACTAAGAACTTGCACTATGCAAAGAATCATTTTACACTGAAAATGCAAGATTATGGTAATTCAGTTAAAATATCAAGTAGCAGTCATGATTACATTGTCATTAAGAATAATTTACCGGCTCTGATTGAGCTATTGCAAAGTTACAGTATTTCAGGGCTAATCAACAGGGCAGTTAAATTTGATTTAACTCTTTCATTTAAAACGGATGTGAGTTTTGGTTAAAGAAAACATTTACCCAGGCTCACTAGTGCGCCCAAAACATTTCTGTTTGTTTCAGTGGGTCGACATGTCTAGCTTCTGGAGTTTGGGGTGGGACTTATTGTTTGTCTTACACATAAGATGATCTGTGGTGAGACGACAAGTTTCTTACCTCCTGTATCATGCCGATGAATTCGGAAAAGGCCCAGTTGAGCTGGTTTAAGACGCTATTGAGGAAACTGGCAGCCATGTCTTTGTCTTGACTAAGGAGTTCAGCCATGTGTCTCTGCAGCAGAAGTGATGGACAGGGCTCTGTAGCCAATCAGAGAAAAACACATTTCTTTAATACAATATCAATCTTATTTTCATAAATCTTAAGTATCACAATAATAATAATAACTTAAAATAGTCACATCACAAATAATTTAGGCCATGCCTTTCTGTTTGTGAATAAAATAAAATGTGGACCAGTCAACGCACAGATCAAATCAGCATTTTTCCCATAAGTTTAGGATATGCAATAAAAGCAATAAAAACAGCAATAAAATTTTAAGCAATAAAAACAGACTAACATCATCACTTACATCATGTGAAAGGATGAGCGAAGACAGATAAAGAGGCTAAAAGAAGCATTTTAAATTATTACATTATAACATTAAAAAGAGGGAATCAAGAGTCCATGGGAAAATGAATTTTAACTGAAAGAGGATGTGGTGTCATGTCCACAAAGATCTAAAGGTGTTAATAAAGGTTCAGGTAGGGGCAGGGTCCTGGAATGTGAGAGTTGGTCATTTTCATACACCATCAAAAAAAAAAAAAACTTTTTGCACAACACTTGGGTAGTACCCTCAAAGGTAGTCCTTTATATCTTATAAATGCACGAAGGTGTACCTGAGATTTCTAACCCATTGGCATGGTATTTTAACCCTAAAAACTTGGCCCGCCAACTCTACCTCTGGTAGTGTAGGATTCACTGACAGCTCCCTTCTTGAACCTACAGTATGACATTCAAAGTGAGCCAGTCGGTTAGCTGCAACATGTGCTCTTTCCCAGAAACTTGGTATGGCAACTCTACCTCCGGTAGTGTAGGATTTACTGCCAGCTCCTTTCTTGAACTTATAAGAAGATGTGCACCATTGAGACCAGACTCTTGAGGAAAGGCATGCTCTGCATTTAAAGGCAGCCGTAACAAGATGATATTAACAGCTGCACCTCATCACATGTCCAGGCTCTTAGTCAGTAGCTCTGTCTTGGAAAGCACGTAAACAGACTACTTCTGGTGTCAAGAGATTCTCTTCCCACTCCCTTCCTGGACCTATGGGGAAACCATTGTGCATGCTATGTGGAACCATCTCTGCATAAGTGTAGAAGTGTAATAATGGGAGTAATAGTTGACAACATTTTCATAATAATATGTAATATTTTATATGAACATTGATATGTAATTTATTTCCCTATACACTTGTGTCTCCCAAAATGCCTGATAAATATGCTTTTAAGATCTGGTATCATCTACAGTGGATATGTATGAAATCAATGCCCTATTTTGTAACAGAAAGTCATATTTTGATTAAGGGTGTGTGATGTTGACAAAAAGATATCTCGATATTTTCTGGATAACGATAATTAGACGATATTTAAATGAGTGTGTTTTTGTGCTGGTACTTTGGCAGGTGTAGGACTGCCATGGTCAGCGGACTCCTAAAGTTTATGATATTCTTCATATTCTGTGTGGTGGTCAGGTCATCTTTTTTACCTTGATAAATTGATTTTTTGCATCTTTTGTGTCAATTTCATAAATTTAATACAAATTAATTATAATAAGACACAATAGGGCTGTAACAAAATGTGTCTTTGCAGTGCAGAAGAAACACAGAAGCTGCATCTGAAGTGGCATTTAGATCATTTACACAGACTGTTTACTGTTTGATCATTTACACAGCTCAAAAGTGACAAATTAATAACCTGCAGTTATGCATAAATAATGTTTTGATGTTGAAAACACAAAATGTTGAATAATATTGATATTTTAAATTATTTAAAACATGAAATGATACTGTACATTAACTGTCAAATTAAAACCGCTAGTAGGTGGCAGCAAGTCATGTTTAATGAGTGAGTCATTGAGATTTAACCAATTCATTCAAACAGCTGATTAATTCAAGGAACGAAGCCTTTGACTATCTGAATCTATCTTAGTCATTGAATCCTTGATTCAATTGATTCGTTCAAAAATCTGATTCATCCAGTATGAAAACACCTCTGTGTTTTGCTCAGAGACGCAGATACAGTGCTGTGTCTTTGTTTAGAACTATTTTTCAGTGGCGAAATAGAGCAAAAACAATATGGAAGTCTAAACTGTAAGTCACTTAATATTAACTTCTTGTTTAGTAAACTTGCATTAAATCAATATCACATTTGAAAAACTGCAATCTTTGTGCGATATCTTATTAACTATATTATATTATATAAATATAGAGTGTCACGCAGAGAAAGCGTGTACTCTAATGCGCACCCGCACTAGTCTAATCAACAAAACTAGCCTACATCACGTAGTGCATGCGTGCACTCTCTGGGTGTGTGTGAGGGAAATTCTCGATAATGTCAGATTGCACATTGTTAAAACAACAATTACAATATTATTGCAGACGATATATATCGCACACCCCAAATTTTGATTAGAAACCCCATAACATTTTCCTGAGATGTTGATTTATAACAAACAATTAGAAAATTAGTCAGATTTAAATGATAATTACAAAATATTATCATATTTCCATAAGAGTGCTAAATTTGTTTATTCCGACTTAAAGTTGTCCTGGTGAAACCGCAAAACAAATGGTATTTATGAAAAGCCAAAATTATGGTCTTTACAGGACATCCAGACTTGTGACATGTATGATGTCAGAGAAATTCACTAAAATATAATGTCCTCATATAAGGACAGTGGCACCCAGAAGGTTAAAGGCAGCAGTGACGAGTCTTTAATAACTTCAGCTACACCTCATGTGATTACTTCTGGTTAAATGGGATTCCCTTCCCACTCCTTTCCTGGACCTGTGGGGAAACCATTGTGCAAGCCCTTGGGAAGAGATCAGCCTCAAAGAAGGGCATGCTCTCTTTGAGGCTGATCTCTTCCCAAGGGCTTGCACAATGGTTTCCCCACAGGTGATCATGCTCATCTCTGAGGAGACACAATCGAAGGGATGGAGCAGTGCTGACGTGAGTATGTTTGTCTATCCATAATACTCTAAGATCACATGAGAACACCTTGATGCAAATGAAAACCATTTTTCCATGAAAACTCCACCTTTTTCATTCAACCCACAACCCTGATTACTTAATAATGAGACATCAAACATTCCGGCATGTACGTATGAGAGGGGGAACAATCTGCACATTGGATTCAATCAGAATGACGACACCAAATAACAAAGTAATGAAACAACAAAACAAAGGGCTGATGGGAAATCATCACCCCCGCCCCCTTGCCATTCTATTACTGCTATCTGACCACATCTGGAAAACATAGAAAGGGCACTCTCCCATTATATGCACACAAAGAGGACACTGGGTAATTTAATACCTTATCTGGAAAAGTACAGCGATCACAAACATGTTAAAAGCCTTGGAGCACAGTGTTAAAAGCAAGAGCAAGCAATGGCCATAAAGCTCTAAATAAAGCTAATCATTAAACACTGATGTGCAGGTCTCTGATAGAGATACAACCTTTATGTTTAATTAGATGAAGTCCATGTAAGTGGCAGCTTGGAAAATAAGGGCTCGGGGAGTCGGGGCAATAAGGGAGGAATAAACATAGAAAGAAAAGCCATAAGCAAGACCACACCAGTAGGCAGATATGGCACAGCGGGCACATTTCAGAACTCCAGGCACTGAGAGGCAAGTAATCACACTGTTACTGTGGAGTCAATTCAATTTGAAATTGCTTTAAGGTAGGATTCGATAAACAAAATGGATAGGAAAACCTTTAAAAGATTACTTCACCCTCGTGTCAATCAAGCCTGCATTGATTTCTCTTCCATGAAACACAAAAGGATACATTTTGCAAAATGTGTTGGTCACTCTTTTCCATGCAATAACAACTTAGGACTGAAGCTTTAAAGGTGTCATGAACTAGCTTTATATATATATATATATATATATATATATACTGTTGTCTGAGGTCAACTTATGACGTTCGTGTGGTTTTTACATTCAAAAACATCATAATGAAAAAGTAATAGGCTATTTTCTACCCTGGTTTTGAGGCTCTTTCCGAGACACTCCTCGCTGCAGCCTGAAGCACGATGACGTAGCTGGATCAGATCCAATACGTACTGGATGATGGTTCGTTATGGCGAGTGCGTATAGTTATAATGCGAGTGCGAGTCTAGTTATATGCGCTGGTCTTAAGTGACATGTCACTTAAGACCAGCATATACACATTATAACTACAGGTTAGAACATCATAACTACACAGGTTAGAACATCGTCTATATACAATATTGACCATATGTATGGTCAATATTGAATTGATGTTCTAACCTGTGTAGTAGTAGTACTGATAAATAATACGTAATTATTGATGAATAAGTCATTGTGATGCTGAAGTTATCCTAGTTTCTCTCTACATACATGCAAAACAGTTAAAAGTGTAACATATTCTGGTCATGCAGTTGAGTGGAAGCAAAATGAGTCAAGTAGCCTAAATATCTGTAATTTTAATCCTCAAGGTACAACTGGTACACATTCAAGGGAAAATGCAAAACGTGTGTCCTGATTTCGTGAGCATGTTATTAATAATTGTTTTTGCGCCAGCGGTTTGAGTATTTATCGTTCACAAATCTCTCAACTGCGCGTGCGCATGTGACGTCATCAAAATGTGAACCACGAAACCACTGCGCATGCGCGTCCAGTACGTGATGGATCTGATCCAGCTACGTCATCGTGCTTCAGGCTGCAGCGACGACTTCTTGCTCTTTCCGGCGTGTCGCACTGAAGACTTGGAAGTAAACGCCCACGGCTAGGATTGGATAAGCTTTGCATATTTAATGAGCTTCATACGGTTGCCCTTGTTGTCAAGTGCATGTGGGAATTGATTTGAAGTGTGTGGGAAAACGTCAACTGGAAAGATTCGTCCCACAGGACTCGCAAAACGTCTTTATCAAACAAACACAGTGATTTATCTCAGCTACCTGCGATTGATTGGAATGTTGATTGATATGTTTTTATTACTTGGCCCGCCCGATCGGTGGATATAAGCGCGAACCATGCATCTCACACACACGCGCGCGCGCCAAGTAGCCTACGTTGCAGACAGTATGATCAAAACTTCCGCGATTGTATTTTCCTTCAAATATATAGAGAGCGAACAACGCACACCAAGAAAGGAATGTTATTTCACTATTTAAGATAGCCCGTCGGCAGGCCGGGCTTACGTTTTGGAAAACACATAGCCCCAGGAAGTTGGGTTTTACGAGCCCTGGCTCATACATGGCCGAGTCTGATCCTGAATCGCAATGAACCAAGACCACCACAAATTAAGGAATCTACAGCCATTGACAGTGTGCTAATTATGTTATTTAAGACACGTATAATCAGTAGATCTATATCAAAACATGTGTAACAATGTAATACTATCACATATAAAAAAAAAACATTTTACTCACATAAGTGTGTTACTTCATTCATTCATGTTATCTCATCCTGTCTGCAAATCCAGTCTCTTGTTTACAAATGAGTTATGTTTATTGCTTAAAAAGTTGGATCCGGTTTAGCTCTTATGTAAGGTTAAGCCTCTGTCATGTCAATGGCACGAGTCGGTGGGCGGGGCGAAACAGTGTTTTTAACCACACGATGACGTCAATGTATGGCATTTTCTAAGATTGATCGTTTTCTGGGCCTGGTTTCAATAAAAGCTTTTACTTGACTAACAAGGAAGTTTTCAGCTCTGAAACGTACAGGACATTCTTATATTACCATGACCTTTCATATATCAAAAGCATAAGGGAAAGTTGATTTCTCAATCCCTTTAAAGCGAGACACGGGTAGCTGCAGCTTGGAGTAATGGGCGTGGCAAGAGGTAGGGGCGTGGTAAGAGGTTTCTCATTGGTCAAAGGAGCTTCCTCCTGGCCAGAGCCATATAGAGTGAGAGTCGCGACAACTCCATAGACTCCAATGGAACGTTTTTTTTTACAGCAATGGCGGCTCGTGGAGACTCTCAATAGTTCCCGGAAGTAGCAGCCGCGCCATAGAGTTACAGCAGAACAGACCGTTTGAGATGCACTTTTAAAAGGTAAGACGTTTAATCCGTAAGATTTTAAATGATCAGCACATTTTAATCAAAATAACTTGTACATTAAAGCCTGCTTGTGTAGATTATTCATCATTAAAAAAATATATATTTTAAAAACAACATCGCTGTAACTACATACTCATGCTACATACACATGTCGATGTGTAATAAAATTATTGAAAATCAATGCTTTTATTGACTATTAATTACCAAAAAGCGCAGTTCTGTCACTGTGACTATCAATTTGAATTGCCCGTCAAAGCACTTCCTGGAACTATTCGAGGTCTACATGAATCACGTGACTATCAAGCGTTTTGAACTTCCGTTATAACTCTCACTCTATATGGCTCTGCTCTGGCCAGAGCCATATAGAGTGAGAGTCGCGACAACTCCATAGACTCCAATGGAACGTTTTTTTTTACAGCAATGGCGGCTCGTGGAGACTCTCAATAGTTCCCGGAAGTAGCAGCCGCGCCATAGAGTTACAGCAGAACAGACCGTTTGAGATGCACTTTTAAAAGGTAAGACGTTTAATCCGTAAGATTTTAAATGATCAGCACATTTTAATCAAAATAACTTGTACATTAAAGCCTGCTTGTGTAGATTATTCATCATTAAAAATATATATTTTAAAAACAACATCGCTGTAACTACATACTCATGCTACATACACATGTCGATGTGTAATAAAATTATTGAAAATCAATGCTTTTATTGACTATTAATTACCAAAAAGCGCAGTTCTGTCACTGTGACTATCAATTTGAATTGCCCGTCAAAGCACTTCCTGGAACTATTCGAGGTCTACATGAATCACGTGACTATCAAGCGTTTTGAACTTCCGTTGTCGCAACTCTCACTCTATATGGCTCTGCTCCTGGCAACTGCGTTGGCCAATCAGCAGTAACCATAGTTATACGTAATTTCCTTTAGCTAAAAAAATCGTTATTTCCTTTAGAAGGAAAAAAGATGACGGGGTAATATATGTGCGATATAATTTGTTGGTCTCTTTGCTTGACATTTTTCCCCTTTGGTAATTATTTAATTGTTGTTGACAGACACATGTTACAGTGAGAAGAATCTATATATATATATATATATATATATATATATATATATATATATATATATATATATATATATATATATATATATATATATATATATATGCCTTTATACAACAAAAACATTTGCTGTACTATTATAAAAATAACATTAGTTTTACTTTGTATGTACTTTAAATGAAAGTACAAAATTAGTATGACTTAAATAGTGTCAGGAGACATTTTTATCTTAAAAAATAATTAAAAACAAATTATTTTAATTTTACTATTACAGACATTTCAAGTATAATGCAATAAAAAACGATTAATACAAAGCATTGTAAATACAGCTCAAAATGTATAAATCAGAGAATAACAACTATAAAATGAACAATACTAATAAATACAAAAATAAAAGTTTATGAATCAAGGTAGAAAACTGTTTTGTGATCTCATGTTTGAAAGGGTTTCAAAGTATACTGTGAGATCAGTCTTATTAAAGGTAATATAGGAGGGTTTCTTTTATTTGTGTCATGCATATAAAACTTCGGCAACATTTAATTATATTTTATTTTTCAGAAAAATATGGGTTTTGGAAACAGTAAAATGTCAAGAGGTTCTAAATTCTAATAGGAACTTCTATTTTAGGAGTCAGTCCAAAATGAAATAGAAAAAGGGCAATACAAAAATAAATGTTTAAAATCTTCAAGTGATGTGTTACAAAAAGTGCATTTATCACAAGCAGCATGAATGTTTTTTATGATTGAACCTTAAAAAGTCGCGGTGGTGATGTCGTCACGTAACCCGCGCCATACAGAAAGTTTCGAAGGTAACATACTTTTGAATGTATTCTCAATATCATTATTGCTTTTTTTTCAATGAAAGAAATGTATTTTGTCTTGTATAATTATTTGTGTAATTATAGTGATTAAGTTTATGGCTCGCTTTTATGCGGATCAGGAAGCTTTTCGCGTCCAATTGAAAAGACCTTACGGCACGCCCCCATTCCTCATGGCATGCCCCATTTCTTTCCGACCTTATGGCACGCCCATTGCTCCAGCCTGCAGTTACCTCTACTTGTTTAAAGCAGAAAAAAAGATGAGAAAACACCATAAAAGTAGTCCACGAATTGTGTGCTTAATTCTTCTGAAATCATAGATTTGGGTGAGAAACATAGTGAAAAGTTTTTGTTGATTTTCTACTCCAACTAGATCACTGAGTCAACTAGTTAACTGATGATATTTAGGTGGAAACTGCACAATGGTAAATATTTGAATTTGGACTGTGGCCAACTTTTTGTCCAGCATAATTAACTAATATTTTGGAGTAGGACACAGCGGTAACATTAATCACATGATAATTTGCACAATTATTGAGGGAAAAAAACAGCAAACTACTGGAAAGGAGAAGACATGGCTAGAAGGGACTGAGGGAGCAAACATGACAAAATAGGGCAAAACTAAATCTTCAAATATGGTACAGAACAGCAATATACCTACTTTTAAAACAGTGTAAATGGTCATGTGGACACAATCCTAAATGCAGACTGGCACTTAGGATCATGTTTAATAAGGGTCAGCAAAAGGTGAAAACTACCAAAGGAATAAAACTTACTTTGAAAGCTAGCAATTGACAAATCCCCTGGATGTCATGTAAATGAGAGTGGAAAAAGTTGGAATTAGCATTGAGACAAGACTCATCAGACCAAGGAAGGAATTCATGCATCACATACAAGACAAGCTCAAGTGTCAAGACAAGTGTCCCTTTACAAAGACAACTTTGCAATTTATTCCCTCCACTAAGCATTGGCCTCCTGATTAAGCACTACTAGCCTCACTTCTGGTATGCAAATCGACCCTTCTGACAATCCAATCAATTCCTAATAGATAATATAGTATGAGTCCCACAGTACATGTTTTTTTATTGAACATCCTGTTTCCTTCTGAAATACATCACATCACCGAAGTAAAATCGGTCACAAACATTTCATGTTGACCTTTAAAAGCAACACGAGGATTGCAAGATGTCAGTTCACATGTTTTTACCATCCAGAATTACTGTTTCCTGAAGGACCTGCCAATACACTGAGAGGGTCATCTTTCATGCAATCAAAAAATAGACTGGAAGTAAACTGTGAGTGATTAAATTCAGAGTATACAGCTTTAAAATAAATTGATAAAGGGAAATAACTCTGTTGATACAATGGATGGTTTGACTTAATAGATAGTCTCTTGGATAGTATTGATCTGACAGGCTGCAGAGAGAAATAACAGACAAGTGAATAGTCACGTCCTCAATGAGACTGTGTGTGTATGCAGGTGCAAAGTTTGACTTTAATAAATTAGAAGCAAGGAGACTTTTTACAGCCACTCAGAGAAACGGCATGATGTCAAAACCGCTCTAGTAAAAATCACAGCATCTGTACTCTGTGTTCTACATTATATGTCTAAACTTCCTAATAATGTCAGTGGGGATGTAGTTTCCAGGGAAAGGAACAAATAACAAACATCCTTTGATGTCAGATGGATGCCAAAACAGTTAGTAATCTTACTGTCCACGCAAATGAATGTACATGCAGCTTTTGTACTTTTCTACTCTGCTGAAATGATATTCAAATAATTTGACAGCAACCCTGTTAGGCAATGTTAAAAACTGGACATTTTCTTGTAATACCCAGACAGAAAAGGTCCTTTGGACCCTTTCTACAGAAAGACAATCCTTTTTAGTGTGGACTGCATTTATTCATCTCAATCCTTTAATCCTGTTACCAACAATATTGTAATAAAGTATAAATATTCTTTTAATGTATGAAAATATGAGTATATAATATATGGAAATATAACAATAAAAGTTTATCAATAACTACAAGCATAACATTTGGCCCCAAACTTGCAACTTCATTTAAGCAAAATCTGCAAAGCTCTTACCCATTTTCAAATTGAATAAATAAACAAACAAACAAAAACAAAAATTTTGTACATACATGCTATACATACACCGATCAGACATAACATTATGACATTATTCCTAATATCGTGTTGGTCCCCCTTCTGCTGCCAAAAGCAGCCCTGCCTCCTCGAGGCATGGACTCTATTAGACCTCTGAATGTGTGCTGTGGTATCTAGCACCAAGATGTTAGCAGCAGATCCTTTAAGTCCTGTGTGTTGCGAGGTGGGGCCTCCATGGATCGGACTTAGTTGTTCAGCACATCCCACAGATGCTCGATTGGACTGAGCCCACTGTTGCCACTTTTGGCGGTGGACAGGGGTCAGCATGGGCACCCTGACTGGTCTGCCGCTATGCAGCACCATACGCATCAAACTGTGTAATATGACACCTTTCTATCAGAACCAGTATTAACTTCATGAGCAATTTGTCTGTTTGTTCAGACCACACGGGCCAGCCTTCGCACCCCACATGCATCAATGATCCTTGGCCTCCCATGACCCTGTCGCTGGATCAACATTGTTCCTTTCTTATGACCACTTTTGATAGATACTGACCACTTCAGACCAGGAACACCCCACAAGAGCTGCAGTTTTGGAGATGCTCTGACCCAGTCGTCTAGCCATCACAAATTGGCCCTTGTCAAACTTGCTCAAATCCTTATGCTTGTCCATTTTTCCTGCTTCTAACACATCAACTTTGAGGACAAAATATTAAATTGCTGCCTAATATATCCCACCCTCTAACAGGTGCATAATGCATAATGTTATGCCTGATCGGTGTATATAGCAGTTATTGCACAGTAAGGCTATGGTACTTGATATAGTATTGGTATACCTTGTAAGGATCTAACAAACAAACCTACTCTAATTTGACAGCATTCAAGGATATGTCTAAGAAAAACTTCAAACATAGATATTACTGTTTATGAGGTGGTTATTATGATTTATATAAATGAGCCTCTGCATCTAGTTTATTCTGGGTTTTAACTAGTACAGCATAGTGGGACATCAATAAAAAAGACAGACTCAGATAGATGCTATTAGCATACACTTCTAAAGCCAGTTTTGTCTTTTCATCCTATTCTGAGTAATGCCTTTGAATGATCTTCATATTGGGGGTTTTCTTCAAATATTGATATATGCTTTTAATTGAGATTAATTAAATTAATTAGTCATTGTTTTGATGACACGTTTAATCAATTGAAACTCCTAATTATATTACAAATATATAATCTTTATAAAACATTTTATCAAATGATATAACAACTATAAAGACTATAAAGAGAAAGAGAGAGAGAGAGAGAGAGAGAGAGAGAGAGAGAGAGAGAGAGAGAGAGAGAGAGAGAGAGAGAGAGAGAGAGAGAGAGAGAGAGAGAGAGAGAGAGAGAGAGAGAGAGAGAGAGAGAGAGAGAGAGAGAGAGAGAGAGAGAGAATGACACAAAAAGAAAAGAGTACAGAAAAGTAAAGATTGAAGATGGGCTGAAAATAAACATGGATGAACCAGAAGAGTCACTCACTTTGCAGGCTGGGCAGGTTGGCGTCCTCCGGTTTGGTCTTGAGCAGATGAGGCAGACGTGTGTACCTGTAGCCAAAGCCACAACCCTGTAGAGAGGTGGAATAAAATATGTGACCACATGCAGACTGCAAAGTTGAAGGGAGTGACAACAGCATTCAAATGTTTTATTTGCATTTTTTAAGCTCTAAAACAGTGTATACATTTGATGTAGAATGTGAATGTCACTCACTGTAAATAATCAAGATGCATTAAATAACCTATGACTACATTAAACCATAGCGGGTTAATGGTTAATTCTTAAAATAATTTGTTTTAGACTCTGTGTGTGGTCTAAAAGAGCTGAGGGAAATAACAGACCCATAATCATACATTTGCGGATGAATAAACCCAATAATGCTTTCTTTAAAAGATACAAAACAATGCACCCATTTTTTGGCACTGAGAGCAGAATAAATGTTAAACAACTAAATGGGAGTCGCCAGCTTGTCAGGCCCATTTCATAATGTTAAATGGAAACACTGGAGATATGCAGCATAATGGCTCTGATATAATTGCACCTGTTCTGAGCTGGAATCTAATGGCATAATGGGGGAGAGAGGAAAGGCAAGTAGATGATAAAAAGGAAGGAGTGAGTGGAATGGGGTGGGGCGGGGTAAGGTTTGTGTGAGGCAATAAAAGAAATGCAGCGTACCCTCCAAAGACGAACCAGGATCCAGTTGGTTTGAGCCCAAGGTCTCTGTTCATATGGAGCCAGTAAGTTCCTCATCATAGCCATCCGCCTGAGAGATATTACATAATTAATAATTATTATACAAATATATTTAAAAAATTAAAAAATGAAATAAACCAAAGAAAAAAGACATTATACAAGAAAAGCACATTCCACATGCATCTGCAGGAGCTTTCTCAAAATGGCAAGAATCACTGGTTTTATGGTTTTTACAAATTACCAGATTGATATAAGGAGTGTTTCAAAACAAAACACTAAACTAAAACCAACTAAACCAAAATAACACAAAAACTAAATTAAAAGTAAAAACCAAACAAACAAACAAAACCTTCCAAAGCAAAATTTAAAAAACAAAAAATCTAAGCAAAAGTAAACCATCAAAAATGTCTCAAAAACAAAACCACCAAAAACAAAAGAACAAAACTAACCTTCCAAAACAAGGCAAAACTAAACCATCAAAAACATAAAAAAAACATCAAAAACACTGTAAAACCTTCAACTATCAAACAAAAAACAAAGGATCAAAACAAAACAAAAATAGTGCGAATAATTTACGAAGGGACTGTACGCTAATGATGTGTTATCAAATAATACACTGAGTATGTTTCTGACCTATGGTGAAACGAAAACAAGTAATGCATTAACAAAAAACAGATTAATCACTGCATTTTATGAGAACTTGGGCTTAAGCACTTACTGTTCTTCTGGGATCCTCTCAACAGCACGCAGGGATTGTGGGTAACAAACATAACTGGCCAAAGCCTGCATCAGTGAATCTTTGATATCTGTGGAGGAAAATTAAGTAGGAAGAGAATGATTCAATCAATTTCTTATAAATAAAATCTAGTCCCACTTTTTAAATCCCGATTTACTCTAAAATGCTACACATAAAGGTATTATTTCTTGAATTTGCATGCATTATTGTTCTATTTTCAGAAGCTTCAATGACTTCCAAACACCTCAGTTTCCCTTTGTTGAGAAAAAAGGTACTGGTTCAAATTTAAATTTAAAATCACACATTTTGTCTAGTGATTTTAATCACTAGACATGGCAACGAGAAGAGCTACTGAGAAATAAAAAGCCAGCTGAAATGTAAAATTCATCCATATTAAAAACAGACTGTGAAACAACCATTGTTAGAAACAAAGTATTTGGTAACAGAGCCCACAGAAAACAAGATAAATATGCAAAAATCTAAATAAATCAGCATAACAGAGTGCGAACATAATAAAAAGGCTGCTTATGAAACAAAATTTAAACAAATGGGTCGTGTCTAATAACATCTGTTCATTTGCATAGCACATTGCTTTTGGTTAAGGAGTCTTGAGTATTTCATAGTCCTAACCTTAAACAGGATTAAGAAAATACTGCGGCTACAACTCATCACGCAAATGACTTCAAGATGCCTGAAAGCTGAGAGAGGAAGCTTTTAATTATACCTTTACATGAGAAATGAACCAAAGTGATTAACAGTACAAGCCAACGGGTATATTATGGTTTAAGAATTCCCATTAAAAAAAGCCATTGAATTGATTATTCTAGGTATTTTTGGGTCACTCGCATTTTTCTGAGTCTTTTCCTGCAGTAAATGGGAAGAGAATATTAACAGAGGCAGGTAGGATGGAAAGATGGATGGCAGGGATTGGACGAACTGCAGGAAAAATTAATAGACTCTTGGATGGAAGGATGAATGGAAGGACAGATTAATGGAAAATAAACAGATTATAGGAGGGTTAGATGGATTGACGAGGGATGGACAGACAGACAGACAGACAGACAGACGGAAAAATAGACTGTCGCTTAGACGGAACGGTGGACAGATGGAAAAATAGACTGTCAAATGGAAAGCTGGATGGATAAATGGATGGAAAACTAGACAGATGGATGGATGGATAAATGGATGGACAGGTGGTCGGACAGACCAATCAATGGATGGTTGGTTGGACAGATGGATGAATGGGTGGACCGATAAACAGATGGACCAATGGACAGATGTATTGACCGATGGATGGATGGATGGATGGATGGATGGATGGATGGATGGATGGATGGATGGATGGATGGATGGATGGATGGATGGATGGATGGATGGATGGATGGATGGATGGATGGATGGATGGATGGATGCATTGACCGATGGACCAAAGGATGGATGAATGGACTAAAGAACAGACTGTTGGATGGATGGACTGAAGGATGAACAGGTGAACAGATGGACGGATGGATGGATGGATGTATGGATGGAATAAATAGACTGTCGGATGAATGAATGGAAGGATGGACAAATGGATAGAAAAATAGACCGAAGGATGGATAAGTAAATAGACAAGATAAATACAACCCAAATTCCGGAAAAGTCGGGACGTTTTTTAAATTTGAATAAAATAAAAACTAAAAGACTTTCAAATCACATGAGCCAATATTTTATGCACAATAGAACATAGATAACATAAATGTTTAAACAGAGAATTTATACTTTTATCCACTAATTGAGCTCTTTTCAAACGTAATGCCTGCTACATGTCTCATAAAAGTTGGGAGAGGGGCATCTGTAGCATCTTCTCTTCTTTACAAAACAGTTTGGAGACGTCTGGGCATCAAGGTTATGAGTTTCTGGATTGTTGGTTTTGGACTTTCGTCCCAAATCCCAGGTGGTTGCCTGATAAAGGTTTCCAGCTACTGAAGAGTTTGTGGTCGTCTTTGACATATTTTTTGTTTAATTATGCACCAAATGTTCTCTGTAGAACATACTTTGACATACTTTTTTGTTTAATTATGCACCAAATGTTCTCTGTAGAACATACTTTGACATACTTTTTTGTTTAATTATGCACCAAATGTTCTCTGTAGGCGAAAGATTAGGCCAATTCAGCACCCGGACTCTTCTACGATGAAGCCATGCTGTTGTAATATCTGCAGTATGTGGTTTTGCTGACATAAACAAGGCCATCCCTGAAATAGATGTCCACTGGAGGGGATCATATGTTGCTCTAAAATCTTTATATACCTTTTAGCATTCATAGTGCCTTCCAAAACATGCAAGCTGCCCATACCGTATGCACTTATACACCCCCATACCATTAGAGATGCTAGCTTTTGAACTGAAAGCTGATAACAAGCTGGAATGTCTCCTGCATCTGTAGCACGGAGGACACTTTGTCTGTGATTTCCTACAAGAATGTCAAATTTGGACTCGTCTGACCATAGAATACTTTTCCACTTTGAAATAGTCCATTTTAAATGAGCCTTGACTTACAGGACATGAAAGCGCTTCTGGACCATGTTCACATATGGCTTCCTTTTTGCATGATAGAGCTTTAGTTGGCATCTGCTGATGTTACGGCGGATTGTGTTTACCGACAGTGGTTTCTGGAAGTATTCCTGGGCCCATTTAGTAATGTCATTGACACAATCAGGGCGATGAGTGTCGCAGTGTCATCTAAGGGCCCGAAGAGTTCTTCAGCCTCGTCCCTTACGCATAGAGATTTCTCTAGTTTCTCTGAATCGTTTGATGATGTTATGCACAGTAGATTATGATATTTCCAAAGCCTTTGCAATTTGACGTTGAGGAACATATGTTTTAAAGTATTCCACAATCTTTTTACGCACTTTTTCACAGATTTCACAGCCTCTGCCCATCTTTACTTCTGAGAGACTCTGCCTCTCTAAGACATCCCTTTTATAGCTAATCATGTTACAGACATAGTGGTTACAGATATCAATTAATTAGTTACTAGATGTTCTCCCAGCTAAATCAAAATGTTCTTGTTTTTCAGCCATTTGTTGCCCCCGTCCCAACTTTTATGAGACCTGTAGCAGGCATCAAGTTTGAAATGAGCTCAATTAATGGATAAATGTGTAACATTTCTCTGTTTAAACATTTGTTATGCTATCTATGTTCTATTGTGAATAAAATATTACCTCATGTGATTTGAAAGTCTTTTAGTTTTTATTTTATTCAAATTTAAAAAAGTTCGGGTTGTATATATTTAATAGTTAGTCCAAACAATTTAACAGTTTTAGTTTGTATATTTGTAAATGTCGGCAGATGGCAGAGGTTCTTACCCGTCCCAACGATGCGTGGATCAGCGAAGTGTTTGGCGAGAATGGCTGCGAGCTGTGCGAGTGTGTCTTCATAACCTAAGAGAGATAAACATAACAGAAGTGTAAGTATGCTCTGGAAAGGTCAAAGTTCAGATACAAATTACATTTGAGAACCTTTAAGATTCTTGCACTAGAAGCTGTTGTGAACAGTAACTGAGAGTGACCTGGGAGTTCTTCCATGCAGTTGGAGGGGCTGAAGTAGTTTTTGAGGGCGCTGTAGCTGTTCATGGCCACATTGAGGTAGAATTCAGGCATGAATGCGAACAGGGAGCCTGTGCTGTCCGCATGCTCAATAGTACGGATGCACACCCGAAGGAGCCAGTATACATCCAGCATCTTATCCTGCATTCACAAATATTATTTGAAAAAAAGCAGGACAAACACATGCTTCCAACTAAAATGCATGATATAGTTTTATACAACAACCTTTTACCACATTAACCTTTTTTCAACATTAACCATTTCAACAACTATTTTTTCAGCCTAGTCTATGAATGAATGAATGAATGAATGAATGAGACCCCTTTAAAACTGATTAACTAATAATCTTTTATATTTCTGGAATTTTTGAAGCTTAGTAAATGAAAAAACAAATACATACATACATACATATCATAAGACCCCTTTAAAACAGATTGCTATCGCTTTAAATTTCTACATCTTACATCTAAATAAATAAATATAAGACCTATTTAAAAAAACTTTTGCAACTAAATAGATAAATCACACGACCACTTTCAAATATAATAATTTTTGTTTTATTTTTCTGCAATTTTTGCAGCTAAGTAAATATCATATAACACTTTAAAATATATTAATTATAGTCATTTTAAATTTCTGAAAATGTTGCAGCTAAATAAATATCATACGATCACTTTGAAATGCATTAATTGTTCTTGTTTTATATATATATATATATATATATATATATATATATATATATATATATATATATATATATATATATATATATATATATATATATATATATATATATATATATATATATATATATATATATATATATATACATATACATATATACATATATATATATAAAATAAATAAATAAATATCATATGATATCATATAATTTCCTGTTCAGAAATGCCCTTTTGAAGGACCTTTTTAAAGGCTGACATAAATGTCTGCAGTTTATGGGGAACATTATAAATGTAAACAGCTGACAGTCTTGAGACTAGGGTTGGGAATCGTAACAAATTCCAGTTCCATTAAAATTATTAAACAACTAATAAAAGGAAAGTGGTAAGGAAAATTGCATAATACTAGGGTTGGGTATTGTTTAAATTAAAGATTAAAGATTAAAGATTCAGATTCTGCTTATCGATTCCTAATTTCAATTCTAAAAAGGTAAAAAAAAAAAAAGACAATAAGACAATAAGAATAAATGTGAGTAAATGTGAATAAAAGCCTTATTGCAAAGCATTTCACTGTAGATTAATAACATGACCTGCCTATGTTTTAAAAATACCATAGCTAAAACAACTAGCCTAACTAATATAAATTTCAATTGCAAAAAACAAACAGAAATAACTTTTTTCAACAATCTCTTCTCATCTGTGCCAGTCTCCTACGCTGTTTACTGGCCCACCACAGACTAGCTCCTGCATCAACATCACACGCATATGTCGTGGTGCTCATGACATTTAAACAGCATTGGCCAATGGTGAGCCGGCATTCTGACGTAGATCAAGGAAGCGCTGCACTGTGTAAACAGCATAAGAGACTGGCACAGGCAAAAAGAAATTGTTGATTAAAGTTATTTTTGTTTGATTTTTGCACACAAAATTATTATCGTCACTTTATAAAATTAAGGTTGAACCACTGGATTCACAGGGACTATTTTAACGATGTCTTTACTACCTTTGAAAGTGGTCATTAAATTGCTGTCTATGGAGGGTTCACAAAGCTCTGAGATTTGGGTTTGGAACGACATGAGGGAGAGTTTTAATGTACTGTGCAAAAAGATGGGGAAGAGAACTCAGTTCATTACCACGCACTATTCACTATGAGAAGCCATTCTGTAAACACGTGTGTGTGCGTGTCTGCAGCACAGAAAACAGCTTGTCTTTGTCTTTGCGCTCGAATGTTTAAAATCACATTTTTTGTGCACTATTTGTATGTGTGCAGAGCGCAGAAAACAGAAAACAGCGTGCAAGTCTTTTGAGCTTGAATGGTTAAAAATCACATTAAAATGCGCACACAGGAACCGATAAGCGGAACTGAAATGCATTTCTTATCGAATCACCGGTTCTGAGAAAATTAGGAAAGGGTATCGAGAACTGGTTCCAAATTGAGACCACCTCATACTGAGCATTTTAACGTAAAATTATATACCATGCTGTATATACAAAAATGACACTGCTTAAAATTAGTGAGACAGTTGGTTCACCCTATGTTTTCTCAGTTTGCGGTCAGCTGTACCTTGGAGTAGATGGTGGCATTGATCCAGGCCAGTCTACGACTCAGGTGGTTCAGCTTTTCAGCAAACACTTTTTGGCTTTTCTGCAACTCATCTAGAATATCCGGCCTCTGTCAAACAAAATAATATAATCATTTAAATATAATAAAATAGAGAGCATAACAGAGAGTGTACTGCTGCATTTAAATACTAAAAATTTTAAAAGCAAAGTGTGAATTATTAAAAGATAAATTCTACGAAACTTTACTAATAATGAACTGTGGCCTCTAAAAGTGCTGTTTATTTACAAGCACTGTATGGTACTATCACTAGATTAAATTAAGAAATCAACATATATAGTGCAATATTAAATATATGTTTGTTTTTTTTTAAATATGTTTTTAAATATATGTTTTTAGTACATCAATGAGTACTTATTACAGAAATAATATATTTTTAAGGAATATACTTGCACACTGATTTTTCAGACACATTATTGCATGTTAATTGTAATTAAATGAAATGTTTTTTAAAGTTTAAATTTATATTAAATGCAAATAGATAAACTTTAGATGTGCTTTTTTCGGCCAACTTAATCAGGACTTTAGTACATCTTAATATTATAGTAATATATAGTAAACTAAAATATACTTTCACTTCTTTTCTATTGAAACTTGTGTGTCATATTTTTAATGATGTAGTTGCAATTTAGTACATTTAAAATATATTAACTTTCAATGTAATATTGAATAACACACTAGATTATAATCAAATATTTAGCATATGCTTTTTTATGTTAGTCAATCAAAATAAGTGTACTTTAAAGCATGACAAAGATTATTAAAAGATAATGACAAAAATAATGTACTTTTAAAGTAAGACTTTCAATTAACTTTTTAAAAGTGCACTTAAGTTTGTTAAAAGTACATGCACTTAAATAACCTTTTAATTAATTTATATTATAATAACCTTTAAAGAGCACCTATTATGGCATTTAAAATGTTCCAAATATTGTTTTAGAAGTCCCCAACAACAGTTTTGCATGCATGCAATGACAAAAAAGACTTTAGTTTTCTTATAATATGCATTTATTTTTACCTGTTTTGACAGCGATTCTTAAATGATTTGTTTAGTGATTCACTTTTCAAAACTTTACGTGATGCTAATCTGCGGTCAGTTGTGATTGGTATAGTCTGTGCAGATATTTTCGGAAAAGGAACACCCATCACCAAAAATGGTTTTCGGTTTAACAAGTTTAAACGCATATAAAGTGTATGAACAAACATGGCATCAATTTTACCCAATCAATTCGAGCCTGAATATGAAGGGGAAACGTATGGAGATGCGAATGATCAACAAACTCAATCGCAAACACCACGACTGGAGCAGGATATTTCTCAATGGTAAGCATCAATGTAGCGTTAGTTGTCACTTCAGGCCAATGGAGCGTTAACTCGATGCATAAATATAAAGTTTTTACCAAAAAATAAATAAAAATGACTCTATTCTTAAAGAAAACTCCGAAAACAACAACAAACAATTTACATATCTCAATACAATTGTCATTGAAGACCTAGAAGCTAAACGGTGCTTACACAACAAAGCAAACAATTATTAAGCATGCTACATAAAACATAAAAGCAACAATTATTAATAACACTTACAGTTTGTGATACGGAGGAGGAAGCTGATGCAAATACACTTGGAACTGAACCTTTCTTCAATATCAGCCGGCTCGCGAATCCAAGTTTAATTGCATTTAAGTTTGTAAAGCAATCATCTTCAAACTATGCAAGAAACATCTCATGGATGCGCTGGGACGCATCCTCAGTGATGTATCCTGAGATCATTGGTTGTTTCGGGTCTCACAACATCATACACCCTCACCCAGGCGACCCAGCCGGGGTTGATCAAGCCCCGACTTGCGTCCCAGTAGCAATCCACGGATCAGCCCTCTTAATCCAAAGCCACCTTGTGGCCTTCTCTGCGGCTTCGCTCGTGGATTGAATGGCCCTGTTCTTGGCCGCCCCTGTAATGCCTAAACGACAGAGGACTTTTCAAAGAGAACGTCCCGCAAAGCCTCTACAGCCAACTTCTATAGGCTCATAGAAGGTTTTCCAGCCTCTCTCCTGCACCTCCACCAGTTCCTGGTACTTAGCGCTTCCTCTCATTTGCTTCCTCAATATGCTCTTCCCAAGGAACCGTGAGCTCCAGCATGATCAGATGTTTTGAAACCTCAGAGGTAACTATCATGTCTGGGCGGAGATTTGTTTTTACAATGTGCTTAGGGAACCTTAGCTGTTTTCCTAGGTCGACCTGCAGCTGCCAGTCCGAGGCTTTATGGAGTAGGCCTGTTGTTAATTGTGGCCGTGCTTGGGGTTTCTCTCCAGCTTTGATGAAGGGGACTGCCTTCTTTGGAGCATGATGGTGTTTGTCTGGGTTACGCTCTCAGCTAGTGCTTTAAGCACCTGGTCGTGGCGCCAGCGGTAGCGACAATCAGCCAGAGCCCTTGGGCAACTGCTAAGGAGATGTTCTAAAGAGCCTCTTCCAGTGCAAAGAAGGCAGGAAGGTGTCTCGCTCTTCCCCCAGACATGAAGGTTCGCTGGGCTTGGCAGGACATCATAGACTGCTTGTACTAGGAAACGGACTCGATGGAAGTCTGCCTGCAAGATGTTTGCCCAGGTAATTCTGCGCTGCAGTGTACTCTCCCACCTAGTCCATGCTCCCTGCTGCGGAAGTCCCACAGCCCTGCTCACTCGCTCTTCCTCCACACTTGCTCGGAGCTCTTCCTGGAGTAGATGATGCCTTTCCTTGCCCTGGACCTGGCTGACCAGAGTCTTTGGGAAGTAGCCCAAACCCGCTCTGCCTGTCGCCACAGTGCCCACTAGACATGTGCCGATATTCGGTAATGCGATATATCACAATAATGAATATGCACAATATTCTTATCGTGGGCACTTCGAAATACCGTAAATAATAATTTATTAACAAATAAATGATTTTATAATGCATTAAAGAATACTTTGCCCATCAACCGTATAAAATGCTCAACACCGCTGTATTCTGCGTCAAAGGGACACACGCTCAGATGTAAATAAGCCCGAAGTGCATGAGAAGCACGTGGCTGAACGAGTGAAGGAGACGCACACGCTGAATGAAGGCGTGACTCTGCCTCCTCCACTGCTTTCCCAGCCTTCCATTTCCTTCCTGTCCTCACTTCGATGCCGGCTGCTGACACCTTGCAATCCTTGGAATCCCTATACTGTAGGGCTTCTCTGGTACGTACTACCATGAATTCTTCTTTGAGGCCACTGAAGGGCAACTGCAGCATATTACTCGTCCCATACAATGCAGCGCTGGTAAGACTACGTGGAAGGCCCAGCCACTTCCGAAGAAAGCCACTGATCTTCCTTTCTAGGGACTCAACTGTTGTCACTGGGACTGCATAGACCAGCAAGGGCCACAGGACTCAGGGCAGGATGGAATGCTGGTAGATCCAAGCTTTAAATCTACCAGGCAGACCAGACTTGTCAACCTTAGTGAGCCAAGCTCCAAGTTCTTTGTTGGACTTCTGGATGGCGGCCGAGTCTTTTAAACTGGAGTCAAAAAGCTTCCCCAAACTCTTAATAGGTTGCTCTGTGATGGTTGGGATGACAGTTCCTGAGATGGAAAAACGGAACTTGTCAACCACTTTTCCGCTCTTCAGCACCATGGACCTTGACTTTGAGGGCTTAAATCTCATCCTTGCCCAGGTGATGAGTCTCTCCAGTCCTTGTAAGATCCACCTGCTCCCTGGAACCGATGTCGTTGTGATGGTAAGTTCATACATATAGGCTCTTATAGGGGGCTGTCGTACACCTGACTTGGTTAGGGGCCCTCTGCATTCCACTTCAGCTGCCTTAACCACCATGTTCATGGTGAGCGCGAAAAGGATAACAGAGTTGGTGCAGCCTGTAATAATTCCTTTCCCAATGCGATGCCAGTCTGATGTTCCTGACCCAGAAGTGACCCGCATCCTAAAATTGTTGTAGTAATCCACGATCAGGTCTTTAATCTTACTGGGAACATGATGGAGGTGTAGAGCGAGCTCGACCAGTTTGTGTGGTATAGATCCATAGGCGTTGGCCAGGTCCAACCACAAGACCGCTAGATCACCTTTGTTCTCATGGGCCAGTGTTAATTTCGTTAACGAAAACGATGACGAAAAATATTCGTCAACGCCCACTTTTTCTGTGACTAAAACGAGACGTTGACAAGCTAAACTAATATCTGATGATAAAAACTATGATTTAAACGTATCCCGCTTCTTTGTTAACAAGACGAGACGGGACTATAATGTTATTTGAGGAATGTCGGACATTAAAAACACATGATCTCTTCAAATGCTGTCTTTCAAAAATGTGCGTCCGTCAAGGAATGTGTCTGCATTATCTGATCTCTCTGAATCTGACAGCTGCAGCCGACGTCACAAGTACGGGTGGTCTAGGCAACCAAATCTCGAACTAGCGAGCTCTATATGCAACGCAGCGTTCTCGTGTAGACTAATTTGAAAATGGCCACGCAAAGAACGATCTTCGATAGGAATAAATGTCAAAAAAGTACAAACTTAAAAGACAGAGCAGAGATCGAGTTAGTCAGTAAAATCCCCAGCCAACAGGTAATTTTACTAAAGCTGTTGATGGAGTGGAAGTTGTGGAACAGCAAGTTGATGGGCACATTGAAGCAGGTAAAAACACAGCGCCATCGTCCCCACCGATTTTAGGTTATTTTGATTATAAACCTGATGGATGTATATTGCTTTTATGTTTGAACAAACTCTAGCCTATATAAAGCTTAAGCGCGGTTGAAATATTTCAATCGTGTTGCGCCATCATCATGTAAGCTTATCATTTTACGCTTTTTAATCATTGTTTTAAAACATTCAGACACATTAAGCAGCGAGGAGAATTAATTCAGGTTAATGCGCATGTTAAATTAGACCTGATACGGCGCACCTCATACAGCGTATGAGTTCCTTTCGTGCCTTGTGCTTGAACGCGTTCAAATACGCTTTAGTGTCAAAATCTTTGTCTTTGCGAGTGTCCTCGTACACTTAGTCATTTGTGTCTTTAAATAAACGTTAACAGTTTACAATAAAACATGTGTAGTAGTGGGATCCTGGTAGACTATTAATGAGGTCTTAAAGGTATAGTTCACCCCAAAATGAAAAGTCTATTATCATTTACTCACCCTTAAGTGATAAAGGGATATGTAGCATTGCACAAGTGCTACTAACTAAGAGTGCAATGTCAATACAACCTGATTTAAATTTCGCACAAGCTTAATTGAATTGGTCTAAAATAGAGAAAAATTATAATGACCATTTTTGTCTAAAGACTAGATATAAAAAAGCTACCAAAAATAATGTTGGTAACGGCAGTTTGACTAAAAATAATGACTAAAACTGACAAAAAATGCAGTTACTTTTCATCGACTAAAACTAGACAAAAACTATGAAAGACAAAATGACTAAAATGTGACTAAGACTAATAAGCATTTTTGTCTGAAGACGAAGACTAAGACTAAATCGGAAATGGCTGTCAAAATTAACACTGTCATGGGCATCTCTGATGAGTTGTGTAACTACACCCGTGTGTTCCAAGCAGCCAGGAGCTCCTGGAATCCCCCCCTTCTGCACTGAAGAGTCGATGTAGTTGTTTTTGAGGAGAAACTCTGTCAATCTTCGCGAGACGATGCTGAAAAACACCTTCCCTTCAACACTCAGTAGTGAGATGGTTCGAAACTGGTTGATGTTTTTCGAGTTTTCCTCTTTGGGGATCCACACTCCTTCAGCCCACCTCCACTGGTCAGCCACTCTTCCTCTTCGCCAAATCACCCTTAAGATCTACCACAGGTGCCGGAGAAGTTCGGGGCAGCGCTTATATACCAAATAAGGTACACCACTGGGGCCTGGGTTAGATGCTGAGCAAGCTGCCTTGATGATCTCCTCAACCTCCTTCAGACTTGGCTCCCTCAGATTGCAACTCTCTTATAGGTTGGGCGGGGCTGATGAGAGCTTTGTTGGGCTCCAGCTCTTGCTCTCTCAGGGTGTCGCTCACTGTGTCCTGGAGGAAGCGATTCACTTCCTCTGTTGAGCACTCAAGCCGACCACTGCGCTTGTCCCCGAGCAGTTGCTTTGTGAAGCCGAAGGGATTGGCAATGAAGGCCGCTCGCTTCCTGGCTCTCTCTCTCCCCTGCCTCCGGTGCCACTCTGCTCTGCGTAGGCTCATCAACTTCTTTCGCAGGATGTTTTGCAGCTCTGCTAATGGTCGTTTCTTCTCCTCAGTAGTTTTCTTGTGCTGTTTCTTAAGGGTGCGCAACTCCTGACGCAGGTGATGTATCTTAGTAGCCCTACGGTTCATGGTGTAGGGGGTAGACTTGGTTTTTCCTTTCTCTACCCGGCCGAATCTTTCTGAAGCGTAGCTGCCAATGATGGTAGTCATCGTTTGGAGTCGGCTCTCCGCATCTCCTTTAGCTGTGGCTTGGATAATTTTAGACACGTCCTCATCAAACTGCAGCCACTCACTCCGTTTGCTGGCTGGGGGCCACTTAATCCGCTGCTGTGGAACTACTCTGCAAAATGGCGTGAACAAAGCACAAGGCTCGGACTATTCTCCTGTGGTACAGTTGTATATATGAATTGTAGCCACTTAGTCTTCAAATGCTCAGATGAAAAAAGTTTGCTTTTGAGTCGCACTTCAGAACACAGCGTCTCGTTGCCATGATGTTTTCTAGTTTTCACTGGCGTGCGCAATAAGTGGGCGTATCGTATTTAAATAACTTGACAAGTTGACGTCATCTAGTCAGAAAAAAAGCTTCGGTCTTCTAACGATTCATAAAAATGACTACTTTTGAAAGACAATAACTTTATATACGGTGCACTGTCATATTTCAAACTTTGCAGGATGTTTTTGTTCACTTAGATCTATGTTACACACTACATAAAAGGTAAATTTAAAAATTCCTTGATAGGTGCTCTTTAAGAATTGAGAAATTAAGTGCATTATAATACAATTAAGTGCACTACTTTTTCACAAGGCTAAATTGCAACACATTTAACAAGTGGTTGCTAGGGTGTCCTGGGTGGTTGTTTGATGGTTGTTCAACACTGTTTCCCAGTTTAGTATGTTTAGTTCCATAACATCTCTAAGATTTATGCATGTGTTTTCCTGTAGATGCACATTACAGTATTGATATGGTGTTCTTACTCTGCTTGGACATCGGGCGATCTTCTCTTCCGTATCCTTTAAGGCAACAGCGTATTCGTGAACGTCATCTGATACAACCACCATCTACAGAAAACACAAACAGAAATACAAAGACACACAAACAGAATTAGACTCAGCATTTTCAGAATTCACTGCGAGCATGTAGCTAAAGAAAATTGCTCTTGTTCTCAAGCGTCAACATAATCGCTAGCCATCCTGCTGGAGTTTGAAATAGCCACCAATTTTGGGAGTAGGGGAAAATTATTACCACAGTGACCTTTTCCTGTGGACAGTGTCAGGCAGTTTCCGAATTCTTAAACTCGTTTTCATTCAATCCTTCAAGTGGTCTATATTGGTGGACTAGTGTTGGGAATAGTGAATGAGGGTATAGGGGGTGATTTCAAACACAGTCTTTGATAAAAAGCAGTAATTGCATTACTCTCTCTTTATAATGGCTAAAGCAGTCAATCACACGTCGCAAGTTGCAAAATGAACATGTCGCAAATGAATGACGCTGTTATGCTGCACAACAAAGCTCTTACTGTATTCATATCGATATTGTGCTTGCTGTTAGTTGTGGTGAAAAAATTTAGTGAGCGAAATAGCGCTGCAGTGACGAGATCAAAGCATTCACACAATTAACCGTCATGTCTACTCAATGCTCATCACTCCAGCCTTTCATGTGATGGAAAAAAATCTAAAAATAATGCTATAATCAACACTTTCATGATTTGTTAATCTCGACAGCTGCAATAGTGAAAGAAAACGTAGTAAAAGTATTCAAGAGGGGTTCTACATGTAATATGCATTTCAAATGCAAAGAAGTCAGCCAATCACAACAATGAGCGTTTACACTGAAGTCTCACAGCAGACACGCCCCTTCAAGAATAAAAAAAATGCCTTTTATTTCTAAATTATGACATTTTATGATGTAAAAATCATACTAAAAATAAGTACACCTCAGGAAACATTATAAAATAATTTGAAAAAAATCCACATCATGGGACCACTACATTCTAAAATCCACATCATTAATCATCTAAAGATACAACTTTGTAAACCATCAAATCCAGCGGCTAGATATTCTTTGAAAGTGCCCATTATAAACTTGACTGTGTTTTTCAGAAAACTAATAAAAGTTTGTGCACAAGAGTTGACTTGAAACTGACCATATAATAAATAGTTAATGCTAAACCTCGGTCTCTCTTGAAGCCAATAAAGAAGTGACTTAAACTGCAGTTCATAGACTGGCCGCTAGGGCTCCAGGGATCAGAATCTCATTGAGTTCCATGTTAAAATGCCCAACTTTACAGCAGGAAAAAACATGTTTACAGCCTGGTACAAATTCTAGTTTTGGTCTAAACGTCTAATTTTGCCCTTCATAACAACTGTGAGGGGGGTGAATTTTTTTATAACTCCTTCGTTTACATTATATAAAGCCTTAAAGTTCTGCATAATTAAGGGTGTGGTCACTTTGAGTGGCAGGTGGATAGCTATTTATCTGCTGTCTGTTAGTCATCACGTCACCTCAGCTCCGTCCACATCCCGCCTCTTTGCCCATTTTCTGTTGTCCGGGAGTGACGCGCAGTGACACGTTGCTAAGATGGCAACGGCCAGCTCGACCCTACTTTGCGCTTCAAAACTGCTCTGCAGAATCCTATGGGTGACGTCACGGACACTATGTCCATATTTTTATACAGTCTATGTGCTAAACTTGCAACAGCATTCCTTGTGAAAATGCTGAGAATGCAACAAGCATTTGTGTTGTGTTAAAGTGTCTGTGAACTGGACGTTGCAACTGACTTAACTTCAGGGTTGTGACGTACTTCCAAGTGAAACGGAATATTGAATAGAGGGCAAGTTTTACTTTAGCCCACCTCCTCTCCATCCCTCGCTCATAGCAGACTGACAGTGGAGAAGAGTGGTTAAAGATGTTCAACCCAAGCCGTCAAACAGAGAAGGAATGCCATTTCAAAGAGGAAGCAAATTTTAAGATTTGCTTTTAAAAATTACCATGACAAACCATTATATTAACTTGCACAGATTAATTGTTCAACACAAGACTAGTAATGTGCACTAAACAATTAAATAGGGTTAATTTTGATTTCATGACGACTGTAAGAATTGAGCTGTAAGAGTTCACAAACTGATGTACAGTATATTTCGGCTTTTGAAAAAAGCTGCTAGCTTTGAGGGAAATAAGTAATTTTATTATTAAGCAGCTCAATTCCAGTGAAAAACTGCTTTAGGCTTTTCCCAAAATATGAGGCTCAGATTTGATTTAGTTTCTCTCAAACTTAGAGAAATAAAAAATGCATTAGAGCTTGATGAAATGACAAAGTGTGGTTGAGATTTCCACTGTGGCTGAATTCTTCTGCATATCAATAACGAAGACAAGTCTCCTGACGGCACTGTGCCAAGCCAATTAACAAAGGCTTTATGAAGTCCATGTAAGTCAAATCAGACAGTTTTGCTTGACAGACTACAACCTAAATCTCATCAGGATCCAACAGAGTTCGAGTAAAGTCACAGCATGAACTGAGCCACTTTTAATTTGTTTCCAAAGCCACGGTACATTACCAAAGGATTGCATCAATGAGCATTGCCTATCACAACTAGTTTTGTCTTGCCATACTGTCCCTTTAGATTTGTATACAATTTTATTTGTATAGCATTTTCCCCAATGGATATAGTTCTAAAGAAGATACAAAATCCTAGCGAACGAGTTATTGGGGCAGTGATACGCAAAGGCAGTGGGAAAACTCCCCTAGAAGAAGAAACCTTGGGACTAATTATTTAAGTAAACTAAAGGGCAAACCAATGCAGTTTTTTTGGCTGGTAACCAAAAGGTTATAGGTTCAATTTTTACAAGGAGTGGTCAATGCTTAACTATGAGAATGATCCTTAATCTGGTTATTCGTGGGGCATTGACACTGCAAATCACTTTGGACCAAAGGGACTCGTTAAATGACTAATTAGCATGGTCCAAAATAAACACTCGCCAAGCATCAAGTGAGTAAAAAATCTTGGATTTGACAAAGAAAAAGTAGGAACTGCATCATAATAAATTATTTTATTGTAAAAAAAAATATATATATAATAATAATAATAATAATAATAATAATAATAATAGTCAGACCCTCAATGCAAGTGACGTGCTTGATTAAAATTAAAATATATTTATACTACAGGGCTATTGAATGCTTGAATCTGATTGGTTAACGGATGTTCTAACATGTGCAATTAGTTTCAGGGAAATGCACGGCTAAAGTAGTTCCAGGCAGATCTTGACTGCATTACAGTTCCATATCAATTTGCCAAATGATTTCAGTCATTCAAAGGTTCTAAAACATAAAATGAATCAAAACCCACAATGGCACTTATCAAGCAAAGAAATATAGTAAACAACAGTATAAAAATAACCAAATGATTACATTTTATTATGTACGGAAAAGCACATACTCTCTGTCTCTCGCTCAAACGCACACACACAGAAATGTTGTCAGCGCTGTTATGATGAATTTATCAGTAAAATAGTTTAGCAACAGAAAAGCTACATGACATTTCTCACTAGAGGGGTAATAACGGTGCTGTTCTTGAAGCAGATAAACGTACAGTTTTGCTATTACTAGAGACGCTGCTGCTAAACACAGTTGAGAGGCACACAGAATCTCTCTCTCTTTAATAACTGCATTAATAATTGCATAAGACTGCTATCAGTGGCTCTAGCCTCTGTTTCTAGAACTAAAATGACATTTTGGAATTAGCAACGGAGGCTTGGGAAGAGATGCATAATAAATCAGTCTATTTTTAAGGACATACACCTGAAAAATATGTTAAAGAATACATCATCTGAACAATATCTTGAGGTGTGGTAACCGTAGTATAAGCAGAATAATTTATGATGGGCTGTTGAATTATTTGAAAATAATGCACATCTGAGGTGTGACTCCGCTTTCTGTGGTGGAAGCAATTTGACGGCCCATTGTTAATTATTCCTTGCATAACACATGCAAAACACCTATTCAAAAAACATTATAATTCGCACATTTGTGAATTAGGTAAAAGTTTACCTAGGATGCCGAAGTAATTTTATTCCTCAAGAACTCCATTTGGAAATATTCTTTGCATTAAATAGAAATTAAATTTTTTATTTGGTTTATGTGTTGTGTTTTGTTTTGCTTTTTATACATTCAGCGTTTCTGCACATTTTTTTAAAGTAAAATGTAAGGTTTTTTAAGACCTTTTAAGACCTGAAGAAATAAAAATTAATATTGTGCAATATTGACAAAAAATATACAGTATCTCAATATTTTCAAAGATTTGTTGATAACAATAAATATTTGATATTTTTCAGAGTGTGTTTTTGTGCTGGTGCCATGGCTAGTTTACCCCTGTTGTGGACAGCTGACTCACAAAGACATTTATATTACTGGTATTCATATTCTATGCAGTAGTCAATTCTCCTCAGTGACAGAAATTTACATTTTTAGTTTTTAGATGTTCTGTTTTAGCATTTTAGTTGTTCTGTTTTGTTTTATGCATTGCTGTTTTTTGTATGCTTTGTTCTGTTCTGTTTTGTTTTGTTCTTTAATGACAAGATTATTTTGAAATATTAAAGTGTCTGATAACTCAGGGGTTTTCAAACTGGGGTCCCGGGAACCCCAGGGGTCCTCCAGAAGATTCTAACGCTGCATTCACACTGGGCTTCTGCGTTAACGCTTGACGGAGGGCGGGGCTGAAGCTTGGCCGTTATAGTGACAACAGCCAATCACGCATCTGCTCTAGGATTGCATGAACGCAATTGGCTAGAGCCTGCTCTAGGGTATTTGATAGGGCGATCTGATTGGATGATGCCTGCGTTGGCGCTTGAAAGTTGAGAAATCTTCAACTTCTGCCGCTTGCAACGCGAGTGAAGCGAGTGAAGGCTTTAATTGCTGATCTCAATTGTAGGCACAAACACCAGGAAAAACCAGGTAGAGTATCTTTCTTAAAGGTCCTGAAATGATCTTAAACTGTCTTTTCCATACAAATCTTGCAAAATGTAAACTCCGCTGGAAGCCCACCTTGCATTGAAGTATGGGCCAGAGTTCTGCAGTAAATTATAGTTGTACCAGATGGGGGAGCGATCACAAAGTTTACTGTAGCAACCCATATGACTCTGATTGGCTGACCAAATTCGCAGGGAGTGGCCTATAGTTGTCCCAAATAATTTGTGTGCCGATTTAGGTTTAAGTCCAGCAAATAGCAGATCTTCAATTCTATGAGGTTTACCAAGTTCTTGTTCCATCTGGCGCCAGGGAAGTACAGAGTCTTTATCACAGCAAATTGTTAACGATTTTACCTGAAAGGACCAATAATACAGTTCAAAGTTGGGCAATGCCAAACCACCGGATGATTTTGTCCTCTGAAGAGTACTCAGACGGATACAGGGTTTTTTACCATCCCAAATAAAATTAGAGATCTAAGATTGCAACTCCTTAAAACTGTTTACAGGTGAAGGTATGGAATCATGGAAAAAACAAAATTCAACCTACCAAGAACATTCATTTTTATTATTAAAATTCTAGCTTGCAAAGACATTTTGAGACTAGACCATCTTTGCATATCAGCCAGGATTTCAAGTTTAAGTTTGTCATAATTCATATGTGATATATTAGAAAACATTTTTATTTTTAATCCTAAATATGTTAATTCTGTGTCGTGCCACTGAATACGGGAAATGGGTGGCAATGTAAGATATTTTGCAGAGCTATTTAAAGGAACGAGAAGGGATTTATCCCAGTTTATTTTATAGCCGGAGAATTCACTGAACTGGGAGAAAACTTTTATTATTTGCTGTATGGAGACATGTATATTAGTAAAATAGAGTAATATGTCATCCGCATAGAGAGAAATTTTATTCTGTATTCCTTTTATAACTACAGGTGATATAAGAGAATCTGATGTAATCAACTGCACTAATGGCTCGATTGACAACGCAAAAAGTAGAGGAGAGAGTTGGCAGCCCTGGCGGGTACCACCATGCAGAGGAAATGGCTTTGACATAATATTACCAGTTAAAACAACTGCAAAAGGATTAGTGTAAAGTGTTTTAACCATTGATATGAATGTTCTTCCGAAGCCAAATTCTTCCAGAACTGTCCAAAGATACTCTCAACCTACCCGATCAAATGCCTTTTGTGCATCTAAAGTAAAGACGGCTGCAGGTACAATATCCATTTCAGATGCGGGGATGATGTGTAAAAGACGTCTGAAATTGTCAGATGCAAGTCTTCCTTTTAAGAACCCGGATTGATCAGAATGAATCAGTTTGTTCAAGGATAGCTCTAGTCTTTTAACTAATAGTTTTGCAAAAAGTTTTAACTCAGTTGTAATTAAAGAAATATGTCTGTCACTACCGCAATTTAAAGGAGACTTGCCTTTGAGGCAAGCAACACAGAAATAAGTGATGTATTTTGGTCACGAGTTAATAGAATTTAGAAAAAAATGGTCCTATTCTATCCCATAATTTCATGAATAGTTCCGGAGAAAAACCATCTAGACCTGGAGATTTGCCTCTTTTCATTGAGGAAAGGGCATCTTTTAATTCTGTAAGGATGGGAGGTGTATCAAGAAGCTCTGCTTCTTTGGACAGCAAGGTAAATCAAGCTTTGAAAGATATGATTTGAGGACAGCCTGGTCAAAAATAGATTCGGCTTTATAGAGATTAGAATAAAAAAGTCTGAAGGTATCATTAATTTCTTCTGCATCATAGGTAACCGTTCCTGATGGAGTTTGTATTACATTAATAATGGAAAATGACTAATTTTGCTTTAATTTAGCAGCAAGGAGTCTGCTTTGAGTTTCGCTTTGACTATAGTAAGTCACTCTAGTACGATGGATTGATAATTCTGCTTTAGATTTTAACAGGTTATTTCATTTGAATTTTACAGCTAAAAGTGATGCGTGTTTTTGATTGGAGAACTGCCGTTTCTGCTCTGATTCCACTATAGCTGAATCTCGTTTTCTAACTGTTTAATTCTGTAATTCCTGGATGCCTTCAAATGAGTAGCAAATGAGATCGATTCCCCCCTGATGAAACATTTGGTTGTTTCCCAGAGAATTTAGGGTGATGACACTGATCCTAGATTAATTTCTAAAAACGATTTGAGATTGACTTTCAATTGCTTCAGGAATTCTGAGTTCTGAAGTAGTGTTGTATTAAAACGCCATCTGTGTGTACATTTACCAGGATTCGGTGTAAACTCAAATGTATATATCAACGGGGCATGATCTGAAATTACGATAGGAAGAATGTCTGTAGATGTGATTAAATTATTTAGTTGAGGCGAAACAACAATGTAGTCAATTCTAGAGTAAGTCTTATGACTACAGGAGAAAAAGGTGTAATTTTTCACTAAAGGGCGTCGTAGGCGCCAGGCTTCAACAATGTTCAAATCAGCAATAAATGTGTTAATCCCAAAAGGTACATCTAAACCAGAACAGATATTTGTAGATCTGTCTAGAGATATATCACATGTCTGGTTGAAGTCACCACCTACTACCAATAAGCACTAAGAAAGTGGCTAAAGTTGCATTGAAAAAATTGGTGTCAGGTATGTCAGGTATATTTGGGCAATATATTGATGCAAAACAAATTTTTAGATTATGGACTGTTACTGACACATATGATACCCGTCCAGCACTGTCTTTTCCACATTTATCGATGGTTAGTCCTAATTTCCTATCAAACAGAATAGCAACACCTTTAGTTTTATTTGGAGCAGAAGAAAGAGCTACACAATTATAAAATCTGTTCTGAAATATATGTATATAATTCGTTTTTAAATGAGTTTTTTGGATAAAAGCATTGGAGATATTTTTACGCTTAAGAAATTCTAAGCACTCTGTTCGTTTAATGGGCGAGTTTAGGACATTCCACGACATTATATTAAGTGGTATATTCATGATAGGGATCTCTTAACATCAGATGTTTATAAATGTGCCAACATAAAATTGTAACATAACACAGAAACAAGAAAACGATATATGATGCACATAACTTGCACAAAAACAGCAATGCTTTGGCGATAGAACATTTAACAACAACAACAAAAACTGGAACAATACAATCCATCCGCAAGAGACAAGATCTAGAATTCTTTCTCTCTGGGTGGGGAAAAATAAACAAAATTCAAGGTTTTACTGCCTGTGGCTATTCAAAGCCGCACGTCCCGAGTCCGAATCCAAACGAATATCAGATAACATTAACTGAATACAACCCATCAGACCTAATAAGGCAGGGCCCATTTGCTAACTCGACTCAGAAGTAACAACGGATGGGTTGTCCTGGTCATCAGATGCATTTGGAAGTGAAAACGCATTTGAAGTGCTCAGTATAGAGGCCGTCGAGAGCGAAGAATGATCCAGAATCAGTAGAAACTCGCCAGCATCCTCTGCGTTGTTGAAATGATGCAGCTTCACTTCACTTTCAGGATTGCCGGATATATCAAGGAATAGACGTAATCCCCTGTCTGAAAACTGCCGTCTCAAACTGTCAAACGATCTTCTCTTCAGAGCTGTTTCGTTGCTGAAATCCGGAAAAAATAACAGCTTGGATGTACCATGGGTTATTTCCGACTGAGGTGATCTGGCTCTGTTGAGAATTCTCTCCCTATCCTGATATCTGAGGAGCCGAAAGATGAGTGTTCAAGGGCGGTTTGTCTTATAACGATTGCCATAAATCCGATGAGCCCGCTGGATTTCTATCTTCCCGCCACCTTGAAGAGAAGGGATCCATTTCGAGAGGTGCTCCTGGAGAAACTGAACGGCATTCTCGCCCTCCGCTGACTCAGGTAGGCCCATGAGCCGGACGTTACATCTTCGTGATCGATCCTCCATTTCAACCAGTTTGTCACGGAGGCTAGATGTCTATTGTTGATGCGTGCTGGCGTCCTGTTTAACCACACGGATATTCGCATTCATAGTGTCCATCCGCGCTTGCAATGTTTTACCGAGTTCGGCTTGACGGGTGATATCTTGTCTCAGTTCGTTAACTGCTGAGTTCGAGGATTCAATCATGTTCTTTAAAGTTTGAATTTCACCAGAGATTAATTCTTCCATTACCTCTCTTACTGCCAATTTGACCCTCTTAGCGAACCTCTCCTGTTCTTGTAAAGCCATTAATATGGCTGGATTGATACCAGGTATGTCTACACTCACCTAAAGGATTATTAGGAACACCAGGGGGGGGTCAAAGGGGGTTTGACCCCCTTTCGCCTTCAGAACTGCCTTAATTCTACGTGGCATTGAACAAGGTGCTGAAAGCATTCTTTAGAAATGTTGGCCCATATTAATAGGAGAGCATCTTGCAGTTGATGTAGATTTGTGGGATGCACATCCAGGGCACGAAGCTCCCGTTCCACCACATCCCAAAGATGCTCTATTGGGTTGAGATCTGGTGACTGTAGGGGCCATTTTAGTACAGTGAACTCATTGTCATGTTCAAGAAACCAATTTGAAATGATTCGAGCTTTGTGACATGGTGCATTATCCTGCTGGAAGTAGCCATCAGAGGATGGGTACATGGTGGTCATAAAGAGATGGACATGGTCAGAAACATTGCTCAGGTAGGCCGTGGCATTGAAACGTTGCCCAATTGGCACTAAGGGGCCTAAAGTGATCCAAGAAAACATCCCCCACACCATTACACCACCACCACTAGCCTGCACAGTGGTAACAAAGCATGATGGATCCATGTTCTCATTCTGTTTAAACCAAATTCTGACTCTACCATCTGAATGTCTCAACAGAAATCAAGACTCATCAGACCAGGCAACATTTTTCCAGTCTTCAACTGTCCAATTTTGGTGAGCTTGTGCAAATTGTAGCCTCTTTTTCCTATTTGTAGTGGAGATGAGTGGTACCCGGTGGGGTCTTCTGCTGTTGTAGCCCATCCACCTCAAGGTTGTGCGTGTTGTGGCTTCACAAATGCTTTGCTGCATACCTCGGTTGTAACGAGTGGTTATTTCAGTCAAAGTTGCTCCTCTATCAGCTTGAATCAGTCGGCCCATTCTCCTCTGACTTCTAGCATCAACAAGGCATTTTCGCCCACAGGACTTCCGCATACTAGATGTTTTTCCCTTTTCACACCATTCTTTGTAAACCCTAGAAATGGTTGTGAGTGAAAATCCCAGTAACTGAGCAGATTGTGAAATACTCAGACCGGCCCTTCTGGCACCAACAACAATGCCACGCTCAAAATTGCACTTTCCCATTCTGACATTCAGTTTGGAGTTCAGGAGATTGTCTTGACCAGGACCACACCCCTAAATGCATTGAAGCAACTGCCATGTGATTGGTTGATTAGATAATTGCATTAATGAGAAATTGAACAGGTGTTCCTAATAATCCTTTAGGTGAGTGTATGTCAACTGTATGGGAAACATTGAAGGCATACCTGAGAGGCCAAATTATCTCGTTCTGAGCAGGTCAGAGTAAAATCAGAAAGGATTGACTTAAGAAACTGACAGATCAGATATTACAACTTGACTCTTTGAATAGTAGTTTGCCATCTTCAGCAACACAAAGTATGTTGCTGCAAACAGAATTCAGTTTGCTGGCAACTAAACAAGCAGAATATCTTATTTCTAAATTGAGGTGTAATTTCTATGAACATGGGGGAAAGGCTGGGAAACTTCTAGCTCACCAGCTGCGACAGCAATCAATTCGTCATGTTATTTCCGAGATGTGTGATGATCAAGCCCTGAAGCACACGGATAGTACAGAAATTAATTCTTGCTTTTATAAATGTTATACTCCTCTTATCCACCCTCTGACCTGTTGACTTTAGAAACTTTTTTAGTAAACTTAATATTCCTTTGATTGACCCAGAAAAAGCAACACATCTTTGATTCTTAAAAAGGAGAGAGACCCCTTAGAATGTGGCTCATAATGCCCAATTTCGCTGTTGAATACTGGTGCTAAGATCCTGCCTAAGGTCTTGACCCAACGAATCAAAGATGTTCTTCCAGCTGTAATTTCATCTGACCAAACGGGTTTTATTAAGAATCAACACTCTTTTTTTTAATACCCGACGTCTTGCAAATATCCTTTATAGCCCTTCACTGTCCAATACTTCAGAAGTTATTTTATCACTTGATGCTGAAAAGGCGTTTGACTGGGTGAGTTGGGATTTTCTCTACTAAATAATTTGATTTCAGATCTAACTTTATCTCTTGGATTAAACTTTTATATTCAGCACCTTTGGCTGCGGTACATACTAATAATAACATATCCCCTTTTTTCAAATTAAGGCACGGTACAAGGCAGGGCTGTCCTCTATCGCCACTCCTTTTCGCCATTGAAATCGAACCCCTAGCAATAGCCTTGAGACTATCTCTTAGTATAAAAGGGGTGTGGAGGGGGAATCTAGAGAACAAAGTATCCTTATATGCAGATGATATGTTGCTTTTTATTGCTAACAATCTGCATTGTTAAAAGCGCAATATAAATAAAGTTGACTTGACTTGCCCTTTTTTTTAAATATATTTTCCAATGTTTGCCAATTTTTCCACACAAAATCTTTTTTTTTTTATTACTTCTACTGGTCGGCAAATATCAGGGCAATTCTATACTGCTCGATTGCTTCGATTGCTCGATTGCTTCGATTGCTTCAGTTTCCTATCTCCCGTCTGCCTCCTGCTCAGCTAGTGTTTGTAGCTCTGTAATGTCTTGCTTTTGAACCTCTATTTGATATATTTTCTTTGTTCTACTGCTAAATATAACTTACCCATCACCATATATTTTAATATTTAAATATTGCCTATCACGTTAAATTTGATATTGCTAGCTTTTAATCTAAATCACCATCACACATTAGCATTTCGCAAGTGTTACGTACGCAGGGCTACGTAAGCTGTCTTTTTGGTTTATTTTTGTATGTATATGTACATACGTGTGTTCGTGTGAGTCATCTGTCTGTTTCAGATAATGCGAGTGGAGGAACCGCCTGTCAGTCATCAGACGTCAGCTGCTGACGTCAGGATTGACCAGCCAATCATCGATCCGGAGGCTCTTTATGAATGGCGACAACTTCAATGGAGTGGCTCACGCTGACTCTGGGGAGAGTGTGCGCTCTGTGGCGACGGTCTCGTTCGAGAGGTCCAGTCTGAGAGAGAGTTCTTTGGAGCTCACTGCTGTAAGGGCAGTTTGACCAGATATGAGTTTGTTCACGTGCTATACGCCGTTTACCAGAAATGAGTTTGTTTGTGTGCTATACGTCTGACGTTAGTACTATGCCTGATCACTGATGTGTGCTCGCTGTTTTCTGATATACCATCGTAAAGTTGCAATCTAGTGCTGTATAACATATACCGGGTAAGAGAGGTTGTGAGACAGGTAAGCAGGTCGCGACCTACATTTTTCCACATGTAGAGATTCCATGTATTAGACACACTAGGCTTAGGAGTGGTGCTTCGCTTGTATGTTTTCTTTTTGGTTAGTTAAGAAGTTTAGTTATGGCTTTATGCCGAAGATGTTTCTTTTCACATCTTTTGTTGTTAGTTAGTTTATCTTTCTTAAACTATTAGTTATCTGGGTTTTGGTTTTGTTTTGTTCTTTGATTTAAGCACCACCTGTTTGCTCCTTCCTCTCCCCTGGTTGGTTTGTTTATTGTTGCTCAATTCCCATTCCTTTGTAAATATTCTTTAAATACTTTACTACTTTATCTTTTTATATTACTTCACTTTATTTTGTTTATACACATTAAATGCTTCTTAATTGAAGTTGACTTGTCTCCGCCCGTCTTTCGCAGTTCTCCTGCTGTCTTAAACACCCACACACTACACTATGTGTTATGTCTGGTACCATACTAGACAATTTAACATCTAATTCACGAGGGACGTAACAGCAAGCCTGTTAGCTTGTCATCTCTGCACCCAGGTCTCCTGTTTTCTGAGTTTATTAAAAAACGTGGTGAGTTGGAATAGTAAGTAGTCTCCAACAAACCACTGTGGTAAGTTGGATTAATCAACAAAAACGGTAATGTCTAACGCTATGTCATCTTCTCCTGTCATTGTCACTTTGTTCTCCGTTGGCGAACAGGGCTTCACATGTGATAATTAGGCTGACGGAGAAGATTTCAGAATTAGAGACACGCGTCCAGACTTTATCTGAGAGTAGTGAGGATGTAACAGCTTTAGACACTGATTTGGATGTGAGTAGCCTAGTGCACTCTGTACATTCTCCGGTTCCGGCTGCAGGGCCCCCGCAGCAGGGAAACTGGGTAACAGTGAGGCGGCATAGTCGCGGATCAAAAAAACACTGTCCGTTCCGATTAGAACATCAAACAGGTGATTTGGCATGTAATTTGGCATATAGTCTTAGAGCTAAACCTTGACTCACTAGGGCCCAGGTCAGGAAGCAGACGGACTGGCTTGCCCGACCGCCTGCTAGCTGCCTCCCGTTACAGTCAGGTAAATCTCAACACTTAGAGACTCTTTAACCTTGATAGTATCACATAAAGACTGTGTCTGTTCCGCAAATTAGTAATTACAAAAAAACATCAAACCATTCAAGATTCCACCCCACAAGATTTTTGTTATAAACACGAGCCGCGACTGAAAGGTAAAGGGGGAGGGGTTGCTGTGATTTATAATAATATCTTCAGTATTACTCAGAAGTCTAGTTTCAAATATAATTCCTTTGAAGTGTTGGTGCTTTATGTAACATTATGTAGTGCAAATGATAAATCCCGTGTAACATTTGTGTTAGCTACTGTAAATAGGTCACCAGGGCACAATACAGACTTTATCAAAGAATTTGCTGATTTTCTATCAGAGTTAGTTCTGGCCGTAGATAAATTACTAATTGTTGGTGATTTTAATATCCATGTAGACAATGAAAAAGACACATTGGGATTGGCATTTAAAGACATTCTAAACTCTATTGGAGTTAGGCAAAACGTGTCAGGACCTACTCATCACCATAATCATACTTTAGACCAAATATTGTCACATGGAATAAATGTTGATACCGTTGAAATTCTGCAGCAGAGCGACGACATCTCAGATCATTACCTAGTATCATGTATACTTAATTTAGCTAAGGCTACAAAGCCATCCACCCTTTTAAAAAATGGCAGGACTATCACCGCTGCGACTAAAGATTTATTTTTAAATAATCTTCCTCATCAGTATCATCTCCTCAGCATTCAAGATAGCTTAGAGGAACTCGATGTTGCAACAGAAACTATTGACTCTCTCTTTTCCAGTACTTTAGACACAGTCGCTCCCCTGCGCTTAAAGAAGATTAAAGAAAATAGTCCAATGCCGTGGTACAACGAGCACACCCGGGCCCTTAAAACAGCAGCCAGAAAAATGGAGTGTGACCTTTGTGACCTTTGTGGAGAACACTAATGCTAAAGAATTGTTCTGAATGTTTATGTATTTGCCTAATTGACAATATTGTGTTTTTTTATAATCTGACCTATATGGTGTTGGGAAGGGGTGTTCCTCTTTAGTTTTTTTGTTGATCCTTAGAGTTTTGATATGCAATGGATATTTTTATTCTTTAAATTAAAATAAAATAAAAACCTTGAGGAAAAAAAATCAGAATCTGCAAATATTATAATGCATTTTAACTCTGGTTACAATTATTTATGAAAAGATTTAAAGTAATAATATAAATTATGAATACCTTAAAATGCATTATACATGCGTGCTTTAAGTAAACTGCTACCCTTTTTTTCTTAATGGGAAATATTTTCACAGAGATAAATTCACCAACCATCCCTAAGTATAAGACTGTTACATTGAGCTAGATCTGGAATGCTATTGTTTAGCTTTTTCAATGACACTGTTATGCATTTCCCTTTATTTTCAGTTGTAACACTGTTAATAGGGCCAAAAGATGCCCCGTTTCCATAGTTACGTAACACATTCTTTTGATGAATGACAGCTTGTTTGATAAATTACTCACAGCTCACAATCTGACAATTATTTTTTAGCCATTTGAATAATGCATTTGATTGGCTCTTTACAAATCACATTTTGAAACAAAATGAACTGTAACATCATTTTAAAAATTATATATAAAAGAAAGGACCCCAGAGAATGACCCCATCTAAATTTAAAATTAATTCACTGTCCTCTCAAAAGAGAAATTTTCCATACAATAAAATGAGTCAAGTCTTCTGAAGATATACGATCAGATTTTGTTAAAAACAGATCAAAATTTAAGTCATTATTCATAGGACATTTTTCCCTCTGCCATAATACTCAAATCCCATAGTGTATAGTTAATGACCACATTTGAATGGACTTTAATGGAGATAGAGGTTTTACTAGACCAGCAAAAATATGTTCAGAACAAGAGGAAATAAACTTTCTTTTTTGGGTGAACTACAATAAAGGGCAAAAAACAGGACTAGATATGCATAGAAATTCAGCAGTGAGAGGCAGAAAAAAGTGAGAATCGCTTTACTATTGAGACCAATCACTCCCAGTGATTGAAATCCCTTTTCTTCAAGCATAAGGACACACAGGAAGACAAAGGGCTAATGTCATAAAGAACTCTGCCGAGCGAAGCACTTTACAGAGAGCATGAATTATATACACTTCACGACTATTGAGTGCTGTACAGTTTTTATGTTCGACTCTTTTCTCTTCGCTGTTGAGAGCGTGAAACATTAAAACAGCTGCTGGCAGTCCATGTATTACCCAGCAGTGACTCACTGTACAAAGAAACGACATGTTGACAAAAAGCGTTTATCAGATTGTTCTGAGACGTGAAGCGGGTTGGTCAAGGTAAACTGGCACAGCAGACCCCCTCTAAATCAGAGGATTTTTTCAGCTTAATCCATGTCCAACTTGAAGGAACTCAAGAGCAAAAGCAGAATACTTTTTTATTTAACTTCCAAATCAAAAGGAAAAAAAACAATTATTTTGCACAAGATAATGAAGGCTATTTATTTATACTTAATCATACTTTAGACCAAATATTGTCACATGGAATAAATGTTGATACCGTTAAAATTCTGCAGCAGAGCGACGACATCTCAGATCATTACCTAGTATCATGTATACTTAATTTAGCTAAGGCTACAAAGCCATCCACCCTTTTAAAAAATGGCAGGACTATCACCGCTGCGACTAAAGATTTATTTTTAAATAATCTTCCTCATCAGTATCATCTCCTCAGCATTCAAGATAGCTTAGAGGAACTCGATGTTGCAACAGAAACTATTGACTCTCTCTTTTCCAGTACTTTAGACACAGTCGCTCCCCTGCGCTTAAAGAAGATTAAAGAAAATAGTCCAATGCCGTGGTACAACGAGCACACCCGGGCCCTTAAAACAGCAGCCAGAAAAATGGAGTGTGACCTTTGTGACCTTTGTGGAGAACACTAATGCTAAAGAATTGTTCTGAATGTTTATGTATTTGCCTAATTGACAATATTGTGTTTTTTTATAATCTGACCTATATGGTGTTGGGAAGGGGTGTTCCTCTTTAGTTTTTTTGTTGATCCTTAGAGTTTTGATATGCAATGGATATTTTTATTCTTTAAATTAAAATAAAATAAAATTTTAACTTTTTTATTTAACTTCCAAATCAAAAGGAAAAAAAACAATTATTTTGCACAAGATAATGAAGGCTATTTATTTATATTAAGATACATATAATGATTTTATGAATTATTATATACAGTATATATATATATATATATATATATATATATATATATATATATATATATATATATATATATATATATATATATATATATATATATATATATATATATATATATATATATATGCTGTATTATCAGTTTAACATTTTAGCCCAAGCCTCTGTAACTAATTATTAAATGTCACTTTAGAACTAGTAACGAAGGAACGGTTTGTGGATGCTAATTGTATTATGTAGATTATTATGGTATTATGAGAGAGTATTATGAGAGAAAGAGATTGACTAAAGGAGTGTATTATCTGCATCTGATATAGCATTCATTATTCAGGTCGATGTCCATAATTTTATATTATATTATATTCCTCGCATTAAATAGAAATTGATTGATACCTGTTTAGTTTCATTGTTTCTGTTTTTTGTTTCGTTGTTTCATTTCCTTGTTTAGTTTCTTTGCTTAATTTTTTGTATTGTTTTGTTTCCTTTTTGTTTCGTTGTTGTTGTCATTTCATTTATTAGTTGCTTTGTTTTATTTTGTTTCATTGTTTCACTTCGTTGTTTTATTGGTCATTCATTCATTATTTGTTTTGTTCTGTTTTGTTTCGTTGTTTCATTTAATTGTTGTTTGTTTCAATGTTTCAATCATTAGTTGTTGTTTCATTTTGTTCTGCTGTTTTGTTTCATTTACTTTTGAACAAACAAATTATTTTGAAATGTTTAAGTGTCTGATTACTAATATACACTGATTATTTATACTTTTATATTAAATTCTCCTAAACCTCATATACACTCAAATTCAGATCCTATTGAAGTGTGGCTCACTAATCCATTAGAATGACACAAAGGCAAAACGGTTAAGACAAGCATCATCAGATGTCAATAACACAATTTGGACCTCGGGCCCTGTGTGTTATCTCCGTCCCCTGTGTAACTTTCACTCACTCTCGACACTGTGTGACATACAGACACATGGACACATCCTAGAGGGCCGTATTGTGGACCGTTACCTTGCCAAGCTGTTGATGAACGCTCAGATTGTACATCATCACAACCCCATCCAGAATCTCCAGCAGGGACTTCTCTGTGATTGGCTGGTCAGGCTCTTCTAACGGTCGCCCCAGCAACAGCCCATCGTTACCATGACTTCCCTCGACTGAAGATGGCAGAAGGGAGATGAGGGTTTGAGCGGATTGGAGGTGGGAGGTGGGGGGGGGAGGGTTAAAAAAAAGTTATATTCCCCTTGAGGTAGGTGATTTTATTTTTCCTTTTTTTGAGACAGTATGCTAATTGGTTTCCATCTGACTTCATGTGAAGCTGTGCATTGAGGTTGTCATAAACTGCAAACACAGTTTTTAAATCAATATTTAAGTCATGTTGTCCAGCAAAACAATCAAAACACCCTTTAAACCACATATATTTATAGGATATTAAGATGTATTTATGTATATTATATTTATTTATATTTATTTATTTATATTCTATCTTGGATTACATTTTTTTACCCCAATGGCAAACTTTCTTTATTTTAAGCATAAACCTAATGAAAATGTATTAGATTTACGATTAAGACAACAAAAACTACTGTCAATAAATATATTTTCTTAAAAAACAAATGTTAATAAATTTACATGACAAGTAAAACTTTATTTTTATTATTACTAAATACAATTTTTTAATTAGACATTATGTTTATGTATTTTTCTCCCAATTTACATTTTTTCCCCTTGTTTACAAATCTTTCCTTTTTTAGATGCAAGCTTAAAATAAGTGAAAAAACGCTTCGGTTACTGACGTAACCTCGGCTCCCTGAGAAGAGGGAACGAGTATTGCGTTTGCTAACGCTACGGGGGAATTCGCAAATTTTTATCCTAAAAATTACCATATAACACGCAGTGCAGCTGAACAGCTCTCAGCAGGAAGCTGCTGCGTGCTGATTAACTGTGCCGCTGCAACTGCAGCAACCTATGGCGAGACCGCTGGGCGGGACGGACCAATCGGGTCCCTCTAAATTCCCGCCACAAGGGGCAACAGATTTGCATAGCCAAGGGTACATAACTCCCTGTCTAGCCAGGTTAGTCAGGTTAATCGACTGAAGCGACTCCTGAGAAAGCGAAGCACGGCAAGCAAACGCAATACTCGTTCCCTCTTCTCAGGGAACCGAGGTTACGTTAGTAACCGGCGTTCCCTTTCGAGAGTACTCGTATTGCGTTTGCTAACGCCACGGGAACCAATGCAAAACGCCGTGGCTTGCTTAACGGCTCTGAAGCCCGGAGACACCATACCCAAGCCGACCTAAGTGGGCCGTAACATGGTATCATGAAGTCCCAATATGAGCCAGACCTGAGTCGGGCCATCTAATGAAATAACACATAAGATACAATATATATATATATATATATATATGTGAGTAGACCAGACGTAGTCAGGCCATGAATAGCGAATGACCAGATAACTGAGTCATATAAGGAGTGCTTATGACTTATACAAATACTTTACCCAGGCCAGAATATCGAGCCTTAATGGGTCAGATGTATTTACACAGCAAGAAGCCCAGCCTGTAGGGCAGGAACCTCTAAATTATAAAACCTGATAAAAGTGGACGGTGAGGCCCAGCCTGCCGCCGCACAGATATCATTCAGAGAAATGCCAGTAGACCAAGCCCACGACGAGGCCATGCCTCTAGTCGAATGGGCTTTGACGCCTATAGGGCAGCTGAGATTTTTAGACTCATAAGCCAGTGAGATAGCATCCACTATCCAACGTGACAAGGTCTGCTTTGAAACCGCGCACCCGCGGGTGCAGCCGCCAAAGCACACAAAGAGCTGTTCAGTGTGCCTGAAAACAGCAGAACGCTCTATGTAAATTCTCAGCGCTGACAGGACAGAGCAAATTAGCATCCTCTTCATCTAACGATGATGAAAGTGCTGAAAGTGAAATGACCTGTGCTCTGAACGGAGTTGAAAGCACTTTAGGTACGTATCCATGCCTTGGTTTGAGGACGACTTTAGAATCGTTTGGCCCAAATTCCAGACAAGAGGCGCTCACAGAGAGCGCGTGCAGATCACCCACCCGCTTGACTGATGCAATCGCCAGCAGAAAAGCGGTCTTTAGTGACAGGAGCTTTAAGCTCACCGAATGCAGAGGCTCGAATGTAGAACCTTTCATGGCATCCAGGACCGTAGACAAGTCCCATATCGGAACTGAAGGGGGGCGAGGTGGGTGAAGCCTTCTAGCCCCTTTAAGGAAGCGCACGATAAGATCGTTCTTTCCCAGTGACAGTCCGTTCACTTGAATGTGGTGCGCTGCTATAGCGGCCACATAAACTTTGAGCGTGGAGGGGGAACGACCCGCGTCCAACACCTCTTGTAAAAAATGAGCACCTCTGACACTTCACAGTTGTGTGGGGTCAGGATCCGTGTTTTACACCAGTCTGAAAAGACTGCCCATTTGCCTGAATAGAGCCGCCTGGTCTCTAGCTTCAGCAATAGTGTTTAATACATTTTCCGAGAGGTTCTCATGTACCCGTTGATGGGCCAGGAGACATGTTCGAAATGTTCTGTGTGGGAGACAATGAGCTCTTTGTCAAGTTGATTCTGAGGCCCAAGCATTTCAAATGGTTGAGAAGCCAAGATCTGTGGTTTAATAACTGTATCTCTGACTGAGCTATTATGAGCCAGTCGTCGAGATAGTTGAGAATTCTCACTCCCCGAAGCCTCAGCGGGTTAGCGCTTCCATGCACTTCAGTAACGTGCGGGAGCCAGAGATAGACCAAAGGGTAGCACCCTGTATTGGTATACTTTCCTCGGCGAATCTCAAGAATGGCCTGTGATGAGGGGCTATCTGTATGTGGAAATAGGCATCCTCTAGATCCACAGTGAAAAACCAATCTCCCAGGCGAACGTGCGCGAGGATTTGTTTTGTTCTCAACATTCTGAACGGGTGCTTCATAAGGGCTTTGTTCAGATGTCTGAGGTCTAGGATGGGTCTGAGACCACCGTCCTTTTTTGGTACAAGGAAGTAGCGACTGTAAAAGCCCGACTCGCTCTGTGAGGGGTGCACGGCTTCCACCGCCCCTTTTATTAACAGTTTTGATATCTCGGTTCGAAGCACGTGACTTGTGTCGCTTCTCACCGTTGTCTCTTCCACGGCGTGAAAGCGGGGTGGTCTGCGAGCAAACTGTAGCGAGTAACCTTGTTTTATTATGTTCAACACCCATTTTGAAATGCCAGGATGGCCTGCCCTCGCCTTCAAGCCAGGGCTGAATTAATTTATGGGTCAGTCGCTGAGTAACAGGGACTCGGTGGCCCTGATAATGTTGCGTTAGAGTGGCACTTATGAGGAATTGTTTCCGCCGCCTGAGTACAGGGGGCTGGGGGACATAGAATATAGGTGCTTGTGTACAGGCGAGCGCTTTTGAGCACGGGCTCGTTGTCTGTGAGGATAGTGTTTCCAGCCACCTGAGTGCAGGGAGCTGGGGAACATGGGGGAGTGATTGAGTGTAGGGGTACATGCTTTATTGCTGGCACACTGCCTACAGAGAAAAAACTCGTTTCGTGACCCATGTGGGTCGCCGTAAAAACGGCGTTTATGTACAGGCGAGCGCGTTTGCTTGCAGCCCCCGTTGACTGTGTATGTGATGTTCCCAGCCACCTGATTGAAGGGAGCTAGGGAACGTTTTGGAAGAGAGCGAGGTGGTAAACCGGCCGAAAAGCGAGCATTATCCAACCTCTCTTCGTGCCTCTGGCTAGGACGGCTTCGGCGGCTCAGGTTTCGACACATTGCTGGGTCGGGGACCTTGACGCTTTGGAGGTTTGCTGTGGCTCGTAGAGCGGGAGCGCTGTCCGGGCTTGAAGCCCGCGCGAGGCTGTTGAGCTGGCTGCGCCGCCTTGGTGGGCTGGGCTGGTCCAGCTCTAGCTTGGCGGTTAGTAGAGGAGCTGGAACGCTTGGGCAGGAAATGTCGCATTGCCTGTGAAGCCTTTTGTGCCTCAGTGAAGCATTCTGTGAATCCAACCACGGAGGGACCGAATAGTCCTGAAGGCGACATGGGCGCGTCCAGGAAAGCAGTCTTGTCCGAGTCTTTCATCTCGGTTAGGTTAAGCCACAAATGGCGCTCCAATACCGTCAAGTTGGCCATACATCTGCTGATCGCCTGGGCGTTGGCCTTGGTGGCACGCAGGGCCAAGTCAGTGGCGCCGCGCAGATCCCTCAGAGCCTCGTTATCCGGGACAGACTCATCCAAGGCCTGGAAGACTTGAAGCACCGCCATAGAGTGAAGCGCTGAAGCCGCCTGGCCAGCGGAGGCGTATGCTCGACCGGCGAGGTTGGAAGTAGTGCGGCAGGCTTTGGAAGGGTGCACAGCCTTAGACTGCCATCCTCTGGCGGAGGGCGGGCAAAGGTGAGTGGCGACGGCTTCCTCGAGGGGGGAGGAAGGGCTTGGTATCCTCTTTTTCTGAGCGCCATCGACCACCGAGAGCGCTGAAGAAAAGGAGGATTTGGCGCGAGAAGAAAATGGCGCCTTCCACGACTTGGTTAGTTCCTCGTGGACTTCCGGGAAGAAGGGAGCGGGTTTTTGAGCGGTTGGTTGGTGACGGTTCTCGAAAAACCACTCATCAAGTCTGCTTCTCGTGGGCTCCTCGGGTTGAGACCAGTCAATGCCGAGGTCGTCCACGGCCTTGGTGAGCAGGCGTATAAGCTCAGAGTCCACCGAGGTTTTGCCGCCGCTGGCAGTCCGCGTCGAAGTGGCGTGCTCCGAGACGGTATCCGACCACCCGCTTTCGGATGCAGCAAGAGAAAGACTGTCATCCTCCTCCTCCTCCTCGGTCTGCGAAACAGCAGCCGCCAAACGAGGGGAGCTGTGCTGTTCCTCGACGAACATGACAGGTGATGGCGAGGCACGCGGGGAAATGACCGGCGTGTGCTCGCCAGAGCGCTCCGGGGGCCCCTGGTCGCGACGTTTCTTTTTCCGTGGCTCGAGAGGCTGAGAGCAAGGGACAGGATTCGGGTCGAAACTGGCGAGCCGAGCCTGAAGGGTCTGCAGCGCTAGTTCGTCGCACTCCGGGCAGCCGCCCTGGTTGAGTGCAGCCTGCGCGTGGTCTCGTCCGAGACATGATGCGCAGATGATGTGTCGATCCTCGTCCGCAATAAAGCCTCTACACGAGGCGCAAGAATGAGACATAGTAATGGTAAAAAGGATATATGCCGGATGGCGCAGCTGGAAGGCAGGCTGAAGGCGGAGAATCCAACGTCCTCAGGCTGCAGAGTTCCTCTGGGTGCGTGTCGACGGCAGGCTTCGATCCAGAGCTCAGCGAGGTCGCTGAAGAAGAATTAATCTGACTAACCTGGCGAGACAGGGAGTTATGTACCCTTGGCTATGCAAATTCTGTTGCCCCTTGTGGCGGGAATTTAGAGGGATCCGATTGGTCCGTCCCGCCCAGCGGTCTCGCCATAGGTTGCTGCAGTTGCAGCGGCACAGCCAATCAGCACGCAGCAGCTTCCTGCTGAGAGCTGTGCAGCTGCACTGCGTGTTATATGGTAATTTTTAGGATAAAAATTTGCTTCAATATCTCAAGGAAAGGAATTCCCCCGTAGCGTTAGCAAACGCAATACGAGAGTACTCTCGAAAGGGAACTATATATATATATACAGGTCCTTCTCAAAAAATAGCATATTGTGATAAAAGTTCATTATTTTCCATAATGTAATGATAAAATAAAAAATTCATATATATTAGATTCATTGCACACCAAATGAAATATTTCAGGTCCTTTATTGTTTTAATACTGATGATTTTGCCATTCAGCTCATGAAAACCCAAAATTCCTATCTCAGAAAATTTGCATTTTTCATCCGACCAATAAAAGAAAAGTGTTTTTAATACAAAAAAAGTCAACCTTCAAATAATTATGTTCAGTTATGCACTCAATACTTGGTCGGGAATCCTTTTGCAGAAATGACTGCTTCAATGCGGCGTGGCATGGAGGCAATCAGCCTGTGGCACTGCTGAGGTGATATGGAGGCCCAGGATGCTTCTATAGCGGCCTTAAGCTCATCCAGAGTGTTGGGTCTTGCATCTCTCAACTTTCTCTTCACAATATCCCACAGATTCTCTATGGGGTTCAGGTCAGGAGAGTTGGCAGGCCAATTGAGCACAGTAATACCATGGTCAGTAATCCATTTACCAGTGGTTTTGGCACTGTGAGCAGGTGCCAGGTCGTGCTGAAAAACGAAATCTTCATCCCCATAAAGCTTTTCAGCAGATGGAAGCATGAAGTGCTCCAAAATCTCCTGATAGCTAGCTGCATTGACCCTGCCCTTGATAAAACACAGTGGACCAACACCAGCAGCTGACATGACACCCCAGACCATCACTGACTGTGGGTACTTGACACTGGACTTCAGGCATTTTGGCATTTTCTCCTCCCAAGTCTTCCTCCAGACTCTGGCACCTTGATTTCTGAATGACATGCAAAATTTGAGCGACAGTCCAGTGCTGCTTCTCTGTAGCCCAGGTCAGGCGCTTCTGTCGCTGTTTCTGGTTCAAAAGTGGCTTGACCTGGGGAATGCGGCACCTGTAGCCCATTTCCTGCACACGCCTGTGCACGGTGGCTCTGGATGTTTTTCTCCATCATGCCCTGATGGAGTTTTGGTTCCTTGCCACTGTCGCCTTTGGCTTGGCTTGCTCAGTTGGGGACACTCAAATTATGATCCAAGTTACTCAACTAAATATACAAATAGAATTTATTAATTTGGCATATATAATTCTATAAACTATCCAAGTTAAACTAGCCAAATCAAATTTTGTTGCAATGTTGTCCTGTTTAACACTGTGAAGCTGCTTTGAAACAATCGTCATTGTAAAAGCGCTATATAAATAAAGTTGATTGATTGATTGATTGATGTTTCTACTCCAGACTCAGTCCACTGCTTCCGCAGGTCCCCCAAGGTCTGGAATCGTTCCTTCTCCACAATCTTCCTCAGGGCCCGGTCACCTCTTCTCGTTGTGCAGCGTTTTTTGCCACACTTTTTCCTTCCCACAGACTTCCCACTGAGGTGTATTGATACAGCACTTTAGGAACAGCCTATTCATTCAGAAATTTATTTCTGTGTCTTACCCTCTCGCTTGAGGGTGTCAATGATGGCCTTCTGGACAGCAGTCAGGTCGGCAGTCTTACCCATGATTGCAGTTTTGAGTAATGAACCAAGCTGGGAGTTTTTAAAAGCCTCAGGAATCTTTTGCAGGTGTTTAGAGTTAATTAGTTGATTCAGATGATTAGGTTAATAGCTCGTTTAGAGAACCTTTTCATGATATGCAAATTTTTTGAGATTTTTTGGGTTTTCATGAGCTGTATGCCAAAATCATCAGTATTAAAACAACAAAAGACCTGAAATATTTCAGTTGGTGTGCAATGAATCTAAAATATATGAAATTTTAATTTTATCATTACATTATGGAAAATAATGAACTTTTATCACAATATGCAAATTTTTTGAGAAGGACCTGTATATATATATAGTTTTTTCACTTATTTTATATATATATATATATATATATATATATATATACACATACACACACACAGGTCCTGGTCATATAATTATAAACGGATTGCTCTACAGAGCTATAAACGGATCGCTCTACAGAGCTATAAACATGCCGAAGAGAGTAATACATTGCGCTGTGCCTGGTTGTAGAAGAACACATTCCCTGCATAAGCTTCCTTCTGATTCTAATATTAAGAATGAGCTCATGTTGGGAAGACATTGAGCGTTTGTTCGCTTCATTTCACTACGGAATCGTCGAGATACAGGTCGAGACTAAATTTGCAGACAGAATGAGATTAAAACACAGTGATGTGCCTTCTATACTCGCCTAATGGATTATTAAGAACACCTGTTCAATTTCTCATTAATGCAATTATCTAATCAACCAATCACATGGCAATTGCTTCGATGCATTTAGAGGTGTGGTCCTGGTCAAAACAATCTCCTAACTCCAAACTGAATGTCAGAATGGGAAAGAAAGGGGATTTAAGCAATTTTGAGCATGGCATGGTTGTTTGTGCCAGACGGGCCGGTCTGAGTATTTCACAATCTGCTCAGTTACTGGGATTTTCACACACAACCATTTCTAGGGTTTACAAAGAATGGTGTGAAAAGGGAAAAACATCCAGTATGCGGCAGTCCTGTGGGCGAAAATGCCTTGTTGATGCTAGAGGTCAGAGGAGAATGGGCCGACTGATTCAAGCTGATAGAAGAGAAACTTTGACTGAAATAACCACTCGTTACAACTGAGGTATGCAGCAAAGCATTTGTGAAGCCACACGCACAACCTTGAGGCGGATGGGCTACAACAGCAGAAGACCCCACCGGGTACCACTCATCTCAACTGCAAATGGGAAGAAGAGGCTACAATTTGCACGAGCTCACCAAAATTGGACAGTTGAAGACTGGAAAAATGTTGCCTGGTCTGATGAGTCTTGATTTCTGTTGAGACATTCAGATGGTAGAGTCAGAATTTGGCATTAACACAATGAGAACATGGATCCATCATGCCTTGTTACCACTGTGCAGGCTGGTGGTGGTGGTGTAATGGTGTGGGGGATGTTTTCTTGGCACACTTTAGGCCCCTTAGTGCCAATTGGGCATTGTGTAAATGCCACGGCCTACCTGAGCATTGTTTCTGACCATGTCCATCCCTTTATGACCACCATGTACCCATCCTCTGATGGCTACTTCCAGCAGGATAATGCACCATGTCACAAAGCTCTAATCATTTCAAATTAGTTTATTGAACATGACAATGTGTTAACTGTACTAAAACGGCCCCCACAGTCACCAGATCTCAACCCAATAGAGCATCTTTGGGATGTGGTGGAACGGGAACTTCGTGCCCTGGATGTGCATCCCACAAATCTCCCTCAACTGCAAGATGCTATCCAATCAATATGGACCAACATTTCTAAAGAATGCTTTCAGCACCTTGTTGAATCAATGCCACCTAGAATTAAGGCAGTTCTGAAGGCGAAAGGGGGTCAAACACAGTATTAGTATGTTGTTCCTAATAGTCCTTTAGGTGAGTGTATTTTATTCCCTTACACTAACCCTACCCCTAAACCTACCCATCATAAGAAACTTTCTGCATTTTTACATTTTCAATACTATGGCAAGCACTAGCACCATAAGTTTCAGGAAGTGTGTTCCTCCCTGTCAGCATTTCCTGACACTCGATGACACACGATATGTGCGTTATGTGTATAGAACGAGGAGCATGCACGCTCAGTCTTTGAGGGAGCTGTTTGCGTGTTTTGCGAGTGGTTTCCCGTGAAGAAGCTTCGATCTTGTTTGTCTATTTTCTTGAGGGAATCGGTACAGCCATTTGTACCTCACGGTTCAGGACCCACTGCAGCTGAGGCAAGTAGGAGACTGAGATTGTGGGGCTCAAAGATGGAGTTTGCCGATGAGTTTGAGAAAGTTATGCTATTATCCCTCATTTGGTTGATATGTAACAATATATCGTTATATCGATATATCGCAATATAAAAATGTGACTATATGTATCGTTGATGGAAACAATTTGATTCGCGATATAGGCCTTTAGTTTTTCTATCCAAGGCTCAACTTGCTGTAGTAGGCCTATTTATAAGGTATACCGTAATACACAAATTAACAAATGTACCACAAATGTAAATTCTGTCATCATGTACTCACCATCATGTCGCTTTTCGTTTAACTTCTAAACACAAATGAAGATATTCTTTATGAAACCTGAGGGATTTCTGTCCCTCCATTTTTACAGTCCATTCCTCTCAAACTTAAAAGACGCAAAAAATGTCATAAAAGCATCGTAAAAATAACTAATTGAGTGGTCTAATCCAAATCGTCTTAAAGGGGTACTTCAGCGCTGGGAAGATGAGTCTGTATTTAAACTCGGTCATTAATGTAGTAGAAATAGGAAATTATTTTTGAATTTGGTGCCTTCTAGACTGAGAAAACACAGAAAATGTATTTTTGTCTCATGGGAATGAAAGACAACAATTCCCAGAATGCATTTCGCTGCCCGAGGCTGCTCTAGGCACGGCTTACTTGCCCACAGCGTTCATTTTCATAAAACCAGTTCGGTTAGAGACGCTACAATTAAAAACTGAACCTGTCTGTTCAAAATGAGTGAGTCGATTGAATGTCACGGCACAAACGCAGCAGGATCGGATTACATTCATTGCATGAGCTGAGGTAAGCACAGGATTCGCGGCTGCGGCCGCATTCACAGCACGCATTCAGTCTGGCGCATTTTCAGAACATGTCTTTGGAAGCTTAACTATCATAGGAATTCATTTGAAAAGTTGAAACACTCACTTTGCTCTCCATAGCTCTGTTTACATGAATCTCCACCGCTCCGTTTACACTGCCCGAGCCGAGTGCTGTGAGTGCTGCGAGTGCAATGTTTAAAACATGTGGAAATAGCGCCCTCTGCTGGCTGTAGTCTTTAGCCTCTGGACAAAAACTCCTCCGATGATGCAAAATGACGATATTTGCGCCATCGGAAGAATTTTTCCAGAAATAAAATACATAATTCTCTAGTCTCAGGGTCATATGAGGGGAAAGTACAATAATTCGAATATACTCCTGGGTTTCAACTGATACAAAGCTTAATGCTAATAGCTGAAGTAACCCTTTAAGTCTTCAAATCTTCTGAATAAACCCAATGGCTTTTATAATGATGAATATATTTAACACGACGCGCATACTGTAGTAAACACGGACGTTCAAATGATTGCGTGATGCGCGAAAACAACATGAGAACGAGTAAAAGAATTTTAATTATTGGATGAGCTAAACATTTACAGTTTGAGAGCGGTCATTTTGACACACTTTCTTGCAATTAGAACTGTGATTGATTGCATTGACCATCTGAAGTGCACACGCTGCCAGAACGTTCCTCTTCAAAGTGAGAGCGCAAACATTTTTTAAAGGGGCACTCCTCCAAATCAAAGCGCAAACATCATTTAAAACGGCGGTCCTTAGTGAAAGCGCAAACATCATTTAAATCACCAGATCATATTTAGTTTTAGTAGTATGATTATTCAAAGCAATTTAGATGGTTCATTCTTACATACTGTAGTAATAGCGAGAGAGGCGGGACATAGCGAGCATGGGAGAGTTGCGAGCACTGGGAGGAGAATGCTGCCTGCATTGAAAGCGCGAGTAATACGTGAGGGGAAAAAATAAAGTTTACGGAGTTTCAGTGACATTATTACATTAAAGGTGTCATGAACTGGCTTTTTTTTTTTTAATTATACTGTTGTCTGAGGTCAACTAATGACGTTTGTGTGGTTTTTACATTCAAAAACATCATAATGAATAATTAATAGGCTATTTTCTACACTGGTTTTGAGGCTTTCTCCTGAGCACTGGGTTTTGATGGGCGTGCCGGGAAGTAAACGCCCACGGCTAGGATTGGATAAGATTTGCATATTTAATGAGCTTCAGCTCCCCTGTCAGTTCAGTTCACATTAGGGAGGGACTGTTTTGAAAGCGGCAACTGGAATGATTCTCTCGGTCACAGGGCCTGTAAACGTCTTTATCAAACAAATACAATGATTTATTTCTCATCCACCTGAGATTGATTGGAATATTATTTCTGTATTAAATGGCTTGCCCAATCGGTGGACAAGCACAAACCGCACGCATGCGCACACACACACACACACGTGCGCGCGCCCAGATCAAGAAAGGAATATAATTTCACTATTTGAGATTCATCGGCTTGCCGATGGGCTTACGTTTTGGTAGCCCGTCTGGAAACACATAGCCCCGGCACTACTATTACATATAAAAAAGACGTTTTACTCACATAAGTTTGTTGCACCATTCCTGTCGAATCCAGTGTAGAAGTCACAACACTGTGTCTGCAAATCCAGCACCTGAGACTTGTTTACAAACGATTACGCAGTGAAATGAAGCGAACACACGTACATGTCTTCCCCACGTGAGCTGGAACTTCATTAAAAATAAAGTTCAACCACTCATTCCTAATAGTAGCATCCGAAGGAAGCTTATGCAGCAACTGTGTTCTTCCACAACCTGGCACAGAGCAATATATTACTTTGCTCACCATGATCACTGCTCTGTAAACCCCTCGACTCTGTGGGCGGGGCTTCAGAAGCAAGCATACATATTCATCAGTTGAGTTGCCTTTCTTTTTCCCATGACATCATTGGATTCCAGCTATCGTTTTCTGGAACTGGTGTCTATAAAAGCTTTTCTTTTAGAAACAAGGACGTTTTCAGCTCTGAAACGTACAGAATATTCTTTTATCTTGATGAACTTTGATATATCAAAGGCTCAAGGGAAAGTTGGTTTCTCAATTCATCACCCCTTTAAAATATCGGGATACATATCGTATCGTGAATTCAGTATCGAGATACATATCGAATCGTGACACAAGTGTACCGTTACACCCCTACATTTTAGTACAGTGAACTCATTGTCCTGTTCAAGAAACCAATTTGAAATTATTCAAGCTTTGTGACATAATCCTGCTGGAAGTAGCCATCAGAGGATGGGTACATGGTGGTCATAAAGGGATGGACATAGTGTTGCACGATATACCGGTACTAGAAAAGTATTGCGATACCCTGTTACAAATGGTACGATATGGAATTTTATTAGTACCGGAACTTTAAGAAGGACCGCATGTTAATAAGAGCCGTATTTATTTGTGTCGATGTGTGACAGCAGGAGTCAGGACGTGTGTGCAGAGCTCTGCTTCCACTGTTCACTAAACATTGGAAGCAGAAGAATTAAATATATACGCAGCGCATGACAAAGAAAGCAACAGAAACATGCGCGCATGAGAAAAATAATAGGCGCGGGACGCCTTTCAGACAACATGCGATCGCGATTCAATTCTTTTGGATTATTGGGTTTGGGTTTTAATGGTCAAAAATATGTAAATGCACATCCTGGCGAGTATTCAGGTAGACACAGTCGGGGGTGTCTTTAGTGAACTAGTACAGTTGAGGTAATTGGACCCGTGTTAAGCCGGATCTAATATTCTGTTAATCAAACAACAATTAAAAATAGAAAACCAACCCATGCTTGGCTAAATAACTTTAATATATTTATTAAGAATCAGTGTATACATGTCCTGCTGGCAGGTTCATCATTACAGACTCAGTGGTTGGTTAGGGTCCTCTCCCTTTTGCTACCTCAACCTCAAATCACTCCTCTCATGTAAACAAAATTTAAATTTTTTTTTTTTTTAATTGATCAATATCTGGACTGGATGTGGTGTCTCTGGCTGGGGAGCTAACCGGTGCACACCAGGGTCCATATTACAGATTACAACAACAACAAAAAACTGGGGGGCGACAAAAAATATTTTTTTGTTATATCAGGCCACATCCAGACTAGGGGAGCCTGGTTTGGAGGTGCATGTTATGGTGCTCCTGTGTATCTTATGAAGAAGGACTAAACAGAGCAGAGAGGTTCATTTGGGTTGTGTATGGCTGGGGGCGGGGAGGGTCCCAGGTGGTCCAGATGAAGGTGACTGTGTCCGGGGCGGGGGTGTTGGGGGGTCTGTTGGTGGTGCTCACTGGCAGAGCTAGAGCGGCTCCCAGACATAGACCATAGTGTTCCCTCCACAATAACTGGACTGCCTGGTCTAATCGGTTCATTAATATCATGATTTATATTACTTTGAATTAGTAATGCTAACATTACATAGATTATTATTATTATTACTGTTATTATTGTCATGTGTATTATAGCTAATGCCACTACTACTATTACTATCACTACTACTATTACTATTAGATGCTATTAATATCACTACTATTATTACTATTAGCTACAATCAATACTACTATTACGATAATTACAATTATTACTGTCACTACTACTGATACTTTTAGCTATCACTACTACCACCATAACTGTTATTACTACAGTCATTATTTGTTATTATTTTTTGTTATGAATACAACATCAAGTATAAATATATTACTATTACTATAAGCCTCTCAAATTACCCTTGTATACATCTATATCACCAAAATATTCCATTGCTTGAACTTACCAAATGTACCTGCAGACATCACTATATTTATATTCAGTTGTTTTGTTTCTGTTTTGTTTTTGTTTTCTTTGTTGGTTTTCCTATCTATTTGATATTGTTTTGTTTTTCTATCCACTACACGTGTATGTATGTATATGATCACTTGCATTGTGTAAAGTACTATAATAAAAAAAAGAATCAGTGTATAGTTAATTTATAGAGTGAAGATTAAGCAGTTTAAATATATATATATATATATATATATATATATATATATATATATATATATATATATATATATATATATATATATATATATATATATATATATATATATATATATATATATATATATATATATTTAAACTGCTTAATCTTCACTCTATAAATTAACTATACACTGATTCTTTTATTATAGTACTTTATATATATATATATATATATCCCTCCTGTAGCTGAAAAATAACATTTTTGTGATATTGTTTGTAATTTGCATTTTTTGTGTGCTTATTTTTAAAACCAAAGATCAAATAAAAAATCTATATTGTAATTATAAAGTTACATTTAAAAATTATAAAATTACTCGTATCATGAAATAAGATTTTGGTGATCCCAACCTGTTCAGAAGTGAAAGGTAAGTGAATGTTAACATGACTAATAATGTGATAGTTGAAACATCTCAGTAATGTTCACACTGGCATATAATAATTATTGCAACAAGAGGAGGAAATGGTCAAAACCAGGGCAGGAACATGCTGGCCAAGTGAGTTTTTAGTTTTAAAATATATAAAACAACGAATAATAAGTTCTGTGGTATCGATTTAGTATCGGAATCGAGGTATTTTAGTCTGGTATCGTATCGAAGTCATAATTTTGGTATCGTGACAACACTAGATGGACATGGTCAGAAACAATGCTCAGGTAGGCCGTGGCATTTAAACAATGCCCAATTGGCACTAAGGGGCCTAAAGTGTGCCAAGAAAACATCCCCCACACCATTACACCACCACCACCAGCCTGCACAACAAGGCATGATGGATCCATATTCTCATTGTGTTTACGCCAAATTTTGATTTTGATTTTTACCTATTTGTAGTGGCGATGAGTGTTACCCGGTGGGGTCTTCTGCTGTTGTAGCCCATCCATCAAGGTTGTGAGTGTTGTGGCTTCACAAATGCTTTGCTGCATACCTCAGTTGCAACGAGTGGTTATTTCAGTCAAATTTGCTTTTCTATCAGCTTGAACAAGCAAGCATCAACAAGGTATTTTCGCCCACAGGACTGCCGCATACTGGATGTTTTTCCCTTTTCACAACATTTTTTGTAAACCCTATAAATTGTTGTGCGTGAAAATCCCAGATACTGAGCAGATTGTGAAATACTCAGACCGGCACGTCTGACACCAACAACCATGTCACGCTCAAAAAAGCTTAAATCACCTTTCTTTCCCATTCTGACATTCAGTTTGGAGTTTGTCTTGACCAGGACCACCCCCCTAAATTCATTGAAGCAACTGCCATGTGATTGGTTGATTAAATAATTGCATTAATGGGAAATTGAACAGGTGTTCCTAATAATCCTTTAGTTGAGTGTATACAATTTATACAGTATAAAAACCATTATGTCTATGTAAAGTCCCCATAAAATATAAAAAACACAACTTGAAAGTGTTTGTATATATATGAAATGTAATAATATAAAATAGTTGAACAATTTACAAAATATAACAGCAAAATATTCTCCCTGATTTGAGATCTAACAGTACCATGTTATTCAATGCATAATTTATATTTACATGTGCTTTTCAACAGCACACAACAGTGTTAACATCCAGCATTATTGTAGCTCCAGTTATGCTTTGACAGGTGAAATAAAGTTTGCTGATTGACTCACTGTCTTCTTCAGTTCTCTGTTCTACAGCGAGGGTGCGGACTTTGACCTTCTCTGGAGGGGCAAGAGGTCGTCGAGGGGTCATGAGGCTGACGGCAGCGGTGCTGAGGAAGCGGTTGGCTCTGCCCAGCGTCGGCGAACTCAACCAACTGGGTCGGGCCAAAGCGCCACCCATGGCAACAGCGCCAGATGGTCTCTGTAGTTGCCACACACACAATATCATTCGTCTTCAATATTCAGGGTAATGTCCTCATCATGAAAAGTAGACCAACTCAACAACACACCATGAATCAACAAAATGCTCTACATTGGATGCCCCCAACGGGATTTCAGTTTAAGTAACAAATCAAGGTTAAAGTGAGTCACTTACAATGAAAGTACATTTTTGAATGATTAATAAGCAGAAATTTGAAGCTTATAATTTTACTAAAGCTATTCATGTTACTTCTGTTAAAAGTTGTTCTGGTCACCGTGTCCTAACCACGTGATGCAATAAGATTCCAGTGACAAGCAATTTGTCCATCCACAACAGATGCGACAAGATCAATCAAAAAATGACAGCCAGTCAGAAGAGGGTGTGGGCGGAGTCTCTCTGCAAGCGTGAGATAATACTGTACATAATCACTCGAAATCAAATGGATAAGTACATAATCAAATTCATATTACATATTTTTTAAAAGTACATACAATCTTTGTCATAGAATGCACTGAGCTCACAGTTTGAATGTTCTTGTTTTTGTTTTTTTAAGATTCAAGGTGAATTATCCATTGTTGCTTTCAGTATATGGCTAAAAAATGTCCCGCAAAATGATATTTATAAACTCACATAAGACGGTTTAAGATTAAATCAAGCACATAATCAGTACCTGATATTATCTTTGTCATACCTTGTATGTTGTTGTTCCAGCCATGACGACACAGAAACAGAAAACGTTACTAAAACAGAATCTCCACGTATCAGCCAGTTAGGACAGAAACACTGATCAAAAGGGAAGGCGTGTCATTGCGCTGCGTCTGATTAGGTGTAATACAGTCGTTTTAGAGTTTTAGACGTTGCCTTTGTCATAGCAACAAAGTAAAACTGTATATACTGTAACTTTACATAAAAAAGGTTAGCAAGCAATTATTTTACGCTAGTATTTTAATGTTTATGTATTGGCAACATTCACTTCCACTTTAAGCACCTCACTATAACCCAAATTTTCACTTGTTTTAAACTGTCAAAATTATCTATTTTTGGTGATCAAACATAATGACACAAATGTTTTGATTGAGCTCAAAGCCTCAAACCCACAGTATTTCTTCAAAATGCTTTCACAGTCATCTTTCTCATAATTACATAAAACACATTTACATGTCAAAATATGTTCTTGAAATAAATTCTTGGTAGACATTAATGCACCTGGGCAGCTCCAGTTTCCTCGTCTTCATCCAAGTCGTCCATAGAGGTGGCCTGGATCTCTGCCGGGTCTATGATGATGTTGGCCTTTGTGGCTAAGTCATCTAAAATATAACAAAATGGTCGAACAATCAAGTTTAATATGCATAAAGAGCTTAGTAAGCATTTGTTTGTGAAAATACACCAAAAAGAGGCTTTTGAGAATGAGTGTGACTCGGATTTCAACGCTCGATAGCTCATCTCAGAGGACGACAAGCTTACAATTTTTTATGAACAATCAGTCTATTATTTATTAATACACATTTGTCTTCTTCTGGACAGCTGAGTAATAATAAATCTTTGCTTCAAGACGTCAGAGGGCTTATAAGAACTGCTTTAGGAGAGATATGTGCTCCACTTCACTCCAAAGGTCTACATTTTCAAGGTTATTCAAGGCTGGCTGTCCAATAAAAGCATAATTGTGAGAAAAATGGGGCGGTAAAAGCAGTTTGGGAGTAACTCACAAGAGAGCAAACGTAAGGAAGAAGAGAAAGAAAGAGAAAAGTGTAAATATCAGCCTTGAGAGTTAAGTGAGTGAAGGAGTGAAGTATATGGACATTGATGCCTTTTTTTTATTATCATTGTAAGGTACAAGTTAAGCACTGAGTTGACCTGCTTTGCCTACAGGCAAAGCAGTCTACAGGCAGTCATTTTTTTAATAAAAAACATTTTCATTCAAGATTCATTGAATATTCACCACTTTGAGCCCATTTTACAAAAAATAAAAAATAAATTAAATTAAATAAATGTATTATATATATAAAGATAAGATTGAATTTTAATATAAATAATTACATTAAAAATAATTTAATTTTTTTTTTAATAATTTTATAATCGATTCAATGTTTGCCCCATTTGAGCACTAAAATTACAAAATGTAATTTATTTTGAATTGCAGATCATTTATTTTTAATTATATAATTAACATTTGTAAAAAATAAAAAAAATAAAAAACTACTATTTGTATAATATATAATTTAAATTTTATTTTAATATAAATAAATTATGATTAATTACATTTATACATTTAGTCCTGATTTATTCATTTTACATCTTTATACACATATACATATTATAATTTCCTTAGTGAAGGATCAACTGAGCTACAGCAAACAAGGTGGACATGATTATGCAATCGAGACCACTAAACGATCTGATAAGTAAATCTAACAATTTATTGTACGACGCCTCAAACTGAATCATAAATTAAGACCAAGAAGATGATGAAGTCTGACAGAGTGGATGACCCAAGAAATGTGGTTTCATTAATTTGGTGTCAGCCTGACATAGCTTCCTTCATCACACCTGTGGGAATGACCTCTGCCCGTCTGTCAATTGATGTTGATAAATCTCAGATTCCATAAACATCTATAGGCTCACATCTATAAATTTGACAGATATTGCACCCCCACTGGGGACAGAAAGTACACTTGCCGATCACAGAAGACGTAAATTTGAGTCACTCGAGCAGTTAGTCACGATTCTCTGTAAGCAACCTGGCAAACATGCCAAAATCACCCAGTGAGGGAAATAAACTGGCTCGGGTCTGAGTACGGCTGCCACTTGCTTAATACGGGTAAAAATATCTGGATTTGCCACGTAATGACCGTGATGGAGCCATTAGAAGAATGTATGGAGAGAGATTCAGAGAAAGAGCACCTTGTTTTGCCTCAAATTGATGTTGGTCAGAGAAGGTTGGGGTTAAAAGTTGAAAATGCTTTAGTGTCGTTCAATAAAAATGTGCTGGAGAAATGTCAAATTGGCTAATGGGATTTTTTTTATTATTATTATGATCATCATTACTGACGGAGATTACATTTATACCTGACCTAAATCAATATTATGCAATCAATAAGCACAATCATTATAATGATATTGATGAAAATTATGTAGACGATAAAGGTAAAGGTGTTCTGGGTTGTTGCTACTTTAGGTAGTTACTTACTAGCCTGAGTAAAAACAGCCCACATATAACATAAGTCACTATAATATTTCAGGTTTCTAAACATCAATTCATCACAAGTCGATATAATTTTTTGCACATCTTATTATCCAAAAAGTAAATCGCACACCTCGCCAAACTCTACAAATGGGCAATTAGGCACTGCAGTGATCATCATTCTGCAGTATTTTTCTCAAATTCTGTAATGGTCTGAAAACGAGGTGTGTTCAGGCGCATTGTTGGCACGTTGCTATTTTGAGGAACTGGAAATGACTGTGCCCTTGACAAACAAAAACCTGGTTTAAAGTCAATAGCACAGTATTGTTTTTGTTTTTTTATTTAAAGTAATAATATGTGTTAGTAATATGTGTATATGCATTTTTAAATTTAAAAAAATTTAAGGATTCCTCCGTTCAGTCTTTCCGCTCGCAAATTCCGTCATGTAAATAGCGAATCCACCATGGTGCAAGCACAAGGCTTTTAAAGGGAATGAAAGATGAGACTCGTTACACACAAAAAACTCAGATGACTCATTAAGGGAATAACGACAACCCTGTCGCCAACCAATTTCCCGTCGTTAAACTAGCAAAAGTGCTCTTTAGACCATGCGCTAAGACCGTTAAAATAGGGCCCTTAATGTTCCCAAAAATCTCTGATGTCCCATTTAGCCACTGATCCATGTAAAAGGTTTTACTGATCCATGTAAAACATGAAAATAAATTTTTTAGGTATTTAACCAAAAACCCATTCAATCAACTCAAACCTATTCAGCGACTTTGGAACGATGGACCCAGAAGTTCAACATTTGTTTCTTGGTTTTAGGACTCATTCCTGTAGCATTTTATGATCAGAACAACTGATAAGCCAAAAATAATAAATCATTACTGAATAATTTAAACATATACTGTGCTGAAAAAGATAAAGAGCAGATGGTGAATTTGGCTGCATAATATTAAGTGTAAACAAACACTGCAAGGTTTGATGGCCAAAATCAACAATTAAAAACTAATTATGTAATATATGTCAAGAAGGAAAAGCCCTCAGAAGCTGCAAAATGTAAATCAATATTGTCAAGATACAGTACAGATGACAAGGTTCAAATTGTGTACACAAATTCTTCAGACATTCAAAACTAACAGCAGCAGATTTGAAACTGTCACTGTGGAAAATACAGACACAACAAGTGTGTACCAGTATTCATTCCAAAGTCTTGTTTTACTCTTTGATTGTTTCCTCAAAGCCCCAAAAGAGTTCAATCAGGCGCCAGAGGGAGAAGGAAATCTTTCTGCAGAACCAGCGGGGAAACGGCACAGGAACAGGAACCATGTAATTATCAGCTTTTAATCAAACAAGGGCAGAAAATGGGAAATGCAGGGAGAATATGTGTGTTTAAAGTCCCTGTAAAGGCAATTCTGAGATTTGTTTCTAAACACATTAGAAATGTATTGTTCAAACACATTACAAAGACTGTGAACTATGTAGTACTGAATTCAGAAGTTAGACCGTTAAGAAGTTTTTCACCATTGCTGTGTTCCGGATTTTTTGGGGTGGGGTTAAAACGGTGGCTCGATGATGCACTGGAGCCACTGAGCATATGGCCCCTCCCCCATAACTAGAGTACATTCGCAATTTCGCATCAGTTCACCCGCTAGATTGCGAGTTACTGTCAGTACCGTTAGTTAGTACAGCCTACAACTTACAAAACAGCCTACAAAACAACAAAAAAGACGATCTCAAGAAGAGGTGCATTAATTTTGTGAACAGCTACCTTGATGGAGTGCTGACGATCACCACCAACACCTGCCTCTGCAGTGTCTTTACACCGGATAGTTTTACAAACTTTCATCGGCAACAACTGGGATTCACTGATAATCCGCTGCAGAATGGGGCCGAACCGACTATCTCCCACCCCGACCTTCATCCTCCCGTCCCGCCAACATCTGGTGCCGTCGTGACTCGTGAGCTGTACTTGAGTGTTGTTGCTGTCTTGTGTGTTTACGGCCGCTTTCCCGCGAGTGGGTGTGGTTTCGGCGCCGATCAACGGACACGCCCCCCGGCGTTTGAGAGCAGAGAATGCTGCTTATTTTTTCAAGATTTCGATAAGATATTTTATGTACTTAGCGGATTTTTTTATGATTCAAATTTGGCTAGTTGGTTAATAACACATTTATCTGTGTAGTGAGAAACTCAGAACACATGTTTAATTTTGACTTTACAGGGACTTTAAGAAGACACAAAAAATTGAAAGATTTGAAAGAGTGAGAATGAATGAAATTCAAACTGTGGCACAGCAGAGTTGTGACACATGACAAGATGTGCCTCTCCTCTCGCCATCAATAGAAACACGCGTAATCAAACATAAATGTTGAAGACGCCTTCTATTTTAACCACAATGGGTGAATACTATGCTGATTCATAATTTGCGTATCCTCTGTTCTGTATAGTACACCAGATTACATCTGTCCCAAATCATATGCTATAAAAAAATAGGTCAAAGGTCAGGAAGCATTTTTTGGTTTCACTTTATTTTGATGGTACCTTTAACACATTCTGTTGACTGACTCTAAGTAATGTTGCACCTACATGTCTACTAACTCTGAGTGTTAGTAGATTATTAGTAGAGTGGTAGGGCTAGGGTTGGAATAAGTTGACATGTACTTGTAAAGTTACTTATAGTCAGTAAAATGTTTATTGGGGGACTATCACAATAAAGAGTTGGCAGATATTACGCAGACAGTCTACTAATACTCTACAGTCTACTAATGAGAGTTAGTTGACGTGTAGTTGTAAAGTTAATTATAGTCAACATAATGTTCAAAAGGGACCATCAAAATAAAGTGTTGCCCATTTCTTTTACTATATTGGCAATGTTTTCACTTTTATTGATAAAAAAATATTATGGGGAACTGGATCAGAAAGTAATGCAAATCTGAACTTACAAACTGAATGTGGCAAGCGGGAAGAGGCTGAGGGCAGTGAGAAGGGCGCGAGGCCAGTGGAGTGATGGCTAATGAGCTCCACCTGGACACCCGTCTCGAGTTTCTCACAGAGGAGCTTCGGATGCATAAAAGGAGGAGTGACAAAATTGAAGGATGAGACAGGCCTGAAATTTACATAATGTTTTGTTTATGTTTATTATGTGTGTGCAGCAGTCATCCGTGAGGGGATGCTGTTTTTATTTTATTGATTAAAATGTGTGAAACGTAACGTCCACCATTTCCTGCCTTCTTTTTGCCATAACAACTAACCTCGTCACAGGGAAAAGTTCAAAAAAATTTAAGTGTGCAGTTAAGAGGCAATTCATGAACTACATACAGTCCCTGACAAAAGTCGTGTCGCTTATCTATTTTGTAGAAACACCTGCTATTAACCTGATTTTTAATTCATCAATTGGTGTTATAAATAGCTCATATGAAAAGCTAAAACCCTCCCAAATGATGTTTAATGCACTGAAATAAATTAGTTTCACTGAAAAAAGATTCATCATTTAATCAAGACAGAAAGGTCAAATTTTGGCATAAGTTGTCGCCTATACAGAAATTGAACAAATTTACTGCAAATAAAAAAATACGTCAGCAAATTAAGTAGTGGTGCTGTGAGATCCAAATGTAATATCTTGTATGACTTCCATGAGCTTGAAGGACTGCATCCATGTGGTTTGGCAATAACTCATACAATTTATTGATGAAGTCATCAGGAATAGCAAAGAAAGCAGTCTTGCATGCCTCCCAGAGTTCATCAATATTCTTTGGTTTCGTCTTCCATGCTTCCTCTTTCATCCTACCCGACATATGCTCAATGATGTTCATGTCTGGTGACTGGGCTGGCCAATCCTGGAGCATTTTGAACTTCTTCGAGGAACTTTGAAGTTGAGATGGAAGAATGCGATGGAGCACCATCCTGCTGTAGAATTTGGCCTCTTTTATGGTTGGGAATATAAGAGGTATAAGATTTCTTGGTATTTTAGACTATTGAAGTTACCTTCCACCCTGCAGATCTCTCGCACACCCCCAAACTGGATCTAACCCAAGACCATGATTTTTCCACCACCAAACTTCACAGATTTCTGGGTGAATCTCGGATCCATGCGGGCTCCAGTAGTGCTCCTGCAATATTTGCGGGGACTGTGGTGTAATTTAACAGAAGATTCATCTGAAAAATCCACTTTCTGCCACTTTTCCAGCGTCCATCCTTTCAGCAGGCTGTGGGCTTTGGCAAATGCCACACGGTTTTTCAATTGTCTTTTGTTTAGTGCTGGCTTCTGGATACTGATTTGACCATGGAGGCCATTTCGAGACAGAATTCGACAAACTGTTCTGGTTGACACAGGGACTTCAGGTGACCAGGTCTCGTGGAGCTCTGCTGCAGTGGAAAATGGGCTGGCCTTGGATTTTCGAGCCAACAAACGGTCCTCTCGAGCAGTTGTCTTGCGGGGTCTGCCTGACCTGGGTTTGTCATAAACGTCTCCAGTCTCTTCAAATCTTTTTTTTATCCTCTGTACTTGACGCTGAGACACTTTGAAGATCTGGTCTTCAGCCTCTTGATAATCAAAACTTTAGTCTCAGGGTAAATCTTATGCATGTTTGTAGAGGTCTAGTTGCAGTTGATGTGAAGGTCTAGTGTACTGGGGTTCTTTTTATACACACCTGAGATCTAATTGATCCATTATTAGTCACAGGTGAAGCTCATATGACAAGGCGACAACACTTATGTCTTAGCAAAAATTGACTCAATGGGCTTTACCAAGCTGTGAATATTAGAATATTTTTTTATATTTTTTCATTTTGCACTGAAACATTATTACAAAAGCTGTTGGGATTAAAATGAGCCATTTCTTGTAAAAAAATCTTGATAAGAAATATATTTCAGCGGCACTTCAGTTCAATTTGTACACAAGCGACAAGACTTTTGTCAGGGACTGTACTACCATATGTATTGTTGAGGCAAAAAAATTGCAATGTTACTAAAGCATTTAAACTGAAATTACCCAGAAAAATTTGTCCCAAGAACTTGTTTTCCCCCAGACCTGTTACTGTCTGCGTTTCCAACACTGTCTAAAGTACCGTGAAGTTTAGTCCAGAGACTGCACGTGACTTTCTAATTCACGCTGGATTTAGTTCTCCGTATATAAACTTGATAAAGTCTGAACCTCGTCATTGGTGGAATCTTTTAAACTCCATTGTTGATTCAAATAGCAAACAACTCGTACTGCACGCATCGCAACAGAATTTTAAAAACAGTGCTTGAAATAAAATTCTGCGTGCCATGAACTCACCCATTCATCATCTTCATCGCCCAAGTCCCACCCCCAAAATTTTCTGAACTTTTTTTTTTTTTAAATTACTACCTCATGAGCAGGGACTTTTTTAGAGGGAGAAATTTTACCCGGAACTTCATTTAGACTTACTTAAACTTTTTGGGTGTTAAAATTTGTTTTCAAAAAGTAGTGGTGTAGCATGAAAGATCACTATGTTACTGCTTTGTGTCACATTGTTTTTCCAAATACAGCTTGCTTGGATTAGATGGATGGATGGATGGATGGATGGATGGATGGATGGATGGATGGATGGATGGATGGATGGATGGATGGATGGATGGATGGATGGATGGATGGATGGATGGATGGATGGATGGATGGATGGATGGATGGATGGATGGATGGATGGATGGATGGATGGATGGATGGATGGATGGTGTCATTGTTTTTGGGCCACATGCAAATATGTATTGTACTTTAATGCAGCCAATCCAGGCAAACTCCTGATAAACACCATAGACAAATAAATGCATCTAATGTAAATCACAAAAAAAAACATATTACATAAAAGGAACAGCTCTCAACCACTTCCTTTAGCCACTGTCCTTCTCTCTCGCTTTTCTTGGCGTGTTCCCTGCTGTTCGTCAATATTTTTGCGGCATGTGACGCTGCCTTGAGGGAAATCAAAATCCATCTGCATTCCAGTCTTCTGCAAATGCCGCCAGCATCCATCTTATCCCATCATTTCAGAAATTTTAATGATGCCACAAATCAAAGTAATGACCACCAACGTTTTTGAGGTTAATAACAAAGTCGGAAACTAAAAAAAGGAAAACACCCTCAGGATGTGTTCAATGTATTTGGTCTCAATTTAAAACTAATTTGGAAGGCTGATCGATCTGAACCATTTTGTCAGAAGCTATGAAAAGATCAATAGCAACATTTCAAAAGTTACCAAACAAAACAAACATAATAGTCACATTAATATGAGTTTGCACGTCTCATTTAGTCTCAAGAAAGAATTAAAAAGAAAACAAATTACATCTGTGCTCATTAAAGTGAGTTTCTTTAAACAAAAAACAAAAAAGAACAAGGAAAACAAAAGTAATACTGTCTTTGCCAAACCTGATACAAGAATGCTTTATTTATTGTCCTCACAGGTTTGAAACTAATGCTGTCAGTGTAAGACACTCAAAACAAATTAACCTTGTGCTCCCTCTGGTGGTGTCTAGTGCAGATGCACACTGGGTAATTATGTGACCAAACTCTGAAACACACTTTACTTGTAGTTTTTAACCAACCTTTGAGCGTTTTCTTCAAATGCGAGAGAAGTCCTCCCAGACGCTGAAGGTCGAAGTAATCCACCTTCCCATTGTAGAACAGCTGAGGAGGCACGTAGGCGTCTGACGGAAACACAAATGGGTCAATGACATGATATTTCATTTAATTTTAGTGCTAGTGAACTTATTTTCAGTCAGTTGCCAAGACAACAATTCTAGATTTCGTTTGGTTTAAAAACAAATATTTGTAATTTATTTTATTTCAATTAACATACATATTTTCGATATTCAATATTTTAATGGTGTTATATTAAAAAAGTTTAAAAAAATATATTTTGGGCTAAATAAAGTCTAAAAAAATAAGGGGCACATTGGCATCTGACAGAAACACACATGGGTCACTAACAAATGTATTTATTTTTGGGCTGGAACTAATAACTAGTGTTATTTATATACTATTCTATTTGTATTATATAAAATTACCTTTTTTATATGTTAATTTTTACATCTTTCAATCTTTTATATAAAATATTAAATTAATTTAATTTTAGTTTTAGTGCTTCAACTTAAACTTATTTCAGTTAGTCTATTTCAGCTTTATTTCAATTAACAAATACATTTTAAAGGTTTTATTAAAAAGCAATTAACACATAAAATTTATTTGAATACATGTATTTTGGGGCATAAAGTCAAAAATGTGGCTGATTTCATAATGAGGAAATAAAAACAAATGTCTCTACCTTCACTATTGATGGATCCAGGGCTTTTTCTCTTTCCTTCATCCCAGTAGCTCCTAATGGCCGTGATGAGCCGGTGTAAGAAACACACCATGTATTCAGGAGGACACAACACTGTGGGGTTCTGAACACACAAACGCACACATAACGTCACATTGCATTAAGCATGAGGCAAATATCAAATCCTGATTAATGGGAAATAACTTAAATAACCCAATCGATAATAATCATGTTACAGAAAATACACACTTTCTTTTGTAAAGTATAAGTGATGATCATCAAATTCAATTACAAAAAAAGCACAATTCTTCAACCGATCACAATTTTTACGCCCTTGAGGCCAGCACAACATCCAATCATTTCAGTCATCGATACACATTTTAAGTAACATATTCCTTGAATTTCCTTGAAGAATATCTAGATACTATTAGGATAAACAATGCGTGTAAATGTAAGGTCAGCACATCCTGTGTCCTGTGTCCTACCCCTCTATTACTGGCATTTTCTTGAAGGAACTTGCGGAACTTGTTCAGGAAAATGTATCGAGATGCTTCTCCCTGTGAAAAGAGGGACCCGTTTGACCCAGGAAAATATGGCACAGAGATTTGTACAGAAACAACTTTTGTAACATTTTGTAAGGTCTGTGACATATTTCAAAATCTCAACATATTATCAAATCTCCATAATGCACCATTCAGTATCATGGAAATTATATATCAGTGAGGAGAACTGTATATTTTGCTTTTTTTTTAGTTATATTCCTCACAAAACAAGACGTGGAAAACATGCACCAACATACCGTCCCCTTGTCTTTGTTGTTCAGCATTAACCTCAGGATCTGAACCTGCAGCTCCTCCACAACTAAACACGCAGACACAAACAGACTCAGTGTTACATTGATAGATGGGGCAGCAGATTTAATGTAGTGTGAGTGAGTGTGAGTGAGATACCCTCAATCCTCTTTTTCAGTCTGTGACAGCCACGCTCGTACGCTCGGCGCCTCAGCCTCTCATCGGCCGTCTCCTCGCGCGTGTCTCTCTCATCTTTGCCCTGGACACACGTCAGGAGAGACAGCTGAGAATTATACATATGTCGCTTAAACCAGGGCTCGTTTGATGAGATAATTTCAGGAAACCCCTTTTGTGAAGCTTGTATTATATAGGGATTTATAAATCATCATCATCTCTACAGGTGTTTCTGACCTCTTTGTCGAACCGTGTTGGCCACCAGGTGGTTGGGATGAGTTCTTCTAGCCCTGCCTCCTTTACTCTCAGAGGGGTCTTGATGTAGAAGAAGACCACAGACCGAAGCACATCAAATGTGATACTGTTAAGGACCAAAACCTATTGAAATCTCCAAGCTAAATCCATCAAACTACTCTATTCTTCTTCTGCACCAGCGAAACTGTTGGTAAAGGAATAAGAATGTTCATATGACGAAAAACTGGCTTCTAGTTCTAATTGTAAACAACTGTTATATACACACACACAACCACACAGAGTATATACCCATCTATCTTCCTACAATACCAGTTTGATAGATTTCAAATACAAAAAAATAGACATATGCTCAAGATAACAAAAAAAGATATTTAAGTTTGTGAACACTTTCTGCTTGTCAAACTTGTAGAGGGTGTCTATAGTTGATGTGAAAGAAACATCACCTGTATCAATCCCACCAATCTCATTTTGTACTTTTCTAGTAGTTCAAAGTGTTTTATGAAAGCCTGCCAAGTTATAATTAAAGAGGATATAGAACGTTGCTGAGCAGATACTTCCTGGATTTCTCATGACGAAGTATCGCTGTGGTCAGACGAAGGTAATGAATCTAGAGGACAGAGAGAAAAAAAAATATTTCAGTGAAGACAGCATTAATTGCAGTGCTTCAATCTGTTAAAGGGATAGTTCACCCAAAAATGAAAATTCTGTCATCATTTACTCACCCTGAAGTTGTTCCAAACCTGTATCAGTTTCTTTGTTCTGATTAACACAAAATAAGATATTTTAAAGACTACAATAGCAGGGAAAAAAATACTATGGTAGTCAAAAGTTGCTCTATCTGCTTGGTTGCAAACATTCTTCAAAATATCTTCTTTTGTGTTCATCAGAACAAAGAAACTCATACAGGTTTGGAACAACTTTAGGGTGAGTAAATGATGACAGACTTTTCATTTTTTGGTGATCTATCCCTTTAAACATTGGCTGCCACAGTAATCATTTGGATCAACATGTTGCCAATTCCCATTCACACCGTGGACATTTTAATTTTAAAAAGACATTTATTTCAAGTGGGACATGCACACAGCCTGTGTCCCTGCTGATAATTGAACATGAACATCAATGGGGCAAGAGGACGTCAACACCTCTCTGGCTCTGATTAGACACAAAAACAGACGTTAAGCGTGGACATGCTTTGAAGTATGAATTCCCAGCATGCTCCTTTAGGCCATTAGAGGCCTTTTTGGAAAGAATGTTTTTCTTCCTCTCAGCAGCTTTATCATTCTCAGCTCCAATAACACACCACCATATTAACCAACTGACACACCTGCTAATGCTGATTTAATTACAACAGCTTTTGGATTTGCATGAGAGAGGAATCATTGGGCTTCTCACCTGAAAGCCCAAATCAGGGATGATGGGAGAGAAACGATATGCTCTCAGCAGTGACATCATCAGCTGTTTCAGACACTCGTTCACCTCGTAGTCCTTTATTTTAGAAGGAATAAAATACATTGTAAAATCCACAGTAGTTCACAAATATAATTCACAGGAAATGCTTAGGGTGTTCACACTTGTAGTTCGGTTCTCTTGGTTCATTTGGTCCGGACCAAAAAAGAATGAGACATCTTGTCCTGTTTCCACTTTGTATTGGTGTTTTTAGTCATTTGTATTTGTTTAGCACAGGCTAATGTCTTATATAAGTGTTTTGTAAATTGTGTTTTATGTTCTGCAGAACAGGAACCTGCTGGAAACCAGTTTTTAAACTGAGTCAGGTCCGTTTAAATTGTTCTGTAATGTTACTTTTTAACCTTTTAACCTGTATAGAAATTGAATTAAATGAAAAGAAGAATATGATAACTATAGTCCTGGTTCGCTTAACGTTCACAACTAAGCTAAGAACTAGAAGAGCTTCTAAAATGTTTAAAGGAAAAACAGTGGCAGAAATACCTCTATTACACACAAATGAAGATCTGTTGCAAGAAGACAGATCCGTTTCCTGTACAGAACTATAATGGCTGACACGACTGACTGACTGACAAGACATCACGACTGACAAGAAAAAACAGGTATGCTTTAGCATTCTGTCTTTTTTAGGGTCGCATCTTGTGACATCATGTCCAGTTTTTGGTTTGTTTAGATGCCCTTGATCCATGTAGCGTTCATATCTCTGTCGAACCATACCAAAATTAATTTATAAACAGACTAAAACACACCTTTTAGGTGGATTGTTTCAGTTGTTTGGTGCACAGGGTTCAGACGGCAGGGTTCAAACTTATTTAAATGAACCGCACATACAGAGCAATCGCAGTTTGTTTTAATTGAACCAAACCGCCAAGTGTGAACACTAAAACAGACTTTAATTAGTATTTTTTGTGTCTGTACCTCCATGAGAAGCCAGAAAAGGTCCAGCAGCTGGTGTATAAGTGGATGCTCTTCGACAGATCCTCCTCCCTCCAGTATACTCAACAGGAAGTTCATCAGCACATCCTCCACCAAGTACACTTTACACTACCAAACACACACACTACCAATAAGTAAAGTGGTTTATGGCACAATGACAAAGATTTTACTGAAACTGAAGGTGATTTACCATGAGAGGTGCAAAGTGGTTAAATATATGTGCAAGGGTGACCAGGATGGTGGGATCTCCTTGAATCTGCCAGGCCCCAGTGTCTCTTTCAACAAACTTTTCCTCCTGATGAAAGAGAAAATCAAATGTCTTCTCATATAGTTTTTGTTTTAAAGAGGCCATTAAATGCCCTTTTACAAAGTCTTGATTTAGTTTTGGGCTATACTAGAATATATTTTCATGCTTAAATGTTCAAAACACAAATTTTTTTCACATATTTGACATTGTTGCAGCACCTCTTTTCCAAGTCTCCCAGTAACACTCTGTTTAGTTGACTGGCTATATGAAGCCACTCCTGCTCCAGAATGCATTGCATTTTTAAACCTTTTTTCTTGCCTATGTGATTCATTTTGTTAGAGGTTGCAGTGGTGCCAACACCACGTTGCCCTACTAAACTGCCAGTTCGGTTGCATATGAGAAACATTAAACAGCAAACTAAACAAAACCAAGTTTATTGGCTCAGAACAATATTAGACAGTGCCTGAGGGCCGACCTCTATATCGCGACACAGCGCTGGACGATCCAGTGACAAAGCTTTTGAATTCACAGCAGTATTAATAACATCGCTGTGAGAAGCATTCAAATTCGGCACAGAATTCTGTTATAAACCACACATATCAGATTAAACTGCTGACGTGGAAACCAGGAGAAACAGTTATAGAAGGCTTTTTAATCCGCAAATCACCAACATTCACCATGGATTTAATGTAGTAATGCTAACTGTAACCATGGTAGTGTGGCAGAAATAATCAAATGTTTTTACATTATTTATTTCACAGTTCATACAACGTTTTGAGAGTGAAACTCAAGCACTTTTTTCAAGGGCTTCAAACCTCTAAATATAATCCAATTTAAATGTTAATTTTAACGTGATGACCAAAAATACATTTAAAAAAGTATTTAAAGTTAGGTTTTTACATGTTACTGTTGTTAATAAAAGTTAATTTTATCTGCATCTCAACTCAAGCTCAGTGCTTTACTCCCAAATGTGCATTTCCAAAAAATAAACATGTAATCTTTTTGGTTGCTGCACTTATTAATGCAAAATAATAGTATTTTTTTAATTACCTCTATGATTAAAAATCCCCCCACCCCCCTGTGCTACTACAAGTCCTTCTCAAAAAATGTGCATATTGTGATAAAAGTTCATTATTTTCCATAATGCAATGATAAAATTAAAATTTCATAGATTTTAGATTCATTGCACACCAACTGAAATATTTCAGGTCTTTTAATACTGATGATTTTGGCATACAGCTCATGAAAACCCAAAATTCCTATCTCAAAAAGTTAACATATTTCATCCGATCAATAAAAGAAAAGTGTTTTTAATACAAAAAAGTCAACCTTCAAATAATTATGTTCAGTTATGAACTCAATACTTGGTCGGGAATCCTTTTGCAGAAATGACTGCTTCAATGCGGCGTGGCATGGAGGCAATCAGCCTGTGGCACTGCTGAGGTGTTATGGAGGTGTTAGGATGCTTCGATAGCGGCCTTAAGCTCATCCAGAGTGTTGGGTCTTGCATCTCTCAACTTTCTCTTCACAATATCCCACAGATTCTCTATGGGGTTCAGGTCAGGAGAGTTGGCAGGCCAATTGAGCACAGTAATACCATGGTCAGTAAACCATTTACGAGTGGTTTTGGCACTGTGAGCAGGTGCCAGGTCATGCTGAAAAAAGAAATCTTCATCTCCATAAAACTTTTCAGCAGATGGAAGCATGAAGAGCTCCAAAATCTCCTGATAGCTAGCTGCATTGACCCTGCCCTTGATAAAACACAGTGAACCAACACCAGCAGCTGACATGGCACCCCAGACCATCACTGACTGTGGGTACTTGACACTGGACTTCAGGCATTTTGGCATTTCCTTCTCCCCAGTCTTCCTCCAGACTCTGGCACCTTGATTTCCGAATGACATGTAAAATTTGAGCAAAAGTCCAGTGCTGCTTCTCTGTAGCCCAGGTCAGGTGCTTCTGCCGTTGTTTCTGGTTCAAAAGTGGCTTGACCTGGGGAATGCGGCATCTGTAGCCCATTTCCTGCACACGCCTGTGCACGGTGGCTCTGGATGTTTCTACTTCAAAGTCAGTCCACTGCTTCCGCAGGTCCCCCAAGGTCTGGAATCGTTCCTTCTCCACAATCTTCCTCAGGGTCCGGTCACCTCTTCTCGTTGTGCAGCGTTTTTTGCCACACTTTTTCCTTCCTACAGACTTCCCACTGAGGTGCCTTGATACAGCACTCTGGGAACAGCCTATTCGTTCAGAAATTTATTTCTGTGTCTTACCCTCTCGCTTGAGGCTGTCAATGATGGCCTTCTGGACAGCAGTCAGCTCAGCAGTCTTACCCATGATTGCGGTTTTGAGTAATGAACCAGGCTGGGAGTTTTTAAAAGCCTCAGGTATCTTTTGCAGGTGTTTAGAGTTAATTAGTTGATTCAGATGATTAGGTTAATAGCTTGTTTAGAGAACCTTTTCATGATATGCTAATTTTTTTAGATAGGAATTTTGGGTTTTCATGAGCTGTATGCCAAAATCATCAGTATTTAAACAATAAAAGACCTGAAATATTTCAGTTGGTGTGCAATGAATCTAAAATATATGAAATTTTAATTTTATCATTACATTATGGAAAATAATGAACTTTTATCACAATATGCTAATTTTCTGAGAAGGACCTGTAGATCAGGTGCTGGCGCCACCATTACTGATATAGAGAATAACTCCCTTTAGAGAGACTTTCTGCTTTGTAACTTTTCATGGTCAAACAGCAACATTACAAACCAAGTTAAAAATGTAAAAAATCACAACGGGTCTTCTTTAAATATTGATACATCACTTGAATGCAGGAATTGTCTTGTATTCTGAAGAAACCCACTGAACAGTGAGTATGAGGCCTCTGGTACCTGTGTGTCAATGGAGGTGGACAGAACTGTCTTGAGGTATCCCAGAAGCCTGGTGGCTTTGATGAGGTCAGTGGTTGGTGGGCTTTGAAGAGGAAGGTAACCTTCCACAGGGTATGTAAAGAAGAGATGGGTTAAGGAATGTGTGGGTTTTCTCCCCTGGCTCATATTTTTCTTTATTCTAGTGGAAAAACATGAATTATGATAAATATATTCAAAATGTTCAAAAGTTTGGGGTCAAAAATTATATTTCAAATTAAAATACAAAAATATGAATAAGCACAATGGTTTTTAAGATTGATAATAATAAATGTTTCTTTAATTATATCAAATCAGCATATTAGAATGAATTCTGAAGGATCATGTGACACTTAAGACTGGAGAGATGATGCTGAAAATTCAGGTATATATCAAATTATGATTAAGTAAGTTTGGAAACATTACTCCAAGTCTCTTATGCTCACCAAGGCTGCATTTATTTAATCAAAAACACAATAAAAAAAACTAATATTTTGAAATATAATTACAATTTAAAATAATTGTATATTTTAATACATTTTAATTACTTAAAATGTAATTTATTCCTGTAATCAAAGCTGAATTTTCAGCATCATTACTCCAGTTTTCAGTGTCACGTGATCCTTCAGAAATCATTCTAATATGAGGATTTGATGCTCAACAAACATTTCCGATTATGATTGTCAATGTTGAAAACAGTTTTAGCTACTTAACATTTTTATTGACAGGTACTGTATATCACATTATTATTCAATTTTAATAAAAAAATCTAAGTTGTAATAAAATATTATCCAATAAAACACATTATGCATTACAGTTTAAATGTATTTCTTATCCAAGTCATAAATACTTGTAGTACTTGAAATTAAAATAAAGCATAAATATTTAATTTATTATAAATAATTACTCAAATATAAAACTGTAATATATGTACTTAATTTATTTAAAAAAAAACCTTACAAGATTGATTATAAAACATACAATCATAATTTAATTCAAATGAATGTTATCCACATTATATACATTAAACCACATAAAATCCATCTGTATATGTATGTAAATGATAAGGATATCTGAGAGGACGGCTTCCGAAATTGAAGGCTACTGACTCTTTGAAGGAAAGACTGATCGCAGGGAAATATGCGACACCTGGTCCGGTCTTAATATTGCTGAATGCAATACCCAGAGACTGCCCGTTTCTAAAAAGAATATGAAAAAAAATTTATTACATTTTTTTAATAATAATAATTGTATATATATATATATATATATATATATATTATTCAGATAGATATATATATATATATATATATATATATATATATATATATATATATATATATATATATATATATATATATATATATATTATTCAGACCCCTTACATTTTTCACTCTTTGTTATATTGTATCCATTTGTTAAAATAATTTTTCTCATTAAATGTACACACAGCACCCCATATTCCCCATAACACAGAATTGTTGACATTTTTGCAGATTTATTAAAAAAGAAAAACTGAAATATCACATTGTCCTAAGTATTCAGACCCTTTTCTGTGACACTCTTATAACTCAGGCGCTGTCCATTTCTTCTGATTATCCTTGAGATGGTTCTACACCTTCATTTGAGTCCAGCTTTGTTTGATTATTCTGATTGGACTTGATTAGGAAAGCCACACACCTGTCTATTTAAGACCTTACAGCTCACAGTATATGTCATAGCATAGAGACAAAGGAACTGCCTGAAGAGCTCAGAGACAGAATTGTGGCAAGGCACAGATCTGGCCAAGGTTACAAAAAATTTCTGCTGCACTTAAGGTTCTTAAGAGCACAATGGCCTCCATAATCATTAAATGGAAGACGTTTGGGACGACCAAACCCGTCCTAGAACTGGCCGTCTGGCCAAACTGAGCTATCGGGGGAGAAGAGCCTTGGTGAGAGAGGTAAAGAAGAACCCAAAGATCACTGTGGCTGAGCTCCAGAGATGCAGTCGGGAGATGGGAGAAAGTTGTAGAACGTCAACCATCACTGCAGCCCTCCACCAGTCGGGGCTTTATGGCAGAGTGGCCTGACGAAAGCCTCTCCTCAGTGCAAGACGCATGAAAGCCTGCATGGAGTTGCTAAGATGGTGAGAAATAAGATTATCTGGTCTGATGAGACCAAGATAGAACTTTTTGGCCTTAATTCTAAGCGGTATGTGTGGAGAAAACCAGGCACTGCTCAATTACCTGTCCAATACAGTCCCAACAGTGAAGCATGGCCGTGGCAGCATCATGCTGTGGGAGTCTTTTTCAGCTGCAGGGACAGGACGACTGGTTGCAATAGAGGGAAAGATGAATGCGGCCAAGTACAGGGATGTCCTGGACAAAAACCTTCTCCAGAATGCTCAAGACCTCAGACTGGGCTGAAGGTTCACCTTCCAACAAGACAATGACCCTAAGCACACAGCTAAAATAATGAAGGAGTGGCTTCACAACAACTTCGTGACTGTTCTTGAATGGCCCAGCCAGAGCCCTGACTTAAACCCTTTGAGCATCTCTGGAGAGACCTGAAAATGGCTGTCCACCAACGTTTACAATCCAACCTGACAGAACTGGAGAGGATCTGCAAGAAGGAATGGCAGAGGAGACCCAAATCCAGGTGTGAAAAACTTGTTGCATCTTTCCCAAAAAGACTCATGGCTGTATTAGATCAAAAGGGTGCTTCTACTAAATACTGAGCAAAGTATTTTTCTTTTTTTAATAAATCTGAAAAAATGTCAACAATTCTGTGTTTTTCTGTCAATATGGGGTGCTGTGTGTACATTAATGAGGAAAAAAAAGAACTTAAATGATTTTAGTAAATGGCTGCAATATATAGAAAAATGTAAGAGTCTGAATACTTTCATTACCCACTATGTATTATATATATATATATATATATATATATATATATATATATATATATATATATATATATATATATATATATATATATATATATATATATATATATATATATATATATATATATATATATATATATAATACATAGTGGGTAATGGAAAGTATTCAGACCCCTTACATTTTTCACATTTTTCATATATATAATATATAGTATATTATTAACGACAGTTGGATATATTTCATTAACATGTACTAATTATAAATGCTTTCACACCAAACTATAATGTACATCCAATAGAAAATCTATACTTACAGACAAAACGTAATTGTTCCCTCATCCAAATCAATCAAACAGCTGACAATATCACCAGCAGCCCAGGACTAAATTTAAACAAATGAAAAAAAATAAATCAATAATGAAATGCTGTGTATCACAATAATTTTTACCATTAACTGTGGTAAAATCATGATTATGTACGGCCCAGGTTATACTTTCATAAAACACAGGCTCATCCAATCAGAATGCAGAGTCAGAACTCTTTGTGTTATAAGGCTGAGTTACATCACAGTCTTAGAGTTTAAACAAAGAGACTATGACAAAAATGTCAAGGTCGACCAAATTCCCAAGGACAAACTGATCATGTCGCTTGAACTGAATGTATAAAGCACTGTGGTTTCACCTTGCCGTAGTTGGTGGTTGTCACATTCCATTTGCGAACTCTGTTTCCATCGTAGGCGTACGAGTCCGGCGTGTCCCCGACCCCTTCCTAAAGACAAGCATAGATCAGAAGGTTATCGTATTTGTCATTAATTTACTTGAACAAACCAATTTCACAGATGGATTAAGCCAAAACCAAGACTTAAAAAAAAAGATTGCGAGAGCAGAGCGAACAATCGTCATTTAATCTAGATCAATCTATGTGATTTCTATTGCTTGAAAAGCTTCCCATAAGAGCTAGCTGAGGGAGTATGCAATTTGTACAGCTCTGCACTCTAAATTTGACCTGTAAATGGTGAGGATACATGTAGTCTTGTACCTCTTGGTTGAATCTGCAGTTCAGTGTGCACCATCCAATTTGCATTAGGCCTTGAGATGAGATGAGAACTTCATAGACCCATTTCCCTAAAACACCAACAAAAAAAACATAATAATAAACATTATTTTAGAAAGAATAGAATGGAATTGGTAAATATTTGTAATTGAAAGGTTACCTTTGTAAACACATGTGGTGGCCCTGATGGAGCTGAAGTTACTGTGGCCGATGACCTTCAATCCCAAAAGATCAACACATTTACCAGTACACAACACATCTGTAAAACTCCATTCCACCATTCCTGGTGTTACTGTGCATAACATTTTCGCCATCAAACCAATTTAATAATGATTTGAACTTATTTGAATTTGAATTTAAGTAAAAGTGACCCTATTATGCTATTTTAAAGGCTCCTAATTTAGTTTTTAAGGTCATGCATCAATCATGCAATAAATTTAAGAATATACATTGTAGTATCAGCTCTTTTCAGTGATCTAATCAATTTCTCACCCCCAAAAGGTCATCATCAACAAATAACAGGCCTTCAAACCCACTGCTGTGATCCAGGACAACAGCTGAAGGTCCAAGACAGCCTTCTATCTGATCTAAATGCAAAAAGAAAAAATTAAATCAGCAAATTAATGAAAACATGACTGAAAACATCACTATAATCAATTGACAAATAAATAAACAAATCAACAAAAATAGATATAAGCAAAACATTTATTAATATTTTGGGGTAATATACTATAGATAATTCATAAAACATTTTCATTTTCATAATAAAAAATTAAATAAATGAAGTAAATACTATGAAAGACAGGTGATTTTTATTTTAGTAAATGTATTTAGGTCTAATTTTAGAGTAATTTGTGAGACACTCAGCAGCACAGTTAACAGTTTATGTGTAAGTGGTTGTATGACCTTTGCTGTCCTCAGCAACATTATCTTCAGCCAGCAGCTTCTCCAGATGAGCTCCAAGATCCTGGAATGTCAGGGTTTTTCTACATGGAAGAGACATGACGGGTTGTCAAGTTACATACTAAAGATACTAGACAAGGACCGAAGAAAATGATGAAAAAAAAATCGTAATACTTTTAATTATGCATGATAAAAGTGTACACAATTAATTTTTGGGAATTAATATATTTGGAAATAAACAAAGTATTAGGATTTTTGAAAAACATACAAAGTACAATCTCCCCTCAGACAGAGTGCTTTAAAGGCGGTCTTGCGTGCAATTCTCAAAATGCCATTTATCTACAAATCCAATAATTATAAAACCGATACCCTATTAATGCTAAAAAATGCTAAAATATCAGGGAAAAATATTGGAAAATTGATCGGTTGATCTCTATTTTGATGTAAAATAATCTAACATGCACATTTGTGATGAAAATTTAAAAAAAATACACTAGCAAAATCAACAAATCACCATGGCAACTGCATAGCAACACCCAAGCAATCACCCAAAACACACTAGCTACAACATAGAAACAGACTAAGACAGCGTTTACAAGACAGTGTTTGTTTGCGTTTTAGCTGCTCATTTACATAACAATTGTGTTTTGGGGCCCTGAAAATGCAAACTTTTGAAAACCGGTTTCAAAGTGCAAGTAAACTAAAAAAACTTGTGAAATGTGTGAAATGTATGAATTTGTGAAATGTGCAAGCCATCCATCATCTTCCGCTTATCCACGGCCGGGTCGTGGGGGCAACAGTCTAAGCAGAGACACCCAGACTTCCCTCTCCCCAGACACTTCCTCCAGCCCTTCCAGGGAAACACTGAGGCTTTCCCAGGTCAGCTGGGAGACATAATCCCTCCAGCGTGTCCTAGGTCTTCCCCGGGTACAGAAAAGTTTAGGGCAGGTCCGGATACCATTTTTTGAGCTTCGAAGCTTCGGTAGTAATGAACATCAACTATTGGAAGCATCGGAGAGAGGGGCTGAACATATTTTTCTCACTAATAAAGGCAGGAATCTTTGTCTGTATGTCCGTTTGCATTATTATTATTTCGAGAACCGTTCATCCAATCGACTTCACAAGGGAGTGCACTGCAGTGTCGCATTTGGTGAAATAGGCCCTATAGATGGACATGCGAGACACGACACATTCAGAATTAATAAACTTTTAGTAAACTACAGTCAGAACAGCGCGAGCGGGAAGCAGCGCACCTCACGCGGGCAGGGCTTATACTCCGAGAACGGACACTGCACTAGTGATATAAAACGCACACACACAGGTCTGTTAAATTAAGCAATACTTTTAATCTAGTCTAATATTTTTCTGACAAACAAATTGGCACAGTTAGGGTAGATTTAAAGAAAGAAAAACTAAATTTAAATAAAGAAAAAACTAAATTTAAAAATAGAAAAAAACTAAATTTAAATAAAGGAAAACGAAATGTAAATAGGCCTAAAGAAAAAAACTAAATTTAAATAAAGGAAAAACTAAATTTAAATAAAGAAAAACTAAATTTAAATAAAGAAAAAGCTAAATACCTAACTAAAAAAAAGAAATTTAAATAAAGAAAAACGAAATTTAAAAAAGAAAAACAAAATAAGTTAAATTAGATTGATAATAATGGGTAAAAATGCTAATACATTTTGTTTTTATTAATCTATTTTTCCACAATGTCAAAGCAACAAAACACAAGCTCAGACATGCACTTCGGTCCATACATATGGAATGTCAGGGCTGCCAATATTAAAAATAAATAAATACATAAATAAATATACAAAGAAATGTAAAAAAGCAAAAATAAATAATTAAATAAATAAATAAATAAATACATAGAAAACAAAAAAACAAAAATGAATAATTATTTATACATTTATTTCCATATTTATGTATTTCTATTTTTATTTATTTCCACATTTATTCCTTTCTACATTATTTATTTCTATATTTATTTATTTATGCATTTATTTATTTCTATATTTATTTATTTATTTATTCATTTATTTATGCATTTATTTCTTCCAACATTTATTCGTGCGTAGGCTTATGAGGAGGGCGGGGTTTACCTCAGACATAGCAATCGAGCTCAGAGTAGGCGAGGGTGAAGCATTGAGGCCACAGTGACACCTTGTGGTGTGGCCGAAATACAATAAGTACAGCCTACTGACGCTGATACCAGACCATTGCATTTTAATGTAACTTCCAAAAACAATACAGACAGCAACAGAAACAATTTGTTCTATTAAGCGGTGGTAGTCTTTAGCCTACTTCCATAAACTCAAGTCAGGGGCAACTTTATTAAATGTATGAACGGTAAAAATGCTAATACATTTTGTTTTTATTATTCTATTTTGCCACAATGTCAAAGCAACAAAACACAAGCTCAGACATGCACTTCGGTCCATACATATGGAATGTCAGGGCTGCCAATATTAAAAATAAATAAATAAATAAATAAATATACATAGAAAAGCAAAAAAACAAAAATGAATAATTATTTATACATTTATTTCCATATTTATGTATTTCTATTTTTATTTATTTCCACATTTATTCCTTTCTACATTATTTACATTAAGTTAATCCAAATATATGGCATGACGGAATCAATGAAGTGATACGTTTAATATGAAACTAAAACAGACAGCAGGTGGCAGCATGTCATTGTCTTAATGAATGAGTTATTTGATTCCTTAAAATACACTGAATCAAAAACAATGCAGTTCAGCTGTAGATTTGTTTCTGATCATTTCTATTTAGGCCCATATGCGTTATTTAAAATAATAAAAATACAAATAAATAAATAAACGCCAAGTGTTCAAAACGTTGTTCAAAACGTTGGCAGAGAAGGGGTCATGTTCGGGGGAACAACATGATAGGCTATTTTAGAGTTTAATGCACCAACCTGCGTGACCATATAGCAGTTACATTCAGAAAAGGAAATTACGAATGCATTAATATTTTGTTTTGAATTTCAGAAAAGTCATTGAATATTTACAGGTTTGTATCTCGTTTTTTTTTTTTTTCAGAATAGTAAAGTGTCTATCCAAGTATCATACTGATCAAATATCGAAGCTATCTCTATCTAATAGTCTACAGGTCCTTCTCAGAAAATGTGCATATTATGATAAAAGTTCATTATTTTCCATAATGTAATGATAAAATTAAAATTTCATATTTTTTAGATTCATTGCACACCAACTGAAATATTTCAGGTCTTTTATTGTTTAAATACTGATGATTTTGGCATACAGCTCATGAAAACCCAAAATTCTCAAAAAATTAGCATATCATGAAAAGGTTCTCTAAACGAGCTATTAACCTAATCATCTGAATCAACCAATTAACTCTAAACACCTGCAAAAGATTCCTGAGGCTTTTAAAAACTCCCAGCCTGGTTCATTACTCAAAACCGCAATCATGGGTAAGACTGCCGAACTGACTGCTGTCCAGAAGGCCATCATTGACACCCTCAAGCGAGAGGGTAAGACACAGAAAGAAATTTCTGAATGAATAGGCTGTTCCTAGAGTGCTGTATCAAGGCACCTCAGTGGGAAGTCTGTGGGAAGGAAAAAGTGTGCCAAAAACGCTGCACAACGAGAAGAGGTGACCGGACCCTGAGGAAGATTGTGGAGAAGGACCGATTCCAGACCTTGGGGGACCTGCGGAAGCAGTGGACTGAGTCTGAAGTAGAAACATCCAGAGCCACCGTGCACAGGCGTGTGCAGGAAATGGGCTACAGGTGCTGCATTCCCCAGGTCAAGCCACTTTTGAACCAGAAACAGCGGCAGAAGCGCCTGACCTGGGCTACAGAGAAGCAGCACTGGACTGTCGCTCAAATTTTCCATGTCATTCGGAAATCAAGGTGCCAGAGTCTGGAGGAAGACTGAGGAGAAGGAAATGCCAAAATGCCTGAAGTACCCACAGTCAGTGATGGTCTGGGGTGCCATGTCAGCTGCTGGTGTTGGTCCACTGTGTTTTATCAAGGGCAGGGTCAATGCAGCTAGCTATCGTGAGATTTTGGAGCTCTTCATGCTTCCATCTGCTGAAAAGCTTTATGGAGATGAAGATTTCGTTTTTCAGCACAACCTGGCACCTGCTCACAGTGCCAAAACCACTGGTAAATGGTTTACTGACCATGGTATTACTGTGCTTAATTGGCCTGCCAACTCTCCTGACCTGAACCCCATAGAGAATCTGTGGGATATTGAGAAGAGAAAGTTGAGAGACGCAAGACCCAACACTCTGAGCTTAAGGCCGCTATCGAAGCATCCTGGGTCTCCATATCACCTCAGCAGTGCCACAGGCTGATTGCCTCCATGCCACGCCACATTGAAGCAGTCATTTCTGCAAAAGGATTCCCAAAAGGATAAGTATTGAGTGCATAACTGAACATAATTATTTGAAGGTTGACTTTTTTTGTATTAAAAACACTTTTCTTTTATTGGTCGGATGAAATATGCTAATTTTTTTTAGAATTTTGGGTTTTCATGAGCTGTATGCCAAAATCATCAGTATTAAAACAATAAAAGACCTGAAATATTTCAGTTGGTGTGCAATGAATCTAAAATATATGAAATTTAAATTTTATCATTACATTATGGAAAATAATGAACTTTTATCACAATATGCTAATTTTTTGAGAAGGACCTGTACTTCAAAGATCGAATGAAATTATTAATTGTTAAAAAATGTCTCTATATATATATATATATATATATATATATATATATATATTTTTTTATTTTATTATTATTATTATTATTAGGCTACAATAAGGTTGGGGGACCTGTACCCCTCAATATTGGAAAATGCTGCATGTGTCCCACCCAAAAATTTGCCTATCACCCGTTTCACACAGGCTACTCCGTTTGCAGTGCTTATGCGGTGTGTTTTTTTTTTCATTACCCAGGTTAACCGATTAAAGCTTTCACACTCCGATGCGGTCCGGCGATCCGTTCCGGGAGTGGTGCATACAGCAGTGCAGTGATCGTTTCCGCACGAGTCTATTTTTTGCTGTGCAGCACGCGCTGAAATAAAGTGACAGAGCATTGTTCGCATTAAAATAAACATGTATTGAGGCCAAAATCTAGTAATTTCACCACAAATGCATATAATTGTCCGCGGACGACGCCGTCTTGATTAAACACAACTATTCGTACTCCATAATGGTTTGCCAGCTGTACCTTGGATAAAAAAGAACAGCCACCAGTGTAATGACAATTGTATTCTTTGCATGAAAACACTTAAATAGCAGAATTATATTCATATACTGAGATGTAAAGAAACAGTGGTGGCCACTATCGGAATGAACTGTCACTGTCAGCAGTGATAATAGCTAAGAGTGGTCCAGACCAACCTTACGAACAAATGACTTACAGAAAGCATTCTTAAGAACGTTTCGGGAAACACGTAGCGCACGTTAAGGTAGGCTATAGCTACACCTTAAGGTACAACTTAAGAATGAAGTAGTGTTAATAAGGTTTCGGGAAATCCAGCCATTGACTTGTAACTTGTAAATATATTTCTTTAGCAAAAAGAAAAAAGAAAGAAAGAAAGAAAGAAAGAAAGAAAGAAAGAAAGAAAGAAAGAAAGAAAGAAAGAAAGAAAGAAGAAAGAAAGAAAGAAAGAAAGAAAGAAAGAAAGAAAGAAAGAAAGAAAGAAAGAAAGAAAGAAAGAAAGAAAGAAAGAAAGAAAGAAAGAAAGATTTCATGGGATGTATTTTTTTCCTGTTGTAGTCATATTATGAACTTCATTTTGATGGTAGCCTATAACACCGTTGTTGTGCCCTATAAAGCCTTGGTGCGATTTGTAAATTGCCTAATAATAATTATAATAAATAATAATAATAAAGTTATGTAGGCTACTATGCATATGTATATATATATATATATATATATATATATATATATATATATATATATATATATATATATATATAAATTTTGTAACAATCAATAATTTCATTCGATCTTTGAAGTAGACTATTAGATAGATATAGCTTCGATATTTGATCAGTAAGATACTTGGATAGACACTTTACTATTCTGAAACCGAGATACAAACCTGTAAATATTCAATCGACTTTTCCGAAATTCAAAACAAAATATTAATGCATTCGTAATTTCCATTTCTGAATGTAGCTGCTATATGGTCACGTAGGTTTGTGCATTAAACTCTAAAATAGCCTATTTTGTTGTTCCCCCGAACATGACCCCTTCTCTGCCAACGTTTTGAACACTTGGTCATGCGTTTATTTATTTATTTGTATTATTATTATTTTAAATAACGCATATAGGCCTAAATAGAAATGATCAGAAACAAATCTACAGCTGAACTGCATTGTTTTTGATTCAGTGTATTTTAAGGAATCAAGTAACTCATTCATTAAGACAATGACATGCTGCCACCTGCTGTCTGTTTTAGTTTCATATTAAACATATCACTTCATTGATTCCGTCATGCCATATATTTGGATTAATGTGACGTTCATACATTTAATAAAGTTGCCCCTGACACGAGTTTATGGAAGTAGGCTAAAGACTACCACCGCTTAATAGAACAAATTGTTTCTGCTGCTGTCAGTATTGTTTTTGGAAGTTACATTAAAATGCAATGGTCTGGTATCAGCGTCAGTAGGCTGTACTTATTGTATTTCGGCTACACCACAAGGTGTCACTGTGGCCTCAACGCTTCACCCTCTCCTTCTCTGAGCTCGATTGCTATGTCTGAGGTAAACCCCACCCTCCTCATTACCCTACAGGAATAAATGTTGGAATAAATAAATGCATAAATAAATAAATGAATAAATGCATAAATATAGAAATAAATAAATGCATAAATAAATAAATGTAGAAAAGAACAAATGTGGAAATAAATAAAAATAGAAATACATAAATATATAAATAAATAAAAGAATAAATAAATAAATACATAAATATGGAAATAAATGTATAAATAATTATTCATTTTTGTTTTTTTGCTTTTCTATGTATATTTATTTATGTTTGTTTATTTATTTTTGCTTTTTTACATTTCTTTGTATCTTTATTTATGTATTTATTTATTTTTAATATTGGCAGCCCTGACATTCCATACATACAAACTCCGCTGTTCTGCGCTCTAGCCAGAGAACACTCCTGTTGCTGGAACATGTGTCGGTTATATTTCTAGCATGCACGCGTTTTCCGCGTGTCTCAGTGTGCAAACTCCAACCTGTTAAATATGGGAGCCGAAATAAAAACAGACACGCCACGCAGCTGAGACGCTCACGAATGTGACGCGTGTGTCGCCGGCCTTTTTCAAGCGGGAATGAGAACCGTTTTGCGGGGGTCAATACACAATAAAGAAAATACACAAAAGTCGTTTGGATATTTCATCCCTTTTTATTGAATCATATAATTATTTTATTTCTTATTTTCCATATTTTTTTTATATAAATAAACCCCATTGTTAACTTCTTTAAACTTACCTTTTGCCTTGCTTGAGGTTATTCAGAACTGGGTTAATTTTCTCACTGTTTAAGAATATTGCTTTAGGAGCATAAATATATTTAATCTGGGTTACCGTAGTCATATAGGGTAATAGGAGGAATATTAATTTATAGTCTGGAGACATCGGTCAGAACTCGGTGCTCCACCCTTTTGAGGTCAAGGGAAGGGGGCGCTACATAGCCTACAATTCGAATTTCATTTTATATTACGAGTATCTGGCCCTTACAATGTCTGCAGAGAAAAATTGGACAAATATAGTTAATGACCCCTGCTCTAGTGGATAATGTGGTCATTGCACGCTCTCTCTTTAACTATAATTCCTGTTGTTTTTCCACAAACCTGCAGATGGCAGTATTCTATCCCTAACACAGAACAATGTCCAAAAACATTTAGATAAAAAAAAAAAATCATTAAAAAAATGTATATATATTTTTTTTTTCATGAGCCAATTTATGGCATAGTAAAGTAATTGTGCAGTAAATGGTAAATGAATAGTTGAGAAGTAAATAAAATATATATATATATATATCTGGTTTGCCATGTCAAAAATATATATATTTCCATAATGTAATCGCTCTGTAAAAGTTTGGGGTCTATCTGACCCCAAGGGACTTAAACGTAAACCCTACTTGAGGGCGATTAAGGGTTCAGTATGTTTTATTGTCAGCTAGTGGATGAAATGGATAGTGCAGTCCAAATATAAAATATTGGACAGAGTTGTTTCTCTCGCCCCTTACTCAGACTCGACACTCATGCAGGTCGTTAGATTGAGGTCATGCAACAGGAACAAACGCAAATGACATTGGAAAGCACGCCTTCTTTTCTCCTTTTTGTGCAATTTTTTTATTTGAACTATGGCATTGCTTAGGCTGTTTTTTGTTTTGTTTTTGTTTTTCTCTTTTTTTATTGATGTTTTTCGTAATCATTGTTTTGTTCTATATTTTTTGTAATAGTGCAAACTAAATGTTCAAATAAAGCATTTCAAAAATAATAATAATAATAAAATAAAAAAGACAGTCATTGAAGCCTATTTCTGAATGGTTGTTGCCGTTTTGACAGTGTTTATGCCAAGAGCAAAGAGAAAGAAATCGTAAAGAGTACTTAGGCATGCTCGAATGCTTTCAAACTGGTTTTGTTTCCAAAGTTGAGCACGATTATGAAACCAGACCATACGTTGGGGGCCCTGGGAAAACTCAACTTCTTTCTATCAAACCCTGTTTATATAGGTAAAGAACAAAGATGTTTGACAGTTCAGTTTAACAAAAATGTTTTGAGCAGAGTCCATTCTGTGCTTTTAGATAATGACCACTTCCTAAACCCAGAATTTTCTATGCTGCCTTCAGGTTGTCGATATAGATTACCAAAATTGAAAAATAACCAAAACAATCCTTGTGCAATTCATTTGTTAAACAGTCCTAAATTAATTTCTAAGGTTATTTTTATTTATTTATTGTACTTTTGTATTTTGTAACTTATTATTATTGCTTTTAAGATGTACTGTATGTGTCAGTTGTGTCTATTTGTGCTGCATCCAAATTGCCCATAAGGGATCTTAATAAAGCTTGACCTGATCTTACATCATCACAAATGTGCACGGCGCATGATAGAAAACTGAACATGGCTCAAAATATTTTTTTTTTTATTCATTTGGGGGTACTATGGGTATAACCTGTGTAGAACTGCGATCTCTAACCCAGTTCACTTACCGGCTTCCATGGCTGCAATACATAGTGTTTTCCACAAATTGGTAACCCTGGGGTGTTGAAATACTATTGAGTAATGTAGAGGAAAAATTTAATCATAGAAGAAGATTTATGTTTGAGTTCATTCAGAAGTCAATGTCTGTTTGTGAAACACCTTTTTCAGCTGTTCAGACACAGCTGCTGCTGAAGCCCAGGGGGGTAACTGTGGGACATATAAAGTGGAAGCTTTCCCGTCTTAGGGTGTTGGATCATTTAAATGATTTTAGCTCCAAGACAGTGAAGGGACAATTTACATATTGCGTTTGTGACCTGTACTCTGTGGAAAAATACTGGGGGGGTTGCTTAAACATTGGGGGTATAAAAGCTTGACTAGTTAGTTCACACTTGTGGTCACCATGAGTATGGTTGCTTCTGAAGGGGGAAGTCTGAAATCCCCTGCCGCTTCAATATACCTGTAAATTGAAAACAGTATAACTGTTGGGACAATTGTATGTATGGTACGACGAGACCGGTAGAGTGGAAGTGCGGCCTACGAACTCCTTGTGAGACTTGAAGCTGGCTTCTGCTGATGAAACTGCAAACTATTCTTCAGTAAAAAATGTCTTTAATTAATTGCACTCCTGACTCTTTGTCTTCATTCTTCACTACTGGTCTCTGGGTCTAAGCTGTTATACTAACAGTTTTGGTGGAGGATGCGCGGGCAATCACTCCTTGGTGACATCTCTGGCAAATCAACAAACGAGGTAGTAAGCTTTTATTATTTTTGGTTAGGGCTGTCTGACTGGAAGAGATTGGGTATGGGGAGCGGGAGAGCTTCATTTCGATAGGAGTGAGGATTAATTATACTAAGTGTTTTTAAGGGTAAAACATAAGGGTATAAGAAGTCGGTGATAGCACGCCACGTTACTACGGGCAACGGCTAACGCGTAGCAGACGGCGCAAGATACGTGTCTCATACAGGGGGAGCCCATTGGGGGACATTGGTGTATCACCACCTCTGTAAAGGCACGTCTCTCTGGGACGTGATCTGTGTGAAACGGGTCCAGAGAGCACTGCAAACCTGCTCTATCTCTTCCATCTCAGATAGCGGATCCCCGAATTTAGAAAATCAGGCAGTCAGGGTTTAAGGTATTAGTTAAACAAAATAAAAATAGATATAGGTTTGTTTGCCAGAGATGCACCTGGAACGATCCCAAGGATAATGACCCAAATTGGCATGGACCAGTATGTGACTTTTCCACACAAGTGTCCTTTGCAGTTTCATCACGCAGAAGCCACAGCTGTGTTGGTTAAAGATCGCCGCCTCCATCTCAACTGGTATAACCAGGGGAGTATGAACTTTGACTAAATTATGACCAACAATTTGAGTGACATGATCAGTAACTTCATAAGTCTGGATAAAGATTTTGAGATGAAAGAGAGCAAACGCTGTAAGCAGCTCTGCTCTGAAGCCCTCACTTTAAAGAAATTTGTAGGACTTATTAATAAAATGGTGCAGCAGGGCTTTAATTGTGATTTGTAAAGTTAAACAGCAACTTGACTGTTTACAAACAAAGAGAACCAGAAAAATTTGAATTTCTAGGTGAAAGGAAAATCCCAGAAGTAACTGAGGGATTGTATAGTCTGATTGCCAAAATGTAAAGGGCTTGAGGTTGTTTTTGGAAAAGTTAAAAAAAAGTAAAAAAACGGCAAAATGTATGGGCGGCCAGTCTTATCTGCCCCCTCCCCTCTCGTAAAATTTGATACCCAAATGTTTTTGTAAAAACAAAGAATTGCAAGCCATTATGTTTTACTGATCACAAGCTCTGTTCAAAGACTATCGAAGTTGACGCTTTAAGCACAGACCCAGAGACTGAGAACCAGACTGAACTTAGAGAAGATAGGTTGCTAAACCAGATGACAGAGTGTTTTAACTATGATCAGCAGGGCCATTTTGAACGTAACTGTAACCTCTCACCTATAATGTGTAGAAAGAAACAAAAAATGGCAAATCATGCCACCAGACTAACATTCTGTAAACAAGCCAAAGTAAAAAGAAACAGAGGTGACTTACACTCGGTCTAAGACGTATGAATAATAATAAATTTAAGTCTTAAGGAATTCCTTTTTAAGGAAAATCTATTGATATAAATTACAGACAATGACTGCAAAACACATGAGAGGCAAGAAAATAAATAGTGACGTAGGATGGCTTAAATTACAAACTTATGAGAAAGTTGTTCCTGTTCCTCTATTGAAAATTCTGTTTAGTTGAACTGAATATTGGTAAAAACACTGTAGGAGAATTGGTGTTAAAAATGTTGAAAACCCTGGAAGCTGATGTTTTGGTTTCAAAAGATAAGCTCCTGCTGAGCTGTAATAAAACTATTCGCTTATCTGTATCTGGCCCACCATGTCATTTCTGGTGCTGTGGCTAAAATTGGAAGAGTAACTCAGACTCAATTTGGATGTTGAAGTTTAAATTTGTTGTATGGGCAAAAGACAAAAATGACAACAATGGTTATTTGAAAACATCATTTCTGACAAAGAATAGAGTTAAAAGGATAATGTCTGATGTTTATTGAGAAAACAAATGTAATCTCTAGCTGAGTCTTATGCTGTGCTAGAGTGAGAAGTTAAAAGTTTATGAAAATGCAGTACCAGTTCTGAATGCCTAGGAGTCTCTCTCTCTTTCGAAACGAGCTCAAAGCTGATATCTGAGCCTGTGATAAGATATTGATAAGTAAAAGCACAGGGCATCACTTGAAAATATTAAGATATGTTTTAGTGGTTAAAGAGGTATACAATGATTTTACACACAGAACTTAAATGATGATTAATATTTTACATATGACCAGTAACTTCGGTGTCTGATCTTAGCCTCCACCATGTACAGAAAATGGCTTTGTTTATAGTCAAACTCTAAATTGAATGGACAGTTGTTATGGCTAAATTCACTGAGTGTAACCCACACACTGTTAGATTGCGTCTTTGAAGAGGTATGATGGATTTTAGTGATTAATTTGTGTTATGATTAACCTGTCTCCATGTTCTACCTATAGTAAGCAGACTAATTGGCTCTGGTGACTCTTGAATGCACTTTCCAAAAAAGGCTCCAGAAAATATTGGATCCTGTTGAGGGTCAAAGATCTCAAACGATGACCAAATGGGCACGAGGTGGTTTCCCGAAGACGGGTAAGATTCTCTTTTGGCCAGCGGGGAACAACCCAAGCCAGTGAAATCACCGTAAAGTCACTTGGGACCCCAAGTGGGACCCCACTTGGGGTTTTATGTGAGGTGTGTATGAGAGTAGAGCGATGTCTGTGAGGACAGCAGCATCAGTCAAGGGGGAAAGCTGTGCTTGTGGGGGCCGAGAGTCCAGACAGGACACAGCAGGGCCTGCCCTAATTATGCTCCTCTAAACCGCTCACCAATAACCGCATTAATTGAGTGCCAGGGAAGAACTACCCTGAGCGAAAGAGTTATGATGGTAAGGGGCATTCAAGAGCCGGCTGAAACCATGCAGTGCTTGTCATTTAACTTGTGTGGATACCAGAACAAAATGTATTAATTTGTATCAGTAAAACTGAATTAATGTTATTATGAGTTTACTTCAGCAGGCTTAATTCAGAGACATGGTAAAGACTTTAAGATGAGGACGGCTTTTGAAGTTTAAAGAGAAGGTCTGGATGACAAAAGGTATTTAAACTAAAGATAACTTGAAACAATTTCATAGTGTAACTTATTGGAGATTCTCTAATTTGAAAGTTAAACATTTACATTTCTAAACTTTGTGTAACAGTTAAAGTTAAAGTCTTAGAAGACAGTTGAAAAGATTATCAGAGAGAGAGAGAGAGAGAGAGAGAGACTGCTGGTGAACGCAGGGATGGTAGTTTGTTATCGCCCTGCTAAAGCTGAAACAAAACAAAGAAATTATATCAGAACCAAAACAACCCAGCTGATTTATAAAAACAGATGAATAATGAACAGACAAAATCAAGAAATTGGTTGAGAGATTTTGTAAAAGCAGAGTTTAAATCATTTTTAGATTTAAAACCAAAAACACATTTTGCGAATGAGAAATTAATATTTGTGTTTAGTGTGTGTGTGTACGTTGATGACTGCACTTTATGTTTTGGAAGTGTGGAACTATTCAGTCCTGATGGGGTGTATGGTGTCATTAACCTCTGGAATGAGTGTTTATCATCACAGATGGGTTAAGTCAAACGACAACATTTAAAGAAACTCCTAATTCTGAAGGAATCTGGTGAAAAGATGATCCAGAACTGAACATGGGACGAGCTTTAAGTGGATTGGTATCCAGCTCTGTCCGTTACTGGTAACTATGGCTTTTGTCATTTATGATGCTGATTTGAATTAATCTCTGGATTAGTATGTATGTTAAAAAAGAATTGTAAAGCTAAAGATTGCCGTCCATGATGGGTTAAAAACCCTTCTCTAAATTCAACAGAGGGTCTAAAATTGAATAATGTCGATTGATTAAGAATGGTAAAGGTACATTTTCTGGACTTGACGGCAGAGTCAAAGTGACAAATTGGCTGAAGTCACTATCCAAATTATCCAGAGACTCCCTCATATTTCTGAAAGGCAGGAGGGCGAACAAAGAGATAACTTCTAAAAAGAAAGTTTTATTTTTATTTTATTTTATGTTTCCTCCATTAAATGGAGGCATGACATGTGATTTCTAGAGAGAACTACAATTAATGTTGGAAAATCAAGCGACTTTTGAGTCTTTCTGTGTGATGTAATATTTTGGTTTCTGCAGAGCAGTAGAGATAAGAGAAATAATAAGAGCACATGGTGCATCTGCAGAATTTGATAGAGGGACATTACAAGCAAGTTAAAACAAGAGAGACATGGCCCAAAGATTGATGTTGTGACAATAAAACTTTTGAAACCTGAAGACAAATTAGGTTAATATAAAGTGAACTATGAATGCTTTTCAAAATACAGATTGTTTAAAACAGCTTTAAAGAAATTGATGATGACTTATAGTACAAAGTTAAAATACTATGGGAGATTATGAGAATTTGTTCTTGGTAAAATTATAACAATTTTGGGTGTAAGTGGCGAGGTAAGGCTAGTGAGTATTTGATGATAAGTATCACTACCATATGACATGAATTAAGATGTTTAATATTTTAGTCATTTGGAGCTTACGCCTAAAGAGTTTAATGGACAAGACACTGAGAAAATGTACTTTAAAAGAAATCATAGTTGATTGATTTTGAGTGTTTGTGATAACGATCTGAAAAGTGAATTTGATAAATACCAATTGGGTATTGGCTATGGTCAAGCATTATGTCACAAGATAAAGATATGAACAAGCTGATTGAATATGACACGAATTGATGATTATTCATTTTGATGAAAAGTTTTTTTTTTTTAACATTAAGAATTTTATGGTTATGTTCATTTAAGTTAAAAATGATGTGAGCTATGATGAGTGAAAGATGGATTTGATGGAAATAGCAAATTTGACAAAAAGGTTTGATTTTTTTGTGACTGGATGTAATTGGATGGATTATTCTGTCTACTTATTTTTTGTTGTTGTTTATTTTTATTTCAGACCATTATTGAACATGAAAAAGGTCTTTATTTTGGAAGGAGTGTATTTGCAAATACCTATTTGGAATGATTTATTTTGGTATTTATGATGACATGGGGTTAATTTAGTATGTCCTTCTGAGGATGAAAATGTGCTTGTTTGTAAGCATTCAAGCCAATGATAAAAGCCAAATTATCCTAGATTAATAAATTAATAATGGTTGAAGTAAATCCTTGAAGAGGATATTTTCTGTTTATCAAAATTATCACCTGACAAGGGGGGAACATGGAAATTATGTAGCGGCCTAAATTGGTAGCCCAAAATGTGGGGGTGACAGGACCCCAAAATTGGACTTAGGGGGGAATGAAGGGGGAAGTCTGAAATCCCCTGCCGTTTCAATATACCTGTAAATATCTTAATCAGATTCATAATCAAAGCCTTAATTAATATTTATCCTTCTATTTCTAATGATTAATTCCAGATGATTTTACTCAATAGAACTACTGATTGTTTGTTCTTCTTTTATGTTTTCTAAAGTTTGTATTTGGTCTTTGAGTGGCGTCTGGCCTAGGTCTGTGTGATGTGTCACTAAACACTTTATAGTTGTGTGTATGGATTTTGGAGGTAACACACACCTCTAACAGTGTTTGCTCACTTAGCCCGGCTTCCAGAGATTAAATATGAATTTGTCTTTCATGTTTATTATATTTTATTCATTTTATATTTCCTTTTACTGAAACACTAAAGAATCCAGATGAATATTGCCTGTACTATTGTCTGTACCTCTCACTGAGAGAAAGCACATGTTATCAGTATGTTTTGGTTAAGTGCTTTGTTGATAAGTTAAGACTCTCAACCTTGGGAGAGCTGTGATGCTGGGGAGCTCTTGTGTGTGTGCGTTGCATGATCTGTGCAGGCCCAATATTGAAGATGGCACAACACCAGACATGAAGACGCCTTTCTGCAACCTCCGAGGTCAACAGTGATCTAAATCTAGTCATGGGGCGACAACTAGTCTGCCTAGTTTAGTGATATGCTCTGCTATCTATCCTTGTGTGGAAATTTACCATGACTGTACATTTTCTCTGAGCCAATCAGAATCATACACCTTGAAGTAATGACGTGGCTAGACCTTGAAAACAGTATAACTGTTGGGACAATTGTATGTACGGCACGACGAGACCGTAGAGAGGAAGCGCGCCTACGAACTCCTTGTGAGACTTGAAGCTGGCTTCTGCTGATGAAACTGCAAACTATTCTTCAGTAAAATTTTTCTTTAATTAATTGCACTCCTGACTCTTTGTCTTCATTCTTCACTACTGGTCTCTGGGTCTAAGCTGTTATACCCCTAACACTTCAACAGTGGATTCATTTCTTGCAAGGAATTAAATCTTTATAAAGACACAATTGGCTAAGGTTTGTCTCTTATTCAGAAATGCAACAGAGTTAACGTATTTTTGCCGCAACAGTAAATTGGCAGTGGCCGAGATCACACAGACCAACACAAAAACAGACGTTCCCACACAGAATGCACATTTTAAAAGTAGAATAACTGCACTGTAAAAATTTATTTTTATGATTTGTTATCACACATTTTTTTCTTTTGTCAACTCAACTTAGATCATTTATGCAGTTCAGTTAAAATAATATTTTGAGTTTCTGTTGATTAAACCTTCATTATATGAACTAATTAACAAATTCATTTCAATGAACTCAAAATTTTACTTTTACTTACTTTTTAAGTCAAACCAACAATATTTTTTTACAGTGTGGCTGTATCATTGTTTTTCACAGAAACGTGTGTGAACTTACCATGTTTCCCAAATCTCTGCAAACATATTATGGTATTTTTATGCTTTAGTACAGTCAAAAATTACAAAAAGCACATTTAAACATACTCCAACACCTGCATAGTAACACCCTACCAACCACCCAAAACACACATCAAAAGCATCTTAGCAAATGCATTGCTCTACCAACCACCTAAAACACTTTTTAATCTTCCCTCATGCCTCATAAAAATAACTAAAAAGGAACATCTCAAATTTAATCTAAGCTAAATATTTATGGATCTAGCCATGTCTGCTGTTACATGGCTTTACACAACGGTGACAGATTCCCATCATGGCGCCTGAAATAAATTCCACAATTATAGATTATCATATATAAACACATCCATCCTTTTTACAGGTCGCCTTCACCCCTCTGCGAGTGTCAGCTTTCTCTCATGTCGCATCATGCTCTATGTATAGATCAGCACTAGTAACCAGACACTGGCTGGACTTGAGCATGGGACAGAGCAAACCGCGCTCTCTGACACGACACAAGACACCAGCAACATCCATTCAAACTACTAATGGCAATCAAAATGTATCTCTTCATGATTTGTTGTGTTTAGCCAAAAATAATGATTAGCTACTTAGAGCAAATAAACTGATGACTCATACTGCACTACACAGATTTTTGTCCAATCAGATGCCCTCTAGAATAAGAAAGTCCTTCCTAGAGGTCTGCAATCCTAATGCAGCGCAGGACAAGTTTTGAATTGCTGAGTGCAGATGCGGGAGGAAAGATACTGATATGTGCATGGAAAGCGTGAGAAATAAATGACTCATGGGCTTCCGCAAAATATAATGATCTAATAATAAAAGCATGCAGAAGTCTGAAACTAAAGATCTCAAGCGTTGCGTGTGGAAATTGGGAAAAATAGCCTATAGACACTAGAATCTACTCAGACCGGGACTGAAAAATAGCGTAGACCTACAGGCTTTTGCGTGCAGGCACAGGACAGAATGGGACAAAACGTAATGGTTTCGGGAGGGAGCAGGCTAAAAGCATACCTATTTTTGAAAAGTCTATCCTGCAGAAACCTCTAGTCCCTCCCCCTACAACCACCTACACGAAAATAATGGTTCAAAGAATGCCGATGAATATGACATCCGGTATTATTTAATATGACATCAAATAATACAGAAATCACTAACAATGGAAACCGCCCATCTACAATGTTTGTAACATGCGCAAACTGCCTTAATGGGTCAAAACAGTAAAAATACATGGGCAATAAACAAAGTAATCAACATTCACTCATCATGTATTTATTACATTATATATACTGTAATAGGGATGTTCCCAAAGCTGTATATACTGTATATAATTTGCAGGAATCAAGAAGCCGCTATCAGTAAGTGGGGTATTGAAATCGCTTTCAATCGTGGGAGTTTTAACTTTTTACATTTACTTTCCAATTTGCAATCACACGTACTATGTGTATAAGGAAATGTGTAATAATATTATTAATATATATGTATATATTAAGTAACTGTAAGTCATTAGTTGCGTTTTTTTTTAAGTAATCCGATTAGTTACATTTTGAAGAAAAAAAATTGGAATACTATCAGCAATACAATAGTCTTACTTAAAGAAAAAATAGTATTTTGACATCATAATTTAGACAGTTTGATGCACATATCACAGTTATATCTGTGGAGACGGTGGATAATCCACAGGTCGGGTGGGCCAAAAAAATAGCATTTCAATTAATTGTGGGTGGGTCGCTGGTCAATTAGAGATTAATTTATAATGTGTTAATTTTAATGAAGACACAAAACTAATTTCATGGTAAAATGCAACAAATGTGCATCACTCTTTTACTTTAATTTTCAACAACAAACTTACAGTATATCTTTTCAGGGAAAACCAATTAAGAAAAACATGCATAGAGCACCTACTGGTCAAATATAAAACGATATAATATAAAACACAAAGGAAAAAAAATACATAATTGCTTAATAGCTTCCTAAAAATATACACAAGCTTAACAGAAATTATTTTGACCAGAATGTTTTCCAACATAATGATGGAAATATTAATGTGTTAAAGGGTTAATTTTGCAAATTTTTTACTTTACAAGTGAATGACAGAAGCACATGAAAAGGCTTAATGTCGAGCCCTGATTTTAATGAATGAATTAAATTATATATAGTTCAACTATAGTTCAAGGCAAAAGCACCAAAAAACCTCTGGCAATCAACTAACCTGTACACGGCTGTTGCTGGTCCCTGCTTACTGGAGGTAGCAAACACATGCTGCAGATAGTCGCTCAATAACTTCTCATTGACAATACCTGAAAATACATACATAATCATCAGATATAAAAAAAAAAATTACTTTTTACAAAGGGGGTAAAATGCTGTAATAAATATATATGTAAATACCTGTGACTTTGGTTTTGTCTGTGTCGGATGCCAGGCGATAGTTGCGTCGGGACAGGGCAGTGCCACCCTTTGAGCTCATACTGTCACTAGACAGATCACTGATCTGACAAACAAACAGACCAATTACTAAATACAGACAAAACTCATTTTATATTATTTAACATACATACATACACACATAAAATACACACATTTATATACACACACACACACACACACACACATTATATATATGTATATACACACACCCATATATATATATATATATATATATGTATATACACACACACATATATATATATATATATATATATATATATATATATATGTGTGTGTGTGTGTGTGTGTGTGTATATACATATATATATATATGTATATATGTGTATATATATATATATATATATATATATATATATATATATATATATATATATATATATATATACACACATATTCACATATATATATATATATATATATACACACATATACATATATATATATATATATATATATATATATATATATATATATATATATATATATATATACACACACATATATACATATATATACACATATATATATATATATACACATATATATATATATATATATATATATATATATATATATATATATATATATATATATATACACATATATATATATATTTACACATATATATATTTACACATATATATATATTTACACATATATACATATATACATTTATATATATATATTTATATATATATACACACAAATAATATAAAACTGTAAAGTTCTACCTTACATGTTAGGCACACAAACGGAGTACAGCAGTACAGATAAGATGCTACATGCTTATGCTAACTTACATGATATTTACATGATACTACCGTAGAACTATATGTCCACATCAAAACATCGTAGTCCGAAATATATATATATTGTAGGCCTACGGTTCTGTTAGTTGATTGTTTATATTTTAGCGGAATCAGAGTTCAGGTTAGTAATTATGTAGTGTAATAACTACACAGATAAACATTGCAGTTTAGACTAGAAATTATTTTGACAACAGCCTTAAACTAGAACCAGACCCCCCAAATAACCTGCAGGTTCAATGTTTACATGCTGTTGTTTCAGCAAAAATACACAAACATTTGCACAATATAAACAAACACTGTCTTTAGTCATTTTCTTGCTAACATAACGGCTTTATGGCATGAAAAACATCATGTATACGTTTATAACCAACATAAATATAATGTACGGACTGTCGGGGGTCTAAAATGCCCGACATATGTGCAACAAAAACAATATTTGATGTGTTTCAGCCTCCGTGTTGAACACATGACAGCCAGAGCTGCTATGATAACACGTAAAATATAATATACACAATTAAAGTGACATTACCGCTTATTGTTTCTTTAATTTCTCCAGCAGTACTCACTGACTTGGTGTGTTGTGTTTATTTGTGATCAGCAGATTTTGTTATTAGACTCTCCGCTTTAAATGTATCTACAGTCGCTGCCTTTAACCATAGAAATACAACAAGCAGAAGGATGGCAACCAGAAAGAACTCCTCATAAAACGGGCGGGGCTTTTGGCCCAAATGTCGTCTCTCATTGGTCAGATACGATGGGTTTAAATAATAGTTTTTTTATTTTTCTCGCTATATGTATAGTAATTATACTCAGTGTATACTAATGTTCCAAACGTCGTTATTTATATGTATTGATATAATTATTGTTTTATAATTAGTTCGAAGTCGGCGTTGACACATGATCTTTGAAACATATCTCAGCGCAGTTCTGGATGGACCAATCAGATACGTTCATGCTTACAGCATCATATAGCGATTGATGCGCAGTCGGATTTATATTTATTGTCGATCTTTGAAATCAACAATTAAAACGATAGAATTTAGTATACCAAATCCTCCTATAACGCAAAATTTGAATTTGAGATTTGAATACGATTAGATGTGGGAAGAAGCATCATGAGCCATGTAAAGCCCCCTGCAGGAAATTAACTGTGTGTCTTATTGAAAACAATTATTAGCACGTAAATTTGCTGCCCAATTCCTTTAACACATACGATTCACTGCTATAGAGCGCCTTTTGGGACAAAATACGTAGACATAAACAAAAGCGAATAATCAAATCCCATAAAGACAACTGGGCAGCAAATATCTTTTCTAGTTTTATATCAAGTGATGCTTGCTTGAGGGCTAAAAAAGCCTAATCCTCAAAAGTATTTCTTGTGTATCTGCTCAAAAAAAAGGTTAAATCTACTATTCGTCTGTATCTGACATACACATGGAAATTTGTTCCACTATGCCATTGAAAGCGACTGTGATTTAACAGATGTCACGTGACCATACCATGCCGCTCATTACACAGCAGCTTTCTGTTAGTCAACGCAACAAATTCATATGGCCAACTTGAACACATTAAGAAAACACAGGGAACTTTACCGCCCTTGCGCGAAACATACGATCGCGCTGCTTCTTACTGGATTTTGTCCACAAAACACTTGTGTACTCATTTCCTTTAGGGCCGTAGCTAGGGTATCCAGCTCCAGTCTGGTTTGGCCCTAACAGGGCCCCTAAAATGTCACCACCTTTTGCCCATTAAGCAATGACCCTTTTGCCAGAAACTCTGTCAAGTTTTCACACATCCAAAAGTTATATTTTAAATTCAGATTTGCCATGTAGGAATTATAATTAGATTAGATCAATGTCCATAGAACTGTAAATGTATATGCATGTTTGATAATATTGCATTTGACACAATTATACACAGTTAGAAAAATACTTTAATTTATATATTTAACAAAATAATTATTAGCAAAATTCCTATGTTAACTTTTCAACATAAAACTGAAATTGTACCAAACTGAGAATACAAAACTGAGTGATATCGAAACTAACTGAGTGGCTGGGTTAAACCAAACAGCAACAAATCCTCTTAATTTTTGCCAGCCGTGAGGAAGGCTCTTCTTCTGGTCACTTCCTCCTCTCCGAATTTAGATTGAAGCTGCTCAAGTTCATATGGATCAGCCAATAGGAGGACCTCATCATCCAAATGGTTCCAGAGAGGCCCGTGAATCTCATGCTCGTAACCATCTAGCAGATACACCCGAGCACTTGAAAGGTCACCACTGGCTTTCAACAGCGCCTTGGTCACCTCAACCAGGTCTTTCTTAGTCTCTCTCATTAAAGTCTTGACGTGTTCCTTGATGTCTACCAAGAGCCTGGGGAGAGTTTCCTCTGGAGCTCCTCTGGCCTGGCTGTGGTTTTGTTCCCGTGAATCAGAGTCAAACATGAATACGTGGCCATTGGATGCTGTGGAACTGGGCTCTGGACGTTCTTCCTCAGGTGCTGGTGAATCCTGTTGGGCTTCCTCATGCTGTTCAGCTTGGCTTTCTGGTTCCCTGGCAAATGTTGCAGGTAATGCTGAACTTTCATGTGCATCTGAGGGCTCATCGATTGGTGCATCACATGGATCTTCGCCTTCTTCACTTTCATCCATCTGTGAAAATACATTAAAGTGCATCTTACAGACTTGTCAACTAAGGTTTTCTTAGCTGAAAAACTATCCTTTTACAAATGTAAAAGTAAAAAACAAACGAGTCCACATTAAGAGCATCTATAATAAAGAAATGGAAAACTAGTTAAAAACATGTAAAGATATAAGAAATTGTACGAACTAGGGATGTAAACGGTTAATCGATTATTAATTGTCGAAAAGAATTTACTCGATTAAATTAAATGAATTGGTTGGTTAATTGAACATTGCGAACGTGACACAAGATTCTCGCGGGTGGCGAGAGACCCGAAACAAACTTGAGGCGGCAAAAAATAAACCAGACATGAGGCGGTCAAAACTGAGTGGAGTGTGGGAGCATTTTAAATGAATTAATGATGACAAAACTTTGTCACCATTGTAAACTTTGCGGTACTACGATTAAGTACAACAGCCCTACGAGTTCGCTAAGATACCACCTTCTTAACTTGCAAGCAGCCATGTTGCAGGGAGGAAGGCGAGTATGTGACAACAGGAAAGCGGAGGGCATTACTCAAGAAGATTTGCGGCATGATCGAAAAAGATATGGAGTTTATTAACTCCTTTTAAGTAAAGGAGTTAATAAACTTCATGGAGCCAGGATATAATATTCCTTCTCGAGCGACCATAACTACCCACTTGGAAGCACTCTATATAAAACAAGAAGGCTGAGCTAAAAACACAGCTAGCCACGGCTAATGTGGCTCTGACGACGGATTGTAATCTTACTGTTACCTTTCTCAGACCAAGGGGGATTATAAATGCTGCTGCTAATGTTCAAGTTTTTCATATAAGTAATTTACCAGATTATTATTATATGTAGTCTTAATATAGTCTACCCATATAGATTTTTATTTAAAATTTATTTTATGTTGCTTAATGTTTCACATGCAACAGGTGGGCCAGTGCACAATAATTTTTTATGTATTTTAATTTCTGTGCATAATTTATTTTGTTAAACTACATACAGGTGCTGGTCATATAATTAGAACATCATCAAAAAGTTGATTTAGTTCACTAATTCCATTCAAAAAGTGAAACTTGTATATTATATGCATTCATTACACACATACTGATATATTTCACGTTTATTTCTTTACATTTTGATGATTACAAACTGACAACTAAGGAAAATCCAAAATTCAGTATCTCACAAAATTAGAATATTGTGAAAAGTTTCAATATTGAAGACACCTGGTGCCACACTCTAATCAGCTAATTAACTCAAAACACCTGCAAAGGCATTTAAATGGTCTCTGAATCTAGTTCTGTAGGCTACACAATCATGGGGAAGACTGCTGACTTGACAGTTGTCTAAAAGTTGACCCTTGACACCTTGCACAAGGAGGGCAAGACACAAAAGGCCATTGCAAAATAGGCTGGCTGTTCACAGAGCTCTGTGTCCAAGCATATTAATAGAGAGGCGAAGGGAAAGAAAAGATGTGGTAGAAAAAAGTGTACAAGTAATAGGGATAACCGCACCCTGGAGAGGATTGTGAAACAAAACCCATTCAAAAATGTGGGGGAGATTCACAAAGAGTGGCCTGCAGCTGGAGTCAGTACTTCAAGAACCACTACACACAGATGTATTCAAGACATGGGTTTCAGCTGTCGCATTCCTTGTGTCAAGACACTCTTGAACAACAGACAGCGTCAGAAGCGCCTCGTCTGGGCTAAAGACAAAAAGGACAAAAAGTGGTCCAGAATTATGTTCTCTGATGAAAGTAAATTTTGCATTTCCTTTGGAAATCAGGGTCCCAGAGTCTGGAGGAAGAGATGAGAGGCACACAGTCCACGTTGCTTGAGGTCCAGTGTAAAGTTTCCAAAGTCAGTGATGGTTTAGGGTGCCATGTCATCTGCTGGTGTTGGTCCACTGTGTTTTCTGAGGTCCAAGGTCAACGCAGCCGTATACCAGGAAGTTTTAGAGCACATCATGCTTCCTGCTGCTGACCAACTTTATGGAGATGCAGATTTCATTTTCCAACTGGTTTTGGCACCTGCACACAGTGCCAAAGCAACCAGAACAGGTATGCCTATTCTTAATTGGCCAACAAACTCGCCTGACCTTAAACCCATAGAAAATCTACAAACATTTGAAGTATATCAGTCTGTGTATAATGAATGAATATAATATACAAGTTTAAAATTTTGAATGGAATTAGTGAAATAAATCAACTTTTTGATGATATTCTAATTATATGACCAGTACCTGTAAATGCCATTATCTGTACCATATCCCAACTACAAAAAACATCAATTGAACAATATGAACATTAATTTGTATTCAGTATATAAGCAATATTTTGCTTTTTATGTTAAAGACACTATTGATACCGCAAGAAATTTATATTCTCAGGAAAATAGCCGCTAATCAGTTAATCATTAAACAATCGATAAGGTCAATCAACTTTCGATTAATGAATTAATCACTAATTTGCATCCCTAGTTCGAACAAATTCATGTTGGTTTCATATGGTTTTTAAAAACGTTCATACTATTTTCAAGAAAAGATTGAGTTTCATGTCATGTGGTGCATACATCCAGATAAAAAAAATATTTTCATACATGCGAGTGTACACAGTTTTAAAAATATAACTTCCTAAAAATATAGGGAATGATTTCATCAATATCTTGAGGGATAAATACGTTTTTGAGGGAGGTTGTACCAAATGACATTTTACAGCTTCAACTAACTTTGCCTCATGAAAAGCTCAAATTCTCTGATATTTTCAGAAACATATTGACCAATATTCTTAAAGGGGTCTGCAGGGGTCCTCCATATTACATACATATATATAATATATATATATATATATATACAGTGAGGAAAATAAGTATTTGAACACCCTGCTATTTTGCAAGTTCTCCCACTTGGAAATCATGGAGGGGTCTGAAATTTTCATTGTAGGTGCATGTCCACCACTGTGAGAGACAATCACAATATATGATTTTTTTAACTATTTATTTGTATGATACAGCTGCAAATAAGTATTTGAACACCTTCTATCAGCTAGAATTCTGACCCTCAAAGACCTGTTAGTCTGCCTTTAACATGTCCACCTCCACTCCATTTATTATTCTAAATTAAATGCACCTGTTTGAGGTTGCTAGCTGCATAAAGACATCTGTCCACCCCATACAATCAGTAAGAATCCAACTACTAACATGGCCAAGACCAAAGAGCTGTCCAAAGACACTAGAGACAAAATTGTACACCTCCACAAGGCTGGAGAGGGCTATGGGGAAATTGCCAAGCAGCTTGGTGAAAAAAGGTCCACTGTTGGAGCAATCATTAGAAAATGGAAGAAGCTAAACATGAAGCTAAACACCTCGTGGGGTCTCAATGATCCTAAGAAAGGTGAGAAATCAGCCCAGAACTACACGGGAGGAGCTGGTCAATGACCTGAAAAGAGCTGGGACCACCGTTTCCAAGGTTACTGTTGGTAATACACTAAGACATCATGGTTTGAAATCATGCACGGCACGGAAGGTTCCCCTGCTTAAACCAGCACATGTCCAGGCCCGTCTTAAGTTTGCCAATGACCATTTGGATGATCCAGAGGAGTCATGGGAGAAAGTCATGTGGTCAGATGAGACCAAAATAGAACTTTTTGGTCATAATTCCACTAAATGTGTTTGGAGGAAGAAGAATGATGAGTACCATCCCAAGAACACACACACATACATACATATATACACACACACAGACATTTTAAAAAAGAATTAACCCTTACCCTAATAAAATACTATGCCAAACTACATAATTCATAACTTAATTTCATTGACCTTTAACAGCTTTATCTATTCAGGGTTAATGTTGTTCAATCTTACCACATCTGAGTCCTCAAATTCTCTTGCAGCTTTTTCAAGTATCCCAAGTTTCTTAGAATCAGCTGTGGAGGTTTTGCAGGATTTTTCTTTTGTTTTGTTGAGAAATGAATGTTCATTTGGTCCTAAAGTAAAGTAAAATGAAGGAGGTTTATGGACAAAGCTTGTTGAGGAACAACACGTTAAATAAAACCATGTAATGAAATTAACATGTTACCATCTGGAATGTCTCGTCCATCATAATCTTTATCTTTATCTTGACTTTTGGACATTTCAGGCCCTGGAGTTTCTTGTTCTTGGACCGGGACACAAGACTTGTCCTGATTGTCATGGCTTGGGGCATGTGGAGGCTCACCTGCCGCCTCTGGCACATCTGGAGGAGAACTGGCTCTCTCAGGAGAAGGTGGTGGGTTGGTCCTAACAGTTGGACATAAGCTGTTTTCTGTGGCGATTTGTGTTTCAGATGAATCTGACACAGCAAGACACTTTTGTAAGGTATCAGTCTCGGGTTCTGAGGTCTGAGTGACTTTCTTCTTAGATAAGTGGTATTGAGTAAAGGAAAGAGCTTTTCTTTTAGAGGCTGCGGAGGGACTTTTCGTTGGGCTTTTCTCTGTGAGCTTATGCTGAATGTGCTTTAGAAACCGATCCTTCATGGACTGCCAGCTGTGGTTGGTCACACGCCGTTTCTCCATTTCTTTCCAAACCAGGTTGCCTTTGGCTTCATGCTGCCGCTTTTCCATGAACTTCAAAATAGCTGTGTCATCTTCAGGTGAGTAACCCAGCCGCCCATTGCCCTGATGACGGGCAGCCATTCTCGTCTGAACAGACGGTCCGACGCTAATCACATAGTCATCAAGATCCAACTGCTGGTTCTGCTCTGCACAATCTGTGATGAATTTCGTAGAGATATACGTTTGTCCCGTACCTGCCATCGCATTAGTCACGTCGCCCGGATCGACCAGCAAAATGGCACCGGGCTCTTGATTCCGACACAAAATGCCTCCTCCGCACGTTATCAGAGAGTAAAGCTGCATTTTAGTCGGACCAGGTCTCACATAGAAGCGCATTGAATGTCCACTGTTTTCCAGGAACAAGACAGGAGATATTTCTTTTGTTTCAGAGACCTCCTCCTCTTCTGGCTTTGACATCATGAAGATTACCTGAGGGTTAAATGTGAAAGTTAATTGTTTTCACGTTAACATGGTTTATGTTTAAATGTTAGTTTGCTTTTAAATAATAAAACAATAGATACATTATTTAAAATGATGGCTATATAGTATTGAGATTTTGACAGATATTGGTGGATCATAGCTGATGTTAAGATGTCAAATTAGTTCTGAAAAAAGATCTAGCAGCATTTATTTGCAAATGTATATACACATGTTTATGAGTAGGAGTGCGTGTGTATAATATATATATATATTTTTTTTTAAATTAAAACAATATTTTATTCATATGTTATCTCTCGTAAGTGAACACAGGACCCTTAAAAATCAAATGACGTGAAATGACATGTATGGCAAAAACAATTGGAATCTTTTTTTCATTTAATAATTTTTTTCCAAACTTTGTTTAAAGATGATTCTCAACTATGTTATGAACATTTTACTTTATGCAATATGTGTGTGTAAAATGGCCATAGATAGGCTTTACCATTCAAATCAATGTATCGGTCTCTAATTTGCATATTATTGTATTCTTGCAGCAACATGTAATGGAAAAAAGTAATAATGAGAGTAATATTTGGCAACATTTTAAAAAAATTATAATTATATGAAATACTTTATATGAACATTGATATGTAACTTAAAACTGTGACATGTATGGTGTACGGAAATTCACAAAAATACAATGTCCTCGTATGTGGACAGTGGCATCCAGGAGGCTATTACACTTACACACACACACACACACACACCTTTCGAAATAGTTTTACCTTTATATGCCATTCCAGAATTCCACCATTGACATGATTCTCGGCATCACGCGGTTTTAAAAGCACATATATTTAGAATAAAATTAAACTTCATAACCATACTTTTGTGTAATCATAGTTTTATTTACACTCGCAAATCTCCAACCATGAGTAACGTTAATACTTTAAATGTGCATGTCACAGGCGATTCCTGCTATTCCGCTTTGCAGCAAACAACATCAATACATACAAAAGATTACTCACTATCTGTCGAGAAACCAAAATATTGATGTGAAAGAAAAAATAAACTACCGGTACCTGCGTTTTGCAGTGTTGCAGGATTGAGCCCTAAGAACCAGAGCCATATAGAGTGAGAGTTGCGACAACGGAAGTTCAAAACGCTTGATAGTCACGTGATTCATGTAGACCTCGAATAGTTCCAGGAAGTGCTTTGACGGGCAATTCAAATTGATAGTCACAGTGACAGAACTGCGCTTTTTGGTAATTAATAGTCAATAAAAGCATTGATTTTCAATAATTTTATTACACATCGACATGTGTATGTAGCATGAGTATGTAGTTACAGCGATGTTGTTTTTAAAATATATATTTTTTTAATGATGAATAATCTACACAAGCAGGCTTTAATGTACAAGTTATTTTGATTAAAATGTGCTGATCATTTAAAATCTTACGGATTAAACGTCTTACCTTTTAAAAGTGCATCTCAAACGGTCTGTTCTGCTGTAACTCTATGGCGCGGCTGCTACTTCCGGGAACTATTGAGAGTCTCCACGAGCCGCCATTGCTGTAAAAAAAAACGTTCCATTGGAGTCTATGGAGTTGTCGCGACTCTCACTCTATATGGCTCTGGCCAGGAGCAGAGCCATATAGAGTGAGAGTGAGTTACGACAACAGTTCAAAACGCTTGATAGTCACGTGATTCATGTAGACCTCGAATAGTTCCAGGAAGTGCTTTGACGGGCAATTCAAATTGATAGTCACAGTGACAGAACTGCGCTTTTGGTAATTAATAGTCAATAAAAGCATTGATTTTCAATAATTTTATTACACATCGACATGTGTATGTAGCATGAGTATGTAGTTACAGCGATGTTGTTTTTAAAATATATATTTTTAATGATGAATAATCTACACAAGCAGGCTTTAATGTACAAGTTATTTTGATTAAAATGTGCTGATCATTTAAAATCTTACGGATTAAACGTCTTACCTTTTAAAAGTGCATCTCAAACGGTCTGTTCTGCTGTAACTCTATGGCGCGGCTGCTACTTCCGGGAACTATTGAGAGTCTCCACGAGCCGCCATTGCTGTAAAAAAACGTTCCATTGGAGTCTATGGAGTTGTCGCGACTCTCACTCTATATGGCTCTGCTAAGAACCTCTGAGCTATGAGATGATATGTGGAAAATTTTCAAAATAAGAGAGGCGGCTATAGCGACGCGAGAAGAAACGCCTGCACGAGAGCGCGCGCTGAGACTTTAATTATGGAAAAAAGCGGATAAGGAAATGGCCAATGGGTCTGAACGCGGGAAAACGATAAAAGTGAAAGTAAAGGTGCTAAAAGTAAAACGTTTTTTTATTTTTATTAACTGTTTTATCAACTAAAATGTATTAACCATAACAACGATATTTATTACATTATTTTGTTGTCAGTTGTAGTAGTAGCCAAGTAAGTATTTTCATTGACAATACAAAACAGTAATAAATACTATATATATATATATATATATATATATATATATATATATATATATATATATATATATATATATATATATATATATATATATATATATATATATATATATATAACTAGTAACTAATTAATCGCACATTCATTATCAGCGTTTTTTAGTATTTTTATGTTGTAATAATTTCACAGTTATTCTCCGAATTGACTGTATATTTTAAATAGTTGCTGTAATGGCATATTTTTATGAAGGTTATTATCACTGATACTTAAACTGCTAATGATGTAGCTGTTTTTTTTTTTTTTTTTTTTTTTAATGATAGACATTCAACATTAAAGTATAAATATCAATTCCAAGTGAACTTAAAAACAATATTCACGCAACCCATTATAATAAAAGTCTGGGGGACGTTTGGACATTGTGGACATTTCAAGCATGTGTGGGAAAAGGTTAAACAAACAAGGCTTTGTTACAGTAATATTATTTTGAAAATATAAAAATATTCTACATTATTTTCTGAATTCTATAGTTTGTGTTGGGTTAGTTTAATAATAGCCTACGCATCATTGATAACCCCATGTTATAAATAAAAAAAGGGGACATTATTAGTAATTCTCTAATTGGTCTGATTAGCTAAGCCAACTAAAAACAAGCATGGCCATAACCACCACACACATTGAGGGGGACAAGTACCGCCCCAATATGTAATTTAACTTTTTTTAAACAAACGTAATATCACAAGATTTATTAATATTTTTAGTGTAAAGTTGTGCAATTCAAGTGGGATTTATGGTATTTTTGTGTTATTTATTTGCCTCAATTTGTAATAATTTAAATAAATACATTTAAATAAAATGGCAACATTTTATGTAAAATCCACTTTTAAAAAAGATCTACATTTCTCATTTTTATTCATGACGATAAGGTGAACATGTGTTTAGGTTTAGTGGAGAATTGCTGCCATCTACTGGAAAACAAACACTTACAGTTTGTTTGGATTGCTTAAGCACGATTTTCAAAACTCTACACACAATTAGCACAACCACACACCCAATTAGCAAAACACTACAGATCCTTTGCATAATTAAACACTCTTTTTTTTACATTCTCTTTATTGGTTTTTTAACAATTCCAACAAAATTCACTTTGCTAATACAATATGCAATAATATTATATAATAACAATAATGTTCTTCCATATGTAAATGATTTATGTTTACATTTGAACAGAGGTAGTAAAAAGAAAAAAGAGAAGAAAAAAAAAGGAAAAAAGAAGAAAAAAATGAGAAAAAGGGGAGGGGGCAGTGGGGTTAGGGTTTACAGTTTTTTACAATCGCTATGACAATTTTTTCAATACTTTCAACAAATTTCCTAAACTCTTAACGCACCAACATACCTACATCACACAATTGGCAAAACGGTTAATTTCATGCTCAAAATCACACATTGTAAACTAAACTCCAACACTAATTTTCAAAATACAATAATTCACTAACACAATACACTATGTCTACCAAAACCCTAACACATGTTCTCTTCCAACAGGAACATTACGTCAATCATAGCACAATGTCATAAAAACACTAACACTGATGGAATTACAGAAACTGCATGATTTTTTGTGTCAGGTCTGCCCTTATACAATAGACAGTACATTTTATTGATCATAGATTGTGTGTCTTTTGAAGACTCTCTACATTTTTGTTTTCTTGGATTTAGTAAATGCATGCATTTTGTTTCTTTTGCTGCAGAAATTCAATACAAAAACTGAATGACCCATCTCAGAGTAGCTTTATGGGATGCCCTTCAGTTTTATTTCATTATCAGCAATCATCATGTTGACAATAGCAAGTTCCTGTTCTTCATTTAGGAGCTTTCCTCTGCCCCCAAAGAAGTCCAAATATGCCATCTTTTACTGTATACCATATGGTCATGTGCTTGAAAGAATATCAACACCTGAACAATTCAAAGTGATTTATATATTTGCATAACTTCAATTGGCTGTTTCTCAGTAACAATGGAATAAAATACAGGGGATATATTTGTGTTTCAATTCAAAATATGAACAGCTATTTCCCTTGCCTTTAGCCTTTAAGGTTAGGTTTAGAACAAGGTGTTATGTGTTCTGACATACAGTGTTAAAGCATTGGTAAATTTGGCAGTAAAAAGCCATTGTTTTGGTCTTGGTTGAGCTTGTGTGTAAAAGAAGTTCAAGCATTTTAAATTTGTGTTAACTGTATGCATTTTGTGTCAAAGCAACAATAAATGTGTTAATTGTATAGCCTAAACAGACAGATGTTGTGCTAACTCCGTTAAGAGTTTAGAAAATGTGTTAAAAGTATTGAAAAAAATTGTCATAGCAATAGTAAAAAACTGTAATTATTGCAGTCTTATTAAAATAGTTAATAAAGGGTTTCCATACTGTATAAAAATTATCAATCTTGTTTTTTAAAGAAAATCGAATCTTTTTGAGTTGAAGGTGGTGCATAACATCTTTAATCAGTACAGAGCAGTGAGGTGGATTTTTTTTATTTTTTTGCAAAATCAATCTACGTGCCAAGAGTGTAATAACTCTAAGCACAATACACTGACTTTTAGAGAGCTCCACATTATCATTACTGTCACCAAAAATAGCCAGAATTGGATCTGGGTCTTGTGGCTTTCCCAATACCTTTGACAATAATTGAAAAACTGAAATCCAATAATTATGATTTTTAGGACATTTCCAGAACATATGTCCTAGTGAGGCTGCATGGTATTTGACTGCATCGGTCACATATTGGGTCCACAGAAGGGAACATCTTAGAGAGTTTTAATTTAGACAGGTGAAGTCTATGTAAGATCTTAAACTTTATTAAACCATGTCTGATGCACAGCGAAGAGAAATGAACCCGCTCTTGTGCTTCTTGCCATTGCCAGTCTGCAATACCTGTTCCAAGATCTTCTTGCCATGCTGCTCTTAAATGCACTAAGGAAACATCGCATTCCAACTGTGATAATTTATTATATATGGATATTCCCCCTTCAGTGAATGGATCTTGTAAAAACAGTGAATCCTTCTGAGAGGTTAATGGCTCATTAGGGAATGATGAATAATTTTTTTTAGCAAAACTGCGAGCTTGTAGATATTAAATAAAAATGTGAATTAGGTAGATAGAATATTTTTTGTAACTGCTGAAATGTAGGAAAACATTTATTAATGAACAAATTTTGAAAAGAGCATATTCCTTTTTTAAACCAGGTCTGAAATATTGAATCGGTTTGGGAAGGGGGAAAGGAATGATTTGCAGTCAAAGGACTTAAAACGGAGCACGTCTGCCATTTAAAATGCCTTCTTATCTGGTTCCAAATTTTGAGAGAATTGGAAATCACTGGATTATTTAGTCAAGTTAATTAAACACTCTTGTAAAAACAATACACTTCTGTTTAAAAACCACACACGTATCACATTACTATACTCTGTTTGCACGAGTTACACTCTGCTGTGATTAACCTAAAATACTTTTAGCACATCTAATTCCCTATGATTAGAGTAGGCTACCATCAACAAAGTACAAATATAATGTAAATCCACCAAACACTACACAAGACGAATGTTGCAGACTGAAGGAACTAATTTATTTCTCAAAACGGCCAAAATGTTTACATGGACATTCATAATACTGTAACAAAATGTCACTTTACGTATTGTACTGTACGTATAAGTTATCTGTAAAAAAAAATAAAAAAATAAAAACTAGACATTGTCTCTTCGCCTAGCTGGATCTGGCAATGCAGGCAATGTTGTCATTAGCAAGACACCTTGGAAAGAAACGTCTTGAATGACGAATCCATCCTTGCATTGCTGCTAACTCCATCTGGTCACAGGCCTCCACCATGGCTTGGATGAGGGGTACCTCAGCCTGGAGAAGGAGATCATATACCTTCCACCGCCATACCGAGAAAAACTCTTCAATAGGGTTGAGGAATGGAGAGTATGGTGGAAGACATAGGACGGTGAAATGTGGATGTTGCTGAAACCAGTTCTGAACCAGAGCAGAGCGGTGGAAAGCCACATTGTCCTAGACAACCATATATTGCATATTATCGATTTGATTTGCATATGACTGCATATGATCGATCTGTTATGTTGTACAATTGGTCCAAAAATGTAACTATGAGTGCTGTGTTGTAACGGCCCATATGGGCATGGCGATGGAGGACCCCATTCTGTGTAATGGCTGCACAGAGTGTTATATTACCCCCACATTGCCCTGGGACATTGACTATAGCCCTGTGGCCAATGATGTTTCTTCTCCTCCTTCGTGTTCTCGTCAGGTTGAACCCAGCCTCATCTACGTAAATGAACTCATGCTGGATCTCCTCTCCATCCATTCATAAAAGATTATGAGACATGTATGCAAGATCACACTGCTAAAGTGAATACATACCTCTGCATAATCATGCCGCAGTCGTTTCACCCTTTCGGAATTGTGCTCTCAAGACACTCGATAAATTTGGTTCATTTTAATATGGGTTTTTTTAGGATGCATGCCAGTGTTGATGATGAGACCTGATGGATATCGTTGAAACTGGCGTGGTTATTGACAATATTAGCTTGGAGCTGATTGAGTGTTATAGCATTGTTGGCAAAAACCATGTTTACAATCTCCCTCTTTTGCTGTTCTGTGAACATAGGAGGCCTTCCCCCTTGTCGTTCCTGACCCTCAATCCTATGTAGAAAAACCAGTATAAAATAGTACAGTAATTTCAGGGAAAGGTAACAGAAGTGCTGATAGTGCATTGAATACAGTACTGTAAGCAGTTACTGAAACCGTGCAGATGTTTTTGATATTTTTACAATACCTATTTTCCAGTCGAAATGTTCTTATCACACTTGCCACTGTGTATCGGCTTAGATTTGGCTGTACTCACAGTCCAGCCTCCCTCAGCGTCAGCGTCAGGCCGTGGTTGACAACGTGGTCAATCAGTGTTGCGCAGATCTTATTTGTCAGATTCAGTCCTCTTTGAGCACCTTCTTGTTTTCCTCTTCTCTTCCACTTCCTCTTCCTCTACCTCTAGCATGGCCTCCATCTCTTCCTCTTCCTCTGTTGATTCCTCTTCCTCCCCTTCCTCCTCCTCATTGTCCTCCTCGTTCTCCTCCTCGTCGTCTTACTCTTTCTCTGACTCTTTCCATGCTTGAAGAATGATGAAGTCACCTGCTGCTTTGTATAGTGCTTAACCTGATTGGTGTGTCTACAATTACAGTTTTTGCCCGTTGCTTGAACACATTTAGCAAAACTTTGCTCATTGTGCCAAAACTCTACACACAAGTAAACATGACACAACACTGGGAAATATACCATTCACATCTGTGTCAAATTGAAACTGTACTATCAAAACCTAAACTCTGATATCAAAACCTAACATTCCTTTGTCAAAATGTAACTCTGATGACAAAACGACACATACTTGCACCATATGCATACAGATTTCAGATCAGGGGGAACAAACTAGTCTGCTTTATATAAAACACTGCAGTCTTTGATTTTCACTGTTTATTCAGGAGGCACATTTTCAAACAACCAAAAAAGCAAATAGATCTACTCAATATTGTACATTGCAGTTACATGAATTCAGATAAAGTAAAAATAAAATAAAATAAAATTAATTTAGAAAAAAATGGGACCCTGTAGAGTTGCTTCATGGTGTTTTCCCAAGATGTGTCTGATGGTGGTGATGCTCACATGGTTTATGTTGTTGAACACTTGCCTGTGTGCAAGTATTTTCTGTCGTATAGCTGGTGGAGACGGATGGCATTGTCTGCCCTCACTCAGTCCACACAGGCGAGTTCCTGCTGTTGTGTGAACAGGCATGGGCGTCCTCCCCCAGAAGGTCTTCTAGTCATTCTAGAGAAATACAACCACAAATTGTCATCGGTTTGCCTTTTTTTTACAGTACTTTACTGTATATACTGTATCGTCCACTGTACTGAAACATCTCAATATAAGTAATCATGATATGTTCCACAAAAACTACCATGTTGGCTGCAAAAGGAGCATTAGCACCCTGTACACATGATGTGGTAATGTGATAGTGCAGTGCTGTAAATACCCTCTTGAGTAGAGTAGAAGGTAGAGAGGTGAAGACACACCTGTTTTCTAGTCGGAATCTTCTTATTACAGATGCCACTGTGAAGCGGCTTAGATGTTGGTGGACTCTCTGCCCAGCTTCCCTCATAGTCAGGTCATGGTTGATGACATGGTCCACCAAAGTTGCTCTTATATCATCAGAAATAGGGGTCCGTGCATATCGTCATCCTCCTCTTCCTCCATCCATGCTTGCAAAGTTCTTGAAATGGCTAAACTAATGGCTTTTGTAGCTGGCTGATTGGTGTTCAGTTTTGCAAGTAAGTGCCTTCATGTGTGTAAATGAGTGGTTGCAATTACCCGATGTGTGTTGTATTTTGAATACATGTGTTTTCCAAATGGCACCCTGAGATTTCATTTTTGAACGAAGTGTCTTAAGTATGAAATAGAGTGTAGTATGCAGGACCAAGTGTGTTGCATAAAGGAGTAAGTGTGTTGCAGAATTGCAACTAGAGTGCAAAGCAGCGCTTTTGTTTAAGCTATGGGTACATGTGTTTGAGGTATGGTAACAAAAGCTTCAAGTTGTGTTACTTTAGTCTAAGCATGGGTCTATAGTGTTCAAGTAACGGGCAAAAACTGTATTTTTGGGGTGCGAAGAGAGATATAAGTATAGCTCAACATTTAATATTTGACAAATGTTTACGATAGATGTACACCCACAGTAATACAGTTTTTTACAATCGCTATGACAATTTTTTCAATACTTTTAACAAATTTCCTAAACTCTTAACGCACCGACACACCTACATCACACAATTGGCAAAACGGTTAATTTCATGCTCAAAATCACACATTGTAAACTAAACTCCAACACTAATTTTCAAAATAAAATAATTGACTAACACAATACACTGCGTCTACCAAAACCCTAACACATGTTCTCTTCCAACAGGAACATTACGTCAATCAGAGCACAATGTGATAAAAACACTAGATGGAATCACAGAAACTGCATGATTTTATGTGTCATGTCTGCAATCGACAGTATATTTTATTGATCATAGATTGTGTGTTTTTTGAAGACTCTCTACATTTTTGTTTTGTTGGATTTAGTAAATGCATGCATTTTGTTTCTTTTGCAGCAGAAATTCAATACAAAAACTGAATGACCCATCTCAGAGTAGCTTTATCGAATGCCCTTCAGTTTAATTTCATTATCAGCAATCATCATGATGACAATAGCAAGTTCCTGTTCTTCATTTAGGAGCTTTCCTCTGCCCCCAAAGAAGCCCAAATAGGCCCTATTTTATAGTTTTTCTCAATCGATTTGATACATTTCTCCAAATGAATGTAGTTGCTCTCAAAACTGATAACACAGCAAACTAAACACACTCTTATGTTGGCGAAACAGTTAAGTATTCACTGCACAATGAAACACAGCATTTTATTCTTGTAATGCATTTATTAAAATTCAATATTAACATCAAAACTAAAAGTTATTAAAATCTACAGAGAACACCTCTGTAGATTTAATAACAATTTCAGCTCAAGATACACAAATAAATAAATGAAAATACATGTTTTTCATTAAGTTATTTAATGAGGAGTTTAGGTGAATAACAACGTCACCCCACAGAAAAAAATAATATGCCAATAAGTACATTAAAAAAACACAATAAATAATAATACAGTTTTTTACAATCGTTATGACAATTTTTTCAATACTTTTAACAAATTTCCTAAACTCTTAACGCAGTTAGCACAACATCTGTCTGTTTAGGCTATACAATTAACACATTTATTGTTGCTTTGACACAAAATGCATACAGTTAACACTAATTTCAAATGCTTGAACTTCTTTTTTTTACTGCCAGATTTACCAATGCTTTAACACTGTATGTCAGAACAGATAACACCTTGTTATAAACCTAACCTTATAGACTAAAGTCAAGGTGAACAGCTGTTCATATCGTGAATTGTAACACAAATATATCCCCTGTATTTTATTCCATTGGTACTGAGAAACAGCCAAATGAAGTTATGCAAATATATAAATCACAGCTGATTCACATCTAGGAATTGTTCAGGTGTTGTTGTTCTTTCAAGCACATGACCATATGGTATACAGTAAAGGAGGGCCTGTTTGGGCTTCTTTGGGGGCAGAGGAAAGCTCCTAAATGAAGAACAGGAACTTGCTATTGTCAACATGATGATCGCTGATAATGAAATAAAACTGAAGGGCATTCGATAAAGCTACTCTCCGCAACTCCTTCACTCTAACGGAGTTCCTCTCAAAGGGCACTTTGTATACTTGCTTCATTCGGATTGCATTTCTTCTTAGAACACGATCAATTGTGGAGAGACTGCATTGGGGGATATTGTGGAACAGTTGATTGTCCGTGTTATTCTTTGCTGAATTTCTTTGAGGCAGAGGGTGTTGTTCTGGACCACCATGTCAACAATGGCATGCTCTTGTTCAATTGAAAGAAGTCTTGTTCGTCCACCTGAATGTTCTCTAACTTCAAATCTGAAAAATGTTTGGACAAGCAGGAACATTTACTGTAGAAATCTAGACCTATGTCAAACAAGACCACATGGACTCTCATTGTAGAAGTAGAATGATAGTTACTTACCGGTTTTCCCTCTGAAATGTGCGGATAATTGAAGTCACTTTGGATCTGTTTATATTGGGCTGAACTCTATGTCCAGCTACTCTCAGTGACAGACCATGATTTATGACATGGTCAAGAAGTGTGGCTCTGATTTCATTTGAAACATGCATGTACCCTATCCTTCTACCTCTCCTCCCCTCCCCTTATACCTTGCCCTCCTCTTCCTCTCTGGTCATCTCTTCTTATATGTTCTACTCTTTGTCTTTCCGCTATACCATTGCCCTCCAATCTATCCATCTCTTCTCCCTCTCTATATTCTCTTCTTCCTACATCCTCAGCTCTTCTTTCTCTTTCTACATCTTCAGCTCTTTCTCCATCTCCTCTTCCTCTTCTTCTCCCTCTACCCAGTAAACCACCTCTCACTCTTACACCTCTTCCACTGCTCATTCTTCTACGTTTGATTGTCCTTATTTATCTTCTTTGTTGTTTTTCTCTTCCCATTTTGTAGATGTTGTAATTAAGACAGCTGTGTAAACAATTAAGAAATTGCCTTTTTCTGTGGTGAGTGGATTACTTATTCATCAGATATCAATTTGGGGTTAATTGAGGACATAAGGTGTGCAACTGAATATTTTACAATTCACAGAGTTTTGTTTGTTGTGTTTTGAAAATGGTACAAAAATGCTTGTGATCTTTGTGAAGACCAATGAAAAAGCTGCAAATGTTTTTCTTGATATATTAAAGATTTGGTTGGCTGTATGAACTGCTGGGATAACATTAGGGAATTTGGTGCGCATTGTTTTGAGAAAATAATGCTTTTGATTTGTAATTTGTATGAAATGAAGTAGAATTTACTATCTGTTTAGGACAATTACAAAGTGTACAGATCACTGTGTTAAATGTTTAGAGAGCAGTTGCCTGAGTTTGGAGAAATGTCCGAAATCGATTGAGAAAAACTGTACTGTATACCATATGATCATGTGCTTGGAAGAATATCAACACCTGAACAATTCCTAGATGGGAATCAGCTGTGATTTATATATTTGCATAACTTCAATTGGCTGTTTCTCAGTACCAATGGAATAAAATACAGGGGATGTTTAAATTCACAATATGAACAGCTGTTTACCTTGACTTTAGCCTGTAAGGTTAGGTTTAGAATGAGGTGTGATCTGTTCTGACATCAGTGTTAAAGCATTGGTAAACTTGGCAGTATAAAGCCATTGTTTTGGTCTTGGTTGAGCTTGTGTGCAAAAGAAGTTCAAGCATTTTAAATTTGTGTTAACTGTATGCATTTTGTGCAAAAGCAACAATAAATGTGTTAATTGTATAGCCTAAACAGACAGATGTTTTGCAAACTGCGTTAAGAGTTTAGGAAATTTGTTAAAAGTATTGAAAAAATTGTCATAGCGATTGTAAAAAAAACTGTAATACAGGGATGTAAACTGTTTATATTTTTTATGGAATTTCGCCATATTTATTAAAATATGTTATAAGGCACATTTTGCATGTTTGACATTAGTGAGTAGTGAATGTGTGTATATTTCAATTAGACTATTTTTTTATTTCTTTTTTTACTCCCTTAAATCCCTTTTAATTCTTATTTTATTTTTCAAGTGACCTATTACACGCTTGGCCTGTATTTGCATTGCATTTACAGTTTTGACCAGCATGGATCGTCATTTGTGTGTGTTTTGTGCATATCTCACATGTATTTCTGAATTACAGTCTGCGTTTCTTGATCTGTTACTGTTTTCACTCGATATATAACGGAAATTCGAGCTCTTTTAGGGTAAGACTGCCGGATAATTTTTAGATGATCATGTACTATTATATTTAGGCTATAAACAGACGAGGCTGAATCCAGCTTCTTATTCGCAGCTTCTTATTGACGCTATCCGGTCCACCTTAAAAGACGCGACGCTTCTGCGTCTTTGGTTTCTTATTCACGCTCAACTTAGGAACCGTGCGGTTTGTCTCTTTTTCAAGCTTTTTAAGGGATTGTGTTGCTTTTGTGTCCGATTGTCTGTAAAATATTAAGGCACATTCAATATAATTACAGTATGCCTATTCTTTAATTATATACCATCAGCTAAATTTAGGGACCATGTGGTTTTTCTCTTGTTCACACGTTTGATACTATTGTGTCTATTTTCAGAAAAGAATAATAAACTATTTTAAAAGGTAATTAACACAGAAATATCAGTGAAAAAATACAAATGCACATAAAATATAATTACATCATTCTTCAATCATTGCACTTGAATGCTTTGAATGAATTAATAAATCAATACAAGGTAAGGTAACTAGAGATTACAGTTTTTCTCAGTCGATTTGGTACATTTCTCCAAACTTAGGTAACTGCTCTCAAAACATTTAACACAGTGATCTGTACACTTTATAATTGTCCTAAACAGATAGTAAATTCTCCTTCATTTCATACAAATTACAAATCAAAAGCATCATTTTCTCAAAACAATGCGCACGGAATTCCTAATGTTATCACAGCAGTTCATACAGCCAACCAAATCTTTAATATATCAGGAAAAACATTTGCAGCTTTTTCATTGGTCTTCACAAAGATCACAAGCATTTTTGTACCATTTTCAAAACACAACAAACAAAACTCTGTGAATTGTAAAATAGTCAGTTGCACACCTTATGTCCTCAATTAACCCCAAATTGATATCTGATGAATAAGTAATCCACTCAACACAGAAAAAGCCAATTTCTTAATTGTTCACACAGCTGTCTTAATTACAACATCTACAAAATGGGAAGAGAAAACAACAAAGAAGATGAATAAGGAGAAAAGACAACCAAAAGTAGAAGAATGAGCAGTGGAAGAGGTGTAAGAGTGAGAGGTGGTTTACTGGGTAGACGGAGAAGAAGAGGAAGAGGAGATGGAGAAAGAGCTGAAGATGTAGGAGAAAGAGAAAGAAGAGCTGAGGATGTAGGAAGAAGAGAAAATAGAGGAGTAGAGGCAGAAGAGATGGATAGGTTGGAGGGCAATGGTATAGTGGAAAGACAAAGAGTAGAACATATAAGAAGAGATGGACAGAGAGGAAGAGGAGGGCAAGGTATAAGAGGAGGGAGGAGAGGTAGAAGGATAGGGTACACGCGTGTTTCAAATGAAATCAGAGCCACACTTCTTGACCATGTCATAAATCATGGTCTCTCACTGAGAGAAGCTGGACAGAGAGTTCAGCCCAATGTAAACAGATCCACAGTGGCTTCAATTATCCGCACATTTCAGAGGGAAAACCGGTAAGTAACTATCATTCTACTTCTACAATGAGAGTCCATGTTGTCTTGTTTGACATAGGTCTAGATTTCCACAGTAAATGTTCCTGCTTGTCCAAACATTTTTCAGAATTGAAGTTAAAGAACATTCAGGTGGACGAACAAGACTTCTTTCAATTGAACAAGAGCATGCCATTGTTGACATGGTGGTCCAGAACAACACCCTCCGCCTCAAAGAAATTCAGCAAAGAATAATACGGGACAATCAACTGTTCCACAATATCCCCCAATGCAGTCTCTCCACAATTGATCGTGTTCTAAGGAGAAATGCAATCCGAATGAAGCAAGTATACAAAGTGCCCTTTGAGAGGAACTCCATTAGAGTGAAGGAGTTGCGATTCCAGTTTGTTCAAGTATGTGCAACCCAATTACTGCACTTTAACTGTCAACACAGATTTTAAATGTGTGTCCATAAACTATTCAATGCTACTGTAAGTGAAAAGATTTAGGCATATCAACTGTATGTATACTGATGCTTCAAAGTGTGAACTCAAACTTCAGCAACAGTTTCACAGTAGTATTGCCTGCAATGCCATTACTGTAAAACACTAACTTACTGTATTGTATTGTTCTTTTTATACTCTAGAGAATCTTGGAGTTGGATAGCAGTGCAACTCATTATGAGTACCTGTATATTGATGAAGCAGGCTTCAATCTTCACAAAAAAAGGATAAGAGGGAGAAATGTGATTGGCCATCATGCTACAGTCAATGTCCCTGGACAACGAGGAGGCAACATCACTCTCTCTGCCGCAATTTCTACAACTGGTGTTGTGGCACACAATGCTGTCTTGGGACCTTACAACACATCAAGGCTCCTACATTTTTTACACCTCCTCAATGAAATCCTCTTTCTGCAGGGTGATCAGGAGCAAATGGTCCGGAATTTTGTAGTTGTTTGGGACAATGTCCAGTTCCACCATTCAGCACTAGTGTGAGAGTGGTTTGAGAATCACCAACATTTCAGGATGGTGTTCCTTCCACCATATTCTCCTTTCCTGAATCCAATTGAGGAATTCTTTTCCTCTTGGAGATGGAAAGTACATGATCGCAACCCTTACAACCAAGTAAGTCTTCTTCAAGCAATGGAAGAGGCCTGTGGAGATATTGGGGCACAAGCATGTCAAGGATGGATACAGCATTCAAGGCGTTTTTTTCCCACGATGTATGACTCGAGAAAATATTTGCTGTGATGTTGATGAAATTCTCTGGCCAGATGTAATTGAGAGGCATGATCAATAGAATCATTGATTCATTTTATTATTATTTATTGTGTTTTTTTAATGTACTTATTGGCATAATATTATTTTTTTCTGTGGGGTGACGTTGTTATTCACCTAAACTCCTCATTAAATAACTTAATGAAAAACATGTATTTTCATTTATTTATTTGTGTATCTTGAGCTGAAATTGTTATTAAATCTACAGAGAACACACTTTTAGTTTTGATGTTAATATTGAATTTTAATAAATGCATTACAAGAATAAAATGCTGTGTTTCATTGTGCAGTGAATACTTAACTGTTTCGCCAACATAAGAGTGTGTTTAGTTTGCTGTGTTATCAGTTTTGAGAGCAACTACATTCATTTGGAGAAATGTATCAAATCGATTGAGAAAAACTGTAATGCCAGCTCCAGCTTGGATCCAGCCTCTGAAGACTTCAGATGAACCAACACCAGATGACACCTACCCCAAGGCCTCCAGAACATCAAATAAGGATGAAATACAAAATGTATAATCATGTTATCATTGCTTTGAAATGCAAACTAATTTTTCTTAAATGGATATATGATATTTGTCAATACTGTAATTCGTAATATCTTACAACTGTACTTTCTGATTTAATTGATTAATTAAATTGGCTTGAAAGAGCCATTGCATTATGGTTACTGTACCATGTTGACAACTCGCGCATTCGAGATGCGTGCTTTTGCATTGCATAAAAATACTCATGCATATGAGATTTTGAGATTACTTTTGCAATGCATAAAATAAGTCGTAGTACATTGCATGTGAGATAAGTTCTTTTGCATATCTGTTTTTGCATTGTAACAAGACTAATGCATTTAAGAAATGCGTGCTTTTGCATTGCAACAAGAACTCGTGAATTTCAGAGATCCGTGCTTTTGCAGTGCAACAAAAACTTGTGGATTTACATATGCATTGATGTGTTTTTGCATTGCAACAAGACTAATGCATTTAAGAGATGCATTGCATTGATATCTGTTTTTGCATTGCAACAAGAACTCGTGCATTTAAGACATAAGTGCTTTTGCATGGCATTGCATTAAGAACCCTTGTATTTCAGCGATGCGTGCTTTTGCATTGCAATAAGAACTCGTGCTTTTAAGAGATAAATGCTTTTGCACTGCAACAACAACTCGTGGATTTAGAGATGCACTGATATCTGTTTTACATTGCAACAAGAACTTGTGCAATAAAGAGATTTGTTCTTTTGTATTGATACTGTTTTTGCATTGCAACCAGAACTGGTGCATTTAAGAGATGCGTGCTTTTGTATTGATATGTTATTTCATTGTATAAATATCTCTTGTATTGAAGCTTTAACTGCTTTTGAAAAACAATACAAAACTCGTAGTGCAGTGAAATGCGCTTTTGATTTTAATGGTTGCTTATGGCATACAGAACTCCTGCTTTTGTATTGCAACCAGAACTCGTGCATTTAATAGATGCATTCTTTTGCATTGATATCTGTTTTAGCATTGCAACAAGACTAATGCAATTAAGGGGTGTGCTTTTGCATTGCAACAAGAACTCGTGCATTTAAGAGATCTGTGCTTTTGCATTGCAACAAGAACTTGTGCATTTAATAGATGCATTCTTTTGCATTGATATCTGTTTTTGCATTGCAACAAGACTTATGCATTTAAGAGATGCGTGCTTTTGCATTGCTACAAGAACTCGTGCATTTAAGAGATGAATGCTTTTGCACTGCAACAATAACTCGTGGATTTAGAGATGCACTGATATCTGCATATATTCAACTTGAGTAAGAAATACTGATTTTTTTCTGCCCAAAGACTCCTTGATCGTGAACATTATATACATTCTCAATTACTCCTAACTTATGTGTGGTTAAAGAATCCTTAATCTTGAACTTTCTACACACAAAGATTGACTCCTTCTGATTTTGTGTCAGCCTTACAGAAGTCCATATTGACCTACTGAACATTTTTCTTCAATCATTAACATTCACTACTATAGCAAGTTGACCTTTTGAAGATTATTCTTGGCAAAGGGTAATCATAAAGTAACAGATTATATATTCGCATAGAATCATTCTGATGTTAAATCAGCCATAGAAAATACCATAATTGACCTACTGAAAATATGTTTTGCCTGAGTCCTCAGTCATGAACTTTTTCCTCTCACAAAGAGATGCGCTCCCAAAGAGAAAGCGCTCACGAATCACGTTGAGCAATCAAACGCACACGATCGTGTGCACTTGAGGAATATCCCAGTCCACGGGTCGCCGAGAGGAATCACCACACAGCATCAAAGCGGAGAGATATCTATAAAATAATTACTCCATTTGATCATTAAATCACACATACATTAAATCTAAAACTGCATCTTTAAATAGCACACAGCACACAAAACAGCATATAAAACATACCTGCATATGAGATACTTTCTTCTGCATTTTAGAAAGAACTCGTGCAAGTAAGAGCTGGTGCTTGCGCATTGATATGTGTTTTGGCATTGCATACAGAATTCTTGAGTTGAAAGCTGTGCATTTAAAAATTAAATGATTTTGCATTGCACAAAAAAATCGTTGTGCATTGAAGAGTGCAATAGCAATGCATTAAATAACTAATTGGGCATTGAAGAGAATAAACTGCTTTTGCATTGCATTCAAGAACACGTTGTGCACTGAAGAAATAAATGTTTTTAGATTCCATTCAAGAACTCATGCATTTGCAATGCAATGCAAACGCATACGTGCTTTTGCATTGCATTGCAAATGCATGAGTTCTTGTATGGAATCGCAACAAGATCTCCTGCATTTAAGAGATACGTGCTTTTGTGCAATTGCATACAAATCTCTTGTATTGAGGCTTTTACAGCTTTTGCAAAGCATTAACTCGTAGTGCTTTGAATTTAATGGTTGCTTTTCATGGCAACAAGAACTCTATATTTAAGAGAAGCATCCAATTTTATTGCAACCAGAACGCGTGCATTTAAGAGATACGTGCTTTTGTATTTATATGTGCTATTGCATTGCATTCAAATCTCATGTACTGAAGCGTTAACAGCTTTCAATAACTCGTAGTGCTGTTGAATTTAATGGTTTCTTTTTATGGCATACAGAACTCCTGCTTTTGCTTTGCAACAAGAACTCTACAATTTAAGAGATCTTTGCTTTTGCAGTGCAACAAAAACTTTTGCTTTTGCATTGCAACAAGAAATCGTGCATTTAATAGATGCATTCTTTTGCAGTGATATCTGTTTTTTCATTTCAACAAGATTAATGCATTTAAGAGATACGTGCTTTTGTATTGATATGTGCTATTTCATTGCATAAAAATTCTCTTGTATTGAAGCTTTAACTGCTTTTGAAAAACAATACATAACTCGTAGTGCAGTGGTGTTTTTGTATTTAATTGTTGCTTTTCATGGCATTACAGAACTTCTGCTTTTGTATTGCAACCAGAACTCGTGCATTTAAGAGATCTGTGCTTTTGCAGTGCAACAAAAACTTTTGCTTTTGCATTGCAACCAGAACTCGTGCATTTAAGAGATCTGTGCTTTTGCAGTGCTACAACAACTCATGCTTTTGCACTGCAACAACAAATCGTGGATTTAGAGATGCATTGCATTGATATCTGTTTTTACATTGCAACAAGAACTTGTGCAATTAAGAGATGCGTTCTTTTGCATTGATACTGTTTTTTTGCATTGCAACAAGAACTTGTGCAATTAAGAGATGCGTTCTTTTGCATTGATACTGTTTTTGCATTGCAACAAGAACTTGTGCAGTTAAAAGATGCATTCTTTTGCATTGATATCTGTTTTTGCATTACAACAAGACTAATGCATTTAAGAGATCCGTGCTTTTGCAATGCAACAAAAACTCGTGCTTTTGCATTGCAACAAGAACTTTTACATTGATATGTGCTATTGTATTGCATACAAATATCTTGTATTTGAAGCTTTAACTGCTTTTGCAAAGAATAACTCGTAGTGCTTTTGAATTTAATGGTTGCTTTCATGGCATACAGAACTCCTGCTTTTGCTTGGCAACAAGAACTCTAAATGTAAGAGATGCTCGCTTTTGCAGTGCTACAACAACTCATGCTTTTGCACTGCAACAACAACTCGTGGATTTAGAGATGCACTGATATCTATTTTTACATTGCAACAAGAACTTGTGCAATTAAGAGATGCGTTCTTTTGCATTGAAATTAGAACTCGAGCGTGCTTTTGAATTGCAACAAGATCTCGTGCATTTAAGAGATGCATGCTTTTGCACTGCAACAAGATCTCGTGCATTTAAGAGATGCATTGATATCTGTTTTTGCATTGCTACAAGAACTCCTGTATTTAAGAGATACAAGCTTTTACATTGCTACAAGAACTCGCGCATTCGAGATGCGTGCTTTTGCATTGCATAAAAATACTCATGCATATGAGATTTTGAGATTACTTTTACAATGCATAAAATAAGTCGTAGTACATTGCATGTGAGATAAGTTCTTTTGCATTGATATCTGTTTTTGCATTGCAACAAGACTAATGCGTTTAAGAAATGCGTGCTTTTGCATTGCAACAAGAACTCGTGAATTTCAGAGATCCGTGCTTTTGCAGTGCAGCAAAAACTCGTGGATTTACATATGCATTGATGTGTTTTTGCATTGCAACAAGACTAATGCATTTAAGAGATGCATTGCATTGATATCTGTTTTTGCATTGCAACAAGAACTCGTGCATTTAAGACATAAGTGCTTTTGCATGGCATTGCATTAAGAACCCTTGTATTTCAGCGATGCGTGCTTTTGCATTGCAATAAGAACTCGTGCTTTTAAGAGATGAATGCTTTTGCACTGCAACAACAACTCGTGGATTTAGAGATGCACTGTTATCTGTTTTACATTGCAACAAGAACTTGTGCAATTAAGAGATTTGTTCTTTTGTATTGATACTGTTTTTGCATTGCATGTTATTTCATTGTATACATATCTCTTGTATTGAAGCTTTAACTGCTTTTGAAAAACAATACAAAACTCGTAATGCAGTGAAATGCGCTTTTGATTTTAATGGTTGCTTTTCATGGCATACAGAACTCCTGCTTTTGTATTGCAACCAGAACTCGTGCATTTAATAGATGCATTCTTTTGCATTGATATCTGTTTTAGCATTGCAACAAGAATAATGCAATTAAGGGGTGTGCTTTTGCATTGCAACAAGAACTCGTGCATTTAAGAGATCTGTGCTTTTGCATTGCAACAAGAACTTGTGCATTTAATAGATGCATTCTTTTGCATTGATATCTGTTTTTGCATTGCAACAAGAATAATGCATTTAAGAGATGCGCGCTTTTGCATTGCAACAAGAACTCGTGGATTTAGAGATGCATTGATATCTGTTTTTGCATTGCAACAAGACTAATGCATTTAAGAAATGCATTGCATTGATATCTGTTTTTGCATTGCAACAAGACTAATGCATTTAAGAGATGCGTGCTTTTGCATGGCTACAAGAACTCCTGTATTTAAGAGATACGAGCTTTTAAGTGAGATAAGTTATTTTGTATTGATATGAGTTTTTGCATTGCAGAACTCGTGCTTTGTATTGCTTCAATAACTCGTGCATTTAAGAGATGCATGTTTTGGCATTGCATACAGAATTCTTGAGTTGAAAGCTGTGCATTTAAAAAATAAATGATTTTGCATTACACAAAGAAATCGTTGTGCATTGAAGAGTGCAATAGCAATGCATTAAATAACTAATTGGGCATTGAAGAGAATAAACTGCTTTTGCATTGCATTCAAGAACACGTTGTGCACTGAACAAATAAATGTTTTTACATTCAATTCAAGAACTCATGCATTTGCAATGCAATGCAAACGCATACGTGCTTTTGCATTGCATTGCAAATGCATGAGTTCTTGTATGGAATCGCAACAAGATCTCCTGCATTTAAGAGATACGTGCTTTTGTGCTATTGCATACAAATCTCTTGTATTGAGGCTTTTACAGCTTTTGCAAAGCATTAACTCGTAGTGCTTTGAATTTAATGGTTGCTTTTCATGGCATTACAGAACTTATGCTTTTGAATTGCAACCAGAACTCGTGCATTTAAGAGATCTGTGCTTTTGCAGTGCAACAAAACTTATGCTTTTGAATTGCAACCAGAACTCGTGCATTTAAGAGATCTGTGCTTTTGCAGTGCTACGACAACTCGTGGATTTAGAGATGCACTGATATCTGTTTTTACATTGCGACAAGAACTTGTGCAATTAAGAGATGCGTTCTTTTGCATTGATACTGTTTTTGCATTGCAACAAGAACTTGTGCAATTAAGAGATGCGTTCTTTTGCATTGATACTGTTTTTGCATTGCAACAAGAACTTGTGCAGTTAAAAGATGCATCTTTTGCAGTGCAACAAAAACTCGTGCTTTTGCATTGCAACAAAAACTTGTGCATTTAAAAGATGCATTCTTTTGCATTGATATCTGTTTTTGCATTACAACAAGACTAATGCATTTAAGAGATCCGTGCTTTTGCAATGCAACAAAAACTCGTGCTTTTGCATTGCAACAAGAACTTGTGCATTTAATAGATGCATTCTTTTACATTGATATGTGCCATTGTATTGCATACAAATATCTTGTATTGAAGCTTTAACTGCTTTTGCAAAGCAATAACTCGTAGTGCTTTTGAATTTAATGGTTGCTTTTCATGGCATACAGAACTCCTGCTTTTGCTTGGCAACAAGAACTCTACATTTAAGAGAAGCTCGCTTTTGCAGTGCTACAACAACTCATGCTTTTGCACTGCAACAACAACTCGTGGATTTAGAGATGCACTTATATCTGTTTTTACATTGCAACAAGAACTTGTGCAATTAAGAGATGCGTTCTTTTTGCATTGATACTGTTTTTGCATTGCAACAAGAACTTAGGCATTTAAGAGATGCATCTTTTGCATTGCAACAAGATCTCGTGCATTTAAGAGATGCATGCTTTTGCACTGCAACAATAACTCGTGGAGTTAGAGATGCATTGATATCTGTTTTTGCATTGCTACAAGAACTCTTGTATTTAAGAGATACGAGCTTTTACATTGCTACAAGAACTCGCGCATTCGAGATGCGTGCTTTTGCATTGCATAAAAATACTCATGCATATGAGATTTTGAGATAACTACTTTTGCAATGCATAAAATAAGTCGTAGTACAATGCATGTGAGATAAGTTCTTTTGCATTGATATCTGTTTTTGCATTGCAACAAGAACTCGTGAATTTCAGAGATCCGTGCTTTTGCAGTGCAGCAAAAACTCGTGGATTTACATATGCATTGATGTTTTTTTGCATTACAACAAGACTAATGCATTTAAGAGATGCATTGCATTGATATCTGTTTTTGCATTGCAACAAGAACTCGTGCATTTAAGACATAAGTGCTTTTGCATGGCATTGCATTAAGAACACTTGTATTTCAGCGATACGTGCTTTTGCATTGCAATAAGAACTCGAGCTTTTAAGAGATGCGTGCTTTTGCACGGCAACAACAACTCGTGGATTTAGAGATGCACTGATATCTGTTTTACATTGCAACAAGAACTTGTGCAATTAAGAGATTTGTTATTTTGTATTGATACTGTTTTTGCATTGCAACAAGAACTTGTGCATTTAAGAGATGCGTCTTTTGCATTGATATGTTATTTCATTGTATACATATCTCTTGTATTGAAGCTTTAACTGCTTTTGAAAAACAATACAAAACTCGTAGTGCAGTGAAATGCGCTTTTGATTTTAATGGTTGCTTTTCATGGCATACAGAACTCCTGCTTTTGTATTGCAACCAGAACTCGTGCATTTAATAGATGCATTCTTTTGCATTGATATCTGTTTTAGCATTGCAACAAGACTAACGCATTTAAGGGGTGTGCTTTTGCATTGCAACAAGAACTCGTGCATTTAAGAGATCTGTGCTTTTGCATTGCAACAAGAACTTGTGCATTTAATAGATGCATTCTTTTGCATTGATATCTGTTTTTGCATTGCAACAAGAATAATGCATTTAAGAGATGTGTGCTTTTGCATTGCAACAAGAACTCGTGGATTTAGAGATGCATTGATATCTGTTTTTGCATTGCAACAAGACTAATGCAATTAAGAAATGCATTGCATTGATATCTGTTTTTGCATTGCAACAAGACTAATGCATTTAAGAGATGCGTGCTTTTGCATTGCTACAAGAACTCCTGTATTTAAGAGATACGAGCTTTTAAGTGAGATAAGTTATTTTGTATTGATATGAGTTTTTGCATTGCAAAACTCGTGCTTTTGCATTGCTACAAGAACTCGTGCATTTAAGAGATGCGTTTTGGCATTGCATACAGAATTCTTGAGTTGAAAGCTGTGCATTTAAAAAATAAATGATTTTGCATTACACAAAGAAATCGTTGTGCATCGAAGAGTGCAATAGCAATGCATTAAATAACTAATTGGGCATTGAAGAGAATAAACTGCTTTTGTATTGCATTCAAGAACACGTTGTGAACTGAGAAATAAATGTTTTTACATTCCATTCAAGAACTCATGCATTGCATTTATTGTATGGAATCGCAACAAGATCTCATGCTTTTAAGAGATGAATGCTTTTGCACTGCAACAACTCGTGGATTTAGAGATGCACTGATATCTGTTTTACATTGCAACAACAATTAAGAGATGCGTTCTTTTGCATTGATACTGTTTTTGCATTGCAAGAAGAACTTGTGCATTTAAGAGATGCATCTTTTGCAGTTCAACAAAAACTCGTGCTTTTGCATTGCAACAAGAACTTGTGCATTTAAAAGATGCATTCTTTTGCATTGATATCTGTTTTTGCATTGCAACAAGACTAATGCATTTAAGAGATCCGTGCTTTTGCAATGCAACAAAAACTCGTGCTTTTGCATTGCAACAAGAACTTATGCATTTAATAGATGCATTCTTTTACATTGATATGTGCTATTGTATTGCATACAAATATCTTGTATTGACGCTTTAACTGCTTTTGCAAAGCAATAACTCGTAGTGCTTTTGAATTTAATGGTTGCTTTTCATGGCATACAGAACTCCTGCTTTTGCTTGGCAACAAGAACTCTACATTTAAGAGAAGCTCGCTTTTGCAGTGCTACAACAACTCATGCTTTTGCACTGCAACAGCAACTCGTGGATTTAGAGATGCACTGATATCTGTTTTTACATTGCAACAAGAACTTGTGCAATTAAGAGATGCGTTTCTTTTGCATTGATACTGTTTTTGCATTGCAAAAAGAACTTGTGCATTTAATAGATGCATTCTTTTGCATTGATATCTGTTTTTGCATTGCAACAAGACTAATGCATTTAAGAGATGCGTGCTTTTGCATTGCAACAAGAACTCGTGCATTTAAGAGATCTGTGCTTTTGCAGTGCAACAAAAACTCGTGGTTTTGCATTGCAACAAGAAATTGTGCATTTAATAGATGCATGCTTTTGCATTGATATGTGCTATTGTATTGCATACAAATCTCTTGTATTGAAGCTTTAACTACTTTTGCAAAGCAATAACTCGTAGTGCTTTTGAATTTAATGGTTGCTTTTCATGGCATACAGAACTCCTGCTTTTGCTTTGCAACAAGAACTCTACATTTAAGAGAAGCTCGCTTTTGTATATCAACCAGAACGCGTGGATTTAAGAGATGCGTCTTTTACATTGCAACAATCACTCGTGCATTTCACAGCAACTCATGCTTTTGCACTGCAACAACAACTCGTGGATTTAAGAGATGCGTCTTTTACATTGCAACAATCACTCGTGCATTTCATAGCAACTCATGCTTTTGCACTGCAACAACAACTCGTGGATTTAGAGATGCACTGATATCTGTTTTTACATTGCAACAAGAACTTGTGCAATTAAGAGATGCGTTCGTTTGCATTGATACTGTTTTTGCATTGCAACAAGACTAATGCATTTAAGAGAATCGTGCTTTTGCATTGCAACAAGAACTGGTGCTTTTAAGAGATCTGTGCTTTTGCAATGCAACAAAAACTCGTGCTTTTGCATTGCAACAAGAACTTGTGCATTTAATAGATGCATTTTTTTGCATTGATATCTGTTTTTGCATTGCAACAAGACTAATGCATTTAAGAGATGCGTGCTTTTGCATTGCAACAATAACTCTTGCATCTAAGAGATCCGTGCTTTTGCAGTGCAACAAGAATTCGTGCATTTATGAGATGCTTAAACACTAACCTACTATACATACTTACTGACTTCACTAAAGGTTTAGCGTTATGCATGTTTAGACGTCCATATTTGACCTACTGAACATAGTTTTGGACCAAGAGTCCTTAAACACTGCCTTACGATACACAGTTATTGACTTTCCTTTTGAATTCCATTACAAGCCAAAAGTTCCACTAAAGGTTTATTTTATTTCATTTTATTAACTTTTTATTTTATTTTATTTTTTTACATGTTATGAATGTTCAGACCCCATGGTTCCCTGAGAGGGAATGAGACGCTGCATCAAAACGGAGCGCTTCTGCGTGACTCTGTCGTGAAGCACTCTTGAAATCAGTCTAATGACATGACGCTACATCACAGATGGATGACGTCATTGACTAGGACACTATAAAGGACCCCTGAACCAAACGGTGTCAACTTCTGTTGTCTTCAGCAAGCACTCTGTGTTAAACGGATCTCGTGTTTGCAGAGGCAGCGTGCAGATTATGGGTCTGCATCTACAATAAGAATCAAAGACTAAAATATGCGTGGGGAATTGAGCAGACGGAAATTTCCCTCTCTCTCTCTCTTATGATTGTGTGCAAACTAATTATGTGTGGTTCTATATCTATGGTTCCCTTTATAAAATTGAGAGGAAAAAAAAGATTTTAAATATATATATATATATGAATATTCAGTCTGTCACGTTGACCAAATTTTGTATCTAAATGTTTTCTGATGCAATTAAATGTTAATACTCATCTGAATTGATGTCTGTATTAACACGCTATTCAGCCTCATCCAGACCGTTTTTCTGGTTGATATTTGGCTGCATTTAATTCTGAGGAATGAAATGATAAATACTTTTCAGAAGATTATCTGTATTGATACTGTAACGAACAAAAAAAACATGAAAGACTCGCTGAACGGTCAAACTCGCTGAACGGTCAAACATGCCCCTTACATCACTGCGCAGGGTCCTTTTTTCCAGAGGAACAGCCCATGCCTTAAAGCCCCACCACCCAGAACACATAACACATGAAAGAACATACATGCACCTAGAACACACTCTAAAACATAAAGTCACTAGACTCATAAAGTCACTAGACAGTCTAGAGTCACTAGACTGCTCCCCCTTTACAAAGTTCCTCGACCTCGAAGTCCCTGAACCATCCCGGCGGTCTCCTGACTCGCTGAGGCCGCAGTTGCCCTTCTTGTGTAACTGAAGCGGGACTATATGATTGCGAGGTTTGCCGCCCAAAAACTGCACGGCCCCATTCCTACCCCTCGGAGGCCGCTGAACAACTTCTCTGATTCTCTCCAGAACACTGCACGGCACTGAGGGCTGTAACACCCACACGAGCTCTCCTGCTGTGAAATGCCGCCCTTTTGCTTTCAGGTCATGATTTCGCTTCTGTCCCCGCTTTTAACAACTGCTTCCTTGCAAAATTATGAGCTGTTTCCAATTAATCCTGAAGCTTCCTAGCATATTCAGGGCCCCTGGGTACACCAAGGACATCTGGGCATCCCGAAAGCCATTTCCCCAGGTGTTCTGATCTCCCGCCCTAACGTCAAAAGGGCAGGTGTGCAAGAGGTTAAGTCTTGCACAGCGGATCGGCACGCCATTTAGGATAAATGGCAAGTGCGTATCACAGTCTCGCTGATGCTTGGCAGACACGATGGCCAGCTGCTCCGCCAGTGTCCTGTTAAACCTCTCAACGAGGCCATCGCTTTGGGGATGCATTGGGGTAGTCATTGTTTTGTGAATCCCTAATTTTTCACACATCACTGAGAAGACACGCGACTCAAAATTTCGTCCTTGGTCGCTGTGTATGACTTTGGCAACCCCGTAACCGGCTGAACATGCCATCCACCAACGCGTTTACCACAGTCTCGGCTTCTTGGTCAGGCTTCTGGCCATTTAGTGAAATAATCCATATCCGTCAGCACAAACCTGTTACTCCTCTCTGAACATGGAAAAGGACGTCTGAGTTGCAATTCCCACCATCAAACACGCTGGCGTATCGCCATGCTTACAAACCACAGAAACCCCACTGGCATTAGGGTCCTCCAGCGCTCTCTCCCTGGCTTCTCTTTTGTCACATTACTGACCCTCGTCGGCAAAGCATGGCCGACGAGAAAGAGCGTCTGCATTTGTATGACCTGACTCTGGACGGTGTATTACTCTCATGTTGCATGCCTGAAGTTCCTCAATCCAGCGCGCCAGCCAAATCTGACTCTTTGACAGACATTAGCCATTGGAGAGCTGAATGATCAGTACGTACAGTGAAAGGTAGCCCGCACAGGCAATACTTAAAGTGTCGAACTGGAAAAAGCGCTGCAACAAGTTCCCGTCTGGTGACACAGTATCTGTGTTCAGCCTTGTTGAGCGCTCGGACGGCTCAATAATCCCTGTCCGCTGCATGTCTAACAAGGCCTTATCAGGAGCGTCCTCACGGGCAAAAGGGAGCCTCTGGGGGCCGCAGCTTAATGGGCATGGCATCCCAAGTCTCAATTTTGTGCTGAACCAGGTGTTTGCCCGACATCCCCTTCCCCAAATGCAAAACAATGTTGGAAATCAACAAACAATTCCCAAAACTGCCCCCACTGACTCTCATCCAAGCCCTCACAATTCTTCAGCCATAGTTCCCTCAAAGCAACCAACCCCTCACCCTCCTCGAGAGGCTGAAATGGAATGTAATTTTCCTGCCCATACCTGCTGGAGAGGCTCAAAGCCGTCTCTAAAGGGGACTGTGTGGCCACCCCGGGAAAGATGTCAGCTGTGGTGTGGGGTAACAGGGTAGGGAAAACATCTATCTGTTGTGGACTGGCGACAACGGTGGGGTGGGTTCGTGAGGACAAGCGTGTGGTGGTCAAGACTAGGATCTTCATGTGCAGCTGCTGCATCCAGCAGACCTGTAAAAGACATATCAACATTACTTCCAGTGGACATGACAACGTCAGGACCCCCTTCAAAACGGAGCAGGCATCGCGGGCGCCGCCATGATCATTCACGTCGGATGGCAGCGCAGCTCCGAGGGCACCGCTATGTCTGTTTACATCCGAAGACAGCGCGGTTCCATGGGCGCTGCCATGTCTGTTTACATCCAAAGACAGCGCGGTTCTGTGGGCGCCGCCATGTTCGTCTGCTGTACTCATGAAAGGTTGGCGGTACTCGACGGCACCCGGCTCCGGCAACGAAAGCCCATCCTTTTAGTAGCCTCCCTCACACGAACCTTTTGCACTTCCAGAAAGTCTTCCTCTGTTGCAAATTCCCCAAACGGGCCTCACGAAACCTCCGCCTTGCTTCAGGCTCAGACTTAATCTTTTCTTCAGACTATCCTTCCGCATCGTTTTCAGGACCATAACGAGAGAAATCTCGTATACTAACTGGATTAAAACAGTTCACTTCTGACACCAGTGTAACGAACAAAAAAAAGATGAAAGACTCGCTGAACGGTCAAACTGTTTTTTTTATTCACATGAGCACCCGTGTGGCCGATGCTCTTGCCTCACACAACCTCAAAACTCAAACTCTCCACAGACCCCGCACTTACATCACTGCGCAGGCTCTTTTTGTCCAGAGGAACAGCTAATGCCTTAAAGCCCAACCAACCAGAATACATTACACATAAAAAAGAACATACATGCACCTAGAACACACTCTAAAACATAAAGCGTCACTAGACTTGCTACAATACATTATTGTATTGTGAGCCGTTTCAGGACACCGAGCTGACCGCTCAACAAACACCAGAGGCTGGACTCGAAAGGCTGGTTCCCTTAGTAGATTGTCTGGCAGCGTGGAAACTTCTACCAAATATCTCTGATTGGGTCCTGCAGATAGATTACGGGGTGGTATCCACAGTGGTCATCCCCGAGCAGGCTCTGTTTATAGAACAGAAAGTACAGACTCTTCTGCGAAAAGAGGCCATAGAGAGGGTCCCTCGCCACAGCAGAGAGTCAAGGTTTTACAGCGTTCTGAACTATGTAGATGAATGGCCTGGCCCGTAATGCAACAATCAGGACAACGAGCGGTTCAGCATTGAGATCAGCCTTCGTGCCTTGGTGATGTAGAAGAATCCTTGGTTTCTGTCCCAAGGCAGTTGCCTGATGCTAAGCCTGAGTCCTTAAATACTAACTTACTATACATACTAATGGACTTCACTTCTGATTCCCATTACAGCCAAAAGTTCCACTAAAGGTTTTTTTCTTTTCTTTTCATGTTATGGATGTTCAGAAGTCCACATTTGACCTACTGATTATAGTTTTGGCTCAAAAGTCCTTACACAGGCCTAAAAAAGTCTGAGGAAAAATTGTGGATTAATGAAATACTTAAGACATGTATTAAGATTAATATACTATAGAGTTTTTAAAGAAGCAGAGAATAAAATATAAGACAAAAAAATAAACTGATTAGAATCATGAGAAATAATAAAATTAATTATTACAATAATTTACTAGAGGAAGTAATAAATACATGGAGGGTGCTAAATGAAATGATCAAGAATAATAAAGGACAAATAGGAGATTTCAACTAGTTATTAATTAAAAAACAACACAGAGGTCAAGGATATGACCTTAGCTCCATATTAATTAATTAATTTTTTTGTTTGTCTGAGTTGGTCCAGGTTTGGCTAAGGGGTTTGCAAAGACTGAGACACATGAGATGTGTTATGTAAGAATGTACACATATAAATGAATCTGTTTGTGAAGGGAAATTATAGAGATTGTTAAAACATTTAAGAGTAAAAGGTCCACAGACTGGAATGGTATTGACAATGTTAAAACACAATATACTCAGCAAAATGTTTCCAGGGCTAATAGGACAACTTCACATGCACATATTCAACTTGAGGAAGAATTTGAAATACTGCATTTTTTCTGCCCAAAGACTCCTTGATCGTGAACATTATATACATTCTCAATTACGCCTAACTTATGTGTGGTCAAAGAATCCTTAATCTTGAACTTTCTATAGAGAGGGTCCCTCGCCACAGCAGAGAGTCAAGGTTTTACAGCCGATACTTCATAGTTCTGAAGAAGGATGGATGGATGGCTGTCCCATTCTAGATCTGCGTCAGTTAAATTGCGGTAAAGAAACTAAAGCTCAAGAAACGCTCACGCTGAAACAGATTGTGTGTCAAATCAGGTCAGAGGACTGGTTTGTCACAATAGACTTATAGGACGCATACTTCAATGTCTCCATCCTTCCTCAACACAGGAGGCTCAGGTTTGCTTTAGGGAGCGAAGCTTAGCAGTATCAGGTTCTTCCATTCGGCCTAGCTTTATTTCCCCGCACGTTCACGGAGAGCGTGGATGCAACTTTGGCTCCTCTGAGACTCCAGGGCATCCGCGTTCTGAACTATGTAGACGAATGGCCCTTTCTGCAACAATCAGGACAACGAGCGGTTCAGCATCGAGATGCTGTTCTTACTCACATGAACGCATCGGGGTTGAGACTAAATGCCAAGAAAGTGTTTTATCTCAATACAGAATACCACATTTCTAGGTGTAGTTTGGGATCGAAGACCATGAAGGCTCATCTAACGCCCGCTCGGGTTGAAGCGATTCTCAAAGCCATAAATAAGGTGACGCTAGGCCAGTCACTTACTGTGAAACAGTTTCAGAGACTGTTAGGTCTGATGGCAGCAGCGTCCAACGTGATAACTTTTGGCCTGCTGTACATGAGACCCTTGCAGTGGTGGCTCAAGACCAAAGGGTTCTCCCGAGAAATCCTTTTGCATGATCAGCCTTCGTGCCTTGGTGATGTGGAAGAATCCTTGGTTTCTGTCCCAAGGACCGGTGTCGGGGGCTCATTGTCGTTGCCTGATGCTAAGCCTGAGTCCTTAAATACTAACTTACTATACATACTAATGGACTACACTTCTGATTCCCATTACAGCCAAAAGTTCCACTAAAGGTTTTTTTTTTTTTTTCATGTTATGGATGTTCAGAAGTCCACATTTGACCTACTGATTATAGTTTTGGCCCAAAAGTCCTTAAACAGGCCTAAAAAAGTCTGAGGAAAAATTGTGGATTAATGAAATACTTAAGGCATGTATTAAGATTAATATACTTTATAAAGAGTTTTTAAAGAAGCAGAAAATAAATATAAGACATAAAAATAAACTGATTAGAATCATGAGAAATAATAAAATTAATTATTACAATAAATTACTGGAGGAAGTAATAAATACATGGAGGGTGCTAAATGAAATGATCAAGAATAATAAAGGACAAATAGGAGATTTCAACTAGTTATTAATTAAAAAAACACAGAGGTCAAGGATATGACCTTAGCTCCATATTAATTAATTAATTTTTTTGTTTGTCTGAGTTGGTCCAGGTTTGGCTAAGGGTTTGCAAAGACTGAGACACATGAGATGTGTTATGTAAGAATGTACACATATAAATGAATCTGTTTGTGAAGGGAAATTATAGAGATTGTTAAAACATTTAAGAGTAAAAGGTCCACAGACTGGAATGGTATTGACAATGTTAAAACACAATATACTCAGCAAAATGTTTCCAGGGCTAATAGGACAACTTCACATGCACATATTCAACTTGAGGAAGAATTTGAAATACTGCATTTTTTCTGCCCAAAGACTCCTTGATCGTGAACATTATATACATTCTCAATTATGCCTAACTTATGTGTGGTCAAAGAATCCTTAATCTTGAACTTTCCATAGAGAGGGTCCCTCGCCACAGCAGAGAGTCAAGGTTTTACAGCCGATACTTCATAGTTCTGAAGAAGGATGGATGGATGGCTGTCCCATTCTAGATCTGCATCAGTTAAATTGCGGTAAAGAAACTAAAGCTCAACGCTGAAACAGATTGTGTGTCAAATCAGGTCAGAGGACTGGTTTGTCACAATAGACTTATAGGACGCATACTTCAATGTCTCCATCCTTCCTCAACACAGGAGGCTCAGGTTTGCTTTAGGGAGCGAAGCTTAGCAGTATCAGGTTCTTCCATTCGGCCTAGCTTTATTTCCCCGCACGTTCACGGAGAGCGTGGATGCAACTTTGGCTCCTCTGAGACTCCAGGGCATCCGCGTTCTGAACTATGTAGACGAATGGCCCTTTCTGCAACAATCAGGACAACGAGCGGTTCAGCATCGAGATGCTGTTCTTACTCACATGAACGCATCGGGGTTGAGACTAAATGCCAAGAAAGTGTTTTATCTCAATACAGAATACCACATTTCTAGGTGTAGTTTGGGATCGAAGACCATGAAGGCTCATCTAACGCCCGCTCGGGTTGAAGCGATTCTCAAAGCCATAAATAAGGTGACGCTAGGCCAGTCACTTACTGTGAAACAGTTTCAGAGACTGTTAGGTCTGATGGCAGCAGCGTCCAACGTGATAACTTTTGGCCTGCTGTACATGAGACCCTTGCAGTGGTGGCTCAAGACCAAAGGGTTCTCCCCGAGGGGAAATCCTTTTGCATGATCAGCCTTCGTGCCTTGGTGATGTGGAAGAATCCTTGGTTTCTGTCCCAAGGACCGGTGTCGGGGGCTCATTGTCGTTGCCTGATGCTAAGCCTGAGTCCTTAAATACTAACTTACTATACATACTAATGGACTACACTTCTGATTCCGATTACAGCCAAAAGTTCCACTAAAGGTTTTTTTTCTTTTCATGTTATGGATGTTCAGAAGTCCACATTTGACCTACTGATTATAGTTTTGGCCCAAAAGTACTTAAACAGGCCTAAAAAAGTCTGAGGAAAAATTGTGGATTAATAAGATTAATATACTTTATAAAGAGTTTTTAAAGAAGCAGAAAATAAATATAAGACATAAAAATAAACTGATTAGAATCATGAGAAATAATAAAATTAATTATTACAATAAATTACTGGAGGAAGTAATAAATACATGGAGGGTGCTAAATGAAATGATCAAGAATAATAAAGGACAAATAGGAGATTTCAACTAGTTATTAATTAAAAACAACACAGAGGTCAAGGATATGACCTTAGCTCCATATTAATTAATTAATTTTTTTGTTTGTCTGAGTTGGTCCAGGTTTGGCTAAGGGGTTTGCAAAGACTGAGACACATGAGATGTGTTATGTAAGAATGTACACATATAAATGAATCTGTTTGTGAAGGAAATTATAGAGATTGTTAAAACATTTAAGAGTAAAAGGTCCACAGACTGGAATGGTATTGACAATGTTAAAACACAATATACTCAGCAAAATGTTTCCAGGGCTAATAGGACAACTTCACATGCACATATTCAACTTGAGGAAGAATTTGAAATACTGCATTTTTTCTGCCCAAAGACTCCTTGATCGTGAACATTATATACATTCTCAATTCCTAACTTATGTGTGGTCAAAGAATCCTTAATCTTGAACTTTCCATAGAGAGGGTCCCTCGCCACAGCAGAGAGTCAAGGTTTTACAGCCGATACTTCATAGTTCTGAAGAAGGATGGATGGATGGCTGTCCCATTCTAGATCTGCGTCAGTTAAATTGCGGTAAAGAAACTAAAGCTCAAGAAACGCTCACGCTGAAACAGATTGTGTGTCAAATCAGGTCAGAGGACTGGTTTGTCACAATAGACTTATAGGACGCATACTTCAATGTCTCCATCCTTCCTCAACACAGGAGGCTCAGGTTTGCTTTAGGGAGCGAAGCTTAGCAGTATCAGGTTCTTCCATTCGGCCTAGCTTTATTTCCCCGCGTTCACGGAGAGCGTGGATGCAACTTTGGCTCTTCTGAGACTCCAGGGCATCCGCGTTCTGAACTATGTAGACGAATGGCCCTTTCTGCAACAATCAGGACAACGAGCGGTTCAGCATCGAGATGCTGTTCTTACTCACATGAACGCATCGGGGTTGAGACTAAATGCCAAGAAAGTGTTTTATCTCAATACAGAATACCACATTTCTAGGTGTAGTTTGGGATCGAAGACCATGAAGGCTCATCTAACGCCGCTCGGGTTGAAGCGATTCTCAAAGCCATAAATAAGGTGACGCTAGGCCAGTCACTTACTGTGAAACAGTTTCAGAGACTGTTAGGTCTGATGGCAGCAGCGTCCAACGTGATAACTTTTGGCCTGCTGTACATGAGACCCTTGCAGTGGTGGCTCAAGACCAAAGGGTTCTCCCGAGGAAATCCTTTTGCATGATCAGCCGTGCCTTGGTGATGTGGAAGAATCCTTGGTTTCTGTCCCAAGGACCGGTGTCGGGGCTCATTATCGTTGCCTGATGCTAAGCCTGAGTCCTTAAATACTAACTTACTATACATACTAATGGACTACACTTCTGATTCCGATTACAGCCAAAAGTTCCACTAAAGGTTTTTTTTTTCTTTTCATGTTATGGATGTTCAGAAGTCCACATTTGACCTACTGATTATAGTTTTGGCCCAAAAGTACTTAAACAGGCCTAAAAAAGTCTGAGGAAAAATTGTGGATTAATGAAATACTTAAGGCATGTATTAAGATTAATATACTTTATAAAGAGTTTTTAAAGAAGCAGAAAATAAATATAAGACATAAAAATAAACTGATTAGAATCATGAGAAATAATAAAATTAATTATTACAATAAATTACTGGAGGAAGTAATAAATACATGGAGGGTGCTAAATGAAATGATCAAGAATAATAAAGGACAAATAGGAGATTTCAACTAGTTATTAATTAAAAAACAACACAGAGGTCAAGGATATGACCTTAGCTCCATATTAATTAATTAATTTTTTGTTTGTCTGAGTTGGTCCAGGTTTGGCTAAGGGGTTTGCAGACTGAGACACATGAGATGTGTTATGTAAAATGTACACAATAAATTAATCTGTTTGTGAAGGGAAATTATAGAGATTGTTAAAACATTTGAGAGTAAAAGGTCCACAGACTGGAATGGTATTGACAATGTTAAAACACAATATACTCAGCAAAATGTTTCCAGGGCTAATAGGACAACTTCACATGCACAAATTAAACTTGAGGAAGAATTTGAAATACTGCATTTTTTCTGCCCAAAGACTCCTTGATCGTGAACATTACATACATTCTCAATTACGCCTAACTTAAGTGTGGTCAAAGAATCCTTAATCTTGAACTTTCCATAGAGAGGGTCCCTCGCCACAGCAGAGAGTCAAGGTTTTACAGCCGATACTTCATAGTTCTGAAGAAGGATGGATGGATGGCTGTGTCCCATTCTAGATCTGCATCAGTTAAATTGCGGTAAGGAAACTAAAGCTCAAGAAACGCTCACGCTGAAACAGATTGTGTGTCAAATCAGGTCAGAGGACTGGTTTGTCACAATAGACTTAAAGGACGCATACTTCAATGTCTCCATCCTTCCTCAACACAGGAGGCTCCTCAGGTTTGCTTTAGGGGGCGAAGCTTACCAGTATCAGGTTCTTCCATTCGGCCTAGCTTTATTTCCCGCACGCGTTCACGGAGAGCGTGGATGCAACTTTGGCTCCTCTGAGACTCCAGGGCATCCGCGTTCTGAACTATGTAGGCGAATGGCCCTTTCTGCAACAATCAGGACAACGAGCGGTTCAGCATCGAGATGCTGTTCTTACTCACATGAAAGTGTCGGGGTTGAGACTAAATGCCAAGAAAGTGTTTTATCTCGATACAGAATACCACATTTCTAGGCGTAGTTTGGGATCGAAAACCATGAAGGCTCATCTAACGCCCGCTCGGGTTGAAGCGATTCTCAAAGCCATAAATAAGGTGACGCTAGGCCAGTCACTTACTGTGAAACAGTTTCAGAGACTGTTAGGTCTGATGGCAGCAGCGTCCAACGTGATAACTTTTGGCCTGCTGTACATGAGACCCTTGCAGTGGTGGCTCAAGACCAAAGGGTCCTCCCCGAGGGGAAATCCTTTTGCATGATCAGCCTTCGTGCCTTGGTGATGTGGAAGAATCCTTGGTTTCTGTCCCAAGGACCGGTGTCGGGGGCTCATTGTCGTTGCCTGATGCTAAGCCTGAGTCCTTAAATACTAACTTACTATACATACTAATGGACTACACTTCTGATTCCCATTACAGCCAAAAGTTCCACTAAAGGTTTTTTCTTTTCATGTTATGGATGTTCAGAAGTCCACATTTGACCTACTGATTATAGTTTTGGCCCAAAAGTCCTTAAACAGGCCTAAAAAAGTCTGAGGAAAAATTGTGGATTAATGAAATACTTAAGGCATGTATTAAGATTAATATACTTTATAAAGAGTTTTTAAAGAAGCAGAAAATAAATATAAGACATAAAATAAACTGATTAGAATCATGAGAAATAATAAAATTAATTATTACAATAAATTACTGGAGGAAGTAATAAATACATGGAGGGTGCTAAATGAAATGATCAAGAATAATAAAGGACAAATAGGAGATTTCAACTAGTTATTAATTAAAAAACAACACAGAGGTCAAGGATATGACCTTAGCTCCATATTAATTAATTAATTTTTTTGTTTGTCTGAGTTGGTCCAGGTTTGGCTAAGGGGTTTGCAAAGACTGAGACACATGAGATGTGTTATGTAAAAATGTACACAAATAAATTAATCTGTTTGTGAAGGGAAATTATAGAGATTGTTAAAACATTTAAGAGTAAAAGGTCCACAGACTGGAATGGTATTGACAATGTTAAAACACAATATACTCAGCAAAATGTTTCCAGGGCTAATAGGACAACTTCACATGCACAAATTAAACTTGAGGAAGAATTTGAAATACTGCATTTTTTCTGCCCAAAGACTCCTTGATCGTGAACATTACATACATTCTCAATTACGCCTAACTTAAGTGTGGTCAAAGAATCCTTAATCTTGAACTTTCCATAGAGAGGGTCCCTCGCCACAGCAGAGAGTCAAGGTTTTACAGCCGATACTTCATAGTTCTGAAGAAGGATGGATGGATGGCTGTGTCCCATTCTAGATCTGCATCAGTTAAATTGCGGTAAGAAACTAAAGCTCAAGAAAGCTCACGCTGAAACAGATTGTGTGTCAAATCAGGTCAGAGGACTGGTTTGTCACAATAGACTTAAAGGACGCATACTTCAATGTCTCCATCCTTCCTCAACACAGGAGGCTCCTCAGGTTTGCTTTAGGGGGCGAAGCTTACCAGTATCAGGTTCTTCCATTCGGCCTAGCTTTATTTCCCCGCACGTTCACGGAGAGCGTGGATGCAACTTTGGCTCCTCTGAGACTCCAGGGCATCCGCGTTCTGAACTATGTAGACGAATGGCCCTTTCTGCAACAATCAGGACAACAAGCGGTTCAGCATCGAGATGCTGTTCTTACTCACATGAAAGTGTCGGGGTTGAGACTAAATGCCAAGAAAGTGTTTTATCTCAATACAGAATACCACATTTCTAGGCGTAGTTTGGGATCGAAGACCATGAAGGCTCATCTAACGCCAGCTCGGGTTGGCGATTCTCAAAGCCATAAATAAGGTGACGCTAGGCCAGTCACTTACTGTGAAACAGTTTCAGAGACTGTTAGGTCTGATGGCAGCAGCGTCCAACGTGATAACTTTTGGCCTGCTGTACATGAGACCCTTGCAGTGGTGGCTCAAGACCAAAGGGTTCTCCCGAGAAATCCTTTTGCATGATCAGCCTTTGTGCCTTGGTGATGTGGAAGAATCCTTGGTTTCTGTCCCTAGGACCGGTGTCGGGGCTCTTTGTCGTTGCCTGATGCTAAGCCTGAGTCCTTAAATACTAACTTACTATACATACTAATGGACTACACTTCTGATTCCCATTACAGCCAAAAGTTCCACTAAAGGTTTTTTTTTTCTTTTTATGTTATGGATGTTCAGAAGTCCACATTTGACCTACTGATTATAGTTTTGGCCCAAAAGTCCTTAAACAGGCCTAAAAAAGTCTGAGGAAAAATTGTGGATTAATGAAATACTTAAGGCATGTATTAAGATTAATATACTTTATAAAGAGTTTTTAAAGAAGCAGAAAATAAATATAAGACATAAAAATAAACTGATTAGAATCATGAGAAATAATAAAATTAATTATGACAATAAATTACTGGAGGAAGTAATAAATACATGGAGGGTGCTAAATGAAATGATCAAGAATAATAAAGGACAAATAGGAGATTTCAACTAGTTATTAATTAAAAAACAACACAGAGGTCAAGGATATGACCTTAGCTCCATATTAATTAATTAATTTTTTGTTTGTCTGAGTTGGTCCAGGTTTGGCTAAGGGGTTTGCAAAGACTGAGACACATGAGATGTGTTATGTAAGAATGTACACATATAGATTAATCTGTTTGTGAAGGAAATTATAGAGATTGTTAAAACATTTAAGAGTAAAAGGTCCACAGACTGGAATGGTATTGACAATGTTAAAACACAATATACTCAGCAAAATGTTTCCAGGGCTAATAGGACAACTTCACATGCACATATTCAACTTGAGGAAGAATTTGAAATACTGCATTTTCTGCCCAAAGACTCCTTGATCGTGAACATTATATACATTCTCAATTACGCCTAACTTATGTGTGGTCAAAGAATCCTTAATCTTGAACTTTCCATAGAGAGGGTCCCTCGCCACAGCAGAGAGTCAAGGTTTTACAGCCGATACTTCATAGTTCTGAAGAAGGATGGATGGATGGCTGTGTCCCATTCTAGATCTCGTCAGTTAAATTGCGGTAAAGAAACTAAAGCTCAAGAAACGCTCACGCTGAAACAGATTGTGTGTCAAATCAGGTCAGAGGACTGGTTTGTCACAATAGACTTAAAGGACGCATACTTCAATGTCTCCATCCTTCCTCAACACAGGAGGCTCCTCAGGTTTGCTTTAGGGGGCGAAGCTTACCAGTATCAGGTTCTTCCATTCGGCCTAGCTTTATTTCCCCGCACGTTCACGGAGAGCGTGGATGCAACTTTGGCTCCTCTGAGACTCCAGGGCATCCGCGTTCTGAACTATGTAGACGAATGGCCCTTTCTGCAACAATCAGGACAACGAGCGGTTCAGCATCGAGATGCTGTTCTTACTCACATGAAAGTGTCGGGGTTGAGACTAAATGCCAAGAAAGTGTTTTATCTCGATACAGAATACCACATTTCTAGGCGTAGTTTGGGATCGAAAACCATGAAGGCTCATCTAACGCTTGCTCGGGTTAGAGCGATTCTCAAAGCCATAAATAAGGTGGCGCTAGGCCAGTCACTTACTGTGAAACAGTTTCAGAGACTGTTAGGTCTGATGGCAGCGTCCAACGTGATAACTTTTGGCCTGCTGTACATGAGACCCTTGCAGTGGTGGCTCAAGACCAAAGGGTCCTCCCCGAGGGGAAATCCTTTTGCATGATCAGCCTTCGTGCCTTGGTGATGTGGAAGAATCCTTGGTTTCTGTCCCAAGGACCGGTGTCGGGGCTCATTGTCGTTGCCTGATGCTAAGCCTGAGTCCTTAAATACTAACTTACTATACATACTAATGGACTACACTTCTGATTCCCATTACAGCCAAAAGTTCCACTAAAGGTTTTTTTTTTCTTTTCATGTTATGGATGTTCAGAAGTCCACATTTGACCTACTGATTATAGTTTTGGCCCAAAAGTCCTTAAACAGGCCTAAAAAAGTCTGAGGAAAAATTGTGGATTAATGAAATACTTAAGGCATGTATTAAGATTAATATACTTTATAAAGAGTTTTTAAAGAAGCAGAAAATAAATATAAGACATAAAATAAACTGATTAGAATCATGAGAAATAATAAAATTATTACAATAAATTACTGGAGGAAGTAATAAATACATGGAGGGTGCTAAATGAAATGATCAAGAATAATAAAGGACAAATAGGAGATTTCAACTAGTTATTAATTAAAAAACAACACAGAGGTCAAGGATATGACCTTAGCTCCATATTAATTAATTAATTTTTTTGTTTGTCTGAGTTGGTCCAGGTTTGGCTAAGGGGTTTGCAAAGACTGAGACACATGAGATGTGTTATGTAAGAATGTACACATATAAATTAATCTGTTTGTGAAGGAAATTATAGAGATTGTTAAAACATTTAAGAGTAAAAGGTCCACAGACTGGAATGGTATTGACAATGTTAAAACACAATATACTCAGCAAAATGTTTCCAGGGCTAATAGGACAACTTCACATGCACATATTCAACTTGAGGAAGAATTTGAAATACTGCATTTTTTCTGCCCAAAGACTCCTTGATCGTGAACATTATATACATTCTCAATTATGCCTAACTTATGTGTGGTCAAAGAATCCTTAATCTTGAACTTTCCATAGAGAGGGTCCCTCGCCACAGCAGAGAGTCAAGGTTTTACAGCCGATACTTCATAGTTCTGAAGAAGGATGGATGGATGGCTGTCCCATTCTAGATCTGCGTCAGTTAAATTGCGGTAAAGAAACTAAAGCTCAAGAAACGCTCACGCTGAAACAGATTGTGTGTCAAATCAGGTCAGAGGACTGGTTTGTCACAATAGACTTATAGGACGCATACTTCAATGTCTCCATCCTTCCTCAACACAGGAGGCTCCTCAGGTTTGCTTTAGGGATCGAAGCTTAGCAGTATCAGGTTTCTCTCCCAAGGACCGGTGTCGGGGCTCATTGTCGTTGCCTGATGCTAAGCCTGAGTCCTTAAATACTAACTTACTATACATACTAATGGACTACACTTCTGATTCCCATTACAGCCAAAAAGTTCCACTAAAGGTTTTTTTCTTTTCATGTTATGGATGTTCAGAAGTCCACATTTGACCTACTGATTATAGTTTTGGCCCAAAAGTACTTAAACAGGCCTAAAAAAGTCTGAGGAAAAATTGTGGATTAATGAAATACTTAAGGCATGGCATGTATTAAGATTAATATACTTTATAAAGAGTTTTTAAAGAAGCAGAAAATAAATATAAGACATAAAAATAAACTGATTAGAATCATGAGAAATAATAAAATTAATTATGACAATAAATTACTGGAGGAAGTAATAAATACATGGAGGGTGCTAAATGAAATGATCAAGAATAATAAAGGACAAATAGGAGATTTCAACTAGTTATTAATTAAAAAACAACACAGAGGTCAAGGATATGACCTTAGCTCCATATTAATTAATTAATTTTTTTGTTTGTCTGAGTTGGTCCAGGTTTGGCTAAGGGGTTTGCAAAGACTGAGACACATGAGATGTGTTATGTAAGAATGTACACATATAGATTAATCTGTTTGTGAAGGGAAATTATAGAGATTGTTAAAACATTTAAGAGTAAAAGGTCCACAGACTGGAATGGTATTGACAATGTTAAAACACAATATACTCAGCAAAATGTTTCCAGGGCTGATAGGACAACTTCACATGCACATATTCAACTTGAGGAAGAATTTGAAATACTGCATTTTTTTCTGCCCAAAGACTCCTTGATCGTGAACATTATATACATTCTCAATTACGCCTAACTTATGTGTGGTCAAAGAATCCTTAATCTTGAACTTTCCATAGAGAGGGTCCCTCGCCACAGCAGAGAGTCAAGGTTTTACAGCCGATACTTCATAGTTCTGAAGAAGGATGGATGGATGGCTGTGTCCCATTCTAGATCTGCGTCAGTTAAATTGCGGTAAAGAAACTAAAGCTCAAGAAACGCTCACGCTGAAACAGATTGTGTGTCAAATCAGGTCAGAGGACTGGTTTGTCACAATAGACTTAAAGGACGCATACTTCAATGTCTCCATCCTTCCTCAACACAGGAGGCTCCTCAGGTTTGCTTTAGGGGGCGAAGCTTACCAGTATCAGGTTCTTCCATTCGGCCTAGCTTTATTTCCCCGCACGTTCACGGAGAGCGTGGATGCAACTTTGGCTCCTCTGAGACTCCAGGGCATCCGCGTTCTGAACTATGTAGCGAATGGCCCTTTCTGCAACAATCAGGACAACGAGCGGTTTAGCATCGAGATGCTGTTCTTACTCACATGAAAGTGTCGGGGTTGAGACTAAATGCCAAGAAAGTGTTTTATCTCAATACAGAATACCACATTTCTAGGCGTAGTTTGGGATCGAAGACCATGAAGGCTCATCTAACGCCAGCTCGGGTTGAAGCGATTCTCAAAGCCATAAATAAGGTGACGCTAGGCCAGTCACTTACTGTGAAACAGTTTCAGAGACTGTTAGGTCTGATGGCAGCAGCGTCCAACGTGATAACTTTTGGCCTGCTGTACATGAGACCCTTGCAGTGGTGGCTCAAGACCAAAGGGTCCTCCCGAGAAATCCTTTGCATGATCAGCCTTCGTGCCTTGGTGATGTGGAAGAATCCTTGGTTTCTGTCCCAAGGACCGGTGTCGGGGGCTCATTGTCGTTGCCTGATGCTAAGCCTGAGTCCTTAAATACTAACTTACTATACATACTAATGGACTACACTTCTGATTCCCATTACAGCCAAAAGTTCCACTAAAGGTTTTTTTTCTTTTCATGTTATGGATGTTCAGAAGTCCACATTTGACCTACTGATTATAGTTTTGGCCCAAAGTCCTTAAACAGGCCTAAAAAAGTCTGAGGAAAAATTGTGGATTAATGAAATACTTAAGGCATGTATTAAGATTAATATACTTTATAAAGAGTTTTTAAAGAAGCAGAAAATAAATATAAGACATAAAATAAACTGATTAGAATCATGAGAAATAATAAAATTAATTATTACAATAAATTACTGGAGGAAGTAATAAATACATGGAGGTGCTAAATGAAATGATCAAGAATAATAAAGGACAAATAGGAGATTTCAACTAGTTATTAATTAAAAAACAACACAGAGGTCAAGGATATGACCTTAGCTCCATATTAATTAATTAATTTTTGTTTGTCTGAGTTGGTCCAGGTTTGGCTAAGGGGTTTGCAAAGACTGAGACACATGAGATGTGTTATGTAAGAATGTACACATATAAATTAATCTGTTTGTGAAGGAAATTATAGAGATTGTTAAAACATTTAAGAGTAAAAGGTCCACAGACTGGAATGGTATTGACAATGTTAAAACACAATATACTCAGCAAAATGTTTCCAGGGCTAATAGGACAACTTCACATGCACATATTCAACTTGAGGAAGAATTTGAAATACTGCATTTTTTCTGCCCAAAGACTCCTTGATCGTGAACATTATATACATTCTCAATTATGCCTAACTTATGTGTGGTCAAAGAATCCTTAATCTTGAACTTTCCATAGAGAGGGTCCCTCGCCACAGCAGAGAGTCAAGGTTTTACAGCCGATACTTCATAGTTCTGAAGAAGGATGGATGGATGGCTGTCCCATTCTAGATCTGCGTCAGTTAAATTGCGGTAAAGAAACTAAAGCTCAAGAAAGCGCTCACGCTGAAACAGATTGTGTGTCAAATCAGGTCAGAGGACTGGTTTGTCACAATAGACTTAGGCATACTTCAATGTCTCCATCCTTCCTCAACACAGGAGGCTCCTCAGGTTTGCTTTAGGGAGCGAAGCTTAGCAGTATCAGGTTCTTCCATTCGGCCTAGCTTTATTTCCCCATGCGTTCACGGAGAGCGTGGATGCAACTTTGGCTCCTCTGAGACTCCAGGGCATCCAGCGTTCTGAACTATGTAGGCGAATGGCCCTTTCTGCAACAATCAGGACAGCGGTTCAGCATCGAGATGCTGTTCTTACTCACATGAAAGTGTCGGGGTTGAGACTAAATGCCAAGAAAGTGTTTTATCTCAATACAGAATACCACATTTCTAGGCGTAGTTTGGGATCGAAGACCATGAAGGCTCATCTAACGCCTCGGGTTGAGCGATTCTCAAAGCCATAAATAAGGTGACGCTAGGCCAGTCACTTACTGTGAAACAGTTTCAGAGACTGTTAGGTCTGATGGCAGCAGCGTCCAACGTGATAACTTTTGGCCTGCTGTACATGAGACCCTTGCAGTGGTGGCTCAAGACCAAAGGGTTCTCCCCGAGGGGAAATCCTTTTGCATGATCAGCCTTTGTGCCTTGGTGATGTGGAAGAATCCTTGGTTTCTGTCCCTAGGACCGGTGTCGGGGGCTCATTGTCGTTGCCTGATGCTAAGCCTGAGTCCTTAAATACTAACTTACTATACATACTAATGGACTACACTTCTGATTCCCATTACAGCCAAAAGTTCCACTAAAGGTTTTTTTTTTCTTTTTATGTTATGGATGTTCAGAAGTCCACATTTGACCTACTGATTATAGTTTTGGCCCAAAAGTACTTAAAGAGGCCTAAAAAAGTCTGAGGAAAAATTGTGGATTAATGAAATACTTAAGGCATGTATTAAGATTAATATACTTTATAAAGAGTTTTTAAAGAAGCAGAAAATAAATATAAGACATAAAAATAAACTGATTAGAATCATGAGAAATAATAAAATTAATTATTACAATAAATTACTGGAGGAAGTAATAAATACATGGAGGGTGCTAAATGAAATGATCAAGAATAATAAAGGACAAATAGGAGATTTCAACTAGTTATTAATTAAAAAACAACACAGAGGTCAAGGATATGACCTTAGCTCCATATTAATTAATTAATTTTTTGTTTGTCTGAGTTGGTCCAGGTTTGGCTAAGGGGTTTGCAAAGACTGAGACACATGAGATGTGTTATGTAAGAATGTACACATATAAATTAATCTGTTTGTGAAGGAAATTATAGAGATTGTTAAAACATTTAAGAGTAAAAGGTCCACAGACTGGAATGGTATTGACAATGTTAAAACACAATATACTCAGCAAAATGTTTCCAGGGCTAATAGGACAACTTCACATGCACATATTCAACTTGAGGAAGAATTTGAAATACTGCATTTTTTCTGCCCAAAGACTCCTTGATCGTGAACATTATATACATTCTCAATTACGCCTAACTTATGTGTGGTCAAAGAATCCTTAATCTTGAACTTTCCATAGAGAGGGTCCCTCGCCACAGCAGAGAGTCAAGGTTTTACAGCCGATACTTCATAGTTCTGAAGAAGGATGGATGGATGGCTGTGTCCCATTCTAGATCTGCGTCAGTTAAATTCAAGTGTAAAGAAACTAAAGCTCAAGAAACGCTCACGCTGAAACAGATTGTGTGTCAAATCAGGTCAGAGGACTGGTTTGTCACAATAGACTTAAAGGACGCATACTTCAATGTCTCCATCCTTCCTCAACACAGGAGGCTCCTCAGGTTTGCTTTAGGGGGCGAAGCTTACCAGTATCAGGTTCTTCCATTCGCCTAGCTTTATTTCCCGCACGTTCACGGAGAGCGTGGATGCAACTTTGGCTCCTCTGAGACTCCAGGGCATCCGCGTTCTGAACTATGTAGACGAATGGCCCTTTCTGCAACAATCAGGACAACGAGCAGTTCAGCATCGAGATGCTGTTCTTACTCACATGAAAGTGTCGGGTTGAGACTAAATGCCAAGAAAGTGTTTTATCTCGATACAGAATACCACATTTCTAGGCGTAGTTTGGGATCGAAAACCATGAAGGCTCATCTAACGCTTGCTCGGGTTGAAGCGATTCTCAAAGCCATAAATAAGGTGACGCTAGGCCAGTCACTTACTGTGAAACAGTTTCAGAGACTGTTAGGTCTGATGGCAGCAGCGTCCAACGTGATAACTTTTGGCCTGCTGTACATGAGACCCTTGCAGTGGTGGCTCAAGACCAAAGGGTTCTCCCCGAGGGGAAATCCTTTTGCATGATCAGCCTTCGTGCCTTGGTGATGTGGAAGAATCCTTGGTTTCTGTCCCAAGGACCGGTGTCGGGGGCTCATTGTCGTTGCCTGATGCTAAGCCTGAGTCCTTAAATACTAACTTACTATACATACTAATGGACTACACTTCTGATTCCCATTACAGCCAAAAGTTCCACTAAAGGTTTTTTTTTTCTTTTCATGTTATGGATGTTCAGAAGTCCACATTTGACCTACTGATTATAGTTTTGGCCCAAAAGTCCTTAAACAGGCCTAAAAAAGTCTGAGGAAAAATTGTGGATTAATGAAATACTTAAGGCATGTATTAAGATTAATATACTTTATAAAGAGTTTTTAAAGAAGCAGAAAATAAATATAAGACATAAAAATAAACTGATTAGAATCATGAGAAATAATAAAATTAATTATTACAATAAATTACTGGAGGAAGTAATAAATACATGGAGGGTGCTAAATGAAATGATCAAGAATAATAAAGGACAAATAGGAGATTTCAACTAGTTATTAATTGAAAAACAACACAGAGGTCAAGGATATGACCTTAGCTCCATATTAATTAATTAATTTTTTTGTTTGTCTGAGTTGGTCCAGGTTTGGCTAAGGGGTTTGCAAAGACTGAGACACATGAGATGTGTTATGTAAGAATGTACACATATAAATTAATCTGTTTGTGAAGGGAAATTATAGAGATTGTTAAAACATTTAAGAGTAAAAGGTCCACAGACTGGAATGGTATTGACAATGTTAAAACACAATATACTCAGCAAAATGTTTCCAGGGCTAATAGGACAACTTCACATGCACATATTCAACTTGAGGAAGAATTTGAAATACTGCATTTTTTCTGCCCAAAGACTCCTTGATCGTGAACATTATATACATTCTCAATTACGCCTAACTTATGTGTGGTCAAAGAATCCTTAATCTTGAACTTTCCATAGAGAGGGTCCCTCGCCACAGCAGAGAGTCAAGGTTTTACAGCCGATACTTCATAGTTCTGAAGAAGGATGGATGGATGGCTGTGTCCCATTCTAGATCTGCGTCAGTTAAATTGCGGTAAAGAAACTAAAGCTCAAGAAACGCTCACGCTGAAACAGATTGTGTGTCAAATCAGGTCAGAGGACTGGTTTGTCACAATAGACTTAAAGGACGCATACTTCAATGTCTCCATCCTTCCTCAACACAGGAGGCTCCTCAGGTTTGCTTTAGGGGAGCGAAGCTTAGCCAGTATCAGGTTCTTCCATTCGCCTAGCTTTATTTCCCGCACGTTCACGGAGAGCGTGGATGCAACTTTGGCTCCTCTGAGACTCCAGGGCATCCGCGTTCTGAACTATGTAGACGAATGGCCCTTTCTGCAACAATCAGGACAACGAGCAGTTCAGCATCGAGATGCTGTTCTTACTCACATGAAAGTGTCGGGTTGAGACTAAATGCCAAGAAAGTGTTTTATCTCGATACAGAATACCACATTTCTAGGCGTAGTTTGGGATCGAAGACCATGAAGGCTCATCTAACGCCGCTCGGGTTGAGCGATTCTCAAAGCCATAAATAAGGTGACGCTAGGCCAGTCACTTACTGTGAAACAGTTTCAGAGACTGTTAGGTCTGATGGCAGCAGCGTCCAACGTGATAACTTTTGGCCTGCTGTACATGAGACCCTTGCAGTGGTGGCTCAAGACCAAAGGGTCCTCCCGAGAAATCCTTTTGCATGATCAGCCTTCGTGCCTTGGTGATGTGGAAGAATCCTTGGTTTCTGTCCCAAGGACCGGTGTCGAGCTCATTGTCGTTGCCTGATGCTAAGCCTGAGTCCTTAAATACTAACTTACTATACATACTAATGGACTACACTTCTGATTCCCATTACAGCCAAAAGTTCCACTAAAGGTTTTTTTTCTTTTCATGTTATGGATGTTCAGAAGTCCACATTTGACCTACTGATTATAGTTTTGGCCCAAAAGTCCTTAAACAGGCCTAAAAAAGTCTGAGGAAAAATTGTGGATTAATGAAATACTTAAGGCATGTATTAAGATTAATATACTTTATAAAGAGTTTTTAAAGAAGCAGAAAATAAATATAAGACATAAAAATAAACTGATTAGAATCATGAGAAATAATAAAATTAATTATTACAATAAATTACTGGAGGAAGTAATAAATACATGGAGGGTGCTAAATGAAATGATCAAGAATAATAAAGGACAAATAGGAGATTTCAACTAGTTATTAATTAAAAAACAACACAGAGGTCAAGGATATGACCTTAGCTCCATATTAATTAATTAATTTTTTGTTTGTCTGAGTTGGTCCAGGTTTGGCTAAGGGGTTTTGCAAAGACTGAGACACATGAGATGTGTTATGTAAGAATGTACACATATAAATTAATCTGTTTGTGAAGGGAAATTATAGAGATTGTTAAAACATTTAAGAGTAAAAGGTCCACAGACTGGAATGGTATTGACAATGTTAAAACACAATATACTCAGCAAAATGTTTCCAGGGCTAATAGGACAACTTCACATGCACATATTCAACTTGAGGAAGAATTTGAAATACTGCATTTTTCTGCCCAAAGACTCCTTGATCGTGAACATTATATACATTCTCAATTATGCCTAACTTATGTGTGGTCAAAGAATCCTTAATCTTGAACTTTCCATAGAGAGGGTCCCTCGCCACAGCAGAGAGTCAAGGTTTTACAGCCGATACTTCATAGTTCTGAAGAAGGATGGATGGATGGCTGTCCCATTCTAGATCTGCGTCAGTTAAATTGCGGTAAAGAAACTAAAGCTCAAGAAACGCTCACGCTGAAACAGATTGTGTGTCAAATCAGGTCAGAGGACTGGTTTGTCACAATAGACTTATAGGACGCATACTTCAATGTCTCCATCCTTCCTCAACACAGGAGGCTCCTCAGGTTTGCTTTAGGGAGCGAAGCTTAGCAGTATCAGGTTCTTCCATTCGGCCTAGCTTTATTTCCCGCACGCGTTCACGGAGGCGTGGATGCAACTTTGGCTCCTCTGAGACTCCAGGGCATCCGGCGTTCTGAACTATGTGAGCGAATGGCCCTTTCTGCAACAATCAGGACAACGAGCGGTTCAGCATCGAGATGCTGTTCTTACTCACATGAAAGTGTCGGGGTTGAGACTAAATGCCAAGAAAGTGTTTTATCTCAATACAGAATACCACATTTCTAGGCGTAGTTTGGGATCGAAGACCATGAAGGCTCATCTAACGCTCGGGTTGAGCGATTCTCAAAGCCATAAATAAGGTGGCGCTAGGCCAGTCACTTACTGTGAAACAGTTTCAGAGACTGTTAGGTCTGATGGCAGCAGCGTCCAACGTGATAACTTTTGGCCTGCTGTACATGAGACCCTTGCAGTGGTGGCTCAAGACCAAAGGGTTCTCCCGAGAAATCCTTTTGCATGATCAGCCTTTGTGCCTTGGTGATGTGGAAGAATCCTTGGTTTCTGTCCCAAGGACCGGTGTCGGGGGCTCATTGTCGTTGCCTGATGCTAAGCCTGAGTCCTTAAATACTAACTTACTATACATACTAATGGACTACACTTCTGATTCCCATTACAGCCAAAAGTTCCACTAAAGGTTTTTTTCTTTAATGTTATGGATGTTCAGAAGTCCACATTTGACCTACTGATTATAGTTTTGGCCCAAAAGTACTTAAACAGGCCTAAAAAAGTCTGAGGAAAAATTGTGGATTAATGAAATACTTAAGGCATGTATTAAGATTAATATACTTTATAAAGAGTTTTTAAAGAAGCAGAAAATAAATATAAGACATAAAAATAAACTGATTAGAATCATGAGAAATAATAAAATTAATTATTACAATAAATTACTGGAGGAAGTAATAAATACATGGAGGGTGCTAAATGAAATGATCAAGAATAATAAAGGACAAATAGGAGATTTCAACTAGTTATTAATTAAAAACAACACAGAGGTCAAGGATATGACCTTAGCTCCATATTAATTAATTAATTTTTTTGTTTGTCTGAGTTGGTCCAGGTTTGGCTAAGGGGTTTGCAAAGACTGAGACACATGAGATGTGTTATGTAAGAATGTACACATATAAATTAATCTGTTTGTGAAGGAAATTATAGAGATTGTTAAAACATTTAAGAGTAAAAGGTCCACAGACTGGAATGGTATTGACAATGTTAAAACACAATATACTCAGCAAAATGTTTCCAGGGCTAATAGGACAACTTCACATGCACATATTCAACTTGAGGAAGAATTTGAAATACTGCATTTTCTGCCCAAAGACTCCTTGATCGTGAACATTATATACATTCTCAATTACGCCTAACTTATGTGTGGTCAAAGAATCCTTAATCTTGAACTTTCCATAGAGAGGGTCCCTCGCCACAGCAGAGAGTCAAGGTTTTACAGCCGATACTTCATAGTTCTGAAGAAGGATGGATGGATGGCTGTGTCCCATTCTAGATCTCGTCAGTTAAATTGCGGTAAAGAAACTAAAGCTCAAGAAAGCGCTCACGCTGAAACAGATTGTGTGTCAAATCAGGTCAGAGGACTGGTTTGTCACAATAGACTTAAAGGACGCATACTTCAATGTCTCCATCCTTCCTCAACACAGGAGGCTCCTCAGGTTTGCTTTAGGGGGCGAAGCTTACCAGTATCAGGTTCTTCCATTCGGCCTAGCTTTATTTCCCGCGTTCACGGAGGCGTGGATGCAACTTTGGCTCCTCTGAGACTCCAGGGCATCCGCGTTCTGAACTATGTAGACGAATGGCCCTTTCTGCAACAATCAGGACGAGCGGTTCAGCATCGAGATGCTGTTCTTACTCACATGAAAGTGTCGGGGTTGAGACTAAATGCCAAGAAAGTGTTTTATCTCAATACAGAATACCACATTTCTAGGCGTAGTTTGGGATCGAAGACCATGAAGGCTCATCTAACGCCAGCTCGGGTTGAAGCGATTCTCAAAGCCATAAATAAGGTGACGCTAGGCCAGTCACTTACTGTGAAACAGTTTCAGAGACTGTTAGGTCTGATGGCAGCAGCGTCCAACGTGATAACTTTTGGCCTGCTGTACATGAGACCCTTGCAGTGGTGGCTCAAGACCAAAGGTTCTCCCGAGGAAATCCTTTTGCATGATCAGCCTTCGTGCCTTGGTGATGTGGAAGAATCCTTGGTTTCTGTCCCAAGGACCGGTGTCGGGGGCTCATTGTCGTTGCCTGATGCTAAGCCTGAGTCCTTAAATACTAACTTACTATACATACTAATGGACTACACTTCTGATTCCCATTACAGCCAAAAGTTCCACTAAAGGTTTTTTTTTCTTTTCATGTTATGGATGTTCAGAAGTCCACATTTGACCTACTGATTATAGTTTTGGCCCAAAAGTCCTTAAACAGGCCTAAAAAAGTCTGAGGAAAAATTGTGGATTAATGAAATACTTAAGGCATGTATTAAGATTAATATACTTTATAAAGAGTTTTTAAAGAAGCAGAAAATAAATATAAGACATAAAAATAAACTGATTAGAATCATGAGAAATAATAAAATTAATTATTACAATAAATTACTGGAGGAAGTAATAAATACATGGAGGGTGCTAAATGAAATGATCAAGAATAATAAAGGACAAATAGGAGATTTCAACTAGTTATTAATTAAAAAACAACACAGAGGTCAAGGATATGACCTTAGCTCCATATTAATTAATTAATTTTTTTGTTTGTCTGAGTTGGTCCAGGTTTGGCTAAAGGGGTTTGCAAAGACTGAGACACATGAGATGTGTTATGTAAGAATGTACACATATAAATTAATCTGTTTGTGAAGGAAATTATAGAGATTGTTAAAACATTTAAGAGTAAAAGGTCCACAGACTGGAATGGTATTGACAATGTTAAAACACAATATACTCAGCAAAATGTTTCCAGGGCTAATAGGACAACTTCACATGCACATATTCAACTTGAGGAAGAATTTGAAATACTGCATTTTTTCTGCCCAAAGACTCCTTGATCGTGAACATTATATACATTCTCAATTACGCCTAACTTATGTGTGGTCAAAGAATCCTTAATCTTGAACTTTCCATAGAGAGGGTCCCTCGCCACAGCAGAGAGTCAAGGTTTTACAGCCGATACTTCATAGTTCTGAAGAAGGATGGATGGATGGCTGTGTCCCATTCTAGATCTGCGTCAGTTAAATTGCGGTAAAGAAACTAAAGCTCAAGAAACGCTCACGCTGAAACAGATTGTGTGTCAAATCAGGTCAGAGGACTGGTTTGTCACAATAGACTTAAAGGACGCATACTTCAATGTCTCCATCCTTCCTCAACACAGGAGGCTCCTCAGGTTTGCTTTAGGGGGCGAAGCTTACCAGTATCAGGTTCTTCCATTCGGCCTAGCTTTATTTCCCTTGCGTTCACGGAGGCGTGGATGCAACTTTGGCTCCTCTGAGACTCCAGGGCATCCAGCGTTCTGAACTATGTAGGCGAATGGCCCTTTCTGCAACAATCAGGACAACGAGCAGTTCAGCATCGAGATGCTGTTCTTACTCACATGAAAGTGTCGGGGTTGAGACTAAATGCCAAGAAAGTGTTTTATCTCAATACAGAATACCACATTTCTAGGCGTAGTTTGGGATCGAAGACCATGAAGGCTCATCTAACGCCCGCTCGGGTTGAGCGATTCTCAAAGCCATAAATAAGGTGGCGCTAGGCCAGTCACTTACTGTGAAACAGTTTCAGAGACTGTTAGGTCTGATGGCAGCAGCGTCAACGTGATAACTTTTGGCCTGCTGTACATGAGACCCTTGCAGTGGTGGCTCAAGACCAAAGGTTCTCCCGAGAAATCCTTTTGCATGATCAGCCTTCGTGCCTTGGTGATGTGGAAGAATCCTTGGTTTCTGTCCCAAGGACCGGTGTCGAGGGCTCATTGTCGTTGCCTGATGCTAAGCCTGAGTCCTTAAATACTAACTTACTATACATACTAATGGACTACACTTCTGATTCCCATTACAGCCAAAAGTTCCACTAAAGGTTTTTTTTCTTTTTCATGTTATGGATGTTCAGAAGTCCACATTTGACCTACTGATTATAGTTTTGGCCCAAAGTCCTTAAACAGGCCTAAAAAAGTCTGAGGAAAAATTGTGGATTAATGAAATACTTAAGGCATGTATTAAGATTAATATACTTTATAAAGAGTTTTTAAAAAAGCAGAAAATAAATATAAGACATAAAAATAAACTGATTAGAATCATGAGAAATAATAAAATTAATTATTACAATAAATTACTGGAGGAAGTAATAAATACATGGAGGTGCTAAATGAAATGATCAAGAATAATAAAGGACAAATAGGAGATTTCAACTAGTTATTAATTAAAAAACAACACAGAGGTCAAGGATATGACCTTAGCTCCATATTAATTAATTAATTTTTTGTTTGTCTGAGTTGGTCCAGGTTTGGCTAAGGGGTTTGCAAAGACTGAGACACATGAGATGTGTTATGTAAGAATGTACACATATAAATTAATCTGTTTGTGAAGGAAATTATAGAGATTGTTAAAACATTTAAGAGTAAAAGGTCCACAGACTGGAATGGTATTGACAATGTTAAAACACAATATACTCAGCAAAATGTTTCCAGGGCTAATAGGACAACTTCACATGCACATATTCAACTTGAGGAAGAATTTGAAATACTGCATTTTTCTGCCCAAAGACTCCTTGATCGTGAACATTATATACATTCTCAATTCGCCTAACTTATGTGTGGTCAAAGAATCCTTAATCTTGAACTTTCCATAGAGAGGGTCCTCGCCACAGCAGAGAGTCAGGTTTTACAGCCGATACTTCATAGTTCTGAAGAAGGATGGATGGATGGCTGTGTCCCATTCTAGATCTGCATCAGTTAAATTGCGGTAAAGAAACTAAAGCTCAACGCTGAAACAGATTGTGTGTCAAATCAGGTCAGAGGACTGGTTTGTCACAATAGACAAAGGACGCATACTTCAATGTCTCCATCCTTCCTCAACACAGGAGGCTCCTCAGGTTTGCTTTAGGGGGCGAAGCTTACCAGTATCAGGTTCTTCCATTCGGCCTAGCTTTATTTCCCATGCGTTCACGGAGAGCGTGGATGCAACTTTGGCTCCTCTGAGACTCCAGGGCATCCGCGTTCTGAACTATGTAGTCGAATGGCCCTTTCTGCAACAATCAGGACAGCAGTTCAGCATCGAGATGCTGTTCTTACTCACATGAAAGTGTCGGGGTTGAGACTAAATGCCAAGAAAGTGTTTTATCTCGATACAGAATACCACATTTCTAGGCGTAGTTTGGGATCGAAGACCATGAAGGCTCATCTAACGCCCGCTCGGGTTGAAGCGATTCTCAAAGCCATAAATAAGGTGACGCTAGGCCAGTCACTTACTGTGAAACAGTTTCAGAGACTGTTAGGTCTGATGGCAGCAGCGTCCAACGTGATAACTTTTGGCCTGCTGTACATGAGACCCTTGCAGTGGTGGCTCAAGACCAAAGGTTCTCCCGAGAGAAATCCTTTTGCATGATCAGCCTTCGTGCCTTGGTGATGTGGAAGAATCCTTGGTTTCTGTCCCAAGGACCGGTGTCGAGGAGCTCATTATCGTTGCCTGATGCTAAGCCTGAGTCCTTAAATACTAACTTACTATACATACTAATGGACTACACTTTGATTCCCATTACAGCCAAAAGTTCCACTAAAGGTTTTTTTCTTTTCATGTTATGGATGTTCAGAAGTCCACATTTGACCTACTGATTATAGTTTTGGCCCAAAGTCCTTAAACAGGCCTAAAAAAGTCTGAGGAAAAATTGTGGATTAATGAAATACTTAAGGCATGTATTAAGATTAATATACTTTATAAAGAGTTTTAAAGAAGCAGAAAATAAATATAAGACATAAAAATAAACTGATTAGAATCATGAGAAATAATAAAATTAATTATTACAATAAATTACTGGAGGAAGTAATAAATACATGGAGGGTGCTAAATGAAATGATCAAGAATAATAAAGGACAAATAGGAGATTTCAACTAGTTATTAATTAAAAAACAACACAGAGGTCAAGGATATGACCTTAGCTCCATATTAATTAATTAATTTTTTTGTTTGTCTGAGTTGGTCCAGGTTTGGCTAAGGGGTTTGCAAAGACTGAGACACATGAGATGTGTTATGTAAGAATGTACACATATAAATTAATCTGTTTGTGAAGGAAATTATAGAGATTGTTAAAACATTTAAGAGTAAAAGGTCCACAGACTGGAATGGTATTGACAATGTTAAAACACAATATACTCAGCAAAATGTTTCCAGGGCTAATAGGACAACTTCACATGCACATATTCAACTTGAGGAAGAATTTGAAATACTGCATTTTTTCTGCCCAAAGACTCCTTGATCGTGAACATTATATACATTCTCAATTCGCCTAACTTATGTGTGGTCAAAGAATCCTTAATCTTGAACTTTCCATAGAGAGGTCCTCGCCACAGCAGAGAGTCAAGGTTTACAGCCCGATACTTCATAGTTCTGAAGAAGGATGGATGGATGGCTGTGTCCCATTCTAGATCTGCATCAGTTAAATTGCGGTAAGAAACTAAAGCTCAAGAAAGCGCTCACGCTGAAACAGATTGTGTGTCAAATCAGGTCAGAGGACTGGTTTGTCACAATAGACTTAAAGGACACATACTTCAATGTCTCCATCCTTCCTCAACACAGGAGGCTCCTCAGGTTTGCTTTGAAGCTTACCAGTATCAGGTTCTTCCATTCGGCCTAGCTTTATTTCCCCTTGCGTTCACGGAGGCGTGGATGCAACTTTGGCTCCTCTGAGACTCAGGGCATCCAGCGTTCTGAACTATGTAGACGAATGGCCCTTTCTGCAACAATCAGGACAACGAGCGGTTCAGCATCGAGATGCTGTTCTTACTCACATGAAAGTGTCGGGTTGAGACTAAATGCCAAGAAAGTGTTTTATCTCAATACAGAATACCACATTTCTAGGCGTAGTTTGGGATCGAAGACCATGAAGGCTCATCTACAGTTTCAGAGACTGTTAGGTCTGATGGCAGCAGCGTCCAACGTGATAACTTTTGGCCTGCTGTACATGAGACCCTTGCAGTGGTGGCTCAAGACCAAAGGGTCCTCCCGAGAAATCCTTTTGCATGATCAGCCTTCGTGCCTTGGTGATGTGGAAGAATCCTTGGTTTCTGTCCCAAGGACCGGTGTCGGGGGCTCATTGTCGTTGCCTGATGCTAAGCCTGAGTCCTTAAATACTAACTTACTATACATACTAATGGACTACACTTCTGATTCCCATTACAGCCAAAAGTTCCACTAAAGGTTTTTTTTCTTTTCATGTTATGGATGTTCAGAAGTCCACATTTGACCTACTGATTATAGTTTTGGCCCAAAGTCCTTAAACAGGCCTAAAAAAGTCTGAGGAAAAATTGTGGATTAATGAAATACTTAAGGCATGTATTAAGATTAATATACTTTATAAAGAGTTTTTAAAGAAGCAGAAAATAAATATAAGACATAAAATAAACTGATTAGAATCATGAGAAATAATAAAATTAATTATTACAATAAATTACTGGAGGAAGTAATAAATACATGGAGGTGCTAAATGAAATGATCAAGAATAATAAAGGACAAATAGGAGATTTCAACTAGTTATTAATTAAAACAACACAGAGGTCAAGGATATGACCTTAGCTCCATATTAATTAATTAATTTTTTTGTTTGTCTGAGTTGGTCAGGTTTGGCTAAGGGGTTTGCAAAGACTGAGACACATGAGATGTGTTATGTAAGAATGTACACATATAAATTAATCTGTTTGTGAAGGGAAATTATAGAGATTGTTAAAACATTTAAGAGTAAAAGGTCCACAGACTGGAATGGTATTGACAATGTTAAAACACAATATACTCAGCAAAATGTTTCCAGGGCTAATAGGACAACTTCACATGCACATATTCAACTTGAGGAAGAATTTGAAATACTGCATTTTTTCTGCCCAAAGACTCCTTGATCGTGAACATTATATACATTCTCAATTATGCCTAACTTATGTGTGGTCAAAGAATCCTTAATCTTGAACTTTCCATAGAGAGGGTCCCTCGCCACAGCAGAGAGTCAAGGTTTACAGCCGATACTTCATAGTTCTGAAGAAGGATGGATGGATGGCTGTCCCATTCTAGATCTGCGTCAGTTAAATTGCGGTAAAGAAACTAAAGCTCAAGAAACGCTCACGCTGAAACAGATTGTGTGTCAAATCAGGTCAGAGGACTGGTTTGTCACAATAGACTTATAGGACGCATACTTCAATGTCTCCATCCTTCCTCAACACAGGAGGCTCCTCAGGTTTGCTTTAGGGAGCGAAGCTTAGCAGTATCAGGTTCTTCCATTCGGCCTAGCTTTATTTCCCCGCACGTTCACGGAGAGCGTGGATGCAACTTTGGCTCCTCTGAGACTCCAGGGCATCCGCGTTCTGAACTATGTAGACGAATGGCCCTTTCTGCAACAATCAGGACAACGAGCGGTTCAGCATCGAGATGCTGTTCTTACTCACATGAAAGCGTCGGGGTTGAGACTAAATGCCAAGAAAGTGTTTTATCTCAATACAGAATACCACATTTCTAGGCGTAGTTTGGGATCGAAGACCATGAAGGCTCATCTAACGCCCGCTCGGGTTGAAGCGATTCTCAAAGCCATAAATAAGGTGACGCTAGGCCAGTCACTTACTGTGAAACAGTTTCAGAGACTGTTAGGTCTGATGGCAGCAGCGTCCAACGTGATAAATTTTGGCCTGCTGTACATGAGACCCTTGCAGTGGTGGCTCAAGACCAAAGGGTTCTCCCGAGAAATCCTTTTGCATGATCAGCCTTTGTGCCTTGGTGATGTGGAAGAATCCTTGGTTTCTGTCCCAAGGACCGGTGTCGGGGGCTCATTGTCGTTGCCTGATGCTAAGCCTGAGTCCTTAAATACTAACTTACTATACATACTAATGGACTACACTTCTGATTCCCATTACAGCCAAAAGTTCCACTAAAGGTTTTTTTTTTCTTTTTATGTTATGGATGTTCAGAAGTCCACATTTGACCTACTGATTATAGTTTTGGCCCAAAAGTACTTAAACAGGCCTAAAAAAGTCTGAGGAAAAATTGTGGATTAATGAAATACTTAAGGCATGTATTAAGATTAATATACTTTATAAAGAGTTTTTAAAGAAGCAGAAAATAAATATAAGACATAAAAATAAACTGATTAGAATCATGAGAAATAATAAAATTAATTATTACAATAAATTACTGGAGGAAGTAATAAATACATGGAGGGTGCTAAATGAAATGATCAAGAATAATAAAGGACAAATAGGAGATTTCAACTAGTTATTAATTAAAAAACAACACAGAGGTCAAGGATATGACCTTAGCTCCATATTAATTAATTAATTTTTTTGTTTGTCTGAGTTGGTCCAGGTTTGGCTAAGGGTTTGCAAAGACTGAGACACATGAGATGTGTTATGTAAGAATGTACACATATAAATTAATCTGTTTGTGAAGGGAAATTATAGAGATTGTTAAAACATTTAAGAGTAAAAGGTCCACAGACTGGAATGGTATTGACAATGTTAAAACACAATATACTCAGCAAAATGTTTCCAGGGCTAATAGGACAACTTCACATGCACATATTCAACTTGAGGAAGAATTTGAAATACTGCATTTTCTGCCCAAAGACTCCTTGATCGTGAACATTATATACATTCTCAATTACGCCTAACTTATGTGTGGTCAAAGAATCCTTAATCTTGAACTTTCCATAGAGAGGGTCCTCGCCACAGCAGAGAGTCAAGGTTTACAGCCGATACTTCATAGTTCTGAAGAAGGATGGATGGATGGCTGTGTCCCATTCTAGATCTGCGTCAGTTAAATTGCGGTAAAGAAACTAAAGCTCAAGAAACGCTCACGCTGAAACAGATTGTGTGTCAAATCAGGTCAGAGGACTGGTTTGTCACAATAGACTTAAAGGACGCATACTTCAATGTCTCCATCCTTCCTCAACACAGGAGGCTCCTCAGGTTTGCTTTAGGGGGCGAAGCTTACCAGTATCAGGTTCTTCCATTCGGCCTAGCTTTATTTCCCCGCACGTTCACGGAGAGCGTGGATGCAACTTTGGCTCCTCTGAGACTCCAGGGCATCCGCGTTCTGAACTATGTAGACGAATGGCCCTTTCTGCAACAATCAGGACAACGAGCAGTTCAGCATCGAGATGCTGTTCTTACTCACATGAAAGTGTCGGGGTTGAGACTAAATGCCAAGAAAGTGTTTTATCTCGATACAGAATACCACATTTCTAGGCGTAGTTTGGGATCGAAGACCATGAAGGCTCATCTAACGCCGCTCGGGTTGAAGCGATTCTCAAAGCCATAAATAAGGTGACGCTAGGCCAGTCACTTACTGTGAAACAGTTTCAGAGACTGTTAGGTCTGATGGCAGCAGCGTCCAACGTGATAACTTTTGGCCTGCTGTACATGAGACCCTTGCAGTGGTGGCTCAAGACCAAAGGTTCTCCCGAGGAAATCCTTTTGCATGATCAGCCTTCGTGCCTTGGTGATGTGGAAGAATCCTTGGTTTCTGTCCCAAGGACCGGTGTCAGGGGTTCATTGTCGTTGCCTGATGCTAAGCCTGAGTCCTTAAATACTAACTTACTATACATACTAATGGACTACACTTCTGATTCCCATTACAGCCAAAAGTTCCACTAAAGGTTTTTTTTTTCTTTTCATGTTATGGATGTTCAGAAGTCCACATTTGACCTACTGATTATAGTTTTGGCCCAAAAGTACTTAAACAGGCCTAAAAAAGTCTGAGGAAAAATTGTGGATTAATGAAATACTTAAGGCATGTATTAAGATTAATATACTTTATAAAGAGTTTTTAAAGAAGCAGAAAATAAATATAAGACATAAAAATAAACTGATTAGAATCATGAGAAATAATAAAATTAATTATTACAATAAATTACTGGAGGAAGTAATAAATACATGGAGGGTGCTAAATGAAATGATCAAGAATAATAAAGGACAAATAGGAGATTTCAACTAGTTATTAATTAAAAAACAACACAGAGGTCAAGGATATGACCTTAGCTCCATATTAATTAATTAATTTTTTTGTTTGTCTGAGTTGGTCCAGGTTTGGCTAAGGGGTTTGCAAAGACTGAGACACATGAGATGTGTTATGTAAGAATGTACACATATAAATTAATCTGTTTGTGAAGGGAAATTATAGAGATTGTTAAAACATTTAAGAGTAAAAGGTCCACAGACTGGAATGGTATTGACAATGTTAAAACACAATATACTCAGCAAAATGTTTCCAGGGCTAATAGGACAACTTCACATGCACATATTCAACTTGAGGAAGAATTTGAAATACTGCATTTTTTCTGCCCAAAGACTCCTTGATCGTGAACATTATATACATTCTCAATTATGCCTAACTTATGTGTGGTCAAAGAATCCTTAATCTTGAACTTTCCATAGAGAGGGTCTCTCGCCACAGCAGAGAGTCAAGGTTTTACAGCCGATACTTCATAGTTCTGAAGAAGGATGGATGGCAGTGTCCCATTCTAGATCTGCGTCAGTTAAATTGCGGTAAAGAAACTAAAGCTCAAGAAACGCTCACGCTGAAACAGATTGTGTGTCAAATCAGGTCAGAGGACTGGTTTGTCACAATAGACTTAAAGGACGCATATTTCAATGTCTCCATCCTTCCTCAACACAGGAGGCTCCTCAGGTTTGCTTTAGGGGGCGAAGCTTACCAGTATCAGGTTCTTCCATTCGGCCTAGCTTTATTTCCCCGCACGTTCACGGAGAGCGTGGATGCAACTTTGGCTCCTCTGAGACTCCAGGGCATCCGCGTTCTGAACTATGTAGACGAATGGCCCTTTCTGCAACAATCAGGACAACGAGCAGTTCAGCATCGAGATGCTGTTCTTACTCACATGAAAGTGTCGGGGTTGAGACTAAATGCCAAGAAAGTGTTTTATCTCGATACAGAATACCACATTTCTGAGGAAAAATTGTGGATTAATGAAATACTTAAGGCATGTATTAAGATTAATATACTTTATAAAGAGTTTTTAAAGAAGCAGAAAATAAATATAAGACATAAAAATAAACTGATTAGAATCATGAGAAATAATCAAATTAATTATTACAATAAATTACTGGAGGAAGTAATAAATACATGGAGGGTGCTAAATGAAATTATCAAGAATAATAAAGGACAAATAGATTTCAACTAGTTATTAATTAAAAAATAACACTGAGGTCAAGGATATGACCTTAGCTCCATATTAATTAATTAATTTTTTTGTTTGTCTGAGTTGGTCCAGGTTTGGCTAAGGGTTTTGCAAAGACTGACACATGAGATGTGTTATGTAAGAATGTACACATATAAATTAATCTGTTTGTGAAGGGAAATTATAGAGATTGTTAAAACATTTAAGAGTAAAAGGTCCACAGACTGGAATGGTATTGACAATGTTAAAACACAATATACTCAGCAAAATGTTTCCAGGGCTAATAGGACAACTTCACATGCACATATTCAACTTGAGGAAGAATTTGAAATACTGCATTTTTTCTGCCCAAAGACTCCTTGATCGTGAACATTATATACATTCTCAATTACGCCTAACTTATGTGTGGTCAAAGAATCCTTAATCTTGAACTTTCCATAGAGAGGGTCTCTCGCCACAGCAGAGAGTCAAGGTTTTACAGCCGATACTTCATAGTTCTGAAGAAGGATGGATGGCAGTGTCCCATTCTAGATCTGCGTCAGTTAAATTGCGGTAAAGAAACTAAAGCTCAAGAAACGCTCACGCTGAAACAGATTGTGTGTCAAATCAGGTCAGAGGACTGGTTTGTCACAATAGACTTAAAGGACGCATATTTCAATGTCTCCATCCTTCCTCAACACAGGAGGCTCCTCAGGTTTGCTTTAGGGGGCGAAGCTTACCAGTATCAGGTTCTTCCATTCGGCCTAGCTTTATTTCCCTGCACGTTCACGGAGTGCGTGGATGCAACTTTGGCTCCTCTGAGACTCCAGGGCATCCGCGTTCTGAACTATGAAGACGAATAGCCCTTTCTGCAACAATCAGGACAACGAGCGCTTCAGCATCGAGATGCTGTTCTTACTCACATGAAAGTGTCGGGGTTGAGACTAAATGCCAAGAAAGTGTTTTATCTCGATACAGAATACCACATTTCTGAGGAAAAATTGTGGATTAATGAAATACTTAAGGCATGTATTAAGATTAATATACTTTATAAAGAGTTTTTAAAGAAGCAGAAAAAAATATATAAGACATAAAAATAAACTGATTAGAATCATGAGAAATAATAAAATTAATTATTACAATAAATTACTGGAGGAAGTAATAAATACATGGAGGGTGCTAAATGAAATGATCAAGAATAATAAAGGACAAATAGGAGATTTCAACTATTTATTAATTAAAAAACAATACAGAGGTCAAGGATATGACCTTAGCTCCAAGTTAATTATTTAATTTTTTTGTTTGTCTGAGTTGGTCCAGGTTTGGCTAAGGGGTTTGCAAAGACTGGCAGCATAAATTATGTGTTATGTAAGAATGTACACATATAAGTAAATCTGTTTGTGAAGGGAAATTATAGAGATTGTTAAAACATTTAAGAGTAAAAGGTCCACAGACTGGAATGGTATTGACAATGTTAAAACACAATATACTCAGCAAAATGTTTCCAGGGCTAATAGGACAATTTCACATGCACATATTCAACTTGAGAAAGAATTTGAAATACTGCATTTTTGCTCCTTGATCGTGAACATTATATACATTCTCAATTACTCCTAACTTATGTGTGGTTAAAGAATCCTTAATCTTCTACACACAAAGATTGACTCCTTCTGATTTTGTGTCAGCCTTACAGAAGTCCATATTGACCTACTGAACATTTTTCTGGGCCTAGAGTCTCCAATTATGAAAATTCACTACTATAGCAAGTTGACCTTTTGAAGATTATTCTTGGCAAAGGGTAATCATAAAGTAACAGATTATATATTCGCATAGAATCATTCTGATGTTAAATCACCCAATAGAATACCATAATTGACCTACTGAAAATATGTTTTTTCTGAGTCCTCAGTCATGAACTTTTTCCTCTCACAAAGAGACGCGCTCCCAAGGAGAAAGTGCTCACGAATCACGTTGAGCAATCACACGCACACGATCGTGTGCACTTGGGGAATATCCCAGACCACGGGTCGCCGAGGGGAATCACCAAAGCCGAGAGATATCTATAAAAATAATTCCTCCATTTGTTCATTAAATCACACATACATTAAATATAAAACTGCATCTTTAAATAGCACACAGCACACAAAACAGCATATAAAACATACCTGCATATGAGATACTTTCTTCTGCATTGCAGCAAGAACTCGTGCAAGTAAGAGCTGGTGCTTGCTCATTTATATGTGTTTTGGCATTGCATACAGAATTCTTGCGTTGAAATCTGTGCATTTTAAAAATAAATGATTTTGCATTGCTCAAAGAAATCGTTGTGCATTGAAGTGTGCTATTGCAATGCATTTAATAACTAATTGGGCATTGAAGAGAAAAAACTGCTTTTGCATTGCATTCAAGAACACGTTGTGCACTGAAGAAATAAATGTTTTTACAATCCATACAAGAACTCATGCATTTGCAATGCAATGCAAACGCATACGTGCTTTTGCATTGCAAATGCACGAGTTCCTGTATGGAATCGCAACAAGATCTCCTGCATTTAAGAGATACGTTCATTGCATACAAATCTCTTGTATTGAAGCATTTACAGCTTTTGCAAAGCATTAACTCGTAGTGCTTTGAATTTAATGGTTGCTTTTCATGGCAACAATAACTCTATATTTAAGAGAAGCATGCATTTTTATTGCAACCAGAACGCGTGGGTCTTTTACTTTGCAACAAGAACTCATGCATTTAAGAGATACGTGCTTTTGTATTGATATGTATTGATATGCATTGCAATAATAATAAATAATAATAATTCTCATATATTGAAGCGTTAAAAGCTTTTGCAAAGCAATAACTCGTAGTGCTTTTGAATTTAATGGTTGCTTATCATGGCATACAGAACTCCTGCTTTTGCTTTGCAACAATAAACTCTACATTTAAGAGATCTTTGCTTTTGCAGTGCAACAAAAACTCGTGCTTTTGCATTGCAACAAGACTAATGCATTTAAGAGATGCGTGCTTTTGCATTGTAACAAGAACTCGTGCATTTGAGACATACGTGCTTTTGCATGGCATTGCATTAAGAACCCTTGTAACCTTGTACCCTTGCAGCGATACGTGCTTTTGCATTGCAATAAGAACTCGAGCTTTTAAGAGATGCGTGCTTTTTTTGCATTGCAACAAGAACTCGTGGATTTAGAGATGCGTGCTTTTGAATTGCAACAAGATCTCGTGCATTTAAGAGATACGTGCTTTTGTATTGATATGTACTATTTCATTGCATAAAAATTCTCTTGTATTGAAGCTTTAACTGCTTTTGAAAAACAATACATAACTCATGGTGGCTTTTCATGGCAATACAGAACTTCTGCTTTTGTATTGCAACCAGAACTCGTGCATTTAAGAGATCTGTGCTTTTGCAGTGCAACAAAAACTCGTGCTTTTGCATTGCAACAAGAACTTGTGCATTTAAGAGATCTGTGCTTTTGCACTGCAAAAAAACTTGTGCTTTTGCATTGCAACAAGAACTTGTGCATTTAATAGATGCATTCTTTTGCATTGATATCTGTTTTTGCATTGCAACAAGACTAATGCATTTAAGAGATGCGTGCTTTTGCATTGCAACAAGAACTCGTGCATTTAAGAGATCTTTGCTTTTGCAGTGCAACAAAAACTCGTGGTTTTGCATTGCAACAAGAACTTGTGAATTTAATAGATGCATTCTTTTGCATTGATATGTGCTATTGTATTGCATACAAATCTCTTGTATTTAAGCTTTAACTGCTTTTGCAAAGCAATAAGAACTCTACATTTAAGAGAAGCTCGCTTTTTTATTGCAACCAGAACGCGTGGATTTAAGAGATGCGTCTTTTACATTGCAACAATAACTCGTGCATTTAAGAGATCCGTGCTTTTGCATTGCAACAACAACTCGTGCATTTAAGAGATCTGTGCTTTTGCAGTGCAACAAAAACTCGTGGTTTTGCATTGCAACAAGAACTTGTGCATTTAATAGATGCATTCTTTTGCATTGATATGTGCTATTGTATTGCATACAAATCTCTTGTATTTAAGCTTTAACTGCTTTTGCAAAGCAATAAGAACTCTACATTTAAGAGAAGCTCGCTTTTTTATTGCAACCAGAACGCGTGGATTTAAGAGATGCGTCTTTTACATTGCAACAATAACTCGTGCATTTAAGAGATCCGTGCTTTTGCATTGCAACAACAACTCATGGATTTAGAGATGCACTGATATCTGTTTTTACAATGCAACAAGAACTTGTGTATTTAATAGATGCATTCTTTTGCATTGATATCAGTTTTTTCATTACAACAAGACTAATGCATTTAAGAAATGCGTGCTTTTGCATTGCAACAAGAACTCGTGCATTTGAGACATAAGTGCTTTTGCATGGAATTGCATTAAGAACCCTTGTATTTCAGCGATACGTGCTTTTGCATTGCAATAAGAACTCGAGCTTTTAAGAGATGCGTGCTTTTGCAGTGCTACAACAATTCATGCTTTTGCATTGCAACAACAACTCGTGGATTTAGAGATCCACTGATATCTGTTTTTATATTGCAAAAAGAACTTGTGCAATTAAGAGATGCGTTCTTTCACATTGATACTGTTTTTGCATTGCAATTAGAACTTGTGCATTTAAGATATGCATCTTTTGCATTGCAATTAGAACTCGTGGATTTAGAGATGCGTGCTTTTGAATTGCAACAAGATCTCGTGCATTTAAGAGATAGGTGCTTTTGTATTGATATGTGCTATTTCATTGCATTTATTTCTCCTGTATTGAAGCTTTAACTGCTTTTGCAAAACAATACATAACTTCGTAGTGCAGTGATATGTGCTTTTGAATTTAATGGTTGCTTTTCATGGCATTACAGAACTTCTGCTTTTGTATTGCAACCAGAACTCGTGCATTTAAGAGATCTGTGCTTTAGCAGTACAAAAAAAACTCATGCTTTTGCATTGCAACAAGAACTTGTGCATTTAATAGATGCATTTTTTGCATTGATATCTGTATTTGCATTGCAACAAGACTAATGCATTTAAGAGATCCGTGCTTTTGCATTGCTACAAGAACTCGTGCATTAAGAGATCCGTGCTTTTGCACTGCAACAAAAACTTGTGCTTTTGCATTGCAACAAGAACTTGTGCATTTAATAGATGCAGTCTTTTCAATTGATATCTGTTTTTGCATTGCAACAAGACTAATGCATTTAAGATATGCGTGCTTTTGCATTGCAACAAGAACTCGTGGTTTTGCATTGCAACAAGAACTCGTGGATTTAGAGATGCGTGCTTTTGAATTGCAACAAGATTTCGTGCATTTAAGAGATACGTGCTTTTGTATTGATATGTGCTATTTCATTGCATAAAAATTCTCTTGTATTGAAGCTTTAACTGCTTGTGAAAAACAATACATAACTCATGGTGGCTTTTCATGGCATTACAGAACTTCTGCTTTTGTATTGCAACCAGAACTCGTGCATTTAAGAGATCTGTGCTTTTGCAGTGCAAAAAAAAACTCGTGCTTTTGCATTGCAACAAGAACTTGTGCATTTAAGAGTTCTGTGCTTTTGCACTGCAAAAAAAACTTGTGCTTTTGCATTGCGACAAGAACTTGTGCATTTAATAGATGCATTCTTTTGCATTGATATCTGTTTTTGCATTGCAACAAGACTATTGCATTTAAGAGATGCGTGCTTTTGCATTGCAACAAGAACTCGTGCATTTAAGAGATCTGTGCTTTTGCAGTGCAACAAAAACTCGTGGTTTTGCATTGCATCAAGAATTTGTGCATTTAATAGATGCATTCTTTTGCATTGATATTGATATTGCATACAAATCTCTTGTATTTAAGCTTTAACTGCTTTTGCAAAGCAATAACTCGTAGTGCTTTTGAATTTAATGGTTGCTTTTCATGGCATAGAGAAATCCTGCTTTTGCTTGGCAACAAGAACTCTACATTTAAGAGAAGCTCGCTTTTGTATTGCAACCAGAACGCGTGGATTTAAAAGATGCGTCTTTTACATTGCAACAATAACTCGTGCATTTAAGAGATCCGTGCTTTTGCATTGCAACAACAACTCATGGATTTAGAGATGCACTGATATCTGGTTTTACAATGCAACAAGAACTTGTGTATTTAATAGATGCATTCTTTTGCATTGATATCAGTTTTTTCATTACAACAAGACTAATGCATTTAAGAAATGCGTGCTTTTGCATTGCAACAAGAACTCGTGCATTTGAGACATAAGTGCTTTTGCATGGCATTGCATTAAGAACCCTTGTATTTCAGCGATACGTGCTTTTGCATTGCAATAAGAACTCGAGCTTTTAAGAGATGCGTGCTTTTGCAGTGCTACAACAATTCATGCTTTTGCATTGCAACAACAACTCGTGGATTTAGAGATCCACTGATATCTGTTTTTATATTGCAAAAGAACTTGTGCAATTAAGAGATGCGTTCTTTCACATTGATACTGTTTTGCATTGCAATTAGAACTTGTGCATTTAAGAGCTGCATCTTTTGCATTGCAATTAGAACTCGTGGATTTAGAGATGCGTGCTTTTGAATTGCAACAAGATCTCGTGCATTTAAGAGATAGGTGCTTTTGTATTGATATGTGCTATTTCATTGCATTTATTTCTCCTGTATTGAAGCTTTAACTGCTTTTGCAAAACAATACATAACTCGTAGTGCAGTGATATGTGCTTTTGAATTTAATGGTTGCTTTTCATGGCATTACAGAACTTCTGCTTTTGTATTGCAACCAGAACTCGTGCATTTAAGAGATCTGTGCTTTAGCAGTACAAAAACTCATGCTTTTGCATTGCAACAAGAACTTGTGCATTTAATAGATGCATTTTTTGCATTGATATCTGTATTTGCATTGCAACAAGACTAATGCATTTAAGAGATCCGTGCTTTTGCATTGCTACAAGAACTCGTGCATTAAGAGATCCGTGCTTTTGCACTGCAACAAAAACTTGTGCTTTTGCATTGCAACAAGAACTTGTGCATTTAATAGATGCAGTCTTTTCAATTGATATCTGTTTTGCATTGCACAAGACTAATGCATTTAAGATATGCGTGCTTTTGCATTGCAACAAGAACTCGTGGTTTTGCATTGCAACAAGAACTCGTGGATTTAGAGATGCGTGCTTTTATTGCAACAAGATTTCGTGCATTTAAGAGATACGTGCTTTTGTATCGATATGTGCTATTTCATTGCATAAAAATTCTCTTGTATTGAAGCTTTAACTGCTTGTGAAAAACAATACATAACTCATGGTGGCTTTTCATGGCATTACAGAACTTCTGCTTTTGTATTGCAACCAGAACTCGTGCATTTAAGAGATCTGTGCTTTTGCAGTGCAAAAACTCGTGCTTTTGCATTGCAACAAGAACTTGTGCATTTAAGAGTTCTGTGCTTTTGCACTGCAAAAAAAACTTGTGCTTTTGCATTGCGACAAGAACTTGTGCATTTAATAGATGCATTCTTTTGCATTGATATCTGTTTTGCATTGCAACAAGACTATTGCATTTAAGAGATGCGTGCTTTTGCATTGCAACAAGAACTCGTGCATTTAAGAGATCTGTGCTTTTGCAGTGCAACAAAAACTCGTGGTTTTGCATTGCATCAAGAATTTGTGCATTTAATAGATGCATTCTTTTGCATTGATATTGATATTGCATACAAATCTCTTGTATTTAAGCTTTAACTGCTTTTGCAAAGCAATAACTCGTAGTGCTTTTGAATTTAATGGTTGCTTTTCATGGCATAGAGAAATCCTGCTTTTGCTTGGCAACAAGAACTCTACATTTAAGAGAAGCTCGCTTTTGTATTGCAACCAGAACGCGTGGATTTAAGAGATGCGTCTTTTACATTGCAACAATAACTCGTGCATTTAAGAGATCCGTGCTTTTGCATTGCAACAACAACTCATGGATTTAGAGATGCACTGATATCTGGTTTTACAATGCAACAAGAACTTGTGTATTTAATAGATGCATTCTTTTGCATTGATATCAGTTTTTTCATTACAACAAGACTAATGCATTTAAGAAATGCGTGCTTTTGCATTGCAACAAGAACTCGTGCATTTGAGAGATGCGTGCTTTTGCATGGCATTGCATTAAGAACCCTTGTATTTCAGCGATACGTGCTTTTGCATTGCAATAAGAACTCGAGCTTTTAAGAGATGCGTGCTTTTGCAGTGCTACAACAATTCATGCTTTTGCACTGCAACAACAACTCGTGGATTTAGAGATGCACTGATATCTGTTTTTATATCGCAACAAGAACTTGTGCAATTAAGAGATGCGTTCTTTCGCATTGATACTGTTTTTGCTTTGCAACAAGAACTTGTGCATTTAAGAGGCATCTTTTGCATTGCAATTAGAACTCAAACTTTTAAGAGATGCATGCTTTTTTTGCATTGCAACAAGAACTCGCGGATTTAGAGATGCGTGCTTTTGAATTGCAACAAGATCTCGTGCATTTAAGAGATAGGTGCTTTTGTATTGATATGTGCTATTTCATTGCATTTATTTCTCCTGTATTGAAGCTTTAACTGCTTTTGCAAAACAATACATAACTCGTAGTGCAGTGATATGTGCTTTTGAATTTAATTGTTGCTTTTCATGGCATTACAGAACTTCTGCTTTTGTATTGCAACCAGAACTCGTGCATTTAAGGGATCTGTGCTTTTGCAGTACAACAAAAACTCATGCTTTTGCATTGCAACAAGAACTTGTGCATTTAATAGATGCATTTTTTGCATTGATATCTGTATTTGCATTGCAACAAGACTGATGCATTTAAGAGATCCGTGCTTTTGCATTGCTACAAGAACTCGTGCATTAAGAGATCCGTGCTTTTGCACTGCAGTAAAAACTTGTGCTTTTGCATTGCAACAAGAACTTGTGCATTTAATAGATGCAGTCTTTTCAATTGATATCTGTTTTTGCATTGCAACAAGACTAATGCATTTAAGATATGCGTGCTTTTGCATTGCAACAAGAACTCGTGCATTTAAGAGATCTGTGCTTTTGCAGTGAAACAAAAACTCGTGGTTTTGCATTGCAATAAGAACTTGTGCATTTAATAGATGCATTATTTTGCATTGATATGTGCTATTGTATTGCATACAAATCTCTTGTATTCAAGCTTTAACTGCTTTTGCAAAGCAATAACTCGTAGTGCTTTTGAATTTAATGGTTGCTTTTCATGGCATACAGAACTCCTGCTTTTGCTTTGCCACAAGAACTCTACATTTAAGAGAAGCTCGCTTTTGTATTGCAACCAGAACGCCTGGATTTAAGAGATTCGTCTTTACATTGCAACAATAACTCGTGCATTTAAGAGATCCACTGATATCTGTTTTTATTTCAACAAGAACTTGTGCAATTAAGAGATGCGTTCTTTTGCATTGCAACAAGACTAATGCATTTAAGAGATGCGTGCTTTTGCATTCCAACAATAACTCTTCCATTTAAGAGATCCGTGCTTTTGCAGTGCAACAACAATTCTTGCATTTATGAGATGCTTAAAAACTAACCTACTATACATACTCACTGACTTCACTAAAGGTTTAGCGTTATGCATGTTTAGACGTCCATATTTGACCTACTGAACATAGTTTTGGACCAAAAGTCCTTAAACACTGCCTTACGATACACAATTATTGACTTTCCTTTTGAATTCCATTACAAGCCAAAAGTTCCACAAAAGGTTTATTTTATTTCATTTTATTAACTTTTTATTTTATTTTATTTTTTTACATGTTATGAATGTTCAGACCCCATGGTTCCCTGATAGGGAATGAGACGCTGCATCAAAACGGAGCGCTTCTGCGTGACTGTGTCGTGAAGCACTCGTGAAATCAGTCTAATGGCATGACTCTACATCACAGATGGATGACGTCATTGACTAGGACACTATAAAGCACCCCTGAACCAAACGGTGTCAACTGTGTTTGCCGAGTCAGCGTGCAGATTATGGGTCTGCATCTACAATAAGAATCAAAGACTAAAATATGCGTGGGGAATTGAGCAGACGGAAATTTCCCTCTCTCTCTCTCTTATGATTGCGTGCAAACTAATTATGTGTGGTTCTAGGCTATATCTATGGTTCCCTTTATAAAATTGAGGGGAAAAAAAGATTTTATATATATATAAAATATGAAATTATATAGATATAAAATATGTATATATATATATATATATATATATATATATATATATATATATATATATATATATATATATATATATATATATATATATATATAATTTTATATATATATATATATATATAAAAATATGAATTATATATATATAAAATATGAATATTCAGTCTGTCATGTTGACACTGCACGGCATTTGGGCACCTGCCCGTCTTTCTCTGAGGGCTGTAACACCCACACCAGCTCTCCTGCTGTGAAATGCCGCCCTTTTGCTTTCAGGTCATGATTTCGCTTCTGTCGGGTCCCCGCTTTTAACAACTGCTTCCTTGCAAAATTATGAGCTGTTTCCAATTAATCCTGAAGCTTCCTAGCATATTCAGGGCCCGGGGGCACAGCAGGGACATCTGGGCATCCCGAAAGCCATTTCCCCCGGTGTTCTGATCTCACGCCCTAACGTCAAAAGGGCAGGTGTCTAAGAGGTTGAGTCTTGCACAGTGGATCGGCACGCCATTTAGGATAAATGGCAAGTGCGTATCACAGTCTCGCTGATGCTTGGCAGACACGATGGCCAGCTGCTCCGCCAGTGTCCTGTTAAACCTCTCAACGAGGCCATCGCTTTGGGGATGCATTGGGGTAGTCATTATTTTGTGAATCCCTAATTTTTCACACAACACTGAGAAGACACGCGACTCAAAATTTCGGCCTTGGTCGCTGTGTATGACTTAACATGCCATCCACCAACGCGTTTACCACAGTCTCGGCTTCTTGGTCAGGCTTCTGGCCATATAGTGAAATAATCCATATCCGTCAGCACAAACCTGTTACCCCTCTCTGAACATGGAAAAGGACCCATTACATCCACCCCCACTCTCTCCATTGGGCCTCCTACAGGGAACTGTTGCAGAGGAGCGAGGGACTGGCCACCGTTCCCGGTGGCAGGGTCTTTCCACTCCCTCTCTCACACCCCCATCTCGCAGACGCAGTTCTTTGAATTTGGTCCATAAGTTTTGTGGACAAAGAGAGAATGGCCCTTCCTCCCACAGAGGTCGCTGCTGTGCTTGGACCCACTGGATTACTGGCTGCAGGGTCGCAGCTTCCTCTTGCAGCCGCCTACAGTCCTCTACTTCAACAATTCCCATTATCAAACACGCTGGCTTATCGCCATGCTTACAAACCACAGAAACCCCACTGGCATCAGGGTCCTCCCTGGCTTCTCATTTGTCACAGTACTGACCCTCGTCGGCAAAGCATGGCCGACGAGAAAGAGCGTCTGCATTTGATTGACCTGACCCTGGACGGTGTACTACTAATGTTGCATGCCTGAAGTTCTTCAATCCAGCGCGCCAGCTCAAATCTGACTCTTCATTAGCCATTGGAGAGCTGAATGATCAGTACGTACAGTGAAAGGTAGCCCGCACAGGCAATACTTAAAGTGTCGAACTGCAAAAGCGCTGCAACAAGTTCCGTCTGGTGACACAGTATCTGTGTTCAGCCTTGTTGAACGCCTCGGACGGCTCAATAATCTCCTGTATTGAAGCTTTAACTGCTTTTGCAAAACAATACATAACTCGTAGTGCAGTGATATGTGCTTTTGAATTTAATGGTTGCTTTTCATGGCATTACAGAACTTCTGCTTTTGTATTGCAACCAGAACTCGTGCATTTAAGAGATCTGTGCTTTAGCAGTACAAAAAAACTCATGCTTTTGCATTGCAACAAGAACTTGTGCATTTAATAGATGCATTTTTTGCATTGATATCTGTATTTGCATTGCAACAAGACTAATGCATTTAAGAGATCCGTGCTTTTGCATTGCTACAAGAACTCGTGCATTAAGAGATCCGTGCTTTTGCACTGCAACAAAAACTTGTGCTTTTGCATTGCAACAAGAACTTGTGCATTTAATAGATGCAGTCTTTTCAATTGATATCTGTTTTTGCATTGCAACAAGACTAATGCATTTAAGATATGCGTGCTTTTGCATTGCAACAAGAACTCGTGGTTTTGCATTGCAACAAGAACTCGTGGATTTAGAGATGCGTGCTTTTGAATTGCAACAAGATTTCGTGCATTTAAGAGATACGTGCTTTTGTATCGATATGTGCTATTTCATTGCATAAAAATTCTCTTGTATTGAAGCTTTAACTGCTTGTGAAAAACAATACATAACTCATGGTGGCTTTTCATGGCATTACAGAACTTCTGCTTTTGTATTGCAACCAGAACTCGTGCATTTAAGAGATCTGTGCTTTTGCAGTGCAAAAAAAAACTCGTGCTTTTGCATTGCAACAAGAACTTGTGCATTTAAGAGTTCTGTGCTTTTGCACTGCAAAAAAAACTTGTGCTTTTGCATTGCGACAAGAACTGTGCATTTAATAGATGCATTCTTTTGCATTGATATCTGTTTTGCATTGCAACAAGACTATTGCATTTAAGAGATGCGTGCTTTTGCATTGCAACAAGAACTCGTGCATTTAAGAGATCTGTGCTTTGCAGTGCAACAAAAACTCGTGGTTTTGCATTGCATCAAGAATTTGTGCATTTAATAGATGCATTCTTTTGCATTGATATTGATATTGCATACAAATCTCTTGTATTTAAGCTTTAACTGCTTTTGCAAAGCAATAACTCGTAGTGCTTTTGAATTTAATGGTTGCTTTTCATGGCATAGAGAAATCCTGCTTTTGCTTGGCAACAAGAACTCTACATTTAAGAGAAGCTCGCTTTTGTATTGCAACCAGAACGCGTGGATTTAAAAGATGCGTCTTTTACATTGCAACAATAACTCGTGCATTTAAGAGATCCGTGCTTTTGCATTGCAACAACAACTCATGGATTTAGAGATGCACTGATATCTGGTTTTACAATGCAACAAGAACTTGTGTATTTAATAGATGCATTCTTTTGCATTGATATCAGTTTTTTCATTACAACAAGACTAATGCATTTAAGAAATGCGTGCTTTTGCATTGCAACAAGAACTCGTGCATTTGAGACATAAGTGCTTTTGCATGGCATTGCATTAAGAACCCTTGTATTTCAGCGATACGTGCTTTTGCATTGCAATAAGAACTCGAGCTTTTAAGAGATGCGTGCTTTTGCAGTGCTACAACAATTCATGCTTTTGCACTGCAACAACAACTCGTGGATTTAGAGATGCACTGATATCTGTTTTTATATCGCAACAAGAACTTGTGCAATTAAGAGATGCGTTCTTTCGCATTGATACTGTTTTTGCTTTGCAACAAGAACTTGTGCATTTAAGAGGCATCTTTTGCATTGCAATTAGAACTCAAACTTTTAAGAGATGCATGCTTTTTTTGCATTGCAACAAGAACTCGTGGATTTAGAGATGCGTGCTTTTGAATTGCAACAAGATCTCGTGCATTTAAGAGATAGGTGCTTTTGTATTGATATGTGCTATTTCATTGCATTTATTTCTCCTGTATTGAAGCTTTAACTGCTTTTGCAAAACAATACATAACTCGTAGTGCAGTGATATGTGCTTTTGAATTTAATTGTTGCTTTTCATGGCATTACAGAACTTCTGCTTTTGTATTGCAACCAGAACTCGTGCATTTAAGGGATCTGTGCTTTTGCAGTACAACAAAAACTCATGCTTTTGCATTGCAACAAGAACTTGTGCATTTAATAGATGCATTTTTTGCATTGATATCTGTATTTGCATTGCAACAAGACTGATGCATTTAAGAGATCCGTGCTTTTGCATTGCTACAAGAACTCGTGCATTAAGAGATCCGTGCTTTTGCACTGCAGTAAAAACTTGTGCTTTTGCATTGCAACAAGAACTTGTGCATTTAATAGATGCAGTCTTTTCAATTGATATCTGTTTTTGCATTGCAACAAGACTAATGCATTTAAGATATGCGTGCTTTTGCATTGCAACAAGAACTCGTGCATTTAAGAGATCTGTGCTTTTGCAGTGAAACAAAAACTCGTGGTTTTGCATTGCAATAAGAACTTGTGCATTTAATAGATGCATTATTTTGCATTGATATGTGCTAATGTATTGCATACAAATCTCTTGTATTCAAGCTTTAACTGCTTTTGCAAAGCAATAACTCGTAGTGCTTTTGAATTTAATGGTTGCTTTTCATGGCATACAGAACTCCTGCTTTTGCTTTGCCACAAGAACTCTACATTTAAGAGAAGCTCGCTTTTGTATTGCAACCAGAACGCCTGGATTTAAGAGATTCGTCTTTTACATTGCAACAATAACTCGTGCATTTAAGAGATCCACTAATATCTGTTTTTACATTTCAACAAGAACTTGTGCAATTAAGAGATGCGTTCTTTTGCATTGCAACAAGACTAATGCATTTAAGAGATGCGTGCTTTTGCATTCCAACAATAACTCTTCCATTTAAGAGATCCGTGCTTTTGCAGTGCAACAACAATTCTTGCATTTATGAGATGCTTAAAAACTAACCTACTATACATACTCACTGACTTCACTAAAGGTTTAGCGTTATGCATGTTTAGACGTCCATATTTGACCTACTGAACATAGTTTTGGACCAAAAGTCCTTAAACACTGCCTTACGATACACAATTATTGACTTTCCTTTTGAATTCCATTACAAGCCAAAAGTTCCACAAAAGGTTTATTTTATTTCATTTTATTAACTTTTTATTTTATTTTATTTTTTTACATGTTATGAATGTTCAGACCATGGTTCCCTGATAGGAATGAGACGCTGCATCAAAACGGAGCGCTTCTGCGTGACTGTGTCGTGAAGCACTCGTGAAATCAGTCTAATGGCATGACTCTACATCACAGATGGATGACGTCATTGACTAGGACACTATAAAGCACCCCTGAACCAAACGGTGTCAACTTCTGTTGTCTTCAGCAAGCACTCAGTGTGAAACGGATCTCGTGTTTGCCGAGTCAGCGTGCAGATTATGGGTCTGCATCTACAATAAGAATCAAAGACTAAAATATGCGTGGGAATTGAGCAGACGGAAATTTCCCTCTCTCTCTCTCTTATGATTGCGTGCAAACTAATTATGTGTGGTTCTAGGCTATATCTATGGTTCCCTTTATAAAATTGAGGGGAAAAAAAGATTTTATATATATATATAAAATATGAAATTATATAGATATAAAAAATATGTATATATATATATATATATATATATATATATATATATATATATATATATATATATATATATATATATATATATATATATATGAATTTTATATATATATATATATATATATAAAATATGAATTATATATATATAAAATATGAATATTCAGTCTGTCATGTTGACACTGCACGGCATTTGGGCACCTGCCCGTCTTTCTCTGAGGGCTGTAACACCCACACCAGCTCTCCTGCTGTGAAATGCCGCCCTTTTGCTTTCAGGTCATGATTTCGCTTCTGTCCCCGCTTTTAACAACTGCTTCCTTGCAAAATTATGAGCTGTTTCCAATTAATCCTGAAGCTTCCTAGCATATTCAGGGCCCGGGGCACAGCAGGGACATCTGGGCATCCCGAAAGCCATTTCCCCCGGTGTTCTGATCTCACGCCCTAACGTCAAAAGGGCAGGTGTCTAAGAGGTTGAGTCTTGCACAGTGGATCGGCACGCCATTTAGGATAAATGGCAAGTGCGTATCACAGTCTCGCTGATGCTTGGCAGACACGATGGCCAGCTGCTCCGCCAGTGTCCTGTTAAACCTCTCAACGAGGCCATCGCTTTGGGGATGCATTGGGGTAGTCATTATTTTGTGAATCCCTAATTTTTCACACAACACTGAGAAGACACGCGACTCAAAATTTGGCCTTGGTCGCTGTGTATGACTTAACATGCCATCCACCAACGCGTTTACCAGTCTCGGCTTCTTGGTCAGGCTTCTGGCCATATAGTGAAATAATCCATATCCGTCAGCACAAACCTGTTACCCCTCTCTGAACATGGAAAAGGACCCATTACATCCACCCCCACTCTCTCCATTGGGCCTCCTACAGGGAACTGTTGCAGAGGAGCGAGGGACTGGCCACCGTTCCCGGTGGCAGGGTCTTTCCACTCCCTCTCTCACACCCCCATCTCGCAGACGCAGTTCTTTGAATTTGGTCCATAAGTTTTTGTGGACAAAGAGAGAATGGCCCCTTCCTCCCACAGAGGTCGCTGCTGTGCTTGGACCCACTGGATTACTGGCTGCAGGGTCGCAGCTTCCTCTTGCAGCCGCCTACAGTCCTCTACTTCAACAATTCCCATTATCAAACACGCTGGCTTATCGCCATGCTTACAAACCACAGAAACCCCACTGGCATCAGGGTCCTCCCTGGCTTCTCATTTGTCACAGTACTGACCCTCGTCGGCAAAGCATGGCCGACGAGAAAGAGCGTCTGCATTTGATTGACCTGACCCTGGACGGTGTACTACTAATGTTGCATGCCTGAAGTTCTTCAATCCAGCGCGCCAGCTCAAATCTGACTCTTCATTAGCCATTGGAGAGCTGAATGATCAGTACGTACAGTGAAAGGTAGCCCGCACAGGCAATACTTAAAGTGTCGAACTGCAAAAAGCGCTGCAACAAATTCCCGTCTGGTGACACAGTATCTGTGTTCAGCCTTGTTGAACGCTCGGACGGCTCAATAATCCCTGCCCGCTGCATGTCTAACAAGGCCTTATCAGCAGCGTCCTGACGGGCAAAAGGGAGCCTCTGGGGGCCGCAGCTTAATGGGCATGGCATCCCCAGTCTCAATTTTGTGCTGCACCAGGTGTTTACCCGACATCCCCTTCCCCAAATGCAAAACAATGTTGGAAATCAACCAACAATTCCCAAAACTGCCCCCACTGACTCTCATCCAAGCCCTCACAATTCTTCAGCCATAGTTCCCTCAAAGCAACCAACCCCTCCCCCTCCCAGAGAGGCTGAAATGGAATGGAATTTTCCTGCCCATACCTGCTGGAGAGGCTCAAAGCCGTCTCTAAAGGGGACTGTCTGGCCACCCCGGGAAAGATGTCAGCTGTGGTGTGGGGTAACAGGGTAGGGAAAACATCTATCTGTTGTGGACCGGCGACAACGGTGGGGTGGGTTCGTGAGTGCAAGCGTGTGGTGATCAAGACTAGGATCCTTATGTGCAGCTGCTGCATCCAGCAGACCTGTAAAAGACATATCAGCATTACTTCCAGTGGACATGACAACGTCAGGACCCCCTTCAAAACGGAGCAGGCCATCTCTCAGGTCTAATTGGAAGCCTGCACTTCTAAGAAAGTCCAGCCCGAAAATACAGGGATCGTGGACTGCAGCCACACACACTGAATGACGGAATGTCTTTCCCGCTACAGTCAGCCCCACCATGACTTTACCCTTCATTGGCGCCAGTTCACCTGTCACTGTGCGTAGTCGGACAAACTGGCATTGGATGGAACTACCTCTGGTCTTATAACCGTCACAGTTGATCCTGTATCCACCAATGCTAAACATGGAACCCCCTCCACCAAAATTGGCACATGACAAAAATCACTAAAACATATTCGTCCCACCACAAACACGGACTCCTTTGGGCAACATTCCCCCTGCCCCAACAGTCCTTGAACATCTTCCTCATGTCCCTCTCTTGAGACTCCTAATGGTGATGACTCATATTGGGGATGAGCCTTGGTTACTGGCCAGGTTACACCTGGTTACTGGCCAGCTTTGGACACTGACGTACTAAATGTCCAGTCTGCCCACAGCCCCAGGAAATCCTTGGTCGTGTGCGGGGCTGTTGGTCAGGTTGCAGTGCCACAGCTCGAATTAATTCAGTAATCTCGGAAACCCAGGCTGGCCTTTCGCTTAGCCCCTCCCCACGTCAGTAGACCTCACCTACACAGTCTCCCGTACGGCATGTAGGTTCCACTAACAATCTCCATCTCCAAAGCCATCTCCTAGGCATCCTGCAGGGTTTGAGGGTGAGCTAGTTGCGTCTGTCTACGGAGCTCTGCAGGGGTAAGGGCCTGTATGAATTGGTCTCTTGCCAGCTTCCCTTGAACCGCTCGGACTTAATCTTTTCTTCAGACTATTCTTCCGCATCGTTTTCAGGACCATAACGAGAGAAATCTCGTATACTAACTGGATTAAAACAGTTCACTTCTGACACCAGTGTAACGAACAAAAAAAAAGATGAAAGACTCGCTGAACGGTCAAACTGTTTTTTTTATTCACATGAGCACCCGTGTGGCCGATGCTCTTGCCTCACACAACCTCAAAACTCAAACTCTCCACAGACCCTCACTGCGCAGGCTCTTTTGTCCAGAGGAACAGCTAATGCCTTAAAGCCCCACCAACCAGAATACATTACACATGAAAGAACATACATGCACCTAGAACACACTCTAAAACATAAAGCTTCACTAGACTTGCTACAATACATTATATTCAGCCTCTCATCCAGACCGTTTTTACTTGTCTGGTTGATATTAGGCTGCATTTAATTGTGTGGAATTAAATGATAAATAGTATTCACTATATGAAGTATATATTTTACTGCATTAAAAATAAAGAAAAAAGTCCTGACACCAGAAAGGTCAGACTTCTGATGGCAGTCCCATTCGGAGTGGGTCGGTGTTCACCTCATTACACGGTGCCCGTCCCCAATCGGTGCCATCAGGGGGCCGTTCTGCCAGGCCTGGCACCTAGTGTGCTTCAGGGTGCAGCGGTCCTCAGCGAGCGCACATCTCCATGTCCGCCAGGAAACGTAGCGGCATGGGGAAGCTCGCGCCCGCCGAGGAGGGCTCAAAAAGGGTCGGTTCGGTTGCCCCTTGCCGGTGCGCCGTTTCAGGACACCGAGCTGACCGCTCAACAAACACCAGAGGCTGGCCTCGAAAGGCTGGTTCCCTTAGTAGATTGTCTGGCAGCGTGGAAACTTCTACCAAATATCTCTGATTGGGTCCTGCAGATAGATTACGGGGTGGTATCCACAGTGGTCCTCCCCGAGCAGGCTCTGTTTATGGAACAGGAAGTACAGACTCTTCTGCGAAAAGAGGCCATAGAGAGGGTCCCTCGCCACAGCAGAGAGTCAAGGTTTTACAGCCGATACTTCATAGTTCTGAAGAAGGATGGATGGATGGCTGTGTCCCATTCTAGATCTGCGTCAGTTAAATTGCGGTAAAGAAACTAAAGCTCAAGAAACGCTCACGCTGAAACAGAATGTGTGTCAAATCAGGTCAGAGGACTGGTTTGTCACAATAGACTTAAAGGACGCATACTTCAATACCTCAACACAGGAGGCTCCTCAGGTTTGCTTTAGGGGGCGAAGCTTACCAGTATCAGGTTCTTCCATTCGGCCTAGCTTTATTTCCCTGCACGTTCACGGAGAGCGTGGATGCAACTTTGGCTCCTCTGATTATCTCAATACAGAATACCACATTTCTAGGCGTAGTTTGGGATCGAAGACCATGAAGGCTCATCTAACGCCTGCTCGGGTTGAAGCGATTCTCATAGCCATAAATAAGGTGATGCTAGGCCAGTCACTTACTGTGAAACATTTTCAGAGACTGTTAGGTCTGATGGCTGCAGCGTCCAACGTGATAACTTTTGGCCTGCTGTTCATGAGACCCTTGCATTGGTGGCTCAAGACCAAAGGGTTCTCCCCGAGGGGAAATCCTTTTGCATGATCAGCATTCGTGCCTTGGTGATGTGGAAGAATCCTTGGTTTCTGTCCCAAGGACCGGTGTCGGGGGCTCATTGTCGTTGCCTGATGCTAAGCCTGAGTCCTTAAAAACTAACTTACTATACATACTAATGGACTTCACTTCTGATTCCCATTACAGCCAAAAGTTCCACTAAAGGTTTTTTTTTCTTTTCATGTTATGGATGTTCAGAAGTCCACATTTGACCTACTGATTATAGTTTTGGCCCAAAAGTCCTTAAACAGGCCTAAAAAAGTCTGAGGAAAAATTGTGGATTAATGAAATACTTAAGGCATGTATTAAGATTAATATACTTTATAAAGAGTTTTTAAAGAAGCAGAAAGTAAATATAAGACATAAAAATAAACTGATTATAATCATGAGAAATAATAAAATTAATTATTACAATAAATTACTGCAGGAAGTAATAAATACATGGAGGGTGCTAAATGAAATGATCAAGAATAATAAAGGACAAATAGGAGATTTCAACTAGTTATTAATTAATATTAATTAATTAATTTTTTTGTTTGTCTGAGTTGGTCCAGGTTTGGCTAAGGGGTTTGCAAAGACTGAGACACATGAGATGTGTTATGTAAGAATGTACACATATAAATTAATCTGTTTGTGAAGGGAAATTACAGAGATTGTAAAAACATTTAAGAGTAAAAGGTCCACAGACTGGAATGGTATTGACAATGTTAAAACACAATATACTCAGCAAAATGTTTCCAGGGCTAATAGGACAACTTCACATGCACATATTCAACTTGAGGAAGAATTTGAAATACTGCATTTTTTCTGCCCAAAGACTCCTTGATCGTGAACATTATATACATTCTCAATTACGCCTAACTTATGTGTGGTCAAAGAATCGTTAATCTTGAACTTTCCATAGAGAGGGTCCCTCGCCACAGCAGAGAGTCAAGGTTTTACAGCCGATACTTCATAGTTCTGAAGAAGGATGGATGGATGGCTGTGTCCCATTCTAGATCTGCGTCAGTTAAATTGCGGTAAAGAAACTAAAGCTCAAGAAAGCGCTCACGCTGAAACAGATTGTGTGTCAAATCAGGTCAGAGGACTGGTTTGTCACAATAGACTTAAAGGACGCATACTTCAATGTCTCCATCCTTCCTCAACACAGGAGGCTCCTCAGGTTTGCTTTAGGGGGCGAAGCTTACCAGTATCAGGTTCTTCCATTCGGCCTAGCTTTATTTCCCTGCACGTTCACGGAGAGCGTGGATGCAACTTTGGCTCCTCTGAGACTCCAGGGCATCCGCGTTCTGAACTATGTATAATAGCCCTTTCTGCAACAATCAGGACAACGAGCGGTTCAGCATCGAGATGCTGTTCTTACTCACATGAAAGTGTCGGGTTGAGACTAAATGCCAAGAAAGTGTTTTATCTCAATACAGAATACCACATTTCTAGGCGTAGTTTGGGATCGAAGACCATGAAGGCTCATCTAACGCCCGCTCGGGTTGAAGCGATTCTCAAAGCCATAAATAAGGTGACGCTAGGCCAGTCACTTACTGTGAAACAGTTTCAGAGACTGTTAGGTCTGATGGCAGCAGCGTCCAACGTGATAACTTTTGGCCTGCTGTACATGAGACCCTTGCAGTGGTGGCTCAAGACCAAAGGGTTCTCCCCGAGGAAAAATCCTTTTGCATGATCAGCCTTCGTGCCTTGGTGATGTGGAAGAATCCTTGGTTTCTGTCCCAAGGACCGGTGTCGGGGGCTCATTGTCGTTGCCTGATGCTAAGCCTGAGTCCTTAAATACTAACTTACTATACATACTAATGGACTACACTTCTGATTCCCATTACAGCCAAAAGTTCCACTAAAGTTTTTTTTTTTTCTTTTTATGTTATGGATGTTCAGAAGTCCAGATTTGACCTACTGATTATAGTTTTGGCCCAAAAGTACTTAAACAGGCCTAAAAAAGTCTGAGGAAAAATTGTGGATTAATGAAATACTTAAGGCATGTATTAAGATTAATATACTTTATAAAGAGTTTTTAAAGAAGCAGAAAATAAATATAAGACATAAAAATAAACTGATTAGAATCATGAGAAATAATCAAATTAATTATTACAATAAATTACTGGAGGAAGTAATAAATACATGGAGGGTGCTAAATGAAATGATCAAGAATAATAAAGGATAATAAATAGGAGATTTCAACTAATTATTAATTAAAAAACAACACAGAAGTCAAGGATATGACCTTAGCTCCATATTAATTAATTAATTTTTTTGTTTGAGTTGGTCCAGGTTTGGCTAAGAGGTTTGCAAAGACTGAGACTCATGAGATGTGTTATGTAAGAATGTACACATATAAATTAATCTGTTTGTGAAGGGAAATTATAGAGATTGTTAAAACATTTAAAAGTAAAAGGTCCACAGACTGGAATGGTATTGACAATGTTAAAACACAATATAATCAGCAAAATGTTTCCAGGGCTAATAGGACAACTTCACATGCACATATTCAACTTGAGGAAGAATTTAAAAATACTGCATTTTTTCTTCCCAAAGACTCCTTGATCGTGAACATTATATACATTCTCAATTACGCCTAACTTATGTGTGGTCAAAGAATCCTTAATCTTGAACTTTCCATAGAGAGGGTCCATCGCCACAGCAGAGAGTCAAGGTTTTACAGCCGATACTTCATAGTTCTGAAGAAGGATGGATGGCTGTGTCCCATTCTAGATCTGCGTCAGTTAAATTGCAGTAAAGAAACTAAAGCTCAAGAAACGCTCACGCTGAAACAGATTGTGTGTCAAATCAGCTCAGAGGACTGGTTTGTCACAATAGACTTAAAGGACGCATACTTCAATGTCTCCATCCTTCCTCAACACAGGAGGCTCCTCAGGTTTGCTTTAGGGGGCGAAGCTTACCAGTATCAGGTTCTTCCATTCGGCCTAGCTTTATTTCCCCGCACGTTCACGGAGTGCGTGGATGCAACTTTGGCTCCTCTGAGACTGCAGGGCATCCGCGTTCTGAACTATGTAGACGAATGGCCCTTTCTGCAACAATCAGGACAACGAGCGCTTCAGCATCGATATGCTGTTCTTACTCACATGAAAGTGTCGGGGTTGAGACTAAATGCCAAGAAAGTGTTTTATCTCAATACAGAATACCACATTTCTAGGCGTAGTTTGGGATCGAAGACCATGAAGGCTCATCTAACGCCCGCTCGGGTTAAAGCGATTCTCAAAGCCATAAATAAGGTGACGCTAGGCCAGTCACTTACTGTGAAACAGTTTCAGAGACTGTTAGGTCTGATGGCAGCAGCGTCCAACGTGATAACTTTTGGCCTGCTGTACATGAGACCCTTGCAGTGGTGGCTCAAGACCCAGGGTTCTCCCGGAAATCCTTTTGCATGATCAGCCTTCGTGCCTTGGTGATGTGGAAGAATCCTTGGTTTCTGTCCCAAGGACCGTGTCGGGGGCTCATTGTCGTTGCCTAATGCTAAGAATGAGTCCTTAAATACTAACTCACTATACATACTAATGAACTACACTTCTGATTCCCATTACAGCCAAAAGTTCCACTAAAGTTTTTTTCTTTTATGTTATGGATGTTCAGAAGTCCAGATTTGACTTACTGATTATAGTTTTGGCCCAAAAGTCCTTAAACAGGCCTAAAAAAGTCTGAGGAAAAATTGTGGATTAATGAAATACTTAAGGCATGTATTAAGATTAATATACTTTATAAAGAGTTTTTAAAGAAGCAGAAAATAAATATAAGACATAAAAATAAACTGATTAGAATCATGAGAAATAATCAAATTAATTATTACAATAAATTACTGGAGGAAGTAATAAATACATGGAGGGTGCTAAATGAAATGATCAAGAATAATAAAGGACAAATAGGAGATTTCAACTAGTTATTAATTAAAAACAACACAGAGGTCAAGGATATGACCTTAGCTCCATATTAATTAATTAATTTTTTTGTTTGTCTGAGTTGGTCCAGGTTTGGCTAAGGGGTTTGCAAAGACTGAGACACATGAGATGTGTTATGTAAGAATGTACACATATAAATTAATCTGTTTGTGAAGGGAAATTATAGAGATTGTTAAAACATTTAAGAGTAAAAGGTCCACAGACTGGAATGGTATTGACAATGTTAAAACACAATATACTCAGCAAAATGTTTCCAGGGCTAATAGGACAACTTCACATGCACATATTCAACTTGAGGAAGAATTTGAAATACTGCATTTTTTCTGCCCAAAGACTCCTTGATCGTGAACATTATATACATTCTCAATTACGCCTAACTTATGTGTGGTCAAAGAATCCTTAATCTTGAACTTTCCATAGAGAGGGTCCCTCGCCACAGCAGAGAGTCAAGGTTTTACAGCCGATACTTCATAGTTCTGAAGAAGGATGGATGGATGGCTGTGTCCCATTCTAGATCTGTGTCGGTTAAATTGCGGTAAAGAAACTAAAGCTCAAGCGCTCACGCTGAAACAGATTGTGTGTCAAATCAGGTCAGAGGACTGGTTTGTCACGATAGACTTAAAGGACGCATACTTCAATGTCTCCATCCTTCCTCAACACAGGAGGCTCCTCAGGTTTGCTTTAGGGGGCGAAGCTTTCCAGTATCAGGTTCTTCCATTACTGCCTAGCTTTATTTCCCTGCACGTTCACGGAGCGTGGATGCAACTTTGGCTCCTCTGAGACTCCAGGGCATCCGCGTTCTGAACTATGTGACGAATGGCCCTTTCTGCAACAATCAGGACAACGAGCGGTTCAGCATCGAGATGCTGTTCTCACTCACATGAAAGTGTCGGGTTGAGACTAAATGCCAAGAAAGTGTTTTATCTCAATACAGAATACCACATTTCTAGGCGTAGTTTGGGATCGAAGACCATGAAGGCTCATCTAACGCCCGCTCGGGTTAAAGCGATTCTCAAAGCCATAAATAAGGTGACGCTAGGCCAGTCACTTACTGTGAAACAGTTTCAGAGACTGTTAGGTCTGATGGCAGCAGCGTCCAACGTGATAACTTTTGGCCTGCTGTACATGAGACCCTTGCAGTGGTGGCTCAAGACCAAAGGGTTCTCCCGAGAAATCCTTTTGCATGATCAGCCTTCGTGCCTTGGTGATGTGGAAGAATCCTTGGTTTCTGTCCCAAGGACCGGTGTCGGGGGCTCATTGTTGTTGCCTGATGCTAAGCCTGAGTCCTTAAATCCTAACTTACTATACATACTAATGGACTACACTTCTGATTCCCAATACAGCCAAAAGTTCCACTAAAGGTTTTTTTTTTCTTTTCATGTTATGGATGTTCAGAAGTCCACATTTGACCTACTGATTATAGTTTTGGCCCAAAAGTACTTAAACAGGCCTAAAAAAGTTTGAGGAAAAATTGTGGATTAATGAAATACTTAAGGCATGTATTAAGATTAATATACTTTATAAAGAGTTTTTAAAGAAGCAGAAAATAAATATAAGACATAAAAATAAACTGATTAGAATCATGAGAAATAATCAAATTAATTATTACAATAAATTACTGGAGGAAGTAATAAATACATGGAGGGTGCTAAATGAAATGATCAAGAATAATAAAGGACAAATAGGAGATTTCAACTAGTTATTAATTAAAAAACAACACAGAGGTCAAGGATATGACCTTAGCTCCATATTAATTAATTAATTTTTTGTTTGTCTGAGTTGGTCCAGGTTTGGCTAAGGGGTTTGCAAAGACTGAGACACATGAGATGTGTTATGTAAGAATGTACACATATAAATTAATCTGTTTGTGAAGGGAAATTATAGAGATTGTTAAAACATTTAAGAGTAAAAGGTCCACAGACTGGAATGGTATTGACAATGTTAAAACACAATATACTCAGCAAAATGTTTCCAGGGCTAATAGGACAACTTCACATGCACATATTCAACTTGAGGAAGAATTTGAAATACTGCATTTTTTCTGCCCAAAGACTCCTTGATCGTGAACATTATATACATTCTCAATTACGCCTAACTTATGTGTGGTCAAAGAATCCTTAATCTTGAACTTTCCATAGAGAGGGTCCCTCGCCACAGCAGAGAGTCAAGGTTTTACAGCCGATACTTCATAGTTCTGAAGAAGGATGGATGGCTGTGTCCCATTCTAGATCTGTCAGTTAAATTGTAAAGAAACTAAAGCTCAAGAAACGCTCACGCTGAAACAGATTGTGTGTCAAATCAGGTCAGAGGACTGGTTTGTCACAATAGACTTAAAGGACATACTTCAATGTCTCCATCCTTCCTCAACACAGGAGGCTCCTCAGGTTTGCTTTAGGGGGCGAAGCTTACCAGTATCAGGTTCTTCCATTCGCCTAGCTTTATTTCCCCGCACGTTCACGGAGAGCGTGGATGCAACTTTGGCTCCTCTGAGACTCCAGGGCATCCGCGTTCTGAACTATGTAGACGAATGGCCCTTTCTGCAACAATCAGGACAACGAGCAGTTCAGCATCGAGATGCTGTTCTTACTCACATGAAAGTGTCGGGTTGAGACTAAATGCCAAGAAAGTGTTTTATCTCAATACAGAATACCACATTTCTAGGCGTAGTTTGGGATCGAAGACCATGAAGGCTCATCTAACGCCCGCTCGGGTTGAAGCGATTCTCAAAGCCATAAATAAGGTGACGCTAGGCCAGTCACTTACTGTGAAACAGTTTCAGAGACTGTTAGGTCTGATGGCAGCAGCGCCCAACGTGATAACTTTTGGCCTGCTGTACATGAGACCCTTGCAGTGGTGGCTCAAGACCAAAGGGTTCTCCCGAGGGGAAATCCTTTGCATGATCAGCCTTCGTGCCTTGGTGATGTGGAAGAATCCTTGGTTTCTGTCCCAAGGACCGTGTCGGGGCTCATTGTCGTTGCCTGATGCTAAGCCTGAGTCCTTAAATACTAACTTACTATACATACTAATGGACTACACTTCTGATTCCCATTACAGCCAAAAGTTCCACTAAAGGTTTTTTTCTTTTCATGTTATGGATGTTCAGAAGTCCACATTTGACCTACTGATTATAGTTTTGGCCCAAAAGTCCTTAAACAGGCCTAAAAAAGTCTGAGGAAAAATTGTGGATTAATGAAATACTTAAGGCATGTATTAAGATTAATATACTTTATAAAGAGTTTTTAAAGAAGCAGAAAATAAATATAAGACATAAAAATAAACTGATTAGAATCATGAGAAATAATAAAATTAATTATTACAATAAATTACTGGAGGAAGTAATAAATACATGGAGGGTGCTAAATGAAATGATCAAGAATAATAAAGGACAAATAGGAGATTTCAACTAGTTATTAATTAAAACAACACAGAGGTCAAGGATATGACCTTAGCTCCATATTAATTAATTAATTTTTGTTTGTCTGAGTTGGTCCAGGTTTGGCTAAGGGGTTTGCAAAGACTGAGACACATGAGATGTGTTATGTAAGAATGTACACATATAAATTAATCTGTTTGTGAAGGGAAATTATAGAGATTGTTAAAACATTTAAGAGTAAAAGGTCCACAGACTGGAATGGTATTGACAATGTTAAAACACAATATACTCAGCAAAATGTTTCCAGGGCTAATAGGACAACTTCACATGCACATATTCAACTTGAGGAAGAATTTGAAATACTGCATTTTTTCTGCCCAAAGACTCCTTGATCGTGAACATTATATACATTCTCAATTACGCCTAACTTATGTGTGGTCAAAGAATCCTTAATCTTGAACTTTCCATAGAGAGGGTCCCTCGCCACAGCAGAGAGTCAAGGTTTTACAGCCGATACTTCATAGTTCTGAAGAAGGATGGATGGATGGCTGTGTCCCATTCTAGATCTGTGTCAGTTAAATTATGTAAAGAAACTAAAGCTCAAGAAACGCTCACGCTGAAACAGATTGTGTGTCAAATCAGGTCAGAGGACTGGTTTGTCACAATAGACTTAAAGGACGATACTTCAATGTCTCCATCCTTCCTCAACACAGGAGGTCCTCAGGTTTGCTTTAGGGGCGAAGCTTACCAGTATCAGGTTCTTCCATTACTGCCTAGCTTTATTTCCTGCACGCTCACGGAGAGCGTGGATGCAACTTTGGCTCCTCTGAGACTCCAGGGCATCCGCGTTCTGAACTATGTAGACGAATGGCCCTTTCTGCAACAATCAGGACAACGAGCGTTCAGCATCGAGATGCTGTTCTCACTCACATGAAAGTGTCGGGTTGAGACTAAATGCCAAGAAAGTGTTTTATCTCAATACAGAATACCACATTTCTAGGCGTAGTTTGGGATCAAGACCATGAAGGCTCATCTAACGCCCGCTCGGGTTGAAGCGATTCTCATAGCCATAAATAAGGTGACTCTAGGCCAGTCACTTACTGTGAAACAGTTTCAGAGACTGTTAGGTCTGATGGCAGCAGCGTCCAACGTGATAACTTTTGGCCTGCTGTACATGAGACCCTTGCAGTGGTGGCTCAAGACCAAAGGGTTCTCCCGAGGGGAAATCCTTTGCATGATCAGCATTCGTGCCTTGGTGATGTGGAAGAATCCTTGGTTTCTGTCCCAAGGACCGTGTCAGGGGCTCATTGTCGTTGCCTGATGCTAAGCCTGAGTCCTTAAATACTAACTTACTATACATACTAATGGACTTCACTTCTGATTCCCATTACAGCCAAAAGTTCCACTAAAGGTTTTTTTTCTTTCATGTTATGGATGTTCAGAAGTCCACATTTGACCTACTGATTATAGTTTTGGCCCAAAAGTCCTTAAACAGGCCTAAAAAAGTCTGAGGAAAAATTGTGGATTAATGAAATACTTAAGGCATGTATTAAGATTAATATACTTTATAAAGAGTTTTTAAAGAAGCAGAAAATAAATATAAGACATAAAAATAAACTGATTAGAATCATGAGAAATAATAAAATTAATTATTACAATAAATTACTGGAGGAAGTAATAAATACATGGAGGGTGCTAAATGAAATGATCAAGAATAATAAAGGACAAATAGGAGATTTCAACTAGTTATTAATTAAAAACAATACAGAGGTCAAGGATATGACCTTAGCACCAAGTTAATTATTTAATTTTTTTGTTTGTCTGAGTTGGTCCAGGTTTGGCTAAGGGGTTTGCAAAGACTGGCAGCATAAATTATGTGTTATGTAAGAATGTACACATATAGTAAATCTGTTTGTGAAGGGAAATTATAGAGTTTGTTAAAACATTTAAGAGTAAAAGGTCCACAGACTGGAATGGTATTGACAATGTTAAAACACAATATACTCAGCAAAATGTTTCCAGGGCTAATAGGACAACTTCACATGCACATATTCAACTTGAGGAAGAATTTGAAATACTGCATTTTTTCTGCCCAAAGACTCCTTGATCGTGAACATTATATACATTCTCAATTACGCCTAACTTATGTGTGGTCAAAGAATCCTTAATCTTGAACTTTCCATAGAGAGGGTCCCTCGCCACAGCAGAGAGTCAAGGTTTTACAGCCGATACTTCATAGTTCTGAAGAAGGATGGATGGATGGCTGTGTCCCATTCTAGATCTGTGTCAGTTAAATTGCGGTAAAGAAACTAAAGCTCAAGAAACGCTCACGCTGAAACAGATTGTGTGTCAAATCAGCTCAGAGGACTGGTTTGTCACAATAGACTTAAAGGACGATACTTCAATGTCTCCATCCTTCCTCAACACAGGAGGCTCCTCAGGTTTGCTTTAGGGGCTAAGCTTACCAGTATCAGGTTCTTCCATTCGGCCTAGCTTTATTTCCCGCACGCTCACGGAGAGCGTGGATGCAACTTTGGCTCCTCTGAGACTCCAGGGCATCCGCGTCTGAACTATGTAGACGAATGGCCCTTTCTGCAACAATCAGGACAACGAGCGGTTCAGCATCGAGATGCTGTTCTCACTCACATGAAAGTGTCGGGGTTGAGACTAAATGCCAAGAAAGTGTTTTATCTCAATACAGAATACCACATTTCTAGGCGTAGTTTGGGATCGAAGACCATGAAGGCTCATCTAACGCCCGCTCGGGTTAAAGCGATTCTCAAAGCCATAAATAAGGTGACGCTAGGCCAGTCACTTACTGTGAAACAGTTTCAGAGACTGTTAGGTCTGATGGCAGCAGCGTCCAACGTGATAACTTTTGGCCTGCTGTACATGAGACCCTTGCAGTGGTGGCTCAAGACCAAAGGGTTCTCCCCGAGGGGAAAACATTTTGCATGATCAGCCTTCGTGCCTTGGTGATGTGGAAGAATCCTTGGTTTCTGTCCCAAGGACCGGTGTCAGGGGCTCATTGTCGTTGCCTGATGCTAAGCCTGAGTCCTTAAATACTAACTTACTATACATACTAATGGACTACACTTCTGATTCCCATTACAGCCAAAAGTTCCACTAAAGGTTTTTTTTCGTTTCATGTTATGGATGTTCAGAAGTCCACATTTGACCTTACTGATTATAGTTTTGGCCCAAAAGTCCTTAAACAGGCCTAAAAAAGTCTGAGGAAAAATTGTGGATTAATGAAATACTTAAGGCATGTATTAAGATTAATATACTTTATAAAGAGTTTTTAAAGAAGCAGAAAATAAATATAAGACATAAAAATAAACTGATTAGAATCATGAGAAATAATAAAAATTAATTATTACAATAAATTACTGGAGGAAGTAATAAATACATGGAGGGTGCTAAATGAAATGATCAAGAATAATAAAGGACAAATAGGAGATTTCAACTAGTTATTAATTAAAAACAACACAGAGGTCAAGGATATGACCTTAGCTCCATATTAATTAATTAATTTTTTGTTTGTCTGAGTTGGTCCAGGTTTGGCTAAGGGGTTTGTAAAGACTGAGACACATGAGATGTGTTATGTAAGAATGTACACATATAAATTAATCTGTTTGTGAAGGGAAATTATAGAGATTGTTAAAACATTTAAGAGTAAAAGGTCCACAGACTGGAATGGTATTGACAATGTTAAAACACAATATACTCAGCAAAATGTTTCCAGGGCTAATAGGACAACTTCACATGCACATATTCAACTTGAGGAAGAATTTGAAATACTGCATTTTTTCTGCCCAAAGACTCCTTGATCGTGAACATTATATACATTCTCAATTACGCCTAACTTATGTGTGGTCAAAGAATCCTTAATCTTGAACTTTCCATAGAGAGGGTCCCTCGCCACAGCAGAGAGTCAAGGTTTTACAGCCGATACTTCATAGTTCTGAAGAAGGATGGATGGATGGCTGTGTCCCATTCTAGATCTGTGTCAGTTAAATTGCGGTAAAGAAACTAAAGCTCAAGAAACGCTCACGCTGAAACAGATTGTGTGTCAAATCAGGTCAGAGGACTGGTTTGTCACAATAGACTTAAAGGACGATACTTCAATGTCTCCATCCTTCCTCAACACAGGAGGATCCTCAGGTTTGCTTTAGGGGGCGAAGCTTTCCAGTATCAGGTTCTTCCATTACTGCCTAGCTTTATTTCCTGCACGCTCACGGAGAGCGTGGATGCAACTTTGGCTCCTCTGAGACTCCAGGGCATCCGCTCTGAACTATGTAGACGAATGGCCCTTTCTGCAACAATCAGGACGAGCGGTTCAGCATCGAGATGCTGTTCTCACATGAAAGTGTCGGGTTGAGACTAAATGCCAAGAAAGTGTTTTATCTCAATACAGAATACCACATTTCTAGGCGTAGTTTGGGATCAAGACCATGAAGGCTCATCTAACGCCCGCCGGGTTGAAGCGATTCTCATAGCCATAAATAAGGTGACTCTAGGCCAGTCACTTACTGTGAAACAGTTTCAGAGACTGTTAGGTCTGATGGCAGCAGCGCCCAACGTGATAACTTTTGGCCTGCTGTACATGAGACCCTTGCAGTGGTGGCTCAAGACCAAAGGGTTCTCCCGAGGGGAAATCCTTTGCATGATCAGCATTCGTGCCTTGGTGATGTGGAAGAATCCTTGGTTTCTGTCCCAAGGACCGTGTCAGGGGCTCATTGTCGTTGCCTGATGCTAAGCCTGAGTCCTTAAATACTAACTTACTATACATACTAATGGACTTCACTTCTGATTCCCATTACAGCCAAAAGTTCCACTAAAGGTTTTTTTTCTTTCATGTTATGGATGTTCAGAAGTCCACATTTGACCTACTGATTATAGTTTTGGCCCAAAAGTCCTTAAACAGGCCTAAAAAAGTCTGAGGAAAAATTGTGGATTAATGAAATACTTAAGGCATGTATTAATATTAATATACTTTATAAAGAGTTTTTAAAGAAGCAGAAAATAAATATAAGACATAAAAATAAACTGATTAGAATCATGAGAAATAATAAAATTAATTATTACAATAAATTACTGGAGGAAGTAATAAATACATGGAGGGTGCTAAATGAAATGATCAAGAATAATAAAGGACAAATAGGAGATTTCAACTATTTATTAATTAAAAAACAATACAGAGGTCAAGGATATGACCTTAGCTCCAAGTTAATTATTTAATTTTTTTGTTTGTCTGAGTTGGTCCAGGTTTGGCTAAGGGGTTTGCAAAGACTGGCAGCATAAATTATGTGTTATGTAAGAATGTACACATATAAGTAAATCTGTTTGTGAAGGGAAATTATAGAGTTTGTTAAAACATTTAAGAGTAAAAGGTCCACAGACTGGAATGGTATTGACAATGTTAAAACACAATATACTCAGCAAAATGTTTCCAGGGCTAATAGGACAACTTCACATGCACATATTCAACTTGAGGAAGAATTTGAAATACTGCATTTTTTCTGCCCAAAGACTCCTTGATCGTGAACATTATATACATTCTCAATTACGCCTAACTTATGTGTGGTCAAAGAATCCTTAATCTTGAACTTTCCATAGAGAGGGTCTCTCGCCACAGCAGAGAGTCAAGGTTTTACAGCCGATACTTCATAGTTCTGAAGAAGGATGGATGGCTGTGTCCCATTCTAGATCTGTGTCAGTTAAATTGCGGTAAAGAAACTAAAGCTCAAGAAACGCTCACGCTGAAACAGATTGTGTGTCAAATCAGGTCAGAGGACTGGTTTGTCACAATAGACTTAAAGGACGATACTTCAATGTCTCCATCCTTCCTCAACACAGGAGGCTCCTCAGGTTTGCTTTAGGGGGCGAAGCTTACCAGTATCAGGTTCTTCCATTCGGCCTAGCTTTATTTCCCCGCACGTTCACGGAGAGCGTGGATGCAACTTTGGCTCCTCTGAGACTCCAGGGCATCCGCGTTCTGAACTATGTAGACGAATGGCCCTTTCTGCAACAATCAGGACAACGAGCGGTTCAGCATCGAGATGCTGTTCTCACTCACATGAAAGTGTCGGGTTGAGACTAAATGCCAAGAAAGTGTTTTATCTCAATACAGAATACCACATTTCTAGGCGTAGTTTGGGATCGAAGACCATGAAGGCTCATCTAACGCCCGCTCGTGTTAAAGCGATTCTCAAAGCCATAAATAAGGTGACGCTAGGCCAGTCACTTACTGTGAAACAGTTTCAGAGACTGTTAGGTCTGATGGCAGCAGCGTCCAACGTGATAACTTTTGGCCTGCTGTACATGAGACCCTTGCAGTGGTGGCTCAAGACCAAAGGGTTCTCACCGAGGGAAAAACATTTTGCATGATCAGCCTTCGTGCCTTGGTGATGTGGAAGAATCCTTGGTTTCTGTCCCAAGGACCGGTGTCAGGGGCTCATTGTCGTTGCCTGATGCTAAGCCTGAGTCCTTAAATACTAACTTACTATACATACTAATGGACTTCACTTCTGATTCCCATTACAGCCAAAAGTTCCACTAAAGGTTTTTTTTTTTCTTTTTATGTTATGGATGTTCAGAAGTCCAGATTTGGCTTACTGATTATAGTTTTGGCCCAAAAGTCCTTAAACAGGCCTAAAAAAGTCTGAGGAAAAATTGTGGATTAATGAAATACTTAAGGCATGTATTAAGATTAATATACTTTATAAAGAGTTTTTAAAGAAGCAGAAAATAAATATAAGACATAAAATAAACTGATTAGAATCATGAGAAATAATAAAATTAATTATTACAATAAATTACTGGAGGAAGTAATAAATACATGGAGGGTGCTAAATGAAATGATCAAGAATAATAAAGGACAAATAGGAGATTTCAACTAGTTATTAATTAAAAACAACACAGAGGTCAAGGATATGACCTTAGCTCCATATTAATTAATTAATTTTTTTGTTTGTCTGAGTTGGTCCAGGTTTGGCTAAGGGGTTTGCAAAGACTGAGACACATGAGATGTGTTATGTAAGAATGTACACATATAAATTAATCTGTTTGTGAAGGGAAATTATAGAGATTGTTAAAACATTTAAGAGTAAAAGGTCCACAGACTGGAATGGTATTGACAATGTTAAAACACAATATACTCAGCAAAATGTTTCCAGGGCTAATAGGACAACTTCACATGCACATATTCAACTTGAGGAAGAATTTGAAATACTGCATTTTTTCTGCCCAAAGACTCCTTTGATCGTGAACATTATATACATTCTCAATTACGCCTAACTTATGTGTGGTCAAAGAATCCTTAATCTTGAACTTTCCATAGAGAGGGTCCCTCGCCACAGCAGAGAGTCAAGGTTTTACAGCCGATACTTCATAGTTCTGAAGAAGGATGGATGGATGGCTGTGTCCCATTCTAGATCTGTGTCAGTTAAATTGCATGTAAAGAAACTAAAGCTCAAGAAACGCTCACGCTGAAACAGATTGTGTGTCAAATCAGGTCAGAGGACTGGTTTGTCACAATAGACTTAAAGGACGATACTTCAATGTCTCCATCCTTCCTCAACACAGGAGGCCTCAGGTTTGCTTTAGGGGCGAAGCTTTCCAGTATCAGGTTCTTCCATTCTGCCTAGCTTTATTTCCCTGCACGCTCACGGAGAGCGTGGATGCAACTTTGGCTCCTCTGAGACTCCAGGGCATCCGCTCTGAACTATTTAGACGAATGGCCCTTTCTGCAACAATCAGGACAACGAGCGGTTCAGCATCGAGATGCTGTTCTCACTCACATGAAAGTGTCGGGTTGAGACTAAATGCCAAGAAAGTGTTTTATCTCAATACAGAATACCACATTTCTAGGCGTAGTTTGGGATCGAAGACCATGAAGGCTCATCTAACGCCCGCCGGTTGAAGCGATTCTCATAGCCATAAATAAGGTGACTTAGGCCAGTCACTTACTGTGAAACAGTTTCAGAGACTGTTAGGTCTGATGGCAGCAGCGCCCAACGTGATAACTTTTGGCCTGCTGTACATGAGACCCTTGCAGTGGTGGCTCAAGACCAAAGGGTTCTCCCGAGGGGAAATCCTTTGCATGATCAGCATTCGTGCCTTGGTGATGTGGAAGAATCCTTGGTTTCTGTCCCAAGGACCGTGTCGGGGCTCATTGTCGTTGCCTGATGCTAAGCCTGAGTCCTTAAATACTAACTTACTATACATACTAATGGACTTCACTTCTGATTCCCATTACAGCCAAAAGTTCCACTAAAGGTTTTTTTTTTCGTTTCATGTTATGGATGTTCAGAAGTCCACATTTGACCTACTGATTATAGTTTTGGCCCAAAAGTCCTTAAACAGGCCTAAAAAAGTCTGAGGAAAAATTGTGGATTAATGAAATACTTAAGGCATGTATTAAGATTAATATACTTTATAAAGAGTTTTTAAAGAAGCAGAAAATAAATATAAGACATAAAAATAAACTGATTATAATCATGAGAAATAATAAAATTAATTATTACAATAAATTACTGGAAGAAGTAATAAATACATGGAGGGTGCTAAATGAAATGATCAAGAATAATAAAGGACAAATAGGAGATTTCAACTATTTATTAATTAAAAAACAATACAGAGGGCAAGGATATGACCTTAGCACCAAGTTAATTATTTAATTTTTTTGTTTGTCTGAGTTGGTCCAGGTTTGGCTAAGGGGTTTGCAAAGACTGAGACACATGAGATGTGTTATGTAAGAATGTACACATATAAATTAATCTGTTTGTGAAGGGAAATTATAGAGATTGTTAAAACATTTAAGAGTAAAAGGTCCACAGACTGGAATGGTATTGACAATGTTAAAACACAATATACTCAGCAAAATGTTTCCAGGGCTAATAGGACAACTTCACATGCACATATTCAACTTGAGGAAGAATTTGAAATACTGCATTTTTTCTGCCCAAAGACTCCTTGATCGTGAACATTATATACATTCTCAATTACGCCTAACTTATGTGTGGTCAAAGAATCCTTAATCTTGAACTTTCCATAGAGAGGGTCCCTCGCCACAGCAGAGAGTCAAGGTTTTACAGCCGATACTTCATAGTTCTGAAGAAGGATGGATGGCTGTGTCCCATTCTAGATCTGTGTCAGTTAAATTGCGGTAAAGAAACTAAAGCTCAAGAAACGCTCACGCTGAAACAGATTGTGTGTCAAATCAGCTCAGAGGACTGGTTTGTCACAATAGACTTAAAGGACGCATACTTCAATGTCTCCATCCTTCCTCAACACAGGAGGCTCCTCAGGTTTGCTTTAGGGGGCGAAGCTTACCAGTATCAGGTTCTTCCATTCGCCTAGCTTTATTTCCCGCACGTTCACGGAGAGCGTGGATGCAACTTTGGCTCCTCTGAGACTCCAGGGCATCCGCGTTCTGAACTATGTAGACGAATGGCCCTTTCTGCAACAATCAGGACAACGAGCGGTTCAGCATCGAGATGCTGTTCTCACTCACATGAAAGTGTCGGGTTGAGACTAAATGCCAAGAAAGTGTTTTATCTCAATACAGAATACCACATTTCTAGGCGTAGTTTGGGATCGAAGACCATGAAGGCTCATCTAACGCCCGCTCGTGTTAAAGCGATTCTCAAAGCCATAAATAAGGTGACGCTAGGCCAGTCACTTACTGTGAAACAGTTTCAGAGACTGTTAGGTCTGATGGCAGCAGCGTCCAACGTGATAACTTTTGGCCTGCTGTACATGAGACCCTTGCAGTGGTGGCTCAAGACCAAAGGGTTCTCACCGAGGGAAAAACATTTTGCATGATCAGCCTTCGTGCCTTGGTGATGTGGAAGAATCCTTGGTTTCTGTCCCAAGGACCGGTGTCGGGGGCTCATTGTCGTTGCCTGATGCTAAGCCTGAGTCCTTAAATACTAACTTACTATACATACTAATGGACTACACTTCTGATTCCCATTACAGCCAAAAGTTCCACTAAAGGTTTTTTTTTTCTTTTCATGTTATGGATGTTCAGAAGTCCACATTTGACCTACTGATTATAGTTTTGGCCCAAAAGTCCTTAAACAGGCCTAAAAAAGTCTGAGGAAAAATTGTGGATTAATGAAATACTTAAGGCATGTATTAAGATTAATATACTTTATAAAGAGTTTTTAAAGAAGCAGAAAATAAATATAAGACATAAAAATAAACTGATTATAATCATGAGAAATAATAAAATTAATTATTACAATAAATTACTGGAAGAAGTAATAAATACATGGAGGGTGCTAAATGAAATGATCAAGAATAATAAAGGACAAATAGGAGATTTCAACTATTTATTAATTAAAAAACAATACAGAGGTCAAGGATATGACCTTAGCTCCAAGTTAATTATTTAATTTTTTGTTTGTCTGAGTTGGTCCAGGTTTGGCTAAGGGGTTTGCAAAGACTGGCAGCATAAATTATGTGTTATGTAAGAATGTACACATATAAGTAAATCTGTTTGTGAAGGGAAATTATAGAGTTTGTTAAAACATTTAAGAGTAAAAGGTCCACAGACTGGAATGGTATTGACAATGTTAAAACACAATATACTCAGCAAAATGTTTCCAGGGCTAATAGGACAACTTCACATGCACATATTCAACTTGAGGAAGAATTTGAAATACTGCATTTTTTCTGCCCAAAGACTCCTTGATCGTGAACATTATATACATTCTCAATTACGCCTAACTTATGTGTGGTCAAAGAATCCTTAATCTTGAACTTTCCATAGAGAGGGTCCCTCGCCACAGCAGAGAGTCAAGGTTTTACAGCCGATACTTCATAGTTCTGAAGAAGGATGGATGGATGGCTGTGTCCCATTCTAGATCTGTGTCAGTTAAATTGCGGTAAAGAAACTAAAGCTCAAGAAACGCTCACGCTGAAACAGATTGTGTGTCAAATCAGCTCAGAGGACTGGTTTGTCACAATAGACTTAAAGGACGCATACTTCAATGTCTCCATCCTTCCTCAACACAGGAGGCTCCTCAGGTTTGCTTTAGGGGGCGAAGCTTTCCAGTATCAGGTTCTTCCATTACTGCCTAGCTTTATTTCCCTGCACGCTCACGGAGAGGGTGGATGCAACTTTGGCTCCTCTGAGACTCCAGGGCATCCGCGCTCTGAACTATGTAGATAAATGGCCCTTTCTGCAACAATCAGGACAACGAGCGGTTCAGCATCTAGATGCTGTTCTCACTCACATGAAAGTGTCGGGGTTGAGACTAAATGCCAAGAAAGTGTTTTATCTCAATACAGAATACCACATTTCTAGGCGTAGTTTGGGATCGAAGACCATGAAGGCTCATCTAACGCCCGCTCGGGTTAAAGCGATTCTCAAAGCCATAAATAAGGTGACGCTAGGCCAGTCACTTACTGTGAAACAGTTTCAGAGACTGTTAGGTCTGATGGCAGCAGCGCCCAACGTGATAACTTTTGGCCTGCTGTACATGAGACCCTTGCAGTGGTGGCTCAAGACCAAAGGGTTCTCCCGAGGAAATCCTTTTGCATGATCAGCCTTCGTGCCTTGGTGATGTGGAAGAATCCTTGGTTTCTGTCCCAAGGACCGGTGTCGGGGGCTCATTGTCGTTGCCTGATGCTAAGCCTGAGTCCTTAAATACTAACTTACTATACATACTAATGGACTAAACTTCTGATTCCCATTACAGCCAAAAGTTCCACTAAAGGTTTTTTTTCTTTTCATGTTATGGATGTTCAGAAGTCCACATTTGACCTACTGATTATAGTTTTGGCCCACAAGTACTTAAACAGGCCTAAAAAAGTCTGAGGAAAAATTGTGGATTAATGAAATACTTAAGGCATGTATTAAGATTAATATACTTTATAAAGAGTTTTTAAAGAAGCAGAAAATAAATATAAGACATAAAAATAAACTGATTAGAATCATGAGAAATAATAAAATTAATTATTACAATAAATTACTGGAGGAAGTAATAAATACATGGAGGGTGCTAAATAAAATGATCAAGAATAATAAAGGACAAAAAGGAGATTTCAACTAGTTATTAATTAAAAAACAACACAGAGGTCAAAGATATGACCTTAGCTCCATATTAATTAATTAATTTTTTTGTTTGTCTGAGTTGGTCTAGGTTTGGCTAAGGGGTTTGTAAAGACTGAGACACATGAGATGTGTTATGTAAGAATGTACACATATAAATTAATCTGTTTGTGAAGGGAAATTATAGAGATTGTTAAAACATTTAAGAGTAAAAGGTCCACAGACTGGAATGGTATTGACAATGTTAAAACACAATATAATCAGCAAAATGTTTCAGGGCTAATAGGACATGGGTCACATGCACATATTCAACTTGAGGAAGAATTTGAAATACTGCATTTTTTCTGCCCAAAGACTCCTTGATCGTGAACATTATATACATTTTCAATTACGCCTAACTTATGTGTGGTCAAAGAAATCTTGAACTTTCCATAGAGAGGGTCCTTGCCACAGCAGAGAGTCAAGGTTTTACAGCCGATACTTCATAGTTCTGAAGAAGGATGGATGGATGGCTGTGTCCCATTCTAGATCTGTGTCAGTTAAATTGCGGTAAAGAAACTAAAGCTCAAGAAACGCTCACGCTGAAACAGATTGTGTGTCAAATCAGGTCAGAGGACTGGTTTGTCACAATAGACTTAAAGGACGCATACTTCAATGTCTCCATCCTTCCTCAACACAGGAGGCTCCTCAGGTTTGCTTTAGGGGGCGAAGCTTTCCAGTATCAGGTTCTTCCATTACTGCCTAGCTTTATTTCCCTGCACGTCTCACGGAGAGGGTGGATGCAACTTTGGCTCCTCTGAGACTCCAGGGCATCCGCGTTCTGAACTATGTAGACGAATGGCCCTTTCTGCAACAATCAGGACAACGAGCGGTTCAGCATCTAGATGCTGTTCTCACTCACATGAAAGTGTCGGGTTGAGACTAAATGCCAAGAAAGTGTTTTATCTCAATACAGAATACCACATTTCTAGGCGTAGTTTGGGATCGAAGACCATGAAGGCTCATCTAACGCCCGCCGGGTTGAAGCGATTCTCATAGCCATAAATAAGGTGACTTAGGCCAGTCACTTACTGTGAAACAGTTTCAGAGACTGTTAGGTCTGATGGCAGCAGCGTCCAACGTGATAACTTTTGGCCTGCTGTACATGAGACCCTTGCAGTGGTGGCTCAAGACCAAAGGGTTCTCCCGAGAAATCCTTTGCATGATCAGCATTCGTGCCTTGGTGATGTGGAAGAATCCTTGGTTTCTGTCCCAAGGACCGGTGTCGGGGCTCATTGTTTGCCTGATGCTAAGCCTGAGTCCTTAAATACTAACTTACTATACATACTAATGGACTACACTTCTGATTCCCATTACAGCCAAAAGTTCCACTAAAGGTTTTTTTTCTTTTCATGTTATGGATGTTCAGAAGTCCACATTTGACCTACTGATTATAGTTTTGGCCCAAAAGTACTTAAAGAGGCCTAAAAAAGTCTGAGGAAAAATTGTGGATTAATGAAATACTTAAGGCATGTATTAAGATTAATATACTATATAAAGAGTTTTTAAAGAAGCAGAAAATAAATATAAGACATAAAAATAAACTGATTATAATCATGAGAAATAATAAAATTAATTATTACAATAAATTACTGGAGGAAGTAATAAATACATGGAGGGTGCTAAATGAAATGATCAAGAATAATAAAGGACAAATAGGAGATTTCAACTAGTTATTAATTAAAAACAACACAGAGGTCAAGGATATGACCTAAGCTCCATATTAATTAATTAATTTTTTGTTTGTCTGAGTTGGTCCAGGTTTGGCTAAGGGGTTTGTAAAGACTGAGACATGAGATATGTTATGTAAGAATGTACACATATAAATTAATCTGTTTGTGAAGGGAAATTATAGAGATTGTTAAAACATTTAAGAGTAAAAGGTCCACAGACTGGAATGGTATTGACAATGTTAAAACACAATATAATCAGCAAAATGTTTCCAGGGCTAATAGGACATGAGGGTCACATGCACATATTCAACTTGAGGAAGAATTTTAAATACTGCATTTTTCTGCCCAAAGACTCCTTGATCGTGAACATTATATACATTTTCAATTACGCCTAACTTATGTGTGGTCAAAGAATCCTTAATCTTGAACTTTCCATAGAGAGGGTCCCTCGCCACAGCAGAGAGTCAAGGTTTTACAGCCGATACTTCATAGTTCTGAAGAAGGATGGATGGATGGCTGTGTCCCATTCTAGATCTGTGTCAGTTAAATTGTAAAGAAACTAAAGCTCAAGAAACGCTCACGCTGAAACAGATTGTGTGTCAAATCAGGTCAGAGGACTGGTTTGTCACAATAGACTTAAAGGACGCATACTTCAATGTCTCCATCCTTCCTCAACACAGGAGGCTCCTCAGGTTTGCTTTAGGGGGCGAAGCTTTCCAGTATCAGGTTCTTCCATTACTGCCTAGCTTTATTTCCCTGCACGTTCACGGAGAGCGTGGATGCAACTTTGGCTCCTCTGAGACTCCAGGGCATCCGCGTTCTGAACTATGTAGATAAATGGCCCTTTCTGCAACAATCAGGACAACGAGCGTTCAGCATCTAGATGCTGTTCTCACTCACATGAAAGTGTCGGGTTGAGACTAAATGCCAAGAAAGTGTTTTATCTCAATACAGAATACCACATTTCTAGGCGTAGTTTGGGATCGAAGACCATGAAGGCTCATCTAATGCCCGCTCGGGTTAAAGCGATTCTCAAAGCCATAAATAAGGTGACGCTAGGCCAGTCACTTACTGTGAAACAGTTTCAGAGACTGTTAGGTCTGATGGCAGCAGCGTCCAACGTGATAACTTTTGGCCTGCTGTACATGAGACCCTTGCAGTGGTGGCTCAAGACCAAAGGGTTCTCCCCGAGGGGAAATCCTTTTGCATGATCAGCCTTCGTGCCTTGGTGATGTGGAAGAATCCTTGGTTTCTGTCCCAAGGACCGTGTCGGGGCTCATTGTCGTTGCCTGATGCTAAGCCTGAGTCCTTAAATACTAACTTACTATACATACTAATGGACTAAACTTCTGATTCCCATTACAGCCAAAAGTTCCACTAAAGGTTTTTTTTTCTTTTCATGTTATGGATGTTCAGAAGTCCACATTTGACCTACTGATTATAGTTTTGGCCCACAAGTACTTAAACAGGCCTAAAAAAGTCTGAGGAAAAATTGTGGATTAATGAAATACTTAAGGCATGTATTAAGATTAATATACTTTATAAAGAGTTTTTAAAGAAGCAGAAAATAAATATAAGACATAAAAATAAACTGATTAGAATCATGAGAAATAATAAAATTAATTATTACAATAAATTACTGGAGGAAGTAATAAATACATGGAGGGTGCTAAATGAAATGATCAAGAATAATAAAGGACAAAAAGGAGATTTCAACTAGTTATTAATTAAAAAACAACACAGAGGTCAAAGATATGACCTTAGCTCCATATTAATTAATTATTTTTTTGTTTGTCTGAGTTGGTCTAGGTTTGGCTAAGGGGTTTGTAAAGACTGAGACACATGAGATGTGTTATGTAAGAATGTACACATATAAATTAATCTGTTTGTGAAGGGAAATTATAGAGATTGTTAAAACATTTAAGAGTAAAAGGTCCACAGACTGGAATGGTATTGACAATGTTAAAACACAATATAATCAGCAAAATGTTTCAGGGCTAATAGGACATGCGGGTCACATGCACATATTCAACTTGAGGAAGAATTTGAAATACTGCATTTTTCTGCCCAAAGACTCCTTGATCGTGAACATTATATACATTTTCAATTACGCCTAACTTATGTGTGGTCAAAGAAATCTTGAACTTTCCATAGAGAGGGTCCTTGCCACAGCAGAGAGTCAAGGTTTTACAGCCGATACTTCATAGTTCTGAAGAAGGATGGATGGATGGCTGTGTCCCATTCTAGATCTGTGTCAGTTAAATTGCGGTAAAGAAACTAAAGCTCAAGAAACGCTCACGCTGAAACAGATTGTGTGTCAAATCAGGTCAGAGGACTGGTTTGTCACAATAGACTTAAAGGACATACTTCAATGTCTCCATCCTTCCTCAACACAGGAGGCTCCTCAGGTTTGCTTTAGGGGCGAAGCTTTCCAGTATCAGGTTCTTCCATTACTGCCTAGCTTTATTTCCCTGCACGTTCACGGAGAGCGTGGATGCAACTTTGGCTCCTCTGAGACTCCAGGGCATCCGCGTTCTGAACTATGTAGACGAATGGCCCTTTCTGCAACAATCAGGACAACGAGCGGTTCAGCATCTAGATGCTGTTCTCACTCACATGAAAGTGTCGGGTTGAGACTAAATGCCAAGAAAGTGTTTTATCTCAATACAGAATACCACATTTCTAGGCGTAGTTTGGGATCGAAGACCATGAAGGCTCATCTAACGCCGCTCGGGTTGAAGCGATTCTCATAGCCATAAATAAGGTGACTCTAGGCCAGTCACTTACTGTGAAACAGTTTCAGAGACTGTTAGGTCTGATGGCAGCAGCGCCCAACGTGATAACTTTTGGCCTGCTGTACATGAGACCCTTGCAGTGGTGGCTCAAGACCAAAGGGTTCTCCCCGAGGGGAAATCCTTTTGCATGATCAGCATTCGTGCCTTGGTGATGTGGAAGAATCCTTGGTTTCTGTCCCAAGGACCGGTGTCAGGGGCTCATTGTCGTTGCCTGATGCTAAGCCTGAGTCCTTAAATACTAACTTACTATACATACTAATGGACTACACTTCTGATTCCCATTACAGCCAAAAGTTCCACTAAAGGTTTTTTTTCTTTTCATGTTATGGATGTTCAGAAGTCCACATTTGACCTACTGATTATAGTTTTGGCCCAAAAGTACTTAAAGAGGCCTAAAAAAGTCTGAGGAAAAATTGTGGATTAATGAAATACTTAAGGCATGTATTAAGATTAATATACTATATAAAGAGTTTTTAAAGAAGCAGAAAATAAATATAAGACATAAAAATAAACTGATTATAATCATGAGAAATAATAAAATTAATTATTACAATAAATTACTGGAGGAAGTAATAAATACATGGAGGGTGCTAAATGAAATGATCAAGAATAATAAAGGACAAATAGGAGATTTCAACTAGTTATTAATTAAAAACAACACAGAGGTCAAGGATATGACCTAAGCTCCATATTAATTAATTAATTTTTTTGTTTGTCTGAGTTGGTCCAGGTTTGGCTAAGGGTTTGTAAAGACTGAGACATGAGATATGTTATGTAAGAATGTACACATATAAATTAATCTGTTTGTGAAGGGAAATTATAGAGATTGTTAAAACATTTAAGAGTAAAAGGTCCACAGACTGGAATGGTATTGACAATGTTAAAACACAATATAATCAGCAAAATGTTTCCAGGGCTAATAGGACAACTTCACATGCACATATTCAACTTGAGGAAGAATTTGAAATACTGCATTTTTTCTGCCCAAAGACTCCTTGATCGTGAACATTATATACATTCTCAATTACGCCTAACTTATGTGTGGTCAAAGAATCCTTAATCTTGAACTTTCCATAGAGAGGGTCTCGCCACAGCAGAGAGTCAAGGTTTTACAGCCGATACTTCATAGTTCTGAAGAAGGATGGATGGCTGTGTCCCATTCTAGATCTGCGTCAGTTAAATTGCGGTAAAGAAACTAAAGCTCAAGAAACGCTCACGCTGAAACAGATTGTGTGTCAAATCAGCTCAGAGGACTGGTTTGTCACAATAGACTTAAAGGACGATACTTCAATGTCTCTATCCTTCCTCAACACAGGAGGCTCCTCAGATTTGCTTTAGGGGGCGAAGCTTACCAGTATCAGGTTCTTCCATTCGGCCTAGCTTTATTTCCCCGCACGTTCACGGAGAGCGTGGATGCAACTTTGGCTCCTCTGAGACTCCAGGGCATCCGCGTTCTGAACTATGTAGACGAATGGCCCTTTCTGCAACAATCAGGACAACGAGCGGTTCAGCATCGAGATGCTGTTCTCACTCACATGAAAGTGTCGGGTTGAGACTAAATGCCAAGAAAGTGTTTTATCTCAATACAGAATACCACATTTCTAGGCGTAGTTTGGGATCGAAGACCATGAAGGCTCATCTAATGCCCGCTCGGTTAAAGCGATTCTCAAAGCCATAAATATTGCTTCCTGCTTTGCTACTGTTCGACGCTCTTGCTTACTGCTCCGCGCTTTGCTCTATCGCTTCTATATTTTATCTCGTAATTTCGTAATTTCAACTTCTGTAAATCAGCACAGTGCTCAAACAACAAAGCTTGACTTCAATGATAAAATTTGAAACTCTGGTGACTGGATTACTACAAAAAAGCGGAATATTTCATCCAACCAGCCTCCCACTGCCATCAGCTTACATTCCGAGAAGGGAAAACACAGCTGCCTACATTCAAAAGGATAAGAAAATGCCTCCTCTAGAATCTACTTGCTGCACAAACTGCCACAGACTTTTACAGAGGATTGCAGTTCTTGAAACAAAGTTATTTGCGGAACCACCGAACCAGACGAATCACACAGAGCTTCAAAATGAACGCCTCAGCACACTGCCGGTGAGTCCCATAAACATAGTGCTACCCAACAGGGGAAACAAATAACTGATCAACACACTAATCGATGGCACAAACAGGGAGCAAGACCCAAAGGGACCCGAGACATCAGATTGTCACGAGGCCACATACTGCAACATTAGCATGCTCTACCCCAGACACAAGGATTGCAAACGCTGATTTCCTACCACCAACTATACAACTTGAAAACAGATTTGAAGTATTAATGAATGTGGGTGATGAATCCCCAAATGTGATGAATGTAAACGAACACAGATCGTATCAGCCAGCAGCTAACACTGATACCAAAAGGCGCTCAAGGTCGAGCAGACAGCGGCACTCAGCTCAGAGCGCAGAGCCCAGGACTCTGATAGTGGGGACTCCACAGTCAGAAACATTAGCAGCAGGGATACAACTACATGCTGCCTTCCACAAGCTACAGTTTCTGACGTAAACAGGGAAATTCAGAACATTCTGATGAAACATAAGACTGCAAATCGACTTGTCATTCATGTGGGAAAATCGATATTCAGAGAGAGCAGTCAGAACTCATTAAGAGGATTTCAATGTACTTTTGAAACACTTAGAAAACTAAAAGTTCAACCGTTCATCAGTGGACCACTTCCAGCAAGAGGAACAAATAGGTTTTCACGGTTACTTGGGCTTAATACATGGCTGCAAAAAACCTGCAACATAAAGGGAGTGAACTTCATCGACAACTTTAATCTATTCTGGAGCCAGAGACAATTGTTTACATCAAATGGCCTTCACCCAAACAAACTTGGTGCAAGAGTGCTAAAGGACAATATTCACTTTTCCCTACACCATCCCTCAGCTGTGTGTGCTAACTCACTCGACCTGAATGGCACACACACACCTGAACAGACTATGGACGACTACAGGACTTCATTTCAGCATCTGAATGGACATGTCACATTCCACAAGGACACTGATAACATCACGCAGCCACAACAGCCACTGCTCACGGACACACTCCCATCTGAGTCCCGCCCACAGTGCTCACCACAGACAGACTGTGACATATTAGAACTAACACAGATTGAGGACTGAACAGTAACATCTCTGCCCATACTGTGGAGGTGCACGAAAGGGTGGGCTCTAAGGGGGGTCAGACTAGTGAACTGTTACGCTTTATGACTAGTCTGAACAGGAAACTGCATGAAATGTCTAAGTCACTCCATGAAATGGATGATAACATAATTCAGCCTCCGATAACACCAGAACAACAGCCACCCTCACCAGACATGTTATCCCTCTCACCAGCATCCCCGCTTCTGAGCTTCTCAGAGAGAATGGAGCAAATGGTCTATGCTGGAACCAGACTATCACACTCGATTTCTGCGAGCCCCAGATATCAACCAAGAGCGTCGAGCCCCACAACCATCAAAGCCTGTGGGCCCAGCTCGCTCTCAGCCTCCTCCTGTGAGATTTCTTCGGTCACAACGCCAGGGCCAACACCCTCCTCCATCTGTTGTAGGTGAACCCAAAACAACTGATACCAGCTCTCAGTGATGTGTGTTGGGTCCCGCCATGATAACAGTAACTTTATCAAATGTTTACAGAGCAGCGGGAACCCAGTGTGCCTGTCTCTTTCTCTATTTCAGTTCTGTTACGTGATAGAAAGTGTAAGACCTTCTCAGACCGTATAGCAAACCCATCTAATCTGCTGCCTATTACATGTCAAACTAAGATTACTGTGGGGAAAAAATTAATACTGTTAAGTTAGCACTTTTAAATATCCGTTCACTTAAGAACAAATCATTTCTAGTCAATGACTTAATAACCACAAACAACCTAGATTTTTTGCTTCTAAATGAAACTTGGCTTGAAGAAAACTGCAGTGCAACAGTCCTCAATGAAACAGCCCCTCCTAACTTTACTTTTATGAGTATGTCCAGAGCGTTTAGAAGAGGTGGGGTATTGCTGCTCTTTTAAAGATGTCTATCAATGTAAGCAAGTGTCATTTGGTGACTATCTGTCTTTTGAATATCTGGGTATTGTGTTAAAGGTGCTCCACGCATCCTGCTTATCATTGTTTACAGGCCTCCAAAATACTCTCCATCCTTTACTGAGGACTTTACAGAGCTGTTATCAATAATCTCCTCAGAGTTTGATTGTTTTGCCATTGCTGGGGATTTTAACATTCACATAGACAATGCTGAATCCAGTACAACAAAAGAGCTCATGACTGTTATTAACACTTTTGATTTGACACAGCATGTACATGGTCCCACACACAATCGTGGACACACTCTAGACTTACTTATCAGCAAGGGTCTAAACATTTCATCAATTGTTGTTAAAGATGTAGCATTGTCTGATCATTTCTGTATTTTCTTTGATATTTCAATCTCTCCTGCCATTGAAGCTAGATCTGTCGCTGTCAAGAGAAGCTTAAATGAGAACACTAGTGAGCTATTTATGAAGGCTATATCTCTAACACCAAGCATATCTGCAGACTCTGTTGATTCTCTCCTTGACTCCTTTAACTCAAAAGTTAAGAGTGTAATTGATAATATTGCTCCTGAGAAAGTCAAGAAAAGAGTGGAAGACAGAAAGCACCTTGGAGAAACTCAACGGCAGTGCAAATAATGAAAAGACAATGCAGGAAATCTGAACGCATGTGGCGGAAGACAAAACTTATAATCCATTATAACATCTATAAAGACAGCCTTCATGATTTCAATGTGGAACTAGGCAAGGCTAGACAGACCTTCTTCTCAAATATTATAAACAGAAACATAAACAACACGCGCACTCTTTTGCTACTGTAGAGAGACTGACAAACCCCGAGTCACATTCCCAGTGAAATGCTCTCTGACAGCAAATGCAGTGAGTTTGCTTCCTTCTTCTCAGAGAAAATAAATAATATCAGGAAGGCGATCAGCACATCCGTGAGTTGCTTTGGGTCAGTCAGATCAGACCACAACCTCGGAAAGTTACTATGTCTGATTTTGAAGCAATTGATTATAAAATTTTAGAAGAAACGGTGCAGCACCTTAAAACATCAACCTGCCTCCTTGACACACTCCCCACTTCTTTTTTCAAAAGTGTGTTTAACTGTTTAGAAGCAGATCTGCTATAAGTGGTAAACTCATCACTTCTCAATGGGAATTTTCCAAACTCCTTAAAACCGCAGTAGTTAAGCCTCTTCTGAAAAGAGAAATCTGGATAACTCCATATTGAACAACTACCGACCAATCTCAAATCTCCCATAGGCAAGATCATTGAAAAAGTTGTCTTCAGTCAGCTGAACAAATTCTTAAGCTCAAACGGATACTTTGACAATTTTCAATCTGGTTTCCGACCACATCACAGCACAGAAACAGCGCTCATAAAGATCATAAATGATATTCGCCTCAATACAGATACAGGCAAAACATCAATTCTGGTGCTACTCGACCTCAGTGCGCATTCGACACTGTTGACCATAACATACTTCTTGACAGGCTGGAAAACTGGGTCGGACTTTCTGGGATGGTCCTTAAATGGTTCAGGTCGTACTTAGAAGGAAGAGGTTATTATGTGAGTATAGGTGACCATAAGTCTGACTGGACATCCATGACTTGCGGAGTCCCACAAGGGTCAATTCTAGCACCACTCCTATTCAACCTGTATATGCTGCCACTGAGCCAAATAATGAGAGAGAACCAAATGGCTTACCACAGCTATGCTGACGACACCCAGATCTACTTAGCACTATCACCTAATGACTATAGCCCCATTGACTCCTGTGCAAATGCATTGATGAAATTAACAGTTGGATGAGCCAAAACTATCTCCAGTTAAACAAAAACAAAACTGAAATCATTACATTTGGAAACGAAGATGAAATTCTCAAGGTGAACGCATATCTTGAGACAAAGGTCTAATAACAAAAATCAAGTCAGGAATCTTGGTGTGATTTTGGAGTCAGACCTGAGTTTCAATAGTCATGTCAAAGCAATAACTAAATCAGCTTACTATCATCTGAAAAATATTGCAAGAATTAGATGCTTTGTTTCCAGGCAAGACTTAGAGAAACTCGTTCATGCTTTCATCACCAGCAGGGTGGACTATTGTAATGGTCTTCTAACCGGCCTTCCCAAAAGACCATTAGACAGCTGCAGCTCATACAGAATGCTGCGGCCAGGATTCTGAGCAGAACAAGAAAATATGACCATGTCACGCCAGTCCTCAGGTCTTTACACTGGCTTCCAGTTACATTTAGGATCAATTTTAAAATATTATTACTTGTTTATAAATCACTCAATGACCTAGGACCTCAATACATTGCAGATATGCTGATTAAATACAAACCCATCAGATCACTCAGATCATCAGGATCAAGTCAGCTAGAAATACCAAGAGTTCACTCAAAGAAAGGAGAGTCTGCGTTCAGCTATTGTGCCAGCCGTAGCTGGAACCAGCTTCAGAAGAGATCAGATGTGCTCCAACAGTAGCCACATTCAAATCTAGACTCAAAACACATCTGTTCAGCTGTGCCTTTACTGAATGAGCACTGTGCCACTGTACGTCCGACTGATTGCACCTATTCTAATCTATGCATCATCTTAATTTTTATTTTTATTTTATTTTTATCTATATATACACTGTAATAATTTTATTCTTTTAAATATCTTTACAACTATATATTTCTATTGTCTTCTTATTTTAAAAATTCTCTTTACAACTGTTTTTAATTATCCTGTTTTATTTTTAAGTCTTACACGTGGTATTCTTAATTCTTATCACTATTTTAATTTCATTTTCATGTAAAGCACTTTGAATTGCCATTGTGTATGAAATGTGCTATATAAATAAACTTGCCTTGCCTTGCCTTCTGATTCCCATTACAGCCAAAAGTTCCACTAAAGGTTTTCTTTTTCTTTTCATGTTATGGATGTTCAGAAGTCCACATTTGACCTACTGATTATAGTTTTGGCCCAAAGTACTTAAACAGGCCTAAAAAGTCTGAGGAAAAATTGTGGATTAATGAAATACTTAAGGCATGTACTAAGATTAATATACTTTATAAAGAGTTTTTAAAGAAGCAGAAAATAAATATAAGACATAAAAATAAACTGATTATAATCATGAGAAAAATAAAATTAATTATTACAATAAATTACTGGAGGAAGTAATAAATACATGGAGGGTGCTAAATGAAATGATCAAGAATAATAAAGGACAAATAGGAGATTTCAACTAGTTATTAATTAAAAAACAACACAGAGGTCAAGGATATGACCTTAGCTCCATATTAATTAATTAATTTTTTTGTTTGTCTGAGTTGGTCCAGGTTTGGCTAAGGGGTTTGTAAAGACTGAGACACATGAGATGTGTTATGTAAGAATGTACACATATAAATTAATCTGTTTGTGAAGGAAATTATAGAGATTGTTAAAACATTTAAGAGTAAAAGGTCCACAGACTGGAATGGTATTGACAATGTTAAAACACAATATAATCAGCAAAATGTTTCCAGGGCTAATAGGACAACTTCACATGCACATATTCAACTTGAGGAAGAATTTGAAATACTGCATTTTTTCTGCCCAAAGACTCCTTGATCGTGAACATTATATACATTTTCAATTACGCCTAACTTATGTGTGGTCAAAGAATCCTTAATCTTGAACTTTCCATAGAGAGGGTCCCTCGCCACAGCAGAGAGTCAAGGTTTTACAGCCGATACTTCATAGTTCTGAAGAAGGATGGATGGCTGTGTCCCATTCTAGATCTGCGTCAGTTAAATTGCGGTAAAGAAACTAAAGCTCAAGAAACGCTCACGCTGAAACAGATTGTGTGTCGAATCAGCTCAGAGGACTGGTTTGTCACAATAGACTTAAAGGACGCATACTTCAATGTCTCCATCCTTCCTCAACACAGGAGGCTCCTCAGGTTTGCTTTAGGGGGCGAAGCTTACCAGTATCAGGTTCTTCCATTCGGCCTAGCTTTATTTCCTCGCACATTCACGGAGTGCGTGGATGCAACTTTGGCTCCTCTGAGACTCCAGGGCATCCGCGTTCTGAACTATGTAGACGAATGGCCCTTTCTGCAACAATCAGGACAACGAGGGGTTCAGCATCGAGATGCTGTTCTTACTCACATGAAAGTGTCGGGGTTGAGACTAAATGCCAAGAAAGTGTTTTATCTCAATACAGAATACCACATTTCTAGGCGTAGTTTGGGATCGAAGACCATGAAGGCTCATCTAACGCCCGCTCGGGTTAAAGCGATTCTCAAAGCCATAAATAAGGTGACACTAGGCCAGTCACTTACTGTGAAACAGTTTCAGAGACTGTTAGGTCTGATGGCAGCAGCGTCCAACGTGATAACTTTTGGCCTGCTGTACATGAGACCCTTGCAGTGGTGGCTCAAGACCAAAGGGTTCTCCCGATCCTTTTGCATGATCAGCCTTCGTGCCTTGGTGATGTGGAAGAATCCTTGGTTTCTGTCCCAAGGACCGGTGTCGGGGGCTCATTGTCGTTGCCTGATGCTAAGCCTGAGTCCTTAAATCCTAACTTACTATACATACTAATGGACTACACTTCTGATTCCCATTACAGCCAAAAGTTCCACTAAAGGTTTTTTTCTTTTCATGTTATGGATGTTCAGAAGTCCACATTTGACCTACTGATTATAGTTTTGGCCCAAAAGTACTTAAACAGGCCTAAAAAAGTCTGAGGAAAAATTGTGGATTAATGAAATACTTAAGGCATGTATTAAGATTAATATACTTTTTAAAGAGTTTTTAAAGAAGCAGAAAATAAATATGAGACATAAAAATAAACTGATTAGAATCATGAGAAATAATAAAATTAATTATTACAATAAATTACTGGAGGAAGTAATAAATACATGGAGGGTGCTAAATGAAATGATCAAGAATAATAAAGGACAAATAGGAGATTTCAACTAGTTATTAATTAAAAAACAACACAGAGGTCAAGGATATGACCTTAGCTCCAAATTAATTAATTAATTTTTTTGTTTGTCCAGGTTTAGCTAAGGGGTTTGCAAAGACTGGCAGCATAAATTATGTGTTATGTAAGAATGTACACATATAAAGTAAATCTGTTTGTGAAGGAAATTATAGACATTGTTAAAACATTTAAGAGTAAAAGGTCCACAGACTGGAATGGTATTGACAATGTTAAAACACAATATACTCAGCAAAATGTTTCCAGGGCTAATAGGACAACTTCACATGCACATATTCAACTTGAGGAAGAATTTGAAATACTGCATTTTTTCTGCCCAAAGACTCCTTGATCGTGAACATTATATACATTCTCAATTATGCCTAACTAATGTGTGGTCAAAGAATCCTTAATCTTGAACTTTCCATAGAGAGGGTCCCTCGCCACAGCAGAGAGTCAAGGTTTTACAGCCGATACTTCATAGTTCTGAAGAAGGATGGATGGCTGTGTCCCATTCTAGATCTCGTCAGTTAAATTGCGGTAAAGAAACTAAAGCTCAAGAAAGCGCTCACGCTGAAACAGATTGTGTGTCGAATCAGCTCAGAGGACTTGTTTGTCACAATAGACTTAAGGACGCATACTTCAATGTCTCCATCCTTCCTCAACACAGGAGGCTCCTCAGGTTTGCTTTAGGGGGCGAAGCTTACCAGTATCAGGTTCTTCCATTCGGCCTAGCTTTATTTCCCCTGCGTTCACGGAGTGTGTGGATGCAACTTTGGCTCCTCTGAGACTCCAGGGCATCCGCGTTCTGAACTATGTAGACGAATAGCCCTTTCTGCAACAATCAGGACAACGAGCGGTTCAGTATCGAGATGCTGTTCTCACTCACATGAAAGTGTCGGGGTTGAGACTAAATGCCAAGAAAGTGTTTTATCTCAATACAGAATACCACATTTCTTCGCCTAGTTTGGGATCGAAGACCATGAAGGCTCATCTAACGCCCGCTCGGGTTAAAGCGATTCTCAAAGCCATAAATAAGGTGACTAGGCCAGTCACTTACTGTGAAACAGTTTCAGAGACTGTTAGGTCTGATGGCAGCAGCGTCCAACGTGATAACTTTTGGACTGCTGTACATGAGACCCTTGCAGTGGTGGCTCAAGACCAAAGGGTTCTCCCGAGAAATCCTTTTGCATGATCAGCCTTCGTGCCTTGGTGATGTGGAAGAATCCTTGGTTTCTGTCCCAAGGACCGGTGTCGGGGGCTCATTGTCGTTGCCTGATGCCAAGCCTGAGTCCTTAAATACTAACTTACTATACATACTAATGGACTAAACTTCTGATTCCCATTACAGCCAAAAGTTCCACTAAAGGTTTTTTTTTTCTTTTCATGTTATGGATGTTCAGAAGTCCACATTTGACCTACTGATTATAGTTTTGGCCCACAAGTACTTAAACAGGCCTAAAAAAGTCTGAGGAAAAATTGTGGATTAATGAAATACTTAAGGCATGTATTAAGATTAATATACTTTATAAAGAGTTTTAAAGAAGCAGAAAATAAATATAAGACATAAAAATAAACTGATTATAATCATGAGAAATAATAAAATTAATTATTACAATAAATTACTGGAGGAAGTAATAAATACATGGAGGGTGCTAAATAAAATGATCAAGAATAATAAAGGACAAAAAGGAGATTTCAACTAGTTATTAATTAAAAAACAACACAGAGGTCAAGATATGACCTTAGCTCCATATTAATTAATTATTTTTTTGTTTGTCTGAGTTGGTCTAGGTTTGGCTAAGGGTTTGTAAAGACTGAGACACATGAGATGTGTTATGTAAGAATGTACACATATAAATTAATCTGTTTGTGAAGGAAATTATAGAGATTGTTAAAACATTTAAGAGTAAAAGGTCCACAGACTGGAATGGTATTGACAATGTTAAAACACAATATAATCAGCAAAATGTTTCCAGGGCTAATAGGACATGCTGGTCACATGCACATATTCAACTTGAGGAAGAATTTGAAATACTGCATTTTTTCTGCCCAAAGACTCCTTGATCGTGAACATTATATACATTTTCAATTACGCCTAACTTATGTGTGGTCAAAGAAATCTTGAACTTTCCATAGAGAGGGTCCCTCGCCACAGCAGAGAGTCAAGGTTTTACAGCCGATACTTCATAGTTCTGAAGAAGGATGGATGGATGGCTGTGTCCCATTCTAGATCTGTGTCAGTTAAATTGCAGTAAAGAAACTAAAGCTCAAGAAAGCGCTCACGCTGAAACAGATTGTGTGTCAAATCAGGTCAGAGGACTGGTTTGTCACAATAGACTTAAAGGGCATACTTCAATGTCTCCATCCTTCCTCAACACAGGAGGCTCCTCAGGTTTGCTTTAGGGGAAGCTTTCCAGTATCAGGTTCTTCCATTACTGCCTAGCTTTATTTCCCTGCACGTTCACGGAGAGCGTGGATGCAACTTTGGCTCCTCTGAGACTCCAGGGCATCCGCGTTCTGAACTATGTGAGCGAATGGCCCTTTCTGCAACAATCAGGACAACGAGCGGTTCAGCATCTAGATGCTGTTCTCACTCACATGAAAGTGTCGGGGTTGAGACTAAATGCCAAGAAAGTGTTTTATCTCAATACAGAATACCACATTTCTAGGCGTAGTTTGGGATCGAAGACCATGAAGGCTCATCTAACGCCGCTCGGGTTGAGCGATTCTCATAGCCATAAATAAGGTGACTCTAGGCCAGTCACTTACTGTGAAACAGTTTCAGAGACTGTTAGGTCTGATGGCAGCAGCGTCCAACGTGATAACTTTTGGCCTGCTGTACATGAGACCCTTGCAGTGGTGGCTCAAGACCAAAGGTTCTCCCGAGAAATCCTTTTGCATGATCAGCATTCGTGCCTTGGTGATGTGGAAGAATCCTTGGTTTCTGTCCCAAGGACCGGTGTCGGGGGCTCATTATGCGTTGCCTGATGCTAAGCCTGAGTCCTTAAATACTAACTTACTATACATACTAATGGACTACACTTCTGATTCCCATTACAGCCAAAAGTTCCACTAAAGGTTTTTTTTCTTTTCATGTTATGGATGTTCAGAAGTCCACATTTGACCTACTGATTATAGTTTTGGCCCAAAAGTACTTAAAGAGGCCTAAAAAAGTCTGAGGAAAAATTGTGGATTAATGAAATACTTAAGGCATGTATTAAGATTAATATACTTTATAAAGAGTTTTTAAAGAAGCAGAAAATAAATATAAGACATAAAAATAAACTGATTATAATCATGAGAAATAATAAAATTAATTATTACAATAAATTACTGGAGGAAGTAATAAATACATGGAGGGTGCTAAATGAAATGATCAAGAATAATAAAGGACAAATAGGAGATTTCAACTAGTTATTAATTAAAAAACAACACAGAGGTCAAGGATATGACCTTAGCTCCATATTAATTAATTAATTTTTTGTTTGTCTGAGTTGGTCAGGATTTGGCTAAGGGGTTTGCAAAGACTGAGACACATGAGATGTGTTATGTAAGAATGTACACATATAAATTAATCTGTTTGTGAAGGGAAATTATAGAGATTGTTAAAACATTTAAGAGTAAAGGTCCACAGACTGGAATGGTATTGACAATGTTAAAACACAATATAATCAGCAAAATGTTTCCAGGGCTAATAGGACAACTTCACATGCACATATTCAACTTGAGGAAGAATTTGAAATACTGCATTTTCTGCCCAAAGACTCCTTGATCGTGAACATTACATACATTCTCAATTACGCCTAACTTATGTGTGGTCAAAGAATCCTTAATCTTGAACTTTCCATAGAGAGGGTCTCGCCACAGCAGAGAGTCAAGGTTTACAGCCGATACTTCATAGTTCTGAAGAAGGATGGATGGCTGTGTCCCATTCTAGATCTGCATCAGTTAAATTGCGGTAAAGAAACTAAAGCTCAACGCTGAAACAGATTGTGTGTCAAATCAGGTCAGAGGACTGGTTTGTCACAATAGACTTAAAGGACACATACTTCAATGTCTCCATCCTTCCTCAACACAGGAGGCTCCTCAGGATTTGCTTTAGGGGCAAGCTTACCAGTATCAGGTTCTTCCATTCGGCCTAGCTTTATTTCCCCTTGCGTTCACGGAGGCGTGGATGCAACTTTGGCTCCTCTGAGACTCCAGGGCATCCGCGTTCTGAACTATGTAGACGAATGGCCCTTTCTGCAACAATCAGGACAACGAGCAGTTCAGCATCGAGATGCTGTTCTCACTCACATGAAAGTGTCGGGGTTGAGACTAAATGCCAAGAAAGTGTTTTATCTCAATACAGAATACCACATTTCTAGGCGTAGTTTGGGATCGAAGACCATGAAGGCTCATCTAATGCCCGCTCGGGTTAAAGCGATTCTCAAAGCCATAAATAAGGTGACGCTAGGCCAGTCACTTACTGTGAAACAGTTTCAGAGACTGTTAGGTCTGATGGCAGCAGCGTCCAAGTGATAACTTTTGGCCTGCTGTACATGAGACCCTTGCAGTGGTGGCTCAAGACCAAAGGGTTCTCCCGAGAAATCCTTTTGCATGATCAGCCTTCGTGCCTTGGTGATGTGGAAGAATCCTTGGTTTCTGTCCCAAGGACCGGTGTCGGGGGCTCATTGTCGTTGCCTGATGCTAAGCCTGAGTCCTTAAATACTAACTTACTATACATACTAATGGACTACACTTCTGATTCCCATTACAGCCAAAAGTTCCACTAAAGGTTTTTTTTTCTTTTCATGTTATGGATGTTCAGAAGTCCACATTTGACCTACTGATTATAGTTTTGGCCCAAAAGTACTTAAACAGGCCTAAAAAAGTCTGAGGAAAAATTGTGGATTAATGAAATACTTAAGGCATGTATTAAGATTAATATACTTTATAAAGAGTTTTTAAAGAAGCAGAAAATAAATATAAGACATAAAAATAAACTGATTAGAATCATGAGAAATAATAAAATTAATTATTACAATAAATTACTGGAGGAAGTAATAAATACATGGAGGGTGCTAAATGAAATGATCAAGAATAATAAAGGACAAATAGGAGATTTCAACTAGTTATTAATTAAAAAACAACACAGAGTCAAGGATATGACCTTAGCTCCATATTAATTAATTAATTTTTTGTTTGTCTGAGTTGGTCCAGGTTTGGCTAAGGGGTTTGCAAAGACTGAGACACATGAGATGTGTTATGTAAGAATGTACACATATAAATTAATCTGTTTGTGAAGGGAAATTATAGAGATTGTTAAAACATTTAAGAGTAAAAGGTCCACAGACTGGAATGGTATTGACAATGTTAAAACACAATATACTCAGCAAAATGTTTCCAGGGCTAATAGGACAACTTCACATGCACATATTCAACTTGAGGAAGAATTTGAAATACTGCATGCATTTTTCTGCCCAAAGACTCCTTGATCGTGAACATTATATACATTCTCAATTACGCCTAACTTATGTGTGGTCAAAGAATCCTTAATCTTGAACTTTCCATAGAGAGGGTCCCTCGCCACAGCAGAGAGTCAAGGTTTTACAGCCGATACTTCATAGTTCTGAAGAAGGATGGATGGATGGCTGTGTCCCATTCTAGATCTGCGCCAGTTAAATTAAGTGTAAAGAAACTAAAGCTCAAGAAACGCTCACGCTGAAACAGATTGTGTGTCAAATCAGGTCAGAGGACTGGTTTGTCACAATAGACTTAAAGGACGCATACTTCAATGTCTCCATCCTTCCTCAACACAGGAGGCTCCTCAGGTTTGCTTTAGGAAGCTTACCAGTATCAGGTTCTTCCATTCGCCTAGCTTTATTTCCTCGCACGCTCACGGAGAGCGTGGATGCAACTTTGGCTCCTCTGAGACTCCAGGGCATCCGCGTTTGAACTATGTAGACGAATGGCCCTTTCTGCAACAATCAGGACAACGAGGGTTCAGCATCGAGATGCTGTTCTTACTCACATGAAAGTGTCGGGTTGAGACTAAATGCCAAGAAAGTGTTTTATCTCAATACAGAATACCACATTTCTAGGCGTAGTTTGGGATCGAAGACCATGAAGGCTCATCTAACGCCCGCTCGGGTTGAAGCGATTCTCAAAGCCATAAATAAGGTGACGCTAGGCCAGTCACTTACTGTGAAACAGTTTCAGAGACTGTTAGGTCTGATGGCAGCAGCGTCCAACGTGATAACTTTTGGCCTGCTGTACATGAGACCCTTGCAGTGGTGGCTCAAGACCAAAGGGTTCTCCCGAGGGGAAATCCTTTGCATGATCAGCCTTCGTGCCTTGGTGATGTGGAAGAATCCTTGGTTTCTGTCCCAAGGAACGGTGTCGGGGCTCATTGTCGTTGCCTGATGCTAAGCCTGAGTCCTTAAATACTAACTTGCTATACATACTAATGGACTACACTTGATTCCCATTACAGCCAAAAGTTCCACTAAAGGTTTTTTTTTCTTTTCATGTTATGGATGTTCAGAAGTCCACATTTGACCTACTGATTATAGTTTTGGCCCAAAAGTACTTAAACAGGCCTAAAAAAGTCTGAGGAAAAATTGTGGATTAATGAAATACTTAAGGCATGTATTAAGATTAATATACTTTATAAAGAGTTTTTAAAGAAGCAGAAAATAAATATAAGACATAAAAATAAACTGATTAGAATCATGAGAAATAATAAAATTAATTATTACAATAAATTACTGGAGGAAGTAATAAATACATGGAGGGTGCTAAATGAAATGATCAAGAATAATAAAGGACAAATAGGAGATTTCAACTAGTTATTAATTAAAAACAACACAGAGGTCAAGGATATGACCTTAGCTCCATATTAATTAATTAATTTTTTTGTTTGTCTGAGTTGGTCCAGGTTTGGCTAAGGGGTTTGCAAAGACTGAGACACATGAGATGTGTTATGTAAGAATGTACACATATAAGTAAATTAATCTGTTTGTGAAGGGAAATTATAGAGATTGTTAAAACATTTAAGAGTAAAAGGTCCACAGACTGGAATGGTATTGACAATGTTAAAACACAATATACTCAGCAAAATGTTTCCAGGGCTAATAGGACAACTTCACATGCACATATTCAACTTGAGGAAGAATTTGAAATACTGCATTTTTTCTGCCCAAAGACTCCTTGATCGTGAACATTATATACATTCTCAATTACGCCTAACTTATGTGTGGTTAATCTTGAACTTTCCATAGAGAGGGTCCCTCGCCACAGCAGAGAGTCAAGGTTTTACAGCCGATACTTCATAGTTCTGAAGAAGGATGGATGGCTGTGTCCCATTCTAGATCTTCAGTTAAATTGCGTGTAAAGAAACTAAAGCTCAAGAAACGCTCACGCTGAAACAGATTGTGTGTCAAATCAGGTCAGAGGACTGGTTTGTCACAATAGACTTAAAGGACGCATACTTCAATGTCTCCATCCTTCCTCAACACAGGAGGCTCCTCAGGTTTGCTTTAGGGAGAGAAGCTTACCAGTATCAGGTTCTTCCATTCGGCCTAGCTTTATTTCCCGCACGCTCACGGAGAGCGTGGATGCAACTTTGGCTCCTCTGAGACTCCAGGGCATCCGCGTTTGAACTATGTAGACGAATGGCCCTTTCTGCAACAATCAGGACAACGAGCGGTTCAGCATCGAGATGCTGTTCTCACTCACATGAAAGTGTCGGGTAGAGACTAAATGTCAAGAAAGTGTTTTATCTCAATACAGAATACCACATTTCTAGGCGTAGTTTGGGATCGAAGACCATGAAGGCTCATCTAACGCCCGCTCGGGTTGAAGCGATTCTCATAGCCATAAATAAGGTGACGCTAGGCCAGTCACTTACTGTGAAACAGTTTCAGAGACTGTTAGGTCTGATGGCAGCAGCGTCCAACGTGATAACTTTTGGCCTGCTGTACATGAGACCCTTGCAGTGGTGGCTCAAGACCAAAGGGTTCTCCCGAGGGGAAATCCTTTGCATGATCAGCCTTCGTGCCTTGGTGATGTGGAAGAATCCTTGGTTTCTGGG